>OX451354.1:15918892-16575714 GCA_949629185.1 Apamea crenata | reverse complement strand
ATAAAGTATAGAATATTATATATTAGAATGATTGCCGAGAGTTTTATGAAATTCATGGCCTAATTCGAATTTATTGTATGTATTATAGTGAATGTACTCCTAAAAAGAACTCTTCACTGCAGCCTCCGTCGCTTCTTCTTCTTTTCGTTTCGATGGCACTCTTGTTCGATATTTTATATCGTTTGAGCCCAGTAGGTCGCCACGTTAATTGCGGCATCAGTGGCATTCTTTAAGTCATCCAAGGTGCAGCTGAACAGGCACTTAGGACACTCCAGCAAGTGGGACATGATCTCCGTCACTGATCGTCGGACACAAAACAATTACAATGGCTTCCTTCCAGGACTACGACATAATAAACCACTCGATCGAAGTCAAATCTAACCGTCGCATGCGAGTCAGCAACATGCACGGCTGGTCGCTGCGGTTCCGTCGACCCTCACTGGAGGAGAGGTTCTGCGAGCTCGATGAGAGGACCTTCAAGTCGAACGTCATGTGCTGCCTGGTGTTGTGGCTGTTCATTGTCGCTGTGCAGTCTTTGGTGCATTACAAGTAAGATCATTTGTAAGGTTAACAAGCCTTTACATTTATTTTACTTTCAGTTGAGACAAATCTGACTCTATTTTTCACTCCACTCGTCATTTTGAAGCATGGGCCTGTATCGAAATGTAAAGAGAGACACTTAAGAATCAAGCTATTATACTTTTTACCGAATGTTATCCTCAATAATCGAGAAACTGAGAGGATCAAAATATTAAGAGTTCGGGCTACCAAATCTTTTGAATCTTTGATCACTTCAATCATGGAGGGTGACTTGTAATTTTTCATATTCCTTCCAAGACGTGAAAGTGTAAACCATTTGCAACCATTAAGCACCCGAGAAAGCCTAGGCGAAAATTCATGGAATTTATCAAATCTATTATTGATAAGCAGCACTATTTGTTGTTCTACATGTAACTTTTTCCCTCCACAGTTGCCCCTACCTCGTGGTTATCCTGATGTCGATGACGATACCGTTCACGCTCTCCTTCGTGCTGGTAATGCTGGAGGAGTTCCCCGGGATCCTGCCGCGCCTCTCCAAAATATCTGCCTACCTCAGCTCGACGAGAACGATCAGGAATATACATATCTGCTGTTTTATTACTGCCATGTCTTTATCCAGGTAAGGTGTCGTTCAAGATACGGCTCAAAGATATATTTAGAATGAATATTGTATGATGTTACTTAGGCTGTAGTAAATGATTATCACGTTTACAAAATCAAAACAAAATCGTAGATACTTGTAGTTTAGTTTAATACAGTGAAAAGCCTTACTATTACCAACCTACTGCAGGTAAATGCCTCTTCTTATACAGAGAGGGCACGAGCATTGATCACCACACTTACTCAAGACGGGTTACCGAGATCCAAACATTTTATGTTGATGATATTAATAAATAAATATAATACATATTCTTGAGATAATATGCCTTATAACTGTGAAAAATTGGCGAGCAAACTTAAATTTAAAGTATATGCTTCTTTGCAGCACGATAAAACTCTACGTGTGTCCGCCGTCGTTTATTCCGAAATCCCTGCAAGGCGCGAATGCCTCCAATATAACATGCAACACCACGGAAGCCGTCATTAGCGCTGAACTGACTGATCCAGGTTAGTTCCAATAAATATCCAGTGTTTACTTCTAAAAATAGTGATAGCTTTAGCAACAGGTTTTTCAAAACTACTCTTCTTACTTCTTCTTCAGTATAATTTTAAAATAAGCACACTTGGGTGTATCCTTTCCCGAGTAATTTTAGCTTTTATCGCCATATTCCATTTTTCTTTCTTTCCCAGACGAATGCTATCGCCCAGAATACGTGGTGTTCACGTGGGTGCTATGCTTGGTCGCGCTCACCTCGGTGCTCAAGTTGTACTATCTGATCAAGACGCTGTTGGCGACCGTCAACGTCATGATGTACTGCATCCTACTGCTAGTTTACTATAACTATAAGAACTATAACACAAGTACGAACACGTGAGTATTAATTATGCATATTGTTATCTCATTGTTAATTTTAGCGTTCTGGCTCAGCTTTGTTTTATCTGTGAAGACTACACAATAAATATCAATCTTTTTAAACTCATATTTCAAGATACTACACTGCCCGCATTCGTTGACCCCAAAAATTTACCATTAAATATTTTTTTTGTTTTATCTTTTGCAAATATTGACCCATCACATGACTGCGGAGTTTCGCTAGTTAATTTAAATGAACCCTGTATTTCTATTTTAGCTTATTTTGAATACGTACACTCCTGAAAATAAACTCGTTTTCCAGCACACTCCCAGCTTACGTGCAAATGCTGATCCTAATGGCTGTATTCCTGGTAGTGGTGATATACCACGGGCGGCTGGTGGAAGTGACGTCACGCCTGGACTTCATTTGGAAGCTGCAGGCGGAGACAGACCTGGACGAGATGGAGGATACGCAAAAGACGAACAAACATCTGTTAAAGCATATACTGCCGGACCACGTCGTAATACACTTTCTTAGTAAAGATTGGTGTCCTGATGTAAGTAAAAAAAATTAAACTAATTTAGTGTTATTGATATTATTTTTTAATGATTATGGCAATGCCTTCTGTTTGATCGTGTATGTGGATATATACATATATAGATCTAAGGACCCCGAATATACTTTCTGAACGAAGATTAAAATGAATCTGTTTTAAAATCTCAAGTCAACATGATTGATTGATTACTGCAGTTAATGTATACAGTTATGTGGGCTAATGGGCTTCCATTGATTCGCCGCTATCTTTTCTCGACCTTAGGCTGTAATTCTGATTCAATTTCAACAAAAATTCGAATACTTCTATAATTTCCAGGAGCTGTACTCTCAATGGCGCGACGAGGTCGGCGTGATGTTCGCGGGCATCCCGAACTTCGACGAGTTCTACTCGGAGGAGAAGGCGGTCGAGTGCATGCGCGTGCTCAACGAGATCATTTGTAATGTACCAACCGAACACATCTATAATCCTAGTTATTTTTCCTGGATTCTCCCAGAATAGAATCAGTAACTTTCTAGCATATAATTCACGCATCAACTGCCATATATTATCTACATCCTTGATAATCTACTGGCTTCTTTAGTTAGTTTTATTTTCACCTCTTTATCCAGTAATAATATTCCTAATATTCTTAATAATAATATTCTTATCGCTTCTGGCAAACGTGTCTGCTTTCATCTAAAATGGTTCATAATCGATGAATAATTTTGGACTATGGATTGATTTTTGAAGAAAGTCAACTATTTTGTTACTTAAAGGAAAGTATCTTGTCAACTTGGATCTCGACATTGCATGAAAAATGTTTCGGTGGTCCCTAATTAGAAAAACTTAATTTGTATTGTTATTTACAGTCGATTTTGACAAGTTGCTGATGCAGCAGAGATTCAAAAGCATTGAGAAGATCAAGACTATCGCCGCGACCTACATGGCTGCTTCAGGACTCAATCCAAATCACAACAAAGTAAGTTTTTCTTAGCTATGGTCTCAAATATTTTTTTAGTTTTCAAAAAAACGAGTCAGTTTTTATAAAAGAAACTCTTCCTTATGACAATTCCCAAAGGTTTTGGTCAGTACATGTCTGTACCAATGTCTGTATTTTAGGCTTGGTAACCTTAACCTGTGCTGGACAAATTGTGGGCCCAAACTGGTGCCCTGTGACAGTGAGGCGGGGTCGCGACAGACCATGTTGGAGATGGCGGGACGAGCAGGATAGGTTCCGTCAAATCTGGTAGCTGGACGCGTGAGGTCACAAGATATGGAAGGAGTGGAGGGAATCCTTTGCCCTGGAGTGGGGGACCGCGTAGGCTAATTTAAAAAAAAATCTTAACCTTATGACTGTAACATGGTCCAACAAGTGGAAAATTACTTCTGTCATCATCCTCATCTTCGTTTATTTCTGTAGACTGGAGAGGACAACTGTGAACACTTGTGCGCGCTGGTAGACTACGCCTTCGCTCTGAGGGAAGCGCTAGAAGACATCAGCAAGCATAGCTTTTACAAATTCCGGCTAAGAGTAGGTGAGAGATGTCTTTATTACTACTTATTTATTGTATATTTATTCATCAGAATATTATTCTTCTATAAAGAAGGATTAAGGGGTAACGAATCACGGTGGAGCACACGGTGGAGGTCTGCCCTGCTTGGGCGGAGACCCGCCGTGTCCTCGTAGAGGCGATCGGCAACGGCGGCGACCTCTCGCGCCCGGCCCTGGTGCAAGCCATGGTCCGGGGCGAGAGAGAATGGGAGGCAGTCACCTCCTTCTGCGAAGCAGTCATGCTAGCGAAGGAGGTGGCGGGGAGGCTGAGGGAAAGAACCTCACGCCTCAGCCACCGCGGGAGACGCTCCGGGCGTCGGGAGCCGCGTGACGACTCCCGGCCACCGTAGGCGCGGGCCTGCGGGCGGTGAGTAATGGGTAGCTCACCGTCCGATCAGGACCAGGCCCGTGCCGGACGGCGCGTTCGCGCGCCTCAAAGAGATGTCAGCAGAGGACGGGGCCCCACAGGGCCGAAGCCTGCCGGGGCGGCGGGATTTTCCGAAAGGTTAACCGCTGCCCTGGAACAGAAAGGGCTAAGGACGGAACACGGGTGGGTTTTAGTCAGTAAAAGTCTGACACTCCCTTCCGCTCGCCGCGAGGGGTCATTTGATGATTTCCCATCCACAAAAAAAAAAAAAAAAAAAAAAAAAAGGGTAACGAATTACCCAGTAACTGGGTTGTGAAGGTCAAATAGTCAGTCGCTCCGTGTAAAATTCTGGTATTCAGCTGCATCCGGTTAGACTGGAAGCCGACCCCAACTTAGTTGGCAAAAGGCTAGGCAGATGGTGATCGGTTATAGAACGATTAGAAGACCACTTTACCGAAAGGAATTTGTTTTCTTCTTTTGCAAATCTTATCCTAACTTGTTATTTGAACGCATTTTCGGGTAACTTAGCCGATTAACAATTTCAGTTTAGTCGTACAGTCGTACTGGTTAGGAAAAGCTTTCAGTTTGACGTTATTTCTTATTTATGTGTTGTTTTTTTTTAATAGGGATAAGTTGCGGTCCGCTCGTGGGCGGTGTGATCGGCGCTCGCAAGCCGGTGTACGACATCTGGGGCAACACTGTCAACGAGGCATCCCGCATGGAAACCACCGGTGACATGGACAAGATACAAGTCACCAAGTATACTAAGCAGGTTAGCTTTTAACCTCTTTTGTTTGTGATCGACTTTTGTACATAACTCTTGCTGTTGTGCTAAGATTAGCTAGTCAGCAGTGCCAGAACAGCAGCGTGGCTTTAGACCCTATGGTGCTACAGACACAAAAATCTGGTCCGTTTAAAAAAATATTTAGTTAAGTACATAATAACAGGAAATCTTACCATACAGCTATTAGAACTCCGCGGCTACGCTCTCGACCGTCGCGGCAACGTGGAAGTAAAAGGCAAGGGTCGCATGGAGACGTGGTGGGTGGTGCGCGCGCGCGGGGTGGCCCCGCCGGGGCCCGCGCGGCCCTCCGCGCCCGCGCCGCCGCGCTCGCTGGCCGCGCTCGTGTACACCATGCTGCAAGCACGCAAGCGCATCTACACACCAGTCGATACTCCAGCTGTGCGTAAGTACAAAAGATGACGGATTATTAAGACGCTGTTATTGAATAGAAAGAAAATACATTTATTTGCGGGAAACATGACGCATAAAAAAGAACACAAACACAAAAAAAAATATGAAGTTGGGGGTAAACATGCGTCACATCCACGCAAAACGGCCATCGCTCGGTAAAACATATCAGATACCTACAAATGTATCGACTATAAAACGGTATTGTTACATAATATTGTGTTGTTATATTGTAGCTAAACGCGGTGGCAGCGTGCGCACGATTCGAGCGGAGACTGCGCCAAGTGGTTCACAACGACGGCCTGAATTGCGCCGAGCACGGACACGGCATGTGAGGGCGTAAGTAACGATATCAATCAATTAATTCTTTAAAATAAAAATTTGGGGCTGCAAACCTACAAAACCAAACCGTCCTAGATACACAACAACAACATGTTTAACATTATGTTAAAAAGAGATGAGTTCACATTTAAAAATACTTCTAATTTCCTTAAATTTTTGTATCGCTGATATGATATTGCGACAAAATTTTGAACGTTTGTAATTGCGGGAATTGGTCTTCTGATCTGCTATCTTCTACAGAACTGTAGGCAACGAGCTAGAACTGGGCGCGATCCGGCCGCACTCGAGCAGCCTCGTGGTGCGGCGCGCGGACATCACGTCGGCGCCGCCCTCCTCGCTGTCCGCGCCGCACACGCCCACGGGCGGCCACCCGCACCTCGCGCCGCACGACTGTCTGCCGCCTAAGGATAAGCAGCCCAAGCTGGGGCTAGGTATGTGATTATAAGAACAAGCAATAATATGGTATACAAATAGGTGCTACGATGCGAGAAATAAAAAATGCAATTACGGTAGTCCGTTTAAAATGGCAGCAGAATCAAAATAGCCACCAATTCGACGATATTGAGGACCTGCATAGCTACAACTATTCCGAATCGAAAATAACACATTTTAGGTACTCTTGTAGAATAGCGATTTGAAGAATATCGGTCGACCATTTGGTTTAAACTGTAAAAAAAATCGGGTTTCTGATTTGCGAAAAGCGTTTATAGGACTCCTTCGATAACATTAAATGACGTCCGATTCGGCTCGGAAGCGTATCGAATGTTTGTGAATAGTTATGCTGGTTCGTATTCCGCAACTTGCCAGAAATAACACCGTATGCAAACGAGTTCTTTATTTTTCAACCGCCGTCTACACACCTGTACCTTGCTCCTTGATAATCGTAGCTCACAACATCCATTTTCATTACAGGAGCACGCCTAAAAGCAGCAAGTTTCTCATCAAGAACACGACCTAGGGACCGGTCGCCGAACATACGGCACCAGCAACACGAAGGGTCGGGCAACTCCATAAGCAACGGCACACCCGGCTCCTTCCGTATCCGGTCCATAACCAACGCTTCAATATTCAAAAGCAGGAATAAAGAAAAACGCAGCAAAGAACAGTTGGATGGAGAGACCAAAGAGAATGGAGATGCAGTCTCGACTAGGATGTGAAGTGGAATGTGATGGTTCTTTTATAACTTTTAGGATATTTCTTGCTTCAATTGTTACTTACCCGAAAAGGTAACAGAGAGAGGTATGCCAGACTATGGGGTGACTTGCCCAAAAGAAAGAAAATATAGGTTAGAAATATAAAAGTTGGAAAAATGATGGTCTTGAGATAATAAGCCTGTCCTATTTATGTTGCTACAGTTAGGCCATGTTAATGTTGCCATATCTACTTTTCTATCACCTTGGTTTAGGTCTAATTATCCCGTTGTTCCTTAAAGGTCGAATTGGGTTGTCTTCCCGTGCTTTATTAAGCGAATATGTTATGTGAAATGTAAGTAATTTAATCTTTAATTTGCACCTTTACATGACTGTGATGTGCAGCTAATTAAGTTTATTATTTTATATTTTAAAAGCTAGGTAGAGGCTGTCACATTATGCGCAAATTGTGTAAAAAATCTTGTGAATTCTAGCATCTATTTATGTTATATGAATAACAAGAAATTGACCTAATCAATGTATTTTGTACATGAAGAATCTTTTAGAAGTTATTTATTTTTACTAAATATTACTATGACATAATTTATTTTAGTCTATGACAATTTAAACTTAGTACATCCGATATAATTAAGGATTTTATTTATTGCGGAAGCACAAAATGTACCGTTTACCTATTTTATTATGGAATCTTATTTATTTAAGAGCGCTAAGCGCTTGAAGATGTAAATATTGTAAAATATTTTTGTATAATCAGACAAAACTTTTGGACTCCGGGTGTGGGACCAAACGGAGACTCAAGTGTTGTACAGGCATGGAGTACAATAAGGGATACAGTCGCCTTACAGACGAATCACGAAAATACAAGTGTAGCTTGGTCAAAGTTCATGTTATAGAGCTTTATTTCGTGGCATGATCGTAGAATTTATCAGTGTGCTATGCCTGACCATTTTATGAAATGGAGGCATGTGTAATGTAATAAATATGCTTTATTGTAGGCTCGTAGATTTTATTGACTTTGTTTCTCTGTAAGGCGCTAGAGTCCATCAGTTCTGGCTGATTGCTATATTTTAGGGATAAATAGCAGTTGTTAAGAAATCAGACAGCATTTTACTTTAATTCGAATAACGGTAGGGAATTGAATGTGCCACCCTACAGTAGAACAGACAATGCCAAAGATTCTGTATGATCTCAAAAAGCATTTTTAGTAACACATACAGGGTGGCAGGGACGTCGACGCGTGACCTGTTACCTTGAACACCAAGAGAAGAAATTTAAATTTTAAAAAAAGCAGCTGTTTCATAGCAAAGTGCAATACCTACGCGGTCAGAATGTGTGAAAGGGCTATTTTTTTTTAAACCATCGGAAAATTTCATCAGAGATGGTTCAGAGTTATGTTCCTGAATCCATGGTAACAGGTTGAACGTCGAGGTCCCTGCCATGCTGTATACTAAGTAGACATTTATATAATGTATTTAATGTTTAAGATCTGACATTCTACATATTTATATCTGTAGATTATTTTATTGTCTAGAAACTTCGGTGTTGCCAAAGCCAAATTAAATGTAAGTAATTTCGAACAAATATTTTAAAATGGAATCTATGAAATAAAACGTCGAATGAACTTGAAATGTTTTTATTTCAATTGTAATTTAGAATAGATGTTTTATCTTTTACATAAACTTTGATTTCACAAACATTAAAAACGAATACAGAAAATATTTTGATATTTTTTTTTCAACATGATTTCTTGTTAAACGTGAATTAAATAATTATTAAATATTCCTCCATTCTTATATAAAACTCATAAACTGTTGCTTAATAAATAAATCTATAAATAAAAGCTTTGGGAATATTCACACATAGCACTCGAAATATGAATTCATTCATTTAACATCTTGAATATTATTTTAAAATACGTATTAACAAAAATATGTTTTGCAATGAAAATGGGAAATTGAAAACCTTGAGATTTCAATACAGATTAATTGTATCATTCGCGCTTCATTCATTGTTTTAGTCTAAATCGTTCAGTCAGTTATCATTCTTTCAGTCGTACAGTTAGTTCATTCACTCCCATTGTATCGTTTGTACCATTTCAACGTTTGATGGGGCATCAACCGCGCTTATTTATTTACTTTATAAAGTACGTTCATAATTCTAACATTAACTATATTATTTACCTGTGATGCTTTATTGCTTATAGTCAACCACTGACCGTATTTATGTGAATTTGTTAATAGCTTATCAAAGTATATGCTACACAGCCGAAAAACATTTTAGAAATGATTTTATTTTGTTTAAAGTAGTTTACTGTAGTCGCGACTTAATATTTTTATCATCTAAATCCAACCTTTTAGACCCACCACTATCGTCAAAAGTTCAACGAGTGACCACTACCAAACTCTTTTACAATTAAATAAATGAGATAGTGAAAAGGCTGTTCGTTTTAACACGGGAGCTCAATATCTTCTGCTTACTTATTAATAAACTGTGCTCTTATTATTCTTTAACACACCGCAATCTCGACTTTAACAACTAAAAGACGAATATTTTGGGGAAGTCGAGACCCGAAGGACCAATTTTTTAAGGCAAAAGCAGAGCCCTAATCGATCCTCCGTCTTTCGGAAGCACACAACCAATGCCTTAATTTAGCGAGTTTTTCGTTCCAAACAATACAAAAATCAGGGGCCGAAGTATTAATGACATCATGATTGCAGTTCGAAAAAGGGATGGTGCTATCGGTCATGTACAGCTCCGTCTCTCTTACACTGGAATCATGATGGCAATAAATCGTCGTATCAGGGTCAAATTCATTCATTTATCGTGACCTATGTACAAATAATTGTTGCTTACCATTCATCCAATTATCTTCTAATATCCTTCAATAACATATAAGTAGGCTTACTTAAGCCTTTTCTCTGTAAGAAGGCTACTGTAGTGTTAATATCTATAAATATCCAGCAGACAGTTTCCTTTCATAAAGTGAAACTCTACACAGTGTACAATACGGGCGATGAATCATGGATGGTCCGAACTTTCCGCTTATGAGGCTTCGCAATAAAAAAAATTAGGAACCAAACTTTCACACTCGCCCTCGCTTCATGTCACTCATGAAGCGAGGGCGAGTTTGGTGAAGAAACTGCGCGAAAGTTCGGAGTGTCTATGTTTGGACCGGCCGTATTATACTCGAACGCTAATATAACACATCGAGCTTTAGAAAGAGAGGGCGCTCTACAAAGCCGAACCGTTTCTAAAACGCAATGTGCAATACTTACGGTCACTACTTTACTTACGAACTAATGTGTGACGTCCATATTTAAACCGATGTATACGTATCACAAATCTTAGATAAATATATTATACAGGTTGGAAAGTTGAAGTGGGTCCTGGAAGGGAAATACCTTAAATATTGATGCAAATGCCAAAAATTCGATTTATTTTTAAGATATTAAAACTTTTTAAAAAGTCGCTTGCCAGAACCGGGAATCGAACCAATTAAAATGCAAAAAACAGCTGTATTTGTATGGCACCAATCGATAGGGTCAATAACAAATATAAAAAAATAAGGTCTCAATGAAAACATACTCTTGTAAAAAAATTCAGGGTTGTTGACATAATATTGCTAACATTTTAAGTGATAACAAGGAAAGTTGACAATTGATTTTTAGTTTCAATTCCTTACACATTTCATTAATGTTACGACAGCATATTCGTTGGTTTCGTTTAGATATTAAACGTGGACACGTTCTAACTGACAAGATGCTAATACACGTACCGAAGTTAACATATTGTTTTTTATAGGTACAAAAATAACTTACAATGATGCAGAGATCATTACTAGCCAATATAGCCAAAGTAGTGAAAAGTGGACGGTAACACTGTCACCGTAAACAAAAGAGACGCATGTGCGAAAAAGTGTAAAGAAAAATAAGCCTTACTAAACCATATAAAAACGGTGAAGGGAAACACCGTGAGGAAACCGACATGGCCCAGGAAAAATCGAAGACATGTGAACAATTGGGCACGGACACCGACCCCGCGTGTTCGATTATGGCCCACTCCCTGTCACAGTAAGAGGAGGCCTGTGTCCCAGCAGTGGGAACATTATAGGCTGATTATATTTTGCAAACAAATAAGACGCATCTAGTAAGGCTCGTTTTTCCCTATTCCCTTACCTCAGCTTTTCGGCGTTTTACATACAGCTGTATGCTGTAGTTAGTTCGTTACCACCAACTTAAGCCGGTGAACACTTCTATTTATGCAGATTTTTCTTCAATTTAAAACCAGAGGCGTCTGAATATCAAAATTTCAAAACAGCGTGCCATCTTTTTCTTAAATCAAGGAAACACCGATATTTTACTTAGAGGCCAACAAAATAACAAGCCGTGTCCACATAAAAAAGTTTATACATAGAAAGCTGTACCTATGTTTGCATAAACATAACATCACGTCAGTATTGCCCCAAGGGGTACGCAGAGAGGTCTGTGACACCCACATTTCCCCAGTTACGTTATATTTTACAATAGCCACCTAATATTATGACTAAGCATCAACGTCTTTGACATCCGTCAGTCTTGATCTAATACTAAAGCGATCTATTCACACAATAAATACAGGCAAGATTCACTTCGTAAAGTTCGTACAAAAATATATCTGGCCATGATTCTATGGCACCAATGTTGTATCGATTCGTGTTTTGTATACTTTAGTATTTAATTTTCTAATTATCTAGTTAGATGTCTTTATGTTCAATCGTGTTCAGGCCGCATTGTCGCTGTCCGTAGAACTTCCGTCCATCTGCAAACAAATACCCTGATTTAACCAATTGAAAGATAAAATATTTTATTTCGGACACACACACAGGAAATACAAACAAAAGCATTTAAAACTAACAAAGTCATATTAAACACAACCAAAAAATTAATCCAAAAAAAAAGACTCGTGGGAGGCCAAAAAGGCTCCTATGCTGAGATTATCTCAGCATAGGAGGCTTTTTGGCAGATAATACGGAATCATTGTCACATTGTTTTAACCGACTTGTAAAAAAGGAGGAGGTTCTCAATTCGTAGGAACTTTGGAAGCTGGTGGCAAAAAAAAAATAATAAAACAACCGACGCCACCGACTTCAGAAACAAAGTTAATAATTTTGTGTATTTTTTTTAACTTTTTTTTTGTTGTAAAAATATATTTTTTTAAATATAGCATCTTAAATTCATTGATAACCCAGTACTAAGACAAGTGTAAGTATAATTTCTATATAATTAAGTTTAGATTAACCTGCATGCAGGCAAAATATTGCTAATTAGGACCAGGAGAATCACTGGTCCCGTCTTCCATTTTTAAGTGAAACAAAACAAACAGTGTTAGATAAATGTACAATAGGAAATAGGTACGTAATACGGGCTGGTGTCCGCAACACCACGTCAATGCGCATATTTTGCGTACGGGCGTAATGTACAAACAAAACATACCTATTGAAGGTATACTGGCTGTCTGCTCTGAAGAAGTACACGTGGTTCTTGAACTGGAGTTTAAACACGAAGTCTTTGTCGATGTTGTCTTCCGATATGGGCGCACCCACACTATACCTGTAAACACGAACACATTTAGCTATGTTGCCAAATAATCCGCTCAAAAATTACAGAAATTTAGGCCTTCACCAAAAGTCAGTTAATATGTTTAGCGTTGAACATATTTAAAACATCATTCTGTCTCTGTCGTTTTCAAACGATTGACAGAAACGATGTTTTTAGCGCTACGTGTTTAGTGATTTGTGGTACTAGCGGGCCTTAGCCATATATAATAATCATTATTTATTTATTTAATCTGACATTGGTAAAAAAAAAACATCATCATCATGTAAAATCAATTAAAATAACGTAACGACATCGCTTGTAAAAATCAATCTAAGCGTGGTATTAAACAAAGTCGCTTTTCGTGTGTCTGTGTGATCGCTTAGATCTTCTTACATACACGATGGATTTTGATGCTATTTCCATCATCTTTTATATAATTTACTCTGGAATGTTTACGTGTATGATAAATTAATATTTAACTTAGATAAAGCACATAAATCTCAATATTTCAATATGTCACCATTGCACCCGTGCGAAGCAAGCGAGTCGCTAGTAATATGACAATTCAGCTTACCCTAATAAAGGAAGAGATGCCAGCGGCGTTTCGTCCTGCCAGCTCTTATAGAAGAACAACGTTGACACCGCGAACACGACCCAAAGCTTCTGCCAGCCCGGAGACTTCTTGAACTTGCGCAGTAAGTAGCCGGATAACTGTGTCTGGAAATAGATTGACATAAAACATCATTCGGATTCATCAAGCGTGTATTCCCCGAAGGGTTAGACTGAGGTGTACAGTCACGAGCACCAATATGTCAACACTTGGCCACTTTCAATTCCGATTTTTTCGTGAAATAACGAATGCAACGTTGAAATACGACACATTACATAAACCTAATGGTTCGAATATGCTATGTTCGTAAGAACATAAAATTTAATTAAAAAATAAAGTAGTTAATCGCTTTTGAATAAAGCCGAGTGTATACATACTTTTGCTCATGACTGTACCTATAGTACACCCATATTTGACGTGTCGCGGGTTCGATTCCCGCACGGAACAAATATTTGTATGACCTACAATTATTAGTTGTTCCGGGTGTGGCTGTTTGTGTATGTGAGTTTATATGTCTGTAAACGCACCCACGACACAGGAGAAATTCCTAGTGTGGGGCAACGATTTTTAACAAAAAAAAAAAAAAAATATTTACCCGGTTATGTTTAAGTCCCATGTAATAGGGGGGCGAGCGTATCACCATCATAGAAATATACATAATTACATTACATACAATACACATACATTTATTTAGGAATTATTTAGAATGATATGATACATAAATAAAGGGCAATATCAGAGGGGCAATTCTCGTAATTTTAAGAACGTTCACAGTCTGATCTCAGTCTCAATCTGTCTAAAAATACGTCTAATTTCCCTACATTTTGACAAGTTTTTGAAATTTGTTTGTCGCCGAGATGAGACTGCGACTACATTTTGAACGTTTTAAATTTCGAGAATACGCCTTCAGGTATTAAGTATGTACAGTGGCCTCAAGTTAGTTGACATTTTTCCACCTCAGCTGTGACACACCACATTATGATTTAAAATTGTAGTGATCCACATGTTTGAACTGCTATGGCGTTGTTATTGAGTAATACAACGTCTGCGTTTGTCACGTAGACTGCACTCCTAAATTTGATGAGAATAGAACGGGGCCTGGTGCTGTGTGTGTCTTTCTTAGCTATTCTTGTGCAGTGTAGTATGTCAGGGTCTTTAATATCACAACTAATCACCTTATCCCGTTGCAGCAAGGTGGTAACCTGGTTTTCTGCATCGTTTTCTGGTACGCTTTGAAGCTCAACGTTGGCGGAGCTCAAATATTGTTCCATCAAGTTCAGACGCTGACTAAGTTGTTCAATTACATCTCGTAATTCACCGTTTTCTTTTTCAAGCTTCTGTATTCTATCAGATTTATCTTCCAGCATAGCCCTCATTTCTTCTTGCTTTTTATTACAGGAAGAAACTGAATCTTTGAAACCAGCAACCGCATCCCGTAATTCACAGTTCTCTTTTTCAAGCTTCTGTATTGTATCAGATTTATCTTTCAGCACAGCCTTCATCTCTTCTTGCTTTCTGTTATAAGAAGAAAGTGACTCCTTGAAACTTGCGACCATCTTGAACTGATTGGTTTCCGAGTCCTTAAGCGCACTCTGTATTTCTTGCTTAATCATTTCCCGCAATGCGACTCTCGAAATCTGAAGTAAGGAGTTATCATTGACTTGAGCTGATGTTTGGCTTTGTGGCGTAGCGCGAACAGTGACATTGGTGGCCGCGGGGGAGCGCTCCGGGGTGGGGCTCACAAGTCTCGTCACACTAGCAGGTGTATTTGTACTATCATCCTTAAGTTGTTTAAATTCGCAACTAGAACACTTCCAAGTTGATTTTTGTTTGATACTCATATTTTCAAACACTGTTGGGTGAATATTAGCACACAAAAACTCTATCCATTGTCGGCAAATAGAGCATTGCAAGCAGTCTTTGATGTGAACACCATCGTAACAATAAGCGCAGCTTTTGATCATATTTGACAACATTGTCAGTACAATTAAAAATGTCGGTTATGACTATAAATCGCTTTCAGCTAATGACAAACCATGCGGCGACTAGAGTTGCCGATAAGAATAAAGCGATGGTAAACTTAAAGCATCGTTGGGACGTGGCTCACTTGAAACATCACGACCGAAAGGTCGTAAGGGCCGTGGAATAGGCTTAACTTACGCGTTTTAGTCAACACTGGTTTTAAAATCAAAACAGCACTGATAGATTTATAACTGCTACTTTCAAAATAACGATTTATGTTATTTAACTGAGTTTTTTCACTATAAAAACTTAATAACTGCACTTTTTTAGTGTTTAATTACGTATAACACTAAAAATAAAGTTAATAATTACACTTTAGACTAGAAAGAAACAAATTATAAGCGGAGCGACCGGTAACAATTGTTTCTCTGTTGAATTCGTGCGATGAATCATGATTATATCAGCACAATTGATAAATAAATATAATAATAGATTTGATTAAATGTACCGTCCGTCATTGATTGATTACACTTATGCTGTTTAGCACTTGGCTTATTTGCACCAATTTTCAAAATTAACTTTATTTCAACAGATATAGGGTGCATTTTGTATTGCCCAAATTGCGGCGAGTATTGCCAAATACGCTAAGCAAAGCATACGTTTTTGAACAGTATTTAATGTTTTTTTTCTCAAATTCTTTCCTATAACGAGTCAAGACACGAATATTATTTTGATTTATAAATAATTATAGTTTTCCATGCAGTTTTCATGTCTGTCTCAGTTCCGTAGCTTCCAAAGGTTTGTGTTATTTAACCGAGTTATTTCACTATAAATACTGCACATTGCACTTATTTAGTGTTTAATTACGTATAACACTAAAAATAAAGTTAATAGTTACACTTTAGACTAGAAAGAATTAAATTATAAGCGGAGCTAACAGTAACACTTGTTTCTTAGCTGATTTCTTACGATGAATCATGATTGTATCAGCGAAACTGATAGATAAATATAGGTTTTGATTGAATATCCCTTCCATCATTGATGACACTTATGTTCCTTAGCACTTGGCATATCTGCACCGTTTTCGAATTATTTCACTAATACAAAATGAACTTTATTTCAACAGATGTAGGTCGTATTTTGTATTGTAAAGCAAAGCAGATCATACCGTGCAATGAGCAGACAAAAATAGGCCTAAAAGTGTAGAACATATTTAGGCGGTTACTGTACTACGTTCATTTGGGGCCTTTAAGTAGGTTGCTGTCTGTAGTAGTGGTATTATTAGATACATACCCTCATGGCGAGATGTAGATGCTGCGTGTCGAGCGACGTGAAGCGGTGCCAGCACACGTGCGCCAGCCCGCCGCCCGCGCCGCACGCGCTCGCCAGCGGGCTCTCTGTGCGGGGGGACCTCATATTATTAGATACATACCCTCATGGCGAGATGTAGATGCTGCGTGTCGAGCGACGTGAAGCGGTGCCAGCACACGTGCCCCAGCCCGCCGCCCGCGCCGCACGCGCTCGCCAGCGGGCTCTCTGTGCGGGGGGACCTCATATTATTAGATACATACCCTCATGGCGAGATGTAGATGCTGCGTGTCGAGCGACGTGAAGCGGTGCCAGCACACGTGCGCCAGCCCGCCGCCCGCGCCGCACGCGCTCGCCAGCGGGCTCTCTGTGCGGGGGGACCTCATATTATTAGATACATACCCTCATGGCGAGATGTAGATGCTGCGTGTCGAGCGACGTGAAGCGGTGCCAGCACACGTGCGCCAGCCCGCCGCCCGCGCCGCACGCGCTCGCCAGCGGGCTCTCTGTGCGGGGGGACCTCATATTATTAGATACATACCCTCATGGCGAGATGTAGATGCTGCGTGTCGAGCGACGTGAAGCGGTGCCAGCACACGTGCGCCAGCCCGCCGCCCGCGCCGCACGCGCTCGCCAGCGGGCTCTCTGTGCGGGGGGACCTCATATTATTAGATACATACCCTCATGGCGAGATGTAGATGCTGCGTGTCGAGCGACGTGAAGCGGTGCCAGCACACGTGCGCCAGCCCGCCGCCCGCGCCGCACGCGCTCGCCAGCGGGCTCTCTGTGCGGGGGGACCTCATATTATTAGATACATACCCTCATGGCGAGATGTAGATGCTGCGTGTCGAGCGACGTGAAGCGGTGCCAGCACACGTGCGCCAGCCCGCCGCCCGCGCCGCACGCGCTCGCCAGCGGGCTCTCTGTGCGGGGGGACCTCATATTATTAGATACATACCCTCATGGCGAGATGTAGATGCTGCGTGTCGAGCGACGTGAAGCGGTGCCAGCACACGTGCGCCAGCCCGCCGCCCGCGCCGCACGCGCTCGCCAGCGGGCTCTCTGTGCGGGGGGACCTCATATTATTAGATACATACCCTCATGGCGAGATGTAGATGCTGCGTGTCGAGCGACGTGAAGCGGTGCCAGCACACGTGCGCCAGCCCGCCGCCCGCGCCGCACGCGCTCGCCAGCGGGCTCTCTGTGCGGGGGGACCTCATATTATTAGATACATACCCTCATGGCGAGATGTAGATGCTGCGTGTCGAGCGACGTGAAGCGGTGCCAGCACACGTGCGCCAGCCCGCCGCCCGCGCCGCACGCGCTCGCCAGCGGGCTCTCTGTGCGGGGGGACCTCATATTATTAGATACATACCCTCATGGCGAGATGTAGATGCTGCGTGTCGAGCGACGTGAAGCGGTGCCAGCACACGTGCGCCAGGCCGCCGCCCGCGCCGCACGCGCTCGCCAGCGGGCTCTCTGTGCGGGGGGACCTCATATTATTAGATACATACCCTCATGGCGAGATGTAGATGCTGCGTGTCGAGCGACGTGAAGCGGTGCCAGCACACGTGCGCCAGCCCGCCGCCCGCGCCGCACGCGCTCGCCAGCGGGCTCTCTGTGCGGGGGGACCTCATATTATTAGATACATACCCTCATGGCGAGATGTAGATGCTGCGTGTCGAGCGACGTGAAGCGGTGCCAGCACACGTGCGCCAGCCCGCCGCCCGCGCCGCACGCGCTCGCCAGCGGGCTCTCTGTGCGGGGGGACCTCATATTATTAGATACATACCCTCATGGCGAGATGTAGATGCTGCGTGTCGAGCGACGTGAAGCGGTGCCAGCACACGTGCGCCAGCCCGCCGCCCGCGCCGCACGCGCTCGCCAGCGGGCTCTCTGTGCGGGGGGACCTCATATTATTAGATACATACCCTCATGGCGAGATGTAGATGCTGCGTGTCGAGCGACGTGAAGCGGTGCCAGCACACGTGCGCCAGCCCGCCGCCCGCGCCGCACGCGCTCGCCAGCGGGCTCTCTGTGCGGGGGGACCTCATATTATTAGATACATACCCTCATGGCGAGATGTAGATGCTGCGTGTCGAGCGACGTGAAGCGGTGCCAGCACACGTGCGCCAGCCCGCCGCCCGCGCCGCACGCGCTCGCCAGCGGGCTCTCTGTGCGGGGGGACCTCATATTATTAGATACATACCCTCATGGCGAGATGTAGATGCTGCGTGTCGAGCGACGTGAAGCGGTGCCAGCACACGTGCGCCAGCCCGCCGCCCGCGCCGCACGCGCTCGCCAGCGGGCTCTCTGTGCGGGGGGACCTCATATTATTAGATACATACCCTCATGGCGAGATGTAGATGCTGCGTGTCGAGCGACGTGAAGCGGTGCCAGCACACGTGCGCCAGCCCGCCGCCCGCGCCGCACGCGCTCGCCAGCGGGCTCTCTGTGCGGGGGGACCTCATATTATTAGATACATACCCTCATGGCGAGATGTAGATGCTGCGTGTCGAGCGACGTGAAGCGGTGCCAGCACACGTGCGCCAGCCCGCCGCCCGCGCCGCACGCGCTCGCCAGCGGGCTCTCTGTGCGGGGGGACCTCATATTATTAGATACATACCCTCATGGCGAGATGTAGATGCTGCGTGTCGAGCGACGTGAAGCGGTGCCAGCACACGTGCGCCAGCCCGCCGCCCGCGCCGCACGCGCTCGCCAGCGGGCTCTCTGTGCGGGGGGACCTCATATTATTAGATACATACCCTCATGGCGAGATGTAGATGCTGCGTGTCGAGCGACGTGAAGCGGTGCCAGCACACGTGCGCCAGCCCGCCGCCCGCGCCGCACGCGCTCGCCAGCGGGCTCTCTGTGCGGGGGGACCTCATATTATTAGATACATACCCTCATGGCGAGATGTAGATGCTGCGTGTCGAGCGACGTGAAGCGGTGCCAGCACACGTGCGCCAGCCCGCCGCCCGCGCCGCACGCGCTCGCCAGCGGGCTCTCTGTGCGGGGGGACCTCATATTATTAGATACATACCCTCATGGCGAGATGTAGATGCTGCGTGTCGAGCGACGTGAAGCGGTGCCAGCACACGTGCGCCAGCCCGCCGCCCGCGCCGCACGCGCTCGCCAGCGGGCTCTCTGTGCGGGGGGACCTCATATTATTAGATACATACCCTCATGGCGAGATGTAGATGCTGCGTGTCGAGCGACGTGAAGCGGTGCCAGCACACGTGCGCCAGCCCGCCGCCCGCGCCGCACGCGCTCGCCAGCGGGCTCTCTGTGCGGGGGGACCTCATATTATTAGATACATACCCTCATGGCGAGATGTAGATGCTGCGTGTCGAGCGACGTGAAGCGGTGCCAGCACACGTGCGCCAGCCCGCCGCCCGCGCCGCACGCGCTCGCCAGCGGGCTCTCTGTGCGGGGGGACCTCATATTATTAGATACATACCCTCATGGCGAGATGTAGATGCTGCGTGTCGAGCGACGTGAAGCGGTGCCAGCACACGTGCGCCAGCCCGCCGCCCGCGCCGCACGCGCTCGCCAGCGGGCTCTCTGTGCGGGGGGACCTCATATTATTAGATACATACCCTCATGGCGAGATGTAGATGCTGCGTGTCGAGCGACGTGAAGCGGTGCCAGCACACGTGCGCCAGCCCGCCGCCCGCGCCGCACGCGCTCGCCAGCGGGCTCTCTGTGCGGGGGGACCTCATATTATTAGATACATACCCTCATGGCGAGATGTAGATGCTGCGTGTCGAGCGACGTGAAGCGGTGCCAGCACACGTGCGCCAGCCCGCCGCCCGCGCCGCACGCGCTCGCCAGCGGGCTCTCTGTGCGGGGGGACCTCATATTATTAGATACATACCCTCATGGCGAGATGTAGATGCTGCGTGTCGAGCGACGTGAAGCGGTGCCAGCACACGTGCGCCAGCCCGCCGCCCGCGCCGCACGCGCTCGCCAGCGGGCTCTCTGTGCGGGGGGACCTCATATTATACACGGGCTCGTCCTCCATCAAACATTAATATAGTTTAATACAATTAGGTAAAGTAACCGGCATGAGTCGTGAGCACAAACTGACACCTGCGCAGTAGTTCATTTTTCGGTCTCTTTGGCGAAATGAAGAAGGCGGGGGGCACCGAGGTTGCACGCGATTGGTTCGTCTGTCGATGCTCGTCGTCTATTGGAATAGTTTATTTTTGTTAATTCGTACTTGTTAAGTCAAAGTAACGGTTAAATTTGTTTCTTCACAATTTTAGCAGTTATTTGAATGAAGAAAACATTTGCTGTAGTATCAGTAAAGGTCAAGTAAAAGTTAATACTTTGACTGATCGTGTTGATGAAGAAACTGGCCGTAAGTCACAAACCTACAACATTACTGTATCAAAGTAAAATTTCAAGTACCACTAATATTTTAATTATAGTTTGCGTAAGTAGCTATCAATAATTTAAATAAATTTGGCCGAAAGTGTACGTGCGCGAGCTTGCCCCCACTACTGCCCATCTGTGCTCACGACTCGTGCCGGGCATTATACGTGAATGGCGGCGCAATAGAGTTGTTTTCTGGAAGCTTCGCCACTTGAGAGCGCCGAGTGTTAGTCACTTGTCAAACTGATCTTGAATGAAAAGCGACCAATTGACGTCAAGACAAAACATATAGCGCCATTTTTTTTGAATAGCATATAGCAATTCAACCTATGAGGTTATCGTCTGCTTAACCGAGCTTGCCTATGGATGCCTCAGTTAATTAAAGCCTCCAGCCAGGGCTAAAAAAATTTGCGCCATCTCGAAGGCAAGCTTTTCGTTCATTCAGCCGATAAAGTTCATGGTTAGGAACTTTATCGGCTGAATAAACGTTACAAACACTTCGCGCCATCAAAGCGGCACTAATTTAATAGTTCATTAGCAAGGCGAAAGGCGCAGCGATCGTTTGATTGGTTTAGCTATACGCACGAATGATGTTGACAGAGGGCGCTGTTAGTAAAAGTTAGTTCCAATTTTGACCACACGCCTCTAGATCTTTGTATTTGTACAGCTATTCTTAGCAATACATACCAATCTCTTGTTCATAAGGCGTCAGTTCTACATCCACGTCGGTGTACTTGTCACGCGCGTTCTCTATCGTCGTCTGCAGCGCGTTGTACCAGCCCAAGTACTCGCAGTCGTTGGTCGCGCTTAGGAGCAGGTTTATGTCTTCGCCTGCTTATAAAAATGGCGAGTTATTTTAGTGGGAAAATAAAAGAAAAAGGGAAAGAAAATTATAGCGAGAGTGAAATATGTAACAACCGAATGTATAGCGATTAACATTATGGCAGCAACAAGTTCGACTTTCAAACTTTATGAAGTGCTGCCCGCAACATGTTTCCCGCAAAAGAAGAACATGTTGTTGAAACAACTTAGTAGAACTTTTGTATCTCATTACAAACACAAACATCATCATCATCATCTTTTTTTTTCGCTTTACAAATAATGGAGCAGTGCTCTAGCTTCATGTAATGATATTTTTGTGTCATATTTACCGGTAAGTGTGAACGAATGCGGTAACTCTGAAGGTTTTAACTCCAACGCATGGAGCGGTAACGCCGAGTGCGCTCGGAACTGCGTTGAGCCGGCTTTCGACGTCACCACTAACACGTCACTAAACTGTAATAAGAATTCAAATGAAAATGTGTTTGTGGTCAATATGTAATGTGCATGTCGTAACATTTAGCTAACATACCAAGAACAACATTCTCTGCTGTAATCCTCTCGACGAGTGCTTGTAGACGCAGCCCATTCTTATAAACTCTCGCTCCGCCACCAGGAGTTTATCGTAACCTGAAAGCAGTTTATTTTCTTAAAAACTTGTATGTGCCACTACAATGATTTCTGACGAATCGACACCCGACTTTAGAGTGTTTCTTTCGAAAAAAACCTGCCTATGTGTTCTTGGCCTTATACTGAAACTAAAACTGGCTACGATTGAAATAGCCTAGACGAACCACCACAACCTGGGTACACAGCCCCTCTTCCACCGTGACTGCCTAATACTATCTTTATATAGTTTATGCCGATACGACATTAAGGAAGACTATGTACAAACCTGCTATGTCCCTTTGCAGCTGACACAGCGCTGCATGGTTCTCTCCATGCTGCAGCTGCTCGCGCGCCTCCGACGCGACATGCTCGGCCAGTTCCAGTGCCGCCGCTGAGCATTCGCTTTGAGTCGCGTTGAATAGTTCTGTGGAAACATACATCTACTTTATAAAAATCTTAGGGTTTAAAAAGGAGATGAAAGATCGTCATCTTTGCCGATGAAATCCGATGGTATTTCATCGGCAAAGATGACGATCTTTCACACACGGTACACGACTATCTTATAAATAAGACTAACGTCTCCTACTAAGATTTTTCAACAGATTAAATTGAGTACGTATACAAAAATAGTAAATTTAGTACGAAAAATGTAAGTAAACAGCCTTTGAAAGTATAAATACATACCATTAGCTAGTCTCTTGTAATGCAGAGCTCTATGCAGCGGCCTCAGCAATAAGGCAGCTAGCGGTAAGGGCGCTTTCGCGTCGAACTTAGCGGCCGCACGACCGGCCTCTAGACCGTGGCGTCGAACACTTTCCACTACACCTACTAAAGAGCCGGCGCGGGAACTGTACCATAGGTAGGCCTACAGAACAAAATGAAACTTGATTAATGTCATACGAGCTTGAATGTTTATCATGTGATACATTGTAAGGCAAGTTTAGCTGGGCCTATTTGGCGCAGCCGTGAGGCACACAATACTGTTTTAAGTTGTATTTTTTTTTTGTTTTGGTTGTTATTGTGTGCCTTACTTAACCTGGGTCAAATAAACTTGTCGCTGCTTAACTTACGTGGTGTAAGAACTTAAGCGATGTTATGTTCTTTCTTTCTAGCTGTAAAACGTTTTATCATCATAATCATCATGCGCTTTCCCATGTTACTCGGGGTCGGCGCAAACGTAATTTTTTTCTTCTATTCCCGTGTCAGCCGTCACTCTATCATTCATACTTTTTATTTCATTTTTATTATTTATAACACATTTATGCATTGAAAACAGTAAAGCTGCTTTGAAATAGCTTAGCGTTATATTAGTTTGAGCAGACGAGTTGCCATGATGCCTGAGCAAATCGTTTTCGCGCGTTCAGAGTCGCTAAGACGTTGGAAACGAAAACAGGCAAAGGTACTCACGTCGATTGTACTCAATAAATGTTCATAAAGAACATCAGCTATTTTCTTGTACTCAGGTTCATCCGCATCTGTGAAAAAAGATCCAATTTAAACATCGTCAAACTCTAATATCTGCATAGAGGTGTAAAAGAATGATTTCAAAAAGCAAAAGATACGAACAATAAAGCTCTAGCCATACTCAGGCGAGTCTTGATGATTGAATGATTAGAAAATCACACGATTATTTATGCCAGTTTGAACACCTCCATATAAGTTAGTTAACACAATCGGCGCGAGCGAATTTCATCCCGCACCCCGAGCGGGATTCGCATCAGTTTGGCCAGAGTAAAACAAAGCACAACGCGACCAATCTGTTTACTCTATAAAAATCTCACCTTGACAACTTAGATGAAGTGAGGTCAATAGTGTCAATCCCTACCACCAGGTGGAATGACCGCTCACTTCATCTACATTTCACGGTGATATTTTTACAGAATACATCGGCATCGGCTGTATGTCAGGGGGTCTACTCCGAAGTAGTATCGGCCGAATGTTCGGCCGTTTCCTGCTACGAAGTTACTATTTGGTTCGGTCGGTCCTGATCCTACACTCCTACACTCTTTCGAATATTGACTATGGTCCCGAGCCAACTGAACCGATCCGAACTTTTTTCGCATTTTTCAATAATATTCGGTTCGGCCATGTTTCGGTCCGATCCAAACATTCGCACTTAGCACTTTGGAGTAGACCCCCAGGGTAGAAGTTCTCAATTTGTAAGAAACAGCCAAGGACAACATACACAGAAGGATATAATAGTAAGCTACCTTCAGGTTTAGGCGTGTTGGCAAGTAGCCTATCGAGGCGGGCGAGTAGCTTGCCGTTGCTGAGCGCGAGTGGTTCCAGCGCCAGGCACGCGCGCGCTAGTGCCGCGCCCGCCTCCACGCCTCCCGCAGCCAGTTCGGACACACTACAGCTCCATTTCTGTACAATACACGTGACCAATCAAATTTCACTTTTTAAACTAATTAATCGGAGACTATTGCCATATTTTATTGAAACAGAGAGTAGAAAATGTTTGGCTGTATAACGTCGCCAAACTAGGTAGTTATTGGTTCGGTTCCTATAAACAAAATCGAATCGTTTTGCTCACCAATTATAGCACTTTTTATTGCAAAACTGGGTATGTAAATAGATTCGTAAGCTAATTTTCCATATGGGAGGGTCTAGTATGCACAGCTATAAGGTCTTTGGTTCATTATTGGTAAAGATGAGTCTTTAATTTTAACTAGTAACAATAGATAAATTATACGAATCGGCCATTAGTCTATAAAATACAGTAAAAATAAGATATTTACACTCGGGTTTTTATAAGCTAATAATTAATGCAAAAATTGGACTCGCATAAATTCCCAACATTAAATATCAACACACAAAAAAAAATGAAAACTCACAACAGTAATAAGTTCCAAGTCCCTCTTGTAAGTTCTCTCCGTCATCAGCAGCTCCTTAGCCACGAAATACGTGATATCCATATTTCTTTTCTTAGGAACGTCGCTTATTTCTCGTAAGGTGCCTAACAGACCGGACGATATACTGCAAATATAATCACCACAATAATACTAACTCATTCATCTTGTTTAAAACCGACGAGACTAATTAGCATCTGTGGAGCCGTCCACGTGAGTGGACTTTATAATTTTATAACAACGACGTTATTATTATGATACTAAAACGCAATATAAAACTAGACTGTTTTATATTGCGTCATGGACTCCGACCCAGAACATTACTAGCACCTGGCTCTTGTGATACTGGAACAGGAACCTAGGCCCGTATTACAGAATCTCACTCAAAACTCACAATTACTTAAAACTCTTTTAACGCAATTTGATAAAATAAAATGAAAATAAATTAATTATTATATTTTTAAGATTTTCGCATATCTCGGGATCATAGGGCCTTGGACCTTTGGTAGGCATAAGAGGGGCCGAAGCCGAAGGCCGACTTTTATTAGTAAAGGAACCCAAACTTCAGATTCTGGGATGTAACTTCAACCGAATGCTTTGCGTTAAAAAAATTTGCTTGCGTTCCAGAAATAAAGACCAAAATGTACTTAATGGAAAATCTAGTAGACTGAATTTTTAGCGTTTAACACAACTCACTTATTGTCCAAAAAAAAAAACAACGTCAAAAAATAATATAAAAACATAAAGAACTAGCTGACCCGGCAAACTTTGTACCGCCTCAGAATCTTCAATCCTCCTTCAATCCTCGTCAAATTTCAGGAGGCTGTTATGAAAGACATAAATAATCAAATCAAACTAAGATCCCTGGTAACTAATGAATACATACTTGTTTTTTTAGTTATTTAAGTTTGACAGTATTTCAGAATACACCACTTTCAAAGAACAGAAATATACAAAAATAAGCGGGTGTGTCCCACTAGGCGGCCGCGTTTTTATGTGTGTGTAAAAGGGCAGTTACAGTGCGGTCTCACACAAGCTGCGTTTTAAAATGCATGTCCCACACATGCCGATTTCCGAAAACTAAAAAAAAACATACCTACTTATTTTATTATTGATTCGTGTCGAGAATCAGTAGCATAGTTACCTCCTTGAATTTGACGAGGATGCAAAACGATACCTTGTATAAGATGTAAAAAAGGTCCCCTTGAAACTCTTATAAAATCTTGTTACACCAAGATGTTATAAGAATTTCAAGGGGACCTATTTTACAAAAAAAAAAATACTGCAAAATAGTATTATTTTTGGGATTTTACAAAGCGTTTATTTGATCATTATTTTTTTAATAATAGATAAACTTACCTATTATTATTCCGCCTCGAGAGCGTATCACCGGCATCACTCTCCCCACCACTCAGCACATCCATACTGTTCACTGATTCGGATACTATCGTTACTGCGGGAAATAAACATGTATGTATTATCAATGAAGTAATCTACCGAATTAAGATAGCTGTGCTGATTACAGATAGCCTATATTATTTATATCGTGATGGCTCAAGTATCATGGGCATCCCGATAGGTATACATAATAAAGAGACTGATTATCAGCTCACCAAAATTATTGAAAAGGTTTTTTTTTGGAGTTGCATAGAGTTAATCTATAATTTTGTAATCATGGTAATAAAAAATAGGCAAGTACTTCCATAGTTATAATATCTCTATATTAGATTTCATCATCGCGTGTTCGTATTTTCAAAGATATGTAGATGGACAATGATTCCCGAAGCGCTCTTCTTGGGATATTTGTATCTATTTTCTTGTTCACAGTAACTACAACACAACATCATAGATTGTTTATTACGAAAAAAAAATTGACACGCTAATTTTCATTTTGATGTCAACATTTGTAAGCTGAATGTTGAGATTGTTGACATAGGTATTTTTGACGCTTGAAACCTGCGGAAGTATGTGTAAAATCGAGAGCAATTTGCTCGCGATTGCCATTTTATATTGATAAAAGAAACTCACCGTTAACATTCCCATTAACCGTACCAACAGTATCATTATTATTCTCGCTGTTTCTCTTGTTATCCACGACGTCGTGCCCGTTGGTCAGCGGCCGCGAGACAAGAGGCGTCGACGCGAATATAGGCACGCCGGCGATACTGTTGTCGGTGACCGAGGGAGACATGCAGAGGCTTGCGGAGGAGACTGTGTTTTCTTCTTCCTCGGGATATGTTTCGTCTGTTGAGGAGAAACTAGTTGAAATTGTTGTATGGTGAGACAATAATGGAAGGTTGGCTTGACAGGCGTAATAAATCCTTAATATTTATGAAATCAAGAATTAATGTTTCAATATTATAGCAAACTTATTATATCTCAACTCAGGGCCACATTCCATACTATGTAAATATTTAAATTGTAAAAAAAATACGGGTATTTAATTTGAACGTCAGAACATCACTGGTCATTAAACAAAAAAGATTTTTTTTAAATTTTGTATCCATCATAATATGGATACAACATTAAAAAACCGCGAGAATAACCAATGATGCACCGAGTTCGCAACATAAGACATCCAATAATATATAAAAAGGTAATAATAAAAAAATATTATAAAATAAAAAAGTAAAGCATGCAGGGAAAAGCAAATCTGTGAACAAAAGAAAATCCTGAAAAAATGTATAAAAAGCAGAAAAACTAAAGTGACCATGACCCTGTGCAAAAAAAGAAAATTAAATTATAAATAACTTAACAAAACGAAATGTCTAGGGTTTACTTTACTTTACTTTATTGAGCTTAGGCAGAAACTTCAAATACCGCATATAATTTCTTTCAAATACCGCATTAATTATGAATGAATGAACGAATAAGTTTTTGATACTTTAATAGAATGAACAAGCTTTAATGACTAGTAACATGTCATCTTTGTGCCCAAATATTTTCGCCAAAGCCCAATAACTAACATTACATTTAAATACTACGTCACCAACTTACATGAAAAATCCTGGCAGCTTATAAACAAAGGTACAGATAACCAAAACGAACGAACATAACAGTAAAAACGCTAGTTTATTTTTATTTATTTATTGTTTAACTATCCCCGGCGAGGCGGGGCAGTGCCGTGTATTGCGAGACACAGTACACTAACACTCACATATAAATTCAAAAAGGAAGTAACGTTTCAATAATCGAAACAATATTTAAATTACATGACTTAATGCGTCCGCTTCGAATGTGACTGAGAACGAATGAACGATACGTGTCATCGATGTTTCAAATTTGAATTAACGAGCGTATGATCGATGTTTCAAATTTGAATGAACGATATGTGGATCGATGTTTGCAATTTGCAGCTTACCAAGCTGGGCATGATTTTATTCGTTATTATTGCTTTTTATCATACCCTTGTTTAACACTCTTCAATTATTTTAGCATTACTTAAAGGAGAAGTAATTGAAGCAATTTTTAGTAAGCATTTTTAACACATTTTTACACAAGTGGATAGTTTTATGGTTTCTTGGAAGATGATGTTGTTGATAATATAACCACCTTTTTTGTTTCCTATATTGTGGTATATTGGTCCATTGATTGATGTAATTGTTACTTTAAGATCGACTATAACTGGTGTAAAAAGACACTTAACGAAGCCAAGAGTTACTTGTACTCCACGATATTGTAATCTTTTTTTTTTTTAATTTTAAGCATATTTACTTAGTTTAATGTACAAAATGCGTAGGTGACGGCTATGTGATGGGTCTTTTTACACCCTGTACAGTCGATCTTAATGTAATGAAAAATAATACTGGTTCGAAAACCAAATTCGAGATGATTGATCAAGATAATACTACAGTCAACTTCCCCCCCTCGTTATCCCAGTTTCAATAGTCCTCCGCACACGTTCGAAGCGGTTGCTTAAACTTAAACAATTCAATGAAATTGTAACATTACAGTCTATTCGGATTGTACACTCTCAATCGAAAAGTCGAAATACTTAAGTACTAAGATTTTAATATCGTACCGTACAGTTATTGCGCTAACTAGGGAAGTCTGTCGACCTCTTACACGCTAGTAGACTAGAATTGCTTCGTGCACACACGACCATTTATTCTTTTAATTCAATTATAATTGAACACTATTTAGCACAGGGTTTATAGGATTAATATTTGAATATAAACACTTCCCTGATATGCAAGTACAAAAAAAATTGTAAGCTACGTTTCTCTACAATTCGCATCTTTAGTTGTAATTTCAGTCATTGTTAAATAAAATAAAAAACAGTCAATAAAATTAAGATAAGTCGAACGTTACTCCCTAAAACATTAACTTTATACTTACTTGCATATCAGAGAAGTGTTGAAAAACATTATAAACACTGTAAAGGGTTCGATATAGCTAAAATTTCATAAGTTTAGGAGTAACTATTTGCAAATAATATAACACTTTCTATAACACATTGGCTTACCCAATGCAGGTATAACATAAGATATATTTTGTTTAAAATATCAGCAATATTTGTATAATAAAATATTTTACTACGAAACAACAAATTATTACTATACTCATGGAACACTAGTCTGTCTGAATAAGGTGCTTGTGATTTAGGAGAATATAAACCACGTTGAGGCTTTTTTTTTCTATAACATCATTTATCATCCTTTCGATCATAGAATTGCTTTACCAGCCTAAGGTTGAATGTCACTCGCAAGTCATAAAACATTTTTGCTCTCAAGACCAATGTGACATTTAGAGAGCTTCACTTTAGCGAAGTTTCAATTTGGGAATTGTTGTCAAGAGTGGTAAATTAATTACGAGGTCTGTTATACGTATGTGCTGTTTGAGTATCGAGCTTTTGCAAGTACTTTGATCTTCATTATTGACAATAACGGCTGAGTCTTTACACACAACACATAATCAGCCTAGAACGTTCCACTGCTGGAAGTGGGCTGTAATCCCCCACGCGGGCCCAGTTGCGGGATGTTAGATGTCACATGCCAAGTCCGTATTAATGCGATATTTTACATGTTTTAATTAATACCTTCACCTTATTCAGGTCAACTTGTTTTCAAAGAACCTGTATAGAACCAATATCACGTCATGCAAACAATATAATCTCTAGAACATTCAATACTTCAACAAATCAGACATAAGTGAGTTATTATTATATTAAATTTTCAATATACTCCACTCATTACACGACTGACTTAACTATCTCTAAGTTCTCGAGAGAAACTTCTCACATCTACACCGACACACAATTCGTCTATTTTTTCGTTAATTTATTCCTATCTAAATATAAATCAACTGCAGATGGGAATGTGTGAATGTCCTTTTATTATGTGGTCGCAAATGATTGTTCTGTAGTATTTAACTTAGGAAGCAGTCAAACGTTTTGAGATTGTAGTTTTTTGTTTCGCAGCCAGATAGCCGAAACGGTACCTAATAATTATTTAAATGCAGAATTGTTAGTGTGGGGATGAATAGCAAAAATAATGTCGAAGCGTACACTATAAGTTGCACGTTTCTCTAAGTTCAAACGTAATAGACCTTCAGCACTATGTCTAAAAGGAGTATCTATTTTTTCATTTTTACAACGTTTTATTTAGTTTTACTTGTTAATATTCGTTTTATGATGCTTGAGTACTACATTCTATAAGGGAGTCTTAGGAATTCGAAGATTAAATATATTTCCTTCATTTCCATCAATAAATCCCTTGGTATGTTACAATAGAATTTAATTTCAAAATATACTCGCGTCGTACGACATCTTTGAACGAAACAATTACTGCATAGTTTGCTACAACATAAAATTAAAACGAATAATTTATGATGAAGCGAATATGTATGTTATTTTTGTATTATAAGTTTTGCATCTTGTTGCGTTTAAATCATTCTTACTTTAGCCAAAAGTAATTTTCTACGTAAGAAATTTAGCATGCATCGCAGTCATTAACTTCGATGCCAGATAATTTAACAGCGCTCTACCACACACACGACACGAATCTCGTAACCTCATATCTATTTCAACTATAACATATTTAAGATTCCCAAAATTCATTATTAAAAAACGTTACAATAAATTATCATAATAAAGTGTTGGAAAAAATTGAGCAGATTTGGCACGAATGCAGATCCCATGTTGTAAGAACTAATGTAGTGTTATGGACAAACGTAAAGTAACTTTAGACTATAAAACTAAGATTAATAATAAACGTGCTAAGTGCGTAAACAATACATTGATCGTTTGAGCAAAACGCCTAAACAGAACAACTCAGATCTTGGATCTCATTACCACACAAAGTAAATCACAGCCTTTACAATAATACTATCTTCAGGATATTTTTTTATCAACGAATATAACTTTTATAAAGGTTGAAAACACTAAAATATACGACTAGAAGAATTTGGCACTACGTTTTTATTATACCTGTATTGCATTTCCTCGAAGCTTTAACTCTAGGGTCTAAACAAACTATAACGTAACGAGTATAAGGACAGTTTCATATTCAAGTCATCAGTATTTCGTAAGACGTCTGAAAAAGTATAATTTAGATCAATACACATATAACTACACCTAAATACTTAACAAGCTATAGGTATGAGTCCGCGTTCACACGATAGTCAAAAGGGTCGCGCTATCCGGGAAATGGCACTAGATATCTTTTTAATTCATTATTTTGCTAAATATTTAAAGTGACAATGTAAATATTCAATATAATGAGTACCCTAATATCAATAACAATAATTGCATTAATTGGAATTTAAATTTCGAAACGCTAATCGGCCTTCACGCTCGCAAACCGAATAGTGAACGTTCAGCCGACGAGGCGAGGCGTGACAACGACCAAACTAAATATAATAATGAAATTGCACTGTAAACTGCATGTTTCCTAGTCATTCTCGTCGTCGGAGCAGAGAGGCGGGGGCAACGTGGACACGTCAAACTTCTGCTCAGGGCTTTCGCTAGAAGCTTGTGAGTCGACGTAGTGACTAGAATAGAACCTCTCTACATTATTCAGACTGAAACGTTGATCAAGATCTCGAGCGTAATGTTCTTGATTAACATCCCTGTTCTCTTCGAGGTCGTGCTCGTATTGAGGGTAACATTCCTGCGTTTGGAACATTACCACTTCTTCGTAATGTTCTGGATAGGGGCTGCCTCTATACTCCTCGTATTCATCTTTATCTTGTGGCAGCTCCGTATCAGAGTAAGCTACAGACTCTCCGCGCTCAAACAAGTAGCTACCTGACTTGGGTATTTTAGGAGCCCGCTTTATAGTGTCAATCGGGTAAGCGTAGTCATCAGAGTCATCTCTGTCGCTTTGTTCATCATAGAACACTTGTTGGTGCTGACCAGACGGCTCGCCTAGAGACGGGTCGTCAGCCTGACGGTATACTGTAGTAGACTTCGATTTCTTCAGAGAAGACTGGCGACTACTCTTATTTGAGTACGAAGTCCTTGGAGGACTGTCCTCTGAAACGTAAGGAGGCTCCTGAGAATCGAGATAAGGATGGCGCAAACGACCGAGTCTATCAAACCGCGGGAAACCCATTTCATCCTCATCAGCGGAAGAACCGAATCCTTGGAACTGCATTGGAGCTATATTGATTGGGAATTGTTGTGCTTCATAATTGGCACTTTTATACTTGGCGTATTCATCTTGTCCTTCGTCCTCGGAATAACTAGCTTCCTGAATATCGTAATGCTTAGAATCACCTTTCGACATTTCTGAGGAACCCGATTCTACTTCAGGGACATAGCTATCGGAGCATTCCGAACTTTCCATACGACGTAGAGATTCTTCTACGGCCAGATATTTGCCGCCAAGCATGTCACTTTCTGACGAGTACTGGCTTTTTGTAGAATCTTCCTCTAATACATCTTGTATTCTCTCCTGCCTCTTACGTGCACTTGTCACTTGTTTCTTGCGCCTGAACGTCTTCATGCGCTCTCGTGGATCACGTATAACATCCAATGAGCTATCAGTGTCATTGCCACTTGGGGGACTCTTCAGAGAAATATTACGAACGAGTAGCGACTTCTTTACGGGCGCCTTTAATGGTTGTATCGGAGGAGACTCCGAGCTCAGACTGCTAGAGTAATAAGGCGAACATCGGGATAAAGGAGTCTTTCCTGACCTCTCAGCTGACCTCTTTTCCGAAAGCTCCCTGTGCACTGAAGGTATTTCAGGGACTGCGATGATCGGTAAATCGGAGGAAGCGAGATAATGCTCGTGGAAAGACCAGCTTTTGGGTTTGCTGCGATACTGCTGATTCGTTTTATACTCCTTTATCTGATTCTTTGACAATGTCTTATCATCGTAACTCGCGTGTTTGGCCAACGGCTTGTAGTCGGACCGTATGAATTTACTACTACCAGGCCCTTCCTCACGCATAATGTTCGAAAATTCTTGGCTCTGATAGCGCTCACTATGTTTTTCTTCTTGACTGTAGAGTTGAGACGGCATGTCTATATCTAGCTCTGGCTGTTCGCTTACAAAGTAAGGTTTGAATCCGCTATCTTCACTCTGGCATCGCATGGTTTGTTTTGAGTATCTCTGTGTTTGTTCTTCATAGCTTAAGCTCTTCGGCGGCACCTTTGGGTAGCGTTCGTGGGTTTCATCTTGTGGGGGGAATCCTTGTCTGTTGTCAAATCTCAGTACTCCATTAGCATGCTTCTGTAAGCTACTCAGTGAGCTGGAGCTGGACTTATCAGATTTATCGCTGTAACTTATAGATGACGATTTATCTGTCTTGCCAGTGTATGACGCAGTCAATCGTAAGACAGGTTCCTTGGCCTCCTCAATTTCCTTTGTAGGAGACATTACTCTAGTAATAATGATCTCGGTATCGGGTCTTTCATCGACATTGGTATCTTTAACTATTGTGTCATCGGATTTTGTATTATCCGCATCTGTTTGGTCATCTCGAGCCGTGGCCACGAGGGTGTGGCTAGTACTCGCAGACCAATCTGATATTGACTGCGCCAGAGTTAAGGTGCTATCGCTCTTAGTACCAGAACTACTGTCCATACCTTTCCTCGAAATAGTTGTATCAGAACTACACAATTTATCGTACTTTATATTTTCCGAACTTTTATCGAGACTGCTACTTTTAGAGCTCATTTCTGCTTGAGAACCGAGTTTCATTTTCTGTTCACTTTTCTTACTACCATGCGATGATGAATACACCTTCGAGGCTTTATCAGACTTGTCACTCTTAGGCACCGACACGCTTTCAGAAGCCGATAGATTAGCATACTGGCGAACAGTATTCGTGCCAGTGGACCATTCAGAAATGCTGAGGCAAATGGACGTGTCCTCCGAATGCGAGCTGTGTGTGCATTTCTTTTGAGGCAGTCCAATTTTTACTGTACCGTCCAAATCAGTTCCAAAAGAACTGGTTTCTTCCTCTGAATGGCTACTGTGGCTGCATCTCTTACAAGTACCAGCACTTCCTGTACTTAACTTAGTAACTGCCCGAACAGTATCTTCGGCATTCGTCTGTGACAGAAGATCATCGATAGACGTATCAGAATTGTTTGAACCGAACGAATACTTCTGCGTGCCTAACTGCGAGAAACCTTTGTCAAAATCTGGTGATTGAGATTTACTATCACCACCGAAAACATCATCAGCATACAAGTGATCATCCTCGTATATCGGACTGTGGTTGGTAGGAGACTTTTGGGGCTGATTTATTATAACTTTATCTTCCAAATTGCTTTTGATGTTAAACGACTTATGTTCTGAACGTGAACAGCAGGACCCTACATCACCCATAAGACAAGTTGCCTTACTAATCGTTCCACTGAGACACGACTTATCGTAATTAGGTACCACGCTTTTATGACAATTATATTCATCTTGTTTCTCCAAGGGTTCCACCATGTACCCTGATTGATCATAAGGAATCAATTTGGCATTTTTCGGAGAAGTATCTTCGCTTAGTTCAGCAGACTTTGAGTCGGATTTCGACTCCGGTACATCTTTTTCCAAATCATCGTCGTTGTTCAATGTGTCACTGTCGTCATCTGATCCCGCTAAATGGTCTTTTGAGCTCTCCGATTGTAAAGTAACTTTAGTGGGTATTTCTGGCTCGTTGCTCATGTAGTAAATGTGAACTTTTTCTATGATGGGTGTCTCTAATAAACTTGACGGGAGTGACGGCCATTGGTCAAAATCACTCGACTCTTTTCTACCAATCTCATCTAAATTTGCTGGTCTGCTCACTGCTTTTGGTGGCAGCTCCGGTAATGGCCAGTCATCAGACTCTTGGCTCTCACTAGCGGAAGATTGCTTCGATGCTGCCATAGGTGTAAGTGCTCCTGGCTTCCCAGGACTACCATTCCTCTTATGATCTAACGCATCAAAAGCTCTGCTAGCTTTCTCAACATCTCGTTTAGATTCATACATCTCACTTATTTTAGTTTGATCTATTGGTATGTCGGGCATCTCTGCCGAAGTGCGTCTATCGGCGTCCGATATGTAAGCGACGTTGGCGCTAGGCGGATCTGAGCTAAGACTAGCTTGATGATCACTGGAGTTGAGAGACTCCTCATTAATACTTTCTGATCGAGAACAAGCCTTAGTGGAATCTTCATCAGCGCTGGTCTTTTCGGACGCAGTACTACGCTCTGATATGCGTGATAAAGTACGGCCGAATGTTTGGCCGTAGCCTATAACAACATCCGCTGTACCACCACTACCACCACTCGATGACGTAGCTGGATATAAGAAATTGACCGGAAAATCGTTCAGATCGTCTGTAAAGTCTGCATCAGTCGAATCTTTGGACGTGTTAGCAGACAGAGGAGGATTTTTCGAAAACGTTTGGAAGTCATCTAACAACCTTTGGTTATTGTACTCAAACCCTTCCTTGTTTATGGCCAAGTTTTCGTATCCCTCGTGGTCTTGTGGTATCCAAGCTTCTTCAATGCTTGTGCTATTTTCGCTGCCCGACGCACCAAAGAACGGTCGCCATGTTGGTTTTAACTCTTCACCGCGACGATATGCTTCACCAAGAGACCCAGACGTCGATTCTGTTGTTTCAAATGAACCTCGAGATTCAACGCTAAGGGATCCCCGAGAATCGATACTAGATTTGGATGAACTTTTCTGGTCATCAAGAAGACGTCCCTTTCTTCTAGACGAGGAGTCATCAACACTGAGGGAGCCTTTAGAAGGAGTGGTCGTGGTCGTAGTGTCGACACTTGATTTAGACGAACTCTTTTGGTCATGATCTTTGAGAGCCCTCTTTTTCATGATATCTCCTCTTTCAAATGAAGATGTAATGACATTACCGTCGTCATCAAAATCAATAGTCGTGTTTTGGTCCTCCTGAGATATAGTTATAGCTATTTTAGTCTTTTTAACAGTATTTTTCAGTTCTTTTGCTGCATCGGAAGCTTTGGAGGCAGCTGATTGACTGGATTCAGATTCTTCAATGACGGCTTTACCTATTTTTTCAAGACCACTCTTTTTAACACTTGGCCGTGACAGCTGTTCAACAGTTCTATCAATGCTTTCTGAACTGGAATCAGAATCAGTGGGAGCTTTCTGAGAATCCACTTGACCCTGCTTTTCCAAAGTCGGAGTAGGCGACTTTCTTGTACCGAACTTCGAGGGACTCCTAGGACTTTCGATACGAGTAATTTCTGGTATGGGTGACGGCGATTTGGAATTCGATTTCGAGTGGTCACTAGAAAGTGTATGTTGTGATAGCAAATGTTCTTCCCCATATTCCATCGCCTGTTTCAGTTCTTCCAAACATTCCCGATCCTTTTTATTAAGCTTTTCGATATCTTGCGAAATCCCCAGAGGCCTAGCGATTGAACAACTAACGCTAGACTCGTCATCAATGGAGCTACCTTTGATGTGACTTGATGGACTAGCATCTTTCTCAATGCTGGTCCAAGAAGTCGATTCAGAACTTCGAGAACGTTCCGCACTCAACTTCAACAGTTCACTACGTCTTGACTTAGCAGTCAATAATGTTCTTTGATCCTGTTTCTGTTCTGTAGGTGATTTATCACTGCCGGAACTACCAGTGTGTTCACCTTCAGATTTATTAGACTTTGACGTACTGGAGTCAATAAATGGTATACTCTCAATCGTGGGACTGTTCTCTTGAGGGGGCGTCACAATAATTTTATTCTTATTTTTCCATTTCATGGACAAGTCTATAGTTTTGGGAGGTTCTCGAGAAATCTTTGAACAACGTTCAGTATCACTATCTGACATGATTTGCGATATGGATTCTTGTTTTAAAAACTCCATCAAGCTTGCCGATGATTCGTCGAATGTTCCTTGGGCGTCCAAGGTTCTTCTTCCGCGAGTTTTGCTGCTAGCATCAGAAAGAGGTAGCTCAGTATCTAATGTAGTCTCTTCGTAATCGACAGTGACCCATGACCCAGAATCGTCGCTTATAGCGCGAGGGATTTTAGGTTTCTTCTGTTCTTGGTCTGATGAACTGTCAGCATCAATATATGGCAAGGATAAACCAAGCATGTTACTTTCGTCCGACACTTTCAAGTCGCTAACTTCAGTCAAAGATTCTTCTTCGCTGGTCAAACGAGTCACTTCAGCTTTTCGTTCAGAAGTCACTAATGAGTGAATGTCCTGATTACTCTTACTTTCTTGGAGCTCAGTCTGCCTTTGCTTGTTGTAGATGTCCATTTTACGACGTTCCATAATAACTGTTTGTGTATCATTTTCAATTATTGTGTGTTGAGAGCTGGTCATCCATTCCATTGAAGAATCATCTTCAGTTTTGTCTTTGTAACTGTTTGAAGGTGATGTCTCCTTTGTTTCTTTTACTTCGTCCTTTGATAATATTTCTGGTTCTTCTTCAACAACAGTTGGATGAACGTCTACTTTGACAACTTCTTGTTTGAAATGCTTTTCATTCTCTGGCAGCATTGACGCGGGTGTCACGTAGTTTCGATCTAAGCTCTTCGACTTAGCTTTCGAATCCAGATGGATTTCCGCCTTTCGGTCTAAACTCTTGGATTTGGCCCCAGGACTCATTTTTTGGTAAACAACTTTGCCTTCAATCTGTTGTTTTATCTCTTGTTTTTTAGACAAAGTCTTGGGTGATTTCTGTAAAGCAGCCAGATCATCGAACTTGTCTTCTAATGATGGACTCGATTTGTCATCCATGCTCTTATTCATTTTGTTTGGCGTTTTTGCTGTCTTTTGGTCCTCAAAGCTCCTACTGATTTTCCCTGTCAATTTGTTATCAAGTTTCTTTGGAGATTTAGCAATGAAGACGTGGTCCTCAGCTTTGCTATTAATCTTAGTATCAATGATTATCTTGTCTCCTTCAGTTTTGACAACGATTTTATCTTCTGGTGGTGGGAATGGCGGCATGGTGTCTTTAACTGGACTAATTAGAGTCTTAGTTTGCTTCAAAGCAGCTTCAAACAACATCTGTTGCTTCTCTTTACGTTTAGCGATTTCTGTGTCACTATCTTCTTGAGACTTTGTTCTTTCCTTACTACTGCCGCGTTTTACATCCATCCTCTCCAACGATTTAGACTTTTCTTTAGCAATTTTCTTTGCTGTTTGTTCAAGTTCCTGGCTCTTAGCTCTAGCCATGTCGAGTGGAGGTACTGTTAAGAAGTCTGGGCGCTCTTTCAGAGACGACGGCAAAGATTTCTGAGTTTGCAACGCTTTTATTTTAGTAGCATTCGTGTCTAGAGAACCACCTTTATTGAGTTTGCTGCTTAGCTTTTGTTTCTCATCAGGTTTAGGTTTGAGAGTGAGTTTCTTCTTTTCCTTGCGTTTGATTCTCTCAATATCAGGCACTATCTGGTCTTCGCTTAGGTCTGACAACTTGCGAATACTGCCTCTAGGCGAGTTCAATGAAGAAGTAGGTGACCGTGATGGTGACTTTGAAATTGGTGAGCGAGATAGCGGCGATCTGCTTAGTGGTGAGCGAGCCGCTTGAGACTTGAGCTTTGTCAGGTCATATCTGCGCTTGAACGATCGTGGCCGACGTTGCTCAACCAAGTCGTTTAACAACTGCAACTCTTCGTTATCTATAACAACGGATTTTAGATCCTCGTGATCTGGACGATCTTCCTCGACTTCATCAATTTTATCAATAGTGTCTTTCTTTGGAACTGCTGCTGCTGCTTTCCCTTTTTCTTCAATCAAAGGTTTCTCTTCCAGTATTTCGCCTTCTTCATTAATATCTTCAACAGTATCATCTTTCGAAGAGAAGGCATTCATAGGTGGAAGTCTATGTAGCTGAATAACTGGCGTGTCCAGACTTTTAGCTCTGCGGCTGGCTGTTGGTGAGTCTGTCGCTTTCTGACGTTGGAGAGAGAATACTGATCCTTCGGAAAGGTTTAATCTAGCATGAGCAAACAGTATCGGAGTACCACCAGGTTTACGTAATGGCGATATCAACTCATCTCTTAGGCTTTTCTTCACACCGAGTGTTACATTTTCCTTTTTCTCATCTTTAGCATCAATTTTATCTTCAGACGGATCACCTGTCACTTTCTGTATTTCCATATCGGCTAAGTGTTCGTCTTCAGATTTGAGGAACTCAGTACTTTCTAAAATCGGCGAGGGAATGTTTTCATTGTACTCCCAAGGCGAACTTTCCTTACTGGATTGTTTTGTCTCTGCAAATTTTATCGCGACGTCGTCTTCTGAGCTCGGGATTGAAATAGAACGTTCCGAAATTCTACGTAGTTCTGTAGCATTACCACTCATGCTGTCGAGGACTTGAGGGTTGTATTTAGCTTCTAGCTCGGCTAATTTTCTACACTGTGGTGGAGAGCCTTCGATTTCTGTCGAACTCATAGTCTGGCCTCTATGCCAAGCTCCAGAGGTAATTTTATCATATTCCAACTGCAGAATAGGTTCCAAATCCTTGCGAGATTGCGGTGGTGAAAACTCAAGTTTCGGAGCAGCTTCTGTGGTACCGAAAACATCGTCAGAATCAACACTTTCGTCATCAGACGAGAATGATGTAATTCTTATCTTGTTATTACTTTTCCCTTTTATTTTACTACCTGGGCCCTTTTTACCGGTACCTCTACCTTTTTGGCCCCTCTTTGGCGGTAACTTTTCTGACTTTGATTTGATGTCGGCTCGTAATTTTTCTGCAGCCGTCAGAGGCTTGGGTTCTTTGCTAATAGGCGGCTGTTGCACATTTCTACCGTTGATAGTAAACTTTATATCGCATGGGTACATAGGCTCCTGTCTGATACTGTCAGTTTTAGAGCTCGTCGCAGAATCACTCTCTATCTGACTCAATTTATTATTGAGCGTTTCTAGTAGAACAGGATCTAAGTTTTTAGTTATATCCCTCTTAGGACTCGGTAAATGTTGTAGTTGACCACTTTTGTCAACTTCAAGAGTTACTGGGTCCACTTTAGACAGATCGATATTTTGTGTGAACAAGAAGTCTCGATTTTCAACTTCAAGAAACTTCGAAGTGTGTTCAACTTGAATACTGTTCCGTGGTGATTTAGGCGACTTAGGTGATTTCGGTGACTTGGGCGACTTAGGTGATTTTGGCGACTTCGGTGATTTCGGCGATTTCGGCGACTTGGGCGAACGTGGCGACTTAGGATGATCATGATACTTGCACCTAGGGTGAGCACTAACAACATGGCGGCCATTTTGTGGCGGTAGCATCACGATATCTGGAGGCTGTCTTTGATCATCATGAGGAGATGGGGCGGTTCCATTCATTACATGTCGCTTATGTAATACATAAGGAATATCATAACCATCATCGACCACTTTCTTATTATCCTTGAAACCTGCTTTGAATGCGTCGAACTCTTTGAAATAGTTCTTAGGCAAGTCGAATTGAGGTCGTATATGATCGGGCAGCCTTGATGGCAGTTCGAAATGAGAACGCTTAGTCGCGATTGGCGGAGCACTGGGTATCTGGCGGAAGATATAATCTTCATCACTGGATTCCGCTGGTGTTAAGTCAATAGATTTCTGGTGCATTAACACATGTCTGCGAGAGTTAACACTGCTGAAGCGAGGTCTATTAGCCAAACTGTTTGGATCACTCTTAGTTCGTTCGACAGTCGGATGAGTGTAAGGAACTGTCGTGTCAGCCAAACGGCTGCTTGAACTAGTCTCAAGGATTAGCTTAGGATTGTACTCGTCAAAGTGAGTCTTTGCCATTAACTCCTCTTTCAAATTCTCTTTTCTAACGATGTGGGTATGAACCTTTCCGCGCTTGTCAAATTCTGATTGGAGAATAGAAGCTGTACCAGACTGGATAGCAGCTTGCTTAGCTTTGTTCTTGGCATACTCAATGCTGTCCATTGCAGGCAGCACTCTCACGTTCACATCAGACTCATTCGACGACTCTTTTACAAGATGCGATGAGGCGTTCTCTTTGCTGATCGATCGCGTTAACGATTCTATCTTCTCTTTATCGAAACTGAATACAGTATCTGAAGAGCGACGGCGCTGGTAGCTATGTATTTTCGCAGCCCTGGTTCCATCAATCTCGGTATCGAGACCGACAATTTTTTCCGGCCAAATGTGTGTGGTGGTCGGGTGGATATCCTCCTCCTCAGTCGATAACTCGTCTAATTTCTTCGGAGGACTCGAATCTGATTCGAACTGACCCGAAAATTGATCCAATTCTACATTCTGCAGGCTGGCGGAATGCAATGGACTAGGTTCCTTGACATGCTTGCTATTGCTAGGAAAAGTTGAGTACGGAGTAGATAGATAATAATTGGGAGAATTCGCCAAATTAGCGATCAAGTCTTCATGCGACTTGTCGAACAGCGATTTCTCCCGGTACTCTGGCTTTTCCATACTAATAAAAGTGGCTTGAGTATCGAAGAAATCTTTGGTCGAGTCGGGACTAGACGAGGGTGAAATGGGTTCGAACGGGTCTATGTAAGCGTTCTGGATACTAGTAATACTACGTCGCCTCATGCTAATTTCATCAGGCTCATACAAATTCTTTTTGCAATCGTAATAATCAGATTTGGAGTCCTGACTGGAAGTTCGCGAGCCGGACCTATCCGAGCTTTTGCTTTTGAGAGTCTCACGGGATTTTTTACTGTCCGTATGATAAACGCTATCCCGCGACTTTTTGCTAGATTCGGCGCTACTCTTGGATATTTTAGAGTCATAAATGTCACTCTTCGACTCTTGGCTAGACGTTCGCGAGCCGAGTGCCCGTTTGATTTCCTTATAGAAATTGCCATCAGAACGCACTGAGAGTTTCTCACGGGGTAGGACTCGCGGGTCGTCGACGAGGAAGGGGTCTAGTTGTATGTCGTTGTTGCTGCGGTAGTGGGACACTACCTCGTCGGGCGCGCCCTCGTGGTCGTCGCTCTCGGACAGGTGCGACAGCGAGCGGTCGTCGTCGGACGGCAGGTCGTTACCCGAGTCCAGCGAGCACGACCGCGTGTGCGCGGTACTGCGGCGTCGCGGCTGGATGCGCGCGTAGCGGCGCGTCTCCGACTCGTCGTCGGAGCGCTCGATAACCTCATAACTATCGTGCGACAGGTCGTCCTGTGAGCCGGTGCGTGCGAACGTCGGCAAGTCGAGCCGCGTCTCGCCGATGGCACCTGGAAACGAAGAGGAATAGGCGCGGCCCAACAACATGCCGGCGGACTCCACGGAGCCGCGCTCGCCGAACACGAAAGCGCGCGTGCGCGCCTCGTCGTAGCGCGTGACGGGCGAGTCCAGGCGCGCCAGCGTGTCCAGGTCGGCCAGCAGCGAGCGCACGTCGCGGCGGCGCTTGGCGCGGCCCGCCTCGTCGAAGCTGTAGTCGCGCAGGTTGCGGCACGACGCGCTGCGCCGCCACGTGATGCGCGCGCGCCCGGCGCGCTCGGGCGACGCGTCGGCGTCCTCCTCGATGCGCAGCGACCCGCCCGAGCGGCTCGAGCGCGAGGACGGACACGCCGAGTAGATGTTGCTCTGCGACATCTCGTACTCGAGCCGCTCGGACGACTTCTTAAAGCTCGAGGTATGTTTCGCCAGCACGAAGTCCGGGTAACCGCTAGAGGGGGGCCCGGCGCCGGGGGGCGGAGCACGCGGCTCGCTGCGCGGGGAGCGGGGCGAGGGGGGCGAGCGGGGAGAGGGGGGCGAGGGGGGCGAGGGGGGCGAGGCGGGGGGGCTCTGACCTGGGCGCGCACGCGGCGGCGGAGTGGGCGCGCGGCCGAGCCCACGAGCACGCGGCAAACTCGCCTGGCTCCATGTACTCTCCGGAGAAACCTGACCGAAACATAGCAAAGGTTATATTTTGACTTCACGTGGGAACAGAGATTACGGTCATCACAGAATATACAAACCAATGGTGTCGTCGTCCGATGAGGCAGAGGCGAATCCTCCGTAGGATGATGATTGACCTCGGCATGGGTCACTAACTCTGGAGCCTGTGGGACGATACACTATTATTTATGAGCCTAGCCGTACAAGTTGACGGGTTACAAACAAATGGATCCCCGTGACGTAAGTGCGTTACGTAAAGTGCAAGATGACCGAATGTGTGCATTAAAATTTGCATTTGAGACCCTTCACCCAGAAAGAGAGGAAATGGTATTATGTTTAAAAAGACGTAATGTAAAGGTTCCTTTGATATTAAAATAATTGTAAGAATAATGCGTTAATTGTATAGTGAGGTCGAGTAAGCTTTATTATGATGGAAACAGGCAAGGCATCATCAAATAAAACGTATACTCTCTCGATCCACTATAGCAACATTTTGATAAAGAAGAAGTATAAGTAAAATATGACTCAGAGCGTATAAATATGATTAGTCAAATATGTGTGAGTAGAAAGTAAGAAGAACCATGACTCCTGAACCATGCCTGGTTTGTCCAGTTCGGTTACACAAAATCTTTTTTACCTTGTATTTACGTTGAGTAGATTTTTGAATCAATACTCTACCTGACGGGTTGCACGACACTAGTGCAAAAATCAAACACAAATGACAAAACCTTGCTTTAGAGCTGTGACGCAACATGAATCAAAAGTCGATATTTTAGAGGTATCGACATTACGTTCAAGAATATTTGGTAAGTCGGAGGTTCCATTTAGTTGTCCTCAAAATTCTGTATGTAACCAAAATAGACAAGATGATAGCTTCATGATAACAGAGATGGTTAGCGATGATCCATCAAACATTTTAGAAACATTTTAAAATAATAACAAGCCAATTTGTATTGGGCCCTTACGATTTGATTGCTGTACAGTTTCGAAAGCTGAAAGAAACAAATACAAATCTGTGTGAAGTTGAAATATAAGCGTCGGCAATTAGAGAAGATTATATTTAAACCGTTTTTCTACGCTTATGTCTTACAATAAGTCTTGTTATTGACTGTATAATTCCAGGCTTATTCTGGTGTTATAAAATATCTAGAAAGCGCAAAAGCATAATAATATTGTTTTAATAATTCTCATATAGAAAAAGAATTATACGGTCTGAAGTTTATCCATCTACCGGTCATGTACAAGCCGGGTCGCAGACCGGTCTCGCAAAGAGCACTTGGTCGGTGTTGTTTGGATCCGGCTGAGAAAACGCCTCTCGTTTCGTGCCCATGGCCCCGGTCCAAAATGCGAAGTGTTAAGCGCAAACTTTACGTGTCCAAGATATGCCGAAAGCAGGCGCTGACGTACGTTGCTGCCATAGCTTGCCTCGCACAAAGCCACACCGACCGAGCGTTCACGAGGCGGCCTTACCGAGTCTGGTCGGTCGGTCAAGAAGCGCCTACTTAGGTACGCTTGCACCACAAATCACGAAACACGTTTCGTCTATAATCGTATATAAAACATGGTTCTGTTTCTGAGAAGAAGACAGACATGACAATGTTTTAAATACGTTTATCGTTACGCTTTTAGTGATTTATAGTGCAAGCGGGCCTTAATATCTGATATATCAGTACCTTGTCTCTCGTGGTGGCATAAGCGGTAGCTACGAGCGGCGGGCGAGTCGCGGCCTGAGGACGCCGCGCCCGCGCCGCCGCCGCGCGCGCCTCCTCCGCACTGTAGCCCTTCATCATCAGAGAAGCCTCCAGGTAGTGAGGTTGCTTGTCCCACTCCAGGGAAATCGCTGCAATACACACCACTACTTAGTGACGTGACATGTGTGAGGGAAAAAGAACACAGCGACGAACGATTTGGAAGGGTGGGGAATACATCGATTGAAGAAAAACTAAAAAGTTTTGCACAAAAATGGTCGAAACTGAATTACAAATCTTAATTGGAAACAGGTTAAAACCAAAATAGGGACCAATTTCACATAATATAAAACACAAAACATCAATCAAACACATCGTTACCCTTACACAGCTACAAGGATCTTTTGGCGCTCGAATGACGTTGACAGGGGGGCGCTGTTGGTAAAAACTTCTGCAATTTTTTTGAAAAAACAAGATGGCGGCGTTAGTTCTGTCCACGCCCCAAAAGATCTTGTAGCACTATACGCTCCAATAGGTACCGTTACGTTCGGGCATGTTCGTGTAAGTTCGTACGTACCGTCGGAGCCGGGCGGCAGCGGCAGCAGCGGGTGTGCGGAGAGGCTCTGGTTGAGCGGCGCGGGAGGGGGCGCCACGTTGCCGCGCGAGCCGCACACGGAGCGCGACGCGCGGAACGATCCCGACCTGCCGACAGTCGGGCAGAGGATGGTGACGACTGACACCAGCTTTTGGTTTCGCACTGTACCCGAGTGTGTGGCCGCCCTTATCACAGATCACATACGCGTAGGAAATATCTGTACACTGAGGTTTACCCCCTAACTGTACTTCGTTCACATAAATCGTATTAATTGATTTTCTGGCGCGTCTAAGATAAGCCCACAGGTATTTCCTCAACACATACTCGACTTCCTATATTCGTCATTAGGTGCACGGGAGAGTGTCTCACTATTGTCAATTCCGCTCAAGGTGTAAGGTGTGGAAGGGGGGGGGGGGGGTATGGCAGGCGATATATTTATGGTGTAGATCCAATGAGCAATTGCCGAAACCACGTTTATAATGGCCAGGGCACGTTAGCATTTGACGATTTCATCAAACACGAACTATTATACCCCGTGAAAATGTGCGTTGCGCATGTGTGCGTGCGTCTTAGAATGTAGGAAGTCGAGCATCTATACAGTATGTAATCTGTGCCCTTACGATACGCGTCGCGCCGCGACGGGCCTGCGGTCCTCGTGCGTCAAGCAAGCGTGACCAACTAAGTTCTAGTGTCCGGCTAACAAGTGAAACCGTACGAAAGAACATTTATTTTGACTTTACTGATTCTTATTTTGAAAAGAAAAAAAAGAGGTTTCACGCGACGTTAAATGAACCAATCAGAGCGCAGACCCATCATAGACAAACCCTACGTGATACGACAACACCATCCTCCGACCGATTGTCAGTGCCGTCGCAACGCAACGCACTCGCCACTATACCGCACTCGTTTAGAAGAAGCGGAAATTTCAACGGATACAGCGCATGCTCGAGTATATGCTATGCTCTGCTCACGATATAACGGGTCACACGACAAATTGCACGAAGTGTGGAAAATTAGATTTATTAAGTGTGCAAATTGCGTTTTATGTAGGAAAACTTATTTGGGCTTACAGGAAGAAATTTTTATAACATTAATAATTGCCAATACTTTTCGTATCATTAGAATAAAAATCAATAACATCGTGCAAAATTTCCACGACGCCTATTTTTATTTTATGTGAACTCTGATAAATGTTATTTTAAAAAGTAATGATAATGATTTATGTTTTTAAAATCATGTGGTAAAATACCCAAGTAAGTTTTCCCATCAAACACAAATTAATTAATTTAATTTTGCACACTTTGTGCAAAGTGTCGTGCAACTCCTCTCGTGAACAGGGTGTAATCACCATCGATCAATACAAAACTATCGAAGCCTCACGCTAACCAATCGTCATAGTTCGAGGGACAGTTGTTTACATCATGCATCTGTTCGTTACGAGTCGCTTCTCTTGTCACACAAACGCCCACAAGACAAAACCAAAAGCTAGTGTCTCCCAGCCCATGCTAACCACTCACCTTTAGGATACACTTAGGCTAGTATTAACTTATGTTAGGAATCCCATACATCCTACCTATACCTCGGTTTGTTTGTAACACTATATTACATCTATAAGCGCTGTCTAGCTACTCCTAGCAGTAATTAAAGAGAAGTTACAGTTAGAAAGCTATTTATTTTTGACTATAGCGGCTTAAGCTGATTATATTTCATTATACATGCAGTATTGAGTTTGGCGCAAGATAAAATAGACTTCTTCCACTCTTTGTCGCTTTTACCTCGCCTCAATTTTCTACTTTAGTACGTATCTGCCATAATAGCTAAGCTTTTGTATAGTAATGTATTTAATGTGAACGTACCTCTGGAATGTTTGTCTCTTCACGTAATTGTCTCGTACGTACTCGACGATTTGTTTCTGGGTTTTACCACTATACCTTTAAAGAGAATAAGATGATTTATATCAAGCAATTATGCGAAGTATTAAAGTCAAAGTCTTTATTGTTTAATTGAAGATATCGGATAAAATTGTTGGTCATTTGCATCGTTTAAAGTTTTATGTAGATGGGAAGCGCTGAATATTACAGTCGAACATCCAGGTAGTCAACCTGTAATACCCTCAAGAAATGAGTTGAAAAGGCTCGTTTCACGGCAATTAGGGGGCCATTCAAGTATTACTTAAGCACCAAAGGGAGGGTCTTTGCTTTGGTTATTTTTGATGACATGGAGGATGGTGATTACGTCAAAATAAAATATTATATCGTTTATAGTATGTCAAGCATATTATATTCAATTACGATGTTAATAATTAGCTTGAATAAATATTAAATGGGCATTAAATTCCTTTATCTTAATAATATATAATTCTTCTGTACGTGTTTGTCACCTAACTCCTCCTAAACGGCTGGACCGATTTGGATGAAATTTTGTGTATATATTTCAACGGGTTCCTGGGTGGTTTGAAAACGCAATTGGACCCGGTAGGTGGCCCGGCAGACGTTCATTCTGGACGAAAGAATAAGAGCTTTGCTTACTTTTGCTGACAAGAGAGAGAGGGGGTTAAAAACGTGAGGAGAATCAACTTCGCTTGCTTTTTGGAGCCTGTTTTGACGTCTTGAGAGAAAGAAATATGTCAAGCTAAACAAGACGTAAGTATAGAACCATCCCATTTTGCAAAGGAAGAATAGTGACTTTAATCCTTCGAAGTACCGGTAACGGTAATCAAAAAGGGAGGAAATAATAGATTGTTGCGTAGGGTTGACGTTTTTCCTTTTATTAGTTTTTTTCTGTATTTCAAAGTATGCGGTTTTTAAATATTGTAAGTAGTGGAAATAAAGGGCATTATTATTTTATTTAATACAGGTAATTCGGCAGTTCGGTCCACCCATCTAGTCTTGTAATATCTCACCTAAACGAGGATCCTCTGGATATGACCCTTGTCTTCTGTCTCGGCTGTCGTGCGACACTCGAACAACGGAAAAACCCGTGGTTCTCCACACATTTCTTCCAAAAGTTCTTGCATTCGTTGCGACCGTCGAAGAAGAATTCTACTACGTCGCGGTAGTAACCCTGTAGAAAGAAAGAAAAAATATTATTATCAAGAAGTCTTAATTCACCACTACTGTATAATTTGACTAGACACTCGTAAAACTACATAAAAGTTTTATGAAATGAAAAACTTCGACAACTTTGGACGTTTTTTTTTTTAAGTTTTACTTAACAGACGTAAGATTTTAGATTTTAGTGACGCTAAATGGGTAAGATCTTTAATGTAAGGCTCATATGGAGACTCCCCAGAGAGAGCGGGTCATTTGTAATGGCCTCTCGTGGAAACTCGGAACCACTATTTGAACGCTCTGAAATAAAAGGTCAATGAATGCAGTATTGAAGATCGACTTCATTTTATAGTATGTTTAAAAAAGTCGATTTTCGTGTCTGTTTTTGAATCTCGATGTTTTGACATTTCGCCATTGCTCCGTGCGAAACAAAGACGGGTCGCTAGTAAACATAAAATGGCACTTACACTAACGTAACCCTCAGGGTGCAGCTTGATTAGGAACTTTTTCCTCTTGAACGATATTTTTCGTATCTTCGCCCAACTGAAAGTGTTGATCTTGGTATTGTTTTGGAACACTATTATACCCAGGTGTGCTACTGCGAGGTTTAGTGGGACACTTTCGTGGTCTTTCGCTGGATGCATTTTTATACCTGGAACAAAATATTGATAAACTTTATTCGGACATATTAAAATAATATTTATTTTCAGTTTTTATTCCATTGCTTCGCAAAGAACTTTCTTTCTCTTTTCCACTCGACTCGATCTTAAGCTTATACTTATAATACCAAGTGTAAAAGTATTTTAAGAAGTAGTAATATTTTATAATCACGTATTTTTTATGGTGTAAGAAGAAACAAACTTTACAGATATTTTTTCACTTCCAAGGAGGGTGAAATCACGCCTGTAAGCGTTTGCGATACTCTATTTCCCAACACTATAATATCCATAAAATAATGAGAAATCGGCAAAACAAAAACCACCAATTTTTTTTTTTTAAATAGAGTAATCATAAAACTCTCCACTCACCGTATAATTCACATCTTCGCGCCGTTTCTAATAAGTTTAAGTCAGCCTCCGCGGGACTCTGGCCTCTGCAACACAAAAGAAAAGAAAACAATCACTCCCCCTGATTGGTCCAATTACTCGGATTATAGTGCTTTATCTTGTTTCCGTAAGTCTGGAGACTTTTGTTGCCTGGCTCTTGTTTATGTAAGAACTTTGGCTTTATTACGCGGATTATTGATTGCGGGAATCGTTAATGAGTTTGGACGAAACAATATTGATGCTGAAAACGTCTGGAAAGTTTTGGAAGCTAAGTTAAAGTCAGGAATTATGCGTTGATTGGATAGATAAATTAATTTAAAGTAATGTATTTCCTGCTTTGTTTTAGAAATTGCAACTTTATAGAACAGACTAGTACCTACCTACACAGTGTGTGGCCAATTTATCAAATAACTTTAGTAAAGTTTTTTACCCAACTTTATTATTTATAATTGCAATAAGAAAAATAAACTCAAATATTACATATCTACAATGTGGAGACGACAATAAATGAAAACAAAGGCAATACTAATGCATATAAGTATTTTGTTTACAAATAAACTAAATAGTAGTGACGGGTTGACTCTGGGTTTTTATTTATTTATTTATCCATCATCCATTTTGCCGATCAGCCGACTAGTAATAGTGACAGTGAAGTTGGGACATATTTGACTGACATTTTGAATGCAGACTGGGAACGTCATTCGACATACGTAGATTAATAATCATAAGAATGATAAAAATGAAAAATAATGATAAAATGTAATGATAGTTTAAGAGTTTTAAATAAATAAATAATGTCGTCTTCACACCTAGTATCGTCATCATTCTCCTGCCGTTATCCCAATTTATTTGGGGTCGGCGCAACACGTCTTTTTCTTCCATACTTCTCTATTAGTCGTCTTCACCTTGTATAATAAATAATAATAATTTATTCTTAATTAATCTAAATAATAATTAATACACCGCTTATTAAACAGGCTCTTAAATCCTACCCTATCCTACGAGCACGTCTTCCCTACAAAAACCGCGTCCCCAGGTCTACTTCTTGATATGCAATGGTCGCTGTAGCACCATGAACATGAGGCTACAGGAGCTAGTGCGAATCTTGGGGTTCATTCGATTAATCGAGTCTGGCTCAAACCACGCTGGGATCGGTGCAATCCATTAATTCATTCATTCACCGCTTATTACACAGTGTATTTTTTCAGAATTTCGTATCCTGGCCTCAAAATTGTTTCAGTAACTTAGCCGCCAATACATAAAAACAAACAGACAATCGTTCATGGTGTTTTAAGACTTACAGATGCTTCTTATGGTTCTCCATGATCCGTCTCTCCGACTCCGAGTCCTGTCCGGGGAAGAACTTGTAGCCGCTGAGATACGTGTGGTCCGGGTAGTCTTCTGGCACGAAGTCGCCGCATTCCGCTAAGAAAGAATGAGAGAAAAGACGGTTAAAAATGACAGCCTTATTTCTTAAAGAATGCTCATTTGGGATTTTTGAATTCTGACTTAGCAGATACATAATCAAGGCAACTAAGGCGCACTTGAACCACAAATCGCTTATCAATCCGTCAATCATTTGAAGATGATATTTTAAATATGTTTAGCGCTAAATGCATTAAGTGATTTGCGCCATCGACATTTAGGCCCACGTGCACCACATGCACGTGGGCCTAAATGTCGATGGCGCAATTTCACAAACGTAAGTTGTGCTTTCCGAGAAAGCTTTTATCAGATAAACTCATCATCAGCTGATACTAGTACACCGTTTTAATCGAACAACGGCTACTCTTATCCAGTCGCTCTAGTTTAATATTAGTCTGGCAATCAAGCTGTAGTAATGATGTAGGTACCAAACAATGAGTTCACCGTTTTAGAGTATTCCTATACGGGGTCTACTCCGAAGTGGTAAATGTATCGTATCGGCCGAATGTTCGGCCGTTTCCAGCTACGAAGTTACTATTTGGTTTGGTCGGTCCCGATCCTACACTCCTACACTCTTTCGAATATTGACTATGGTCGCGAGGCAACTGAGCAGATCCGAACTTTTTTCGCATTTTTCAATAATATTCGGTTCGGCCATGTGTCGGTCCGATCCGATCATTCGAATGTGTCACTTCGGAGTAGACCTCCAGGCTGTATCAAAAAGGTGTGGTCAAAATTAAGGGAGTGGTACGGACCATCAAACTCTCCATGAGACCAATATCGTATTCACAAAAAAAAAAATCAGTCACACCCTTAATGTTTAATTAAACCTTAACAACAATAAACGACCTTCCACCAGTATTTCAATCTAGTTACATACAGGCTGCATGTATACAGGGAGCTACGAATACTAACTGGACATTAATCCTCAACTAGTCGACATGCCCGTTCCGTTATTAATATGGAATTGTTGATGATTCAGGTCACACTACGTAATTAAAAGTTGCGTCTCGTGTGGCGAGCGAAGTTTGTGAGCTCAATACATGTTTTAGGGTCAGACGTTGTTAGCTTGCTCGTGAATTTTGTATCCAGGTTTTTATAAGTCGTCGTTCGCATGTACAGACGCCAGTAGGTCAAGCTACCCGAAACTGTCAAATTTTCCCAATCAACCTTGAACCTTAATGCGTTAGAGATAAAGTTGAAAATCTAATATTTAAGATAAGAAATTTGACAGATTGTAGTAGCTTGATGTGCTGGTGTCTGTACGTAAAAATATTGGGGCGGGATTTTTTCGTGCACTGGATTTTCAACTCTCGGTGTTGAGCCAAGCATTGAGATTTTTTGAGCGCATCCCAGCGCGTCAAAAAACTACACTGTTGTATTTTCAACTCTCGGCGCTGGGCAGTGCGTTGAAAATCCAGTGCGCGAAAAAATTACGCGGCGATATCTTTACGGTCTTGCGTACGTCGTCGGTTGAGAGAGGACTGTTGGTACGACCGCATGATGGCTTATAAACTTAGATAATCTTAAATGGATCGTGTCTGAGACACGCGTGTGATGTCAGGTGCGTCAGCGCGACTATATTGAAAAGAAAATTGGCGAAATTTACATATTTTGCTTGTAAAGCAAGGCCGTCAATTTTAGATTCTTCATTATTAATTTTAACAAAACGTACAGCTAGTACATTTGAGTAACTATGCAGTAACTTGAAACACGTAGCTACCTAAACCTAGGTACATTTTATTGCTTTCGTATAACCTTTCGATGATACCTACATTATCTACAATTTCCATGAAGTGTTCATAAAAATTGTTCTAGTTCACGCCGCGCCTGACTGCCCGCCTTTATAGAAAAATCGCAACAAATGAGAAAAATCGTTGATCATCGAAGAAGACGTATGTAAAATATGCATACAAAATATTTAGAGATTTACTACACGATTTTACCGCACAAAACACGATACGATAGCACAATTTCACTACAAATCTCAACTCTATTCCTTACCTTGCACTATATAGCTAGCCATAAGCGCAGCAGTATTCTCATTGCACTGTATGCATCCCGTCGCCAGGTCCTTCTTCACTTGCAGACAGAACAGGTACCGAGTGAACTCCTCCTCCAACCGTGCAGGGTCTGATGTGTAGAACTTGACGCAGAAGCGCAGGGTCGGCTCCAGCATGGACAGGCCCACTTGACGGCACATCGGCTTCTCGGAGTCTAGCCAGTACTGGTGGAAGAAAAGGATATATTGGTTCATTTGTGAAATATAAATAGTAATGGCCGTAGTGGCGGTCCAGTCTAATGTCAATATCCCATATTTTAAGACCTGCATAAGCATAATCAGACTATAATGTTCCCACAGCTGGGACACAGGCCTCCTCTCTATGAGTCCTCTCTCCTCTCTGTCCTCCCAGTGCGGGTTAGTGGATATGCCGGTTTCCACACAGTGTTTTCCTTCACCGTTTTGAAAGCTGAAGAAATAGGTATATAAGAGGAAGTCTGAAAGTGGCACCGGTAACTGAAAAGTTTTGTGGAAACCGGTTGTCATGGTATGGGCATGTGTTACGGAGAAATGAGGAAAATGTCGTGAGGAAAGTTTTGAGTATGAATGTCGATGGCTATAAGAGTAGGGGAAGACCAAAGAAACGATGGATGGACTGGGTGAATGATGATATGGTTAGAAAGGGGGTGACTTTCGAGATGGCGGCTAATAGAGGAGATGGAAGAAAAAGACATGTTGCGCCGACCCTAAATAAATTGGGATAAGGGCAGGAGAATGATAATGAATAAAGTGCCTCCCGAGTTGTAGTTCGTTAGTTCGACAGGCAAAAATATTTGCTCGTGGTACCCCAAGGGGAACTAGACTGGGGGACCACGGGCAAGTACCGGTTGCGACGTTGATTTTCGCTCCCTCTGTTTTCTTATCTTTTCTTAGCTGTCTATTCATATTGCTCGTTATCAATTGAAAGACTTTTGTGGCTTTGTTATTATTAATTTGTCGCCAAGGAGTTTTACCCATACCTACTCGTTATACGACAACATTGAAAAACCGGCACCACAATAAGTGTTCCGTACCAACGTGCAATATCTAAGACTACCTATTTTTGTTAAACACTTTTCTTGATTGCGGTGTGGCATACTAGAAAAGTTTTATTATTTGTTGTTATAGCGCCAATAGAAATTTCAACTGTCTACCTGTTACGGTTCATGAAATACAGTCCGCTGACAGAGACGGAGGGACGGACAGCGGAGGCTTAGTAATAGAATTCCATTGGCACCCTTTGTGTACGGAAACCTAAAAAGGTTAGTCTAGTACTTTCTTAGTTTTTATTTCAGACCTCCTAACTAGGAAACTCCAATGTTATTTTTTCACGACTGTACATTATAACATTTTTCATACTGCATTATGTAATATGACTTACAATGCATATTGTACTCGCACCACAACTTGCGATATGAAAGGCAACTCAGTATCTTTTACAGTTCTGTATTCTTTTACGTAACTAGGAGCCGTATAATGGAGCACTGAAGTACTAAATCTTGAAGTAAAGCAGCAATTTTATCATAAGTTAGTTCACAGCACACTACTTCTTTTTAAAATTAGGTCGCTATAAAAACTGCTGTTAAACTTTTATTAAGCTTGCTTCCTAATACCTCCATGCAAGTATCGTTATCAGATAAATCTGTATAATCTTAGTAAAAGAGATCCTTAATTAAAAAAGGAATGCGCTAAGGTAGACCGCGAAAATAAAATTTTCTTACGTTATTTGCAAATTCCCCGTAGAAGATGCGGGACGAGCTGGGCAAAACAAAAGACCAGTGGTCCACTTTAGCCCTGGATCGAAAGAGCTTGAAGTCATGGGGAGAGGCCTTTGCCCAGCAGTGTGATGATGCAGGGGGTCTACTCCGAAGTAGTATCGGCCGAATGTTCGGCCGTTTCCTGCTACGAAGTTACTATTTGGTTCGGTCGGTCCCGATCCTACACTCTTTCGAATATTGACTATGGTCCCGACCCAACATTTAGCATTTTTCAATAATATTCGGTTCGATCCGAACATTCGCACTTTACACTTCGAGAGTAGACCCCCAGGTTAGTAACAGCAACAGTATTTTACAATTTGCAGGTCAGTATCATGTTGAATGTTGATTAAATAATAATGATTCGCGAGCGTAACAAATATGCCTTCACAGAATTATAATCATTAAAATCATCAATACCATCCTGTAAATTCATATAATCCTATTGAATAACTATTTCATGAAATAGCAATTAAAAAATTTAATTTCGCGGTCTACCTAGCGCATCCCCCTGAACCCTACAATGCTTGCAGGCGGAACAATTTGGAAGGGATCTTGTACAATAACCATTGTTGAAATTGTACGCAGGAGGTCATTAAAGTTGCTCAGTCATGAGGAGACAAGAAAAACTTTTTTGTCATCATTCTGTACAAGTAGGAAAATTCTATAGATTCGCCAATTTAAAGTCCATCACAGACGTAGCATACATAATTATATAATTATATATTGTATATTATAACAAGCTACCACACACGGATACGATGATATAATATTTATTTTGCCTTGCATTTCATTGACGTTTTTTTTGCTTTCCTTGCATTTCAGGAATATCGGGATAAAAAGATCTTTTAAGATAGTCCTGGTTATAAACTATCTGTGTGCCAAATTTCATCCAAATTCGTGCAGTATTTTTTGTGTGAAAACTTTCGCGTTTATAATATTAGTAGGATTAATAGCTATGTGTGCGGTTACTTAAACATAGTATTGGAAATATATCGTAATATGCTTTAGTTATGATTTAAATTAATATATGTTATAGCTATTTGCTATAACATATATTAATTGCTCAAGCCTTGCTTATTTCTCCTCTCGAACACAAAGCCATAATTAGAATTTGCGTTATCCAATTAACGTTGCACTCAATTGTCATACGTACGAGTATGTAAGGTTTCCAGAGCAACGCTTGAATGCACTTAAGTAATGTTTTACATAACTGGAAACTATACAGAGAACATCGACTGATGTTCAGAAGGCCAATTCCCGTAATTAAAAACGTTCAAAATCTAGTCGCAATCTCATCTCAGCGACAATCAATGTCAAAAACTTGTCTTACTTTACTTGCCTATTTTTGACAGATTGAGACTGGGATCAGACTGTGAACGTTCTCAAAATTACTATATCGATGATCGCTTATACTGTTCGGGCCTAGTAGGCTACCTAAAAGTAAAGCCTGAGTAACTGAGTCTAACCTGCAGTCCATTGCCACTACCAGCACAATTGCAACTCCTTGCAGTAAATAAATTAAATGTATCTTGTTATTAATAATTTTATTGCAATTTTATCTCAACTCTATCTTATTTTATCTACTTTTATCAAATGTTATCTCATTTTATTTAATTTCGTTTAAACTCATTTAATTTCATTACCTACATTTTTTCTAGTTTTATGTAATTTAGGGCTGATTTTAAAGGGCTAAGGAAGGAACACGGGTGGGTTTACACTCCCTTCCGCTCCACCCAGAGCGGGAGGGGTCATTTGATGATTAGGGCTGATTTTACCATCGCCAGATAACTTTTAATCGAGGAATAAAATTGATGTTTGACAGTTTTTGCATGAAATAACTGTCAAAATTTCAAAATTATTTCTCGAATAATGTTATCAGATAATTTGAAAAATCAGCCCTTAACCTAATTTTAAGACTATGTGTAATTACTAGTATTGGCTTATAAGCTGTACGTGTGGTGCAAAGTGTAAATATAAGTTGGTTATTAATAAAATTATAATTAAAAAATAAGTTAGGTTAGGTTACCACTGAACTTTTCATTGTACTCAGAAAAAAAAAAACCCGCTTTAAAAAGATCGTCCTGCGATCTTTTTAAATTCCTTCGTTTCACTACAAAGCTATGCATTTTTCAAATGCGCAGTACGAGGACACTTGACCTTTATAAAGGACGTCAAGAAGGTCAGTGTTTGTCCCTCTGGGACGTCGCTTGCACTCTCATACGCTCCATAAACCCTCACAAATTACTCGTTGCCTTGCATTACTTTTAAAAGCAGTATAGTACCTACAGTACCCCGCCGTAAAAATGGTACAATAGCTTTTTTTTTAAAGTTCGTCTTTGTAGAGCGTCATCTCTGTTACTCATAAAGTCATAAGCTCTCATGTCTCTCTCAAGTCTCATGTACCTTTCTACTGGTGGGTAAGTGAAACATTATCATCATCTGCCTAGCCTTTTCCCAACTATGTTGGGGTCGGCTTCCAGTCTAACCGGATGCTGCTGAATACCAGTACATGGAGCGACTGCCTATCTGACCTCCACAACCCAGTTACTGGGTAATACGATACCACTTGACAAGACTGGTTGTCAAACTTTCGGGCCACTGACGACCCGTAACGACTGTCAAATATCCACGAATGACAGCCGGGACCAATGGCTTAACGTGCTTTCCGAGTCACGGAGGGGTCTTGGTATGTGAAGATGGTCACCCATCCATGGACCAACCGCGGCAAGCGTAGCTTTACCTGATCGACACATGCGGCTGCTAATACTTAGTCACAAGCCCTACATAAGTATAAAGTAACATGAAAAATGTAACATACGCTGAAACGAACATGCCATCGAAATTATGAATTAATGTAACACTTCAACTAGGCGAATTTGATTCAACGTGTGCCCAATATCATACTAACGCCCGGGTACTGGGTACTGTACTTCGTTAAACTTCATTGTTTATGTAATTTGAGTTCCTCAGAGTTCAGACTGGAGTACCCTTTGTCACTCAATGTCAAGTTTAATGTATCAGGGCGTTGGGAGTCAGAGATCAATTGAAAACAAGTGCTCTCACTGTCACGTTCATACTTATATGACGTCTGCGAAACAATCCTCAGAAGAATTGTCGGTAATGTATGCACTCGGCTCGGGAAATAAATTATTTATTCGTACGGAAACAGCCTAGTAACTATAGAATAACAGACTGATCGCTCAGTAGGTCCTAAATCTGAAATTGAAAGAAATGATTACCCACTAGCAGTTGCTATTGCAATTTGCAAAATTGTTGCTCCTAGTGGGTAGTCATTTCTCTCAGCGATCAGTCTGTAATTCTATAGTTACTAGGCTGTTTCCGTACGAATAAATAATTTAATTTTCTGGTGGGTGTTCACAAAATAATACCAAAGCGAAACAAGTATAACAACAACAGAATAATAAGTTCGATCATCATCGTGAGGAAACCGGCATGTCCTAGAACCAAAACTTCGAGGACACGTGACATCTACCAACCCGCACTGGGCCCGCGTGGTCGATTACGGCCACTCCCTCTTACCAAGAAAAGGCCTGTCCCAGTAGTGGGAACATTATACGCTGATTATGCTGATAAGTTTCATAAATCTTCAGGAAACTCATAATATGTTCTGGGATGTTAGGGACAGGGGGTCTACTCCTTAAGCACGAAGTCCGTAGTTACTGGCGTAGGTACTCCGCATCACTTATGGGCTTTTTTTTTTTGAGGATGGGAAATCATCAAATAACCCCTCCCGCTCTGGGTGGAGCGGAAGGGAGTGTCAGACTCTTACTGACTAAAACCCACCCGTGTTCCTTCCTTAGCCCTTTCTGTTCCAGGGCAGCGGTAACCCTTTCGGACGATCCCGCCGCATCACTTATGGACTTAAGATTAGTTCGGTTTCCAAACTAACAATGAAAGACCACACGATTTGGCAGCTGTCCCGACCGCCGATGTGTTTTTGTCCGTCTGAAAAATTTAATTTGACGGAACAAATACTTTCGGACGGGACCGTATATTCTTTGACGGACTTAGAGAGTAGACCCTCAGTTCAGTGTCACGATAAATAAGGGATATTGTGCGGTCACAACCAGCTGCACTTTGACATGGCAGATTTTGGCAAAATTCCAAGAACTTCCAAGATCTGTAACTACAGATGTATTACTATATTTAATCAAATAAATAAATGTAGATAACGTACCCATACTTTCGTACCGTTGGCGTCCAGGTACTCCAAGCCGAAGTAGTCCGCTTCCAGAAGGTGTAGCTGCCGACATACCTGGTCGAATAGCACTCTGCCTAGCGCCTTCGACTGAAACAAACAGAAACATAACATGAGTACAAGTTTACATTAACTGAAAAAGGAAAATTTATGAAATATCGTATACCGAAGAAACAAAGTTAGGGTTTGTAGTAATAATATCAGCCCGTATTACATTAGCAGCATAGACCAAACCCTTGTTTCCAATTGATGTTATTTCCACTCAAACGAACATTAACTTTATTCCTGTGTAAATTAAGTTGATTTCAGAATGACTAACTGACCTACTACTATTGGAAAAAGCATAAACTGAACTTTATGTTTAGGCATTAAAGTTAGTTTTCATAAAACACATTTTTTTCCATGTTCGGAAAGTGAATCACGAACGCAGATTGAGTCTATAGGTAATGTCGTATAGACTAAATCATCTAATACATCGGAAGTAGAATATTGCTTCCGCATCTCGATGTAATGGAACCGACCCAATTTCGAGGATGATCATAATGATCGGAAGGACATCAATCACTTGAACCTGTCAAGCTTTGAAGCTCCAACATATAAAAGGACTTACAGATATACAAACATACGTGTAAACATTATCCAAGACGTGTATAAAAACGAAAAAAAGGTGTTGAGATGGATTCGATATAATACTACATAATCTCACCACATCAGCCTGGTATGTAAATATGAACGTATACTTTTTTTCTTTTTTACCCTATATGGTGTCCAACTGCTAGCCAATGGCGTCCCATTTTTCCTTCCTAACCTGCGATCTCTGGCCATGTTAGCCCTGCAAACGTTATCAGATAGTCACACCTTTGCCGTGGACTACCTCGACAGCGATATCCTCCGTCAGGCGTCCACATACATAAGATATTTATTTAATTCGGCTGTGCCCATACAATACGCAGAGGTAAACATTAAAACAAAAAAAATCTCTCCGGGAAACGAGTATCATGAATTCCCAAATTAAAAGGTTTCACTAAAAACTTTGCACATAGAATCCCTGAAAATACACTGCGATAACATACCGAACTTCCGAGTCATTTAAAGTATTCCGAAATTCCGTCCTTTTTTATTGCGGCTTCCTTTCCCGTTTGTACGGTTTGCCACGGAACATATCCGAAAATAAACTGGGGAAAATGGCTTTAAGGCTTTTTTGCGTCATCAATGCCAAGGAAATAACCCTTTTCCCTGCAACTTAGTTCAAGTTTCGGCGAGCCATTTTAAGAGCCCTTTGAGACATCGAGACTCCGGGCGTAAAATATTGGCGGGAGTTCCCAGGCAGAGTTATTGGGCTTTTTATTGTTGGTGGATTCCGTAAGATGTATTGGGTGATCTAGTCACCCTTAAACGAATGAAATGCTCGCCAAGCATCCATATTTTGTCAAGGGAGACGAAAAGATGAATGCTAATTCAAATCATCATCATCTGCCTAGTTTTTTCCCAATTATGTTGGGGTCGGCTTCCAGTCTAACCGAATACAGCAGACCAGTATGAATGCTAATTCAAATACGGTTAGCAAATCAAGAAGGTAATTTACTTACAAACCCCTCATCTGAACCGATTGAACAAATATACATCCTGGACCATCAAAGCTCAGTAAACAAATACAGGAAGTGAAAGGAAAATACAGAAACCGTTTCCGTAAGAGTTGTATTTTTATACATAAATAAACAAATCCTTCACAGATATTGTAATTTTCGCCTTTTTAGTGAAATCAAAGGAATAGGTATGAGTAACAGAAAATGTCTGACGCTGCTCTGTCTTAAACTGTTAAATAGAACGCTGTCTGTCTGTACTAGGATTACCAACCCTAGTTAAGTATCCTATAGTATCCTCCTATATTAGAGGCCCAAATACTACATTTTATAATTAAAAATATAGTAAACGAGAACCTACAATATTTTACTAGTTAAATAAAATTCTAGATGTTGGTCTTTCCGACCAAAGTTCCTAAATCTACTGCTGAAATATTGCAAAAAGTGTTGCTTCGTGATTCTAACTTCGTCTATTAGACGAAGTAAGAATCATTTTCGTAGTCATTTAGTCATTTTAAAAATTATAGATTATTTTTTTTCTATAGCAGCAGCTTCAGTTTTTTACTGAGTGCATATTTTCAGTGGTGAATTTCGATCACTATTATTGATCGAAGGTGGTGAATGAAAAATGGCGAGATGACCGCAATAGGACCAGTGTTATTAATCTAATAAAAGCTGAATTAAAAATGATGTATTTTTGTAAATTTAGTTTAGGGCTGATTTTTCCAACGCCATATAATTTTATCCGAGGAATAATTTTGTCATTTTTACAGTTCTTCCATACAAAATCTGTCAGACGTCAATTATATTCCACGAGTAAAAATTAGCCCTTAGAGTGTAATAATAGTTAGGAGACATTTAAAGAAAATAAAAACCTTTTAATAAAGGCTCAAAGTAGCAAAAAATATGTATTTAAAATATAAAATATTTTTGAAACAATTATAATATTATTTTTTAATTTTTTCGCCATCTACTATATTTTTACAGCCAACGGCTTCGAAAACACTATCTATATATATAAAAATCAATTGCTGTTCGTTGGTCTCGCTAAAACTCGAGAACGGCTGGGCCGATTTAGCTGATTTTGGTTTTGAAATGTTTGTCGTAGTCCAGGGAAGGTTTAAACGGTCAGAAAATATGGAAAAAGGAGTAGGGTAGGAATAGTGTAGGAGTAGGGTAGGGGTAGGGTAGGAGTAGGGTAGGGAGTAGGGTAGGAGTAGTGTAGGAGTAGGGTAGAAGTAGGGTAGGAGTAGTGTAGGAGTATGGTAGGAGTAGGGGGTAGGACACCACCCGAACGAAGTAGCGCCGGGCAGCTAGAAATAATATATATGGCAAAACAACGTTTGCCGGGTCAGCTAGTATTAGATATAAAAAAGTTGGCAGCCCTTGTCTGTACAGATACAGAGAGCGTGCCTGGCCCTACCTAGTCCTTTAGCTACAACCCTCAAAATTTATAGCTACTGTACCTATCTATAGCAAACAGGCTACAATATTCCCTAAGACTCGTAAACATTCCTATCTCCAGCGTAGGCATTCCTTCCAGTACTCAAGCTCCTTGCCGGTTCAGAGTTATAACACGACTTACTCCACCATAAATGGGTAAATCAATATCGTAACGTAATACGCCTATCGCGTTTCGCATTGCTCCACCCGTAACTGAAACTTGGAATATAAAGTTACCCTGTGTTGACAAACAGCCGTTGCTAAGTTAAACAGTAAGCTAGCTAAAATAATCAAGACGTCTTTGTTATTACTTTGACGTTTCGTAAATGGGAGTTGAGGTTGAGTGTACCATCGCAAGATGGCTGAGTTGCTGAATGAGTGCAGTTGATTTTGTCCAGTATTATCTATACTATAGAGTAGAAAAATAAATAAAATGAAAATGTCCGTTTGTAATGTCAAAATAATAGCTTTTTATTAAATACATATGCAATTGTCGGTACTTATAACACAAAAACAATTATTATTGTTTTTGCCTGTCTGCCTGTTTGTTCCGGCTAATCTCCGAAACAGCTGGACCGATTTTTATGAAATTTGGTACGGGGATTCTTTGAACCCTGAGGTATGACATAGGCGTATACCTTTATCGACATACCACGCGGGCCAAACCGCGGTCGGAAACTAGTGGTAAATATGTTTGAACACCTTTTCAGTATTTTGATAATTAATGTATGTACTTACATATTGAAGGGCTGATTTTTGTTATTACTTTGACGTTTCGTAAATGGGAGTTGAGTGTTTCATCATAGGAGAGCGTTATGCTGAACGTTTACTTTGATTTTATAAATAAAATTAAAGCGTCTGTTTGTAATGTCAAAATACATATGAAAGTGATGCATTTAGTAAAAAAACTGTTGTAAATATACGGCACTCATAAAAAAAATCATTTTTTTAAATTGTTGTCTGCCTGTCTTGTCTGTTTATTCCGACTCATCTCCGAAACGGCCGGACCGATGTTGATGAAATTAGGTATTGGAATACTATGAACCCTGGGGAAGGGATAGGCACTTTTTAATCATGATCAAAATGCAATCAAGTAAATAAGTTTTGAAATCGATAGTTCGAAGTCAAAGTACCCCCAACGCGTCCATGTTTCGCCAGTTAATATGACTTTGTAAAGGTTCTGCTTAGCGCCTTACCTAACCTATTTATTTGAGATATCTATTCCAAGAACGCTATTGTAACTGATACTAACGTCTAGATAAATTCTAGCCATGCCTATAACTCTGGCTGACAAGGTCATGCTGCTCATAAATAATAACGGCATCTTTTACTCAAGGGCAACCTAATAAAACGTACTAGCATTCCTAATACTAATGTTGACTGAACTTGCGAGGTAAACAGACGCGTAGGCGACCCCAACTTTATGTAATAAAACCTACACTAGACTCTACTACTAAAACTGCCTTATGAAAGGTAGGGGTTTGTTAGGCATACTGTTCATGCTTGTTAGCTTAATCAGCCGATAATGTTCCCACTGCTGGGACACAGGCCTCCTCTCTTAGAGAAGGAGTGGGCCGTAATCCACAACGCGGGCCCACTGTGGGTTGGTAGATGTCACATGTCTTCGAATTGTTGGTGGTTGTTTGCCGGTTTCGTCACGATGTTTACCTTCACCGTTTCGAGAGCAATGGGCCACACCACTGCCAACCAAAAGTCATTTGAAAGGACGATATTATTATTTCAAAATGATATCAATAGCACCACAGTATAGTCTCCATACTCTCCCCTTGGTATCAAACTGGTGACCTCGGGCAGCAGTCCGTTAACGAAACGGTGTCGGTGCGTCGGACCGTGTGCGAGGGGAGGGGGACTAACGCTGGCCACATTATTAATAGTTATTGGCTATTCGGTTGACATTGGTTAGATCAGTATCACCCTTTAACTTGAATAGATCCTGCTCATAGCCAATGAACGTTAAATGGAACAAAAGCACAGTCGTAACTGCAAGATCTTCTAATTTTCAATACTAAAAGTTAACCAGCTTCCATCTCGCGTCGCACCTGTGCAACCTTATGACTGAGTTGGTGAACTGAGTTTGCGTAATTGAATTTTGGGCCAAAAATATTTAAACTTTTTGTCATGGAACTACGTTAATACTATTAGTTATTCTGTGACGGAAGTAACAAAAATTTTGACATTTTGATTAATTCATCAATTTGAAGATGCTGTTGAATTTGTTCAAAATTCAAAATTATTTATCTGTGATTGATAAATAATTTTGAACGACAATAGAATAGACGGCGACCCCCAAACTAGGCATTTGCTTGTATCTTGGGAGTCAGAAATATTAAATGTATATTAAAGAGTTTGTTGAAAGAGTAGTCAAAATATTCTCATCCGCATTGAGAAAGGACAATTACCTAGTAAGATCGATTAAACAAGTATAAATAGGCACCTAATCTATTTACTGCTTGACCTACTGAACTCAAATAAGATCGACATACACTCTTACAAAAAACGCCTTCGTTTTCCTCAAAGGTCATGCCACGCCTTAATTACTCAAGAATCCTCAAGAAGATCAAGGTAATGGAACCTTCCGTACATTCTGAAACAGAATTTTAGATACAATAAGATAGTTGAGTTAGGATGGCAACAGGTATATGTTACAGAGTGACAATAAAACAGGGAGATGAATATGCGGGCGACTGCGGGATCATAACCGAGGGATCAAAGGGTAATGCGTTGCCCCGACATGTGCCCAATGTGGAAAATGTTTTTTAGGATGTCAAAATAGACAGTGAAGCACATAAATCTATACTGATAATATTATAAAGAGGTTTTTTTTTTTTTAATGCAGTGGGAAAAAATATTTTTGAATTTGATAGCCCAATTGATTAACATCACGCCAGGACTCTTAGGAGCCGAGCAAAAAGAAAAAAAAAAGTAGAGAAAGAACGCGAAACCGAACTAATAGCAGAGGGCAGGAGATGTGATGCGACGGGGTGGGTCGGGGAACAAGAAATTTTACGCAAACGAAGTCACGGGCAAAACCTAGTATGTCATAAAATGTTGGTCAAAGTAACAAATTACCAGATCCGAAACATAAAGGATACGTAGAGGCAGTTTTATCGTAAAATATCCATCTGCGAAGTGTTGCATATTAACAATTCCACTACGAAGGAATTCCATCAAACGTTTACGTAATCCAATCGCAGCAAACAAACAAAAGGCCTATTAACTTTCGGAAACATTTTTCTAAAACTTCCTACCGTTTACCCCAATAATGTGCCAACATAACATTAGTTAGAAGCTACGAGCTTGGCATAACAATGGCTGTTCAACCTAATAAATCACTATGGTATAATCTTATTTAGTTGTGCGGAAGGAAGTTACGGCCGTGAGCAACCCCATAGCGGTAGTACTCATTTAAAGTACTAGACTAGACAATTGAGTATGCATTATCATGACATTCAAGACCTGTAGTTTGGTCTTCGGTTAAAAATAGCCCACCCTATTTGGATGTTACAAGAGGTGACAACTGGATAAAATCGGATGGCTTAGCATTGTGCGATGAACGCATGCTTTGAATTCTAATTTTTCAACACAAATCCGGACATTTCATAAAACAAATCTATATCCGTATAAAGAGATGCAATGCATAAAATTATTGCCGTAAGGTGTGCACGGGTCTTCCTACTACTCGTAAAAGAGAGCAATGGGAAAGTCGTAAAATCGGTACTATTCGTGACAGTTTGCCTCTGTCACGAATAGTTCTGATTGCAATAGTAAAACATTTTATATCAGAAGCGCACTCAAAGAAAACTAAAAATATAGCATTCACACGTGTGACATGTATGATTTCTGGCTATGGTGAGGGTAAAAACTACCAACATTCACAAGAAGACCAAAATAAGAAGAGGAGCAGAAGTTGGGTGTCAAAATATTGTTGTCGGAAATAAGTCCGGCCCAGGAAGAGGTGGCGAGACGAGCTAGACGCGTACCGCAAGGGTTAGATCGAAGTGACGCTAGAAAAGGATGCCTCGAAGGATTTGGGGGATGCCTTTGGTCAGTAGTGGGACAGTGTAGGCTAAATAAATAAAAATAAGGCAAAGTATTTTAACTGCGGGGCGAAGCGAATGTAGATAGATAAGGAGCATGACCCAGTATCTACTGGATCACCTATTAACCTTTACCGTCAAATGGACAATGTGACTAAAAATAGGCACAGACTAACGTTCAACAAAGTCATCAAGCGTAGTCCATTATTGGTTCGACCACACGTTTTTACTAGCGTAGGTTGCAAGCAAAACACTGGGCACTACACAGCGACCAATTTTGGTCAAGTTTGCTTACAAGCATGACTAATGGAATCGCGAACTACAAATTAAGACTACGTCATCATTGTGTTGTTAGGTTGACCATAAGTGGAGATGATCATTAGTCCGTGGAATTACGTCAGTTTTGGAACCGCACTTTGATGAAAAACTTTGTTTGTTTTGCAATACAAGGAAAACAATTCACTGGATATTTCATAGTAATTTGCTCGAGTATTTATGTGATATATGAAGCGAGAATGTCTTTGACTCGAATAACATGTAGATTGCAGAATGAGCTGGAATTCCTTATGAAAAGTTCAAATATAATAGCTGAGAATTATTGCATATACCCAGTTGTAGGCCATATTAAACGCAGTTGCTGACTATTAGCTGTTGAAACCATGAGATTATAAAGGATTTCTGTGTTTACTGGTATTTTTGCTCCCTGCTCTGCACTATTTTATAAGTCTACTCCAATACAATATTAAAAGGGGGAAGGCACAAGGATCTCAGAAAAAACCTCACGCACGTTACCTAATATTACTGCAAAAAACTCAGAGGACGTTTTTCTACCTCGAATTCTATCCTATGGGGTCAGAGACGTGCCTACCGAAGAATTGAAACTTTTATGTCCCTAAACATGACCAGAATCTACGATCTATTTCACAGTCAGATACTGCAAGTCGTATTTTATTTAGGTATATGAAGCTAGCCCGACCGTAATAGACAAGGATTTTGTACTCAGTGTAAAGCCTTGTTTTGGCTGGTAAGCCAGCTTGAATTTATAGTCCTAGTGTTAAAATAAAGACTTCCAAACATATTTCAAAATATATCACGGACTGGACCTAGATCTGGCTACTGAAATACAAACAAAAATATCAAATTAAGCTCCCGATTAATAACTGCCAACTTTCTGGAAGTTTCTGGGAGTACCCAATCCTGCAATAAACTTATAAAAAGAAAGTATACGAGCCCTGCTACCTTTCGATATAGTTTCACGGCATCATAATAAAAATAGAGTAATGGATTGGAAAAAGAAATTTGGAATCGTTTTATAGTTTTTGTACATTTTCCCTGACCTGCTGACCTTTTTTTTTTTGACCTGCTGCATGCTGTCATGTATGGATCAGAATATGGGGCTGCCCTAAAGGGATGAATGCAGATGAGATGATAATGCTGAGACGGATGTGTGGTGTAATAATAAATGTAAATATAAGAGGAAGTCGGAAAGTGATACCGGTGACTGAAAAGTTATGTGAAAACAGTTGTCATGACATGGACATGTGATGCGGAGGAATGCGGAAAATGTCGCCAGGAACATTAATGTACGCGTATATGAATATACGAGTAGGGGAAGACCAAAGAAACGATGGATGGACTGTTTGAAAGATGATTTGGCTAAAAAGGGAGTGACTAACGAGATGACGACTCTTATGGAAGCATGGAAGACCAAAACATGTTGCGCCGACCCCAAATATTCGCATAAGGGCAGGAGAATGATGAGATCCTCTATTCAGAGTTATGTCGGAAAAACCTGCCAAAATGCCTGCATATGTGAAGCCCAAAGTTAACTTGAGATCTCTTGGCTTATCATCTCTCTAGACGTCGTAGTCAACAATGATTAACTGTGGCTAACCGCTAGCCCAATCTAAACTGATTGTAAGTCATGGATCATGGTTAATACTTGGCACATGAAGTGTGCCAATATTTCACTCTCTGATCGCTAGTTCTCGTATCAACTTTTCACATAAAATTCGTGACAAAATTTTCCCTCGTAGTACTTACACAAAAGAGGTTAACTTGGGCGTTCCATAGCAATCATTGGTTAATCCTGGGCCCGTCCTGAATAACCTTTGGAGAGATTATTGGACCAGCATAGCTATTCACAACCACTCGATACGCTTCCGTACCGTATCGAACATCAATCAATGTTGTCGTAGGATTCCTCTAAACGCTGTTCACAAGTCCAAAACCCGAAAATGTTGTCAGTTTAAATCAAATAGACGACCACTATTCTTTTGACAGATGTTTGCTGTCATAAGTATTAATACATTGTTTTATACATTATGCTTGAAAAATTTGTCTGTTCGACAACGTAAAAAACGCAATGAATGGTATTAGACTCTCAAAATTTAAGCCATTGCTTCTGCTATTGTGTTACGCATTTACCCTGCAGAGTCGCAGACTATCCAGAAATGCCGTGTAGCATTTCTGGTTCACAATACGTGGTTCCTGTTACTTCATCTCATTATCCTTTTTAACCGACTTCTAAAAAAAGGAGGAGGTTCTCAATTCGGATGTTTGTATTTTTTTTTTATGTTTGTTCGCGCATAACTCCGTCGCTTGCCAACCAATTTGAAATTTTTTTTTTTTGTTGGAATGGGTATACTTTCCAGATGGTCCCATAATTACAAAACATAACAACAAAATCGGATAAGCGGTTTTTGAGAAATCACCAAAAATAAAAAAAAATATCACAACAAAAAAGTGAAAAATAAGAACTTTTTTACAAAAAAAAACAACCGACTTCCATAAAACACTACAAAGTGAAAAATAACTTTAATTTCGGAAGTCGGTGGCGAAAAACGAAATACAAAAACCAAAGACTAGTTACTGAAGTCTGGTTCCGTGAACCCCACGACCCCTGAAGCAAAGTATCCGCATTGGACCAAACACCCGTTTAATTAACAAAACGATCACGTTGCAGTTCTCGGTAACTCATGACCATAAAAGCGCGCCCTATTCTTAAAGTAAACAATTAGGGCAACCCGTGTTATTTTCGTTCCTGTTTATTTACGGACTCGTAAGGCTCTTGTTGTGACGTCAAAGGTTGCTGGTGGATTTTATACCTTATTCCTTGACATATACAGCTCATGTATTAAAAACATAGGTAGAGAAGAAAATGATGTTATTCTATATCACGCATATGGTTTTATAAATAGATGCATGTCTTAACTAGGTCTTCTGTAAAGTTCATTTTCACAATTCATTAAATAACATTTTCAAACAATTATTTTCTATCATCATAAGTCTTTGTTTCCAAACTTATTCATCTACAATTCCAATTTCCAACCCGAATCAACCTTACATAACCTACTGCATTGAAAATCTTCACCCAAGTTTCGAAACAACACTCGGTCCTATCATCCGCAATATAACTTTCCAAATTGGAGCAGAACCCGCGGAAGTGACCTGAGATGGCTCCGCAAAATCAGGTGAGAAGGAAAATAATAAAATAAATATTTAAGTCAGTCAGAAGAACGTAGCATGAGCAGCATATCAAGTGTGTAAAGAACCCCGGGACCCGTGTCAAGGTGCGACACTTTTACGACCACGTTCCAGAATATTACACGAAAAGCATCTCATCTTTTGTGGGACCGAAGTGATATTTTTAGCAGTTTTTATTTTTATTAAAGATATACTTTATTGTGCACTGAAAGGAGGTTCAAGTTTGTTTTATGTTCCTCAAAATGTGGAAAGTATGTTTCCTGTGTCTGTAACTTTTGTCGTGTATAAGCACGGTTTAAGACATTTTTTTCGCTGAAAAGGAATACAATTATACACTCCTATGAGGAAAATCATAATAATTAAGATAAGCGACGGGTTATAAACTACAATTAAGTTTTATAAAAACAGTAAAAACTTACAATTCAAACTCTATTCAGAATAGCCTTTTCAAAGTTGTCGAGTGTTTTCTATTCCTCAATTGCTTTTTAGCTAATTACAAAATAACCAATATTGAATAATTCCAATTTTTTTTCTGGAATAGATGAAAGAATAAACGTAAAAGAGTATGGCTACTTAGTCATTCGACTATTTTAAAATATTCGTGCAGCCAATGTAAAGCCTCATTAGCCAAAACAGCGTAATGGAGCGCTAATTGGCGTAACAATTAATCACCAGCAGCCATGGCGTCGATTATTACCAAAGCAACAGCGCCGACAGCACCTCTCGCATTTAGGTCACTGTAACATTCCCCGCCCCCGAAAATATTATTACAAGCCTCAGGGTACTTTGTGCTCATAATGATTTGCAGAGTCGGACGAAGGCTTGTGGCTTAAAAATAACTGCCGAACGGGTCGATCGATCAGGTTAAGCTACGCTTGCCGCGGTTGGTCCGTGGATGGATGACCATCTTTACAATCATTGACAGTCGCTACGGGTCATTAGAAGCCCGAAAGTCTGACAACCAGCCTTACCAAGGGGTATCGTGTGAGTTGTTGAGGTCAGATAGGCAGTCGCTTCATGTATATAACACCGCCGACCCCAAAATAGTTGGGAAAAGGAATTCAATTTCAACGACCATAACATAAACAAAGCTGAGGTAAAACAAATTGTATCTATGTTACAATTCAAGAAATTAGCATAAATTCCCTTCCTAATGCTGCACTAAATTGCCTGGAGCGGGAAACGGCAAGAGAACAATAGACTCATTGAGGCAATCAAAACTGCCTGTCTCAGGGGTTCCACGATAAATTTCTGGCGTTAAGCCAGCCGGTCCACAGATAAGGGTTGACACAAACACAGATTAAACACGACGGGGCTGCTGCACGATTTTTTATCCGAACAATCATGACGAGAAGATTAATAGTTTTGTTGTTAGATACACATGCTGCGGGGTCAAGATATGACATAATAATGGGGTAAAACAAGGTTCCTTAACCAATGATAAGGCCGCCCTAGGATCATATTTTAATAAATTACTTGCAATATGAAACGACAATGAATTTTATTAAAAACGTACCAAACCTTTGATGTGTCTCTCATCGTTCTGCTGCCCTTATCCCAATTTATTTGAGGTCGGCGCAACGTTTCCATACTTCTCTATTAGTCATCATCTCGGTAGTCACCCCCTTTCTAACCATATCATCATTCACACAGTCCATCCATCGTTTCTTTGGTCTTCCCCCTACTCTTATAGCCATGTGTCACATGCTCTAAACCAGCCAATTCCAATAAGAGTTTTTAAATGTCACGAATACATGAAAGTTTGCGCGAGCCTTACCAAACAGCTGTCCAAAGTATTCTATCAATTTTTACTCGAACTGAAATACTTTTGTAATATTTCGTCCGTGTTTGCAAAAGTTCGGTGTTCAGTTTCAAAAAAGTTTGTGGAAGAAATCCTAACTGTACATTTTTCAATGCCTAGTTTCAAATTGAACTTATACTGCATCACAACGGACGCAAATAATAACCTGATATGAAATTAGCCTTATATTTACAAACGATGTTTGTTACTTTTCTGAAAAATAAAGTTGCAGAAGAATGAAAAATTGCTCAAAAGAACTAAAAGTCCTGTCAGCCTTACGTACATACAGAGATATCAATTTCCCAACGTACTTGAACATAAAACGTCAAGTCTAGAACACGTAACCGAAATTGTGTCCCCAGAAAACAATATCTTGAGAGATGGAACAAAAGAATGCGATATTACAAGTTTTGCTGCCGAAAACAGATATGAAGCAATGGATATTTCTTCTGTTCATTTATTTAGTACATTTGGGACACGAACCTTATCAGTTACGGGAGATTGAGGACGCTCATAGATTGAATTAGACCTTTAGATGGATAGAATGGTTGATCGAACCTTTTCAATTAAATTACATTCACAGTCTTATTCCAAAATCGATCCTAGATTTTACATCAGTTCTTGGGACCACGTATTCTATACAAGCCTTGTTGCAGGATGTTTTTGTCTGGTGAATGAATTTTGTATCGTGTAGGTTTAACGCGCCCATAAAGGGGAGAGATAGCCACTTATCTACAAAGCCACAGCCAAGAGCACGCCTGACGATCGTTCAAAGTGTTTGGTTGTCAGCGACAAAACGGCAGTTTAGAATCGGAAGTGCCTCAATTCTGAACGACTAGACGGCGAACACATTGCGCCAGATTTTTTTCACTTCACTTTGATTTTCTGGGATTTACCGAAGTCCAAGCAAGCGTGGTTATTAAGGCTCGTTTGTGTGGGAAGAATTATTTGCAGTGAAAGTAATCAGATTGAAAAGAACAAAGAAAGAGATAAACAAAATATACAATTGAGTTATCCCAAACAACGTTGTCTGTCCCATTTCAAGCGTCTTCCTCGTAAATTTTTCATCGTGCTCCAAAAGGATGGGAATCGTGAACGATGCACACGCCCCGGCGACGACCTGTCTACATAATACAATTCGTGCAGCCTCAACAAACGGGGCATGGCATGCAAAATTGTACTTATTGTATAAACGTCGCAATGGCGCGCTGTCTGTTACAACGATCCGGGACTTGACTTGAATTCTGATAGGTCTGATACGTCTCTAGGTACGATTCCATCAAGGGAAAGGATTTTAGTTAGCGTATGTGGACTTGAACTGGATCATTCAAATCTTAGTAATTTAGAAAAGACATGTATTTAATCTTAACTCAAATAATTCAAATTTTGCTTTCTTAAAAATATTGTCTAGGTATACATATAAATAACATTGAAGTGTTTTTTTTTTTTTTTGTGGATGTGAAATCAAATCAAATGACCCCTCCCGCTCTGGGTGGAGCGGAAGGGAGTGTCAGACTTTTACTGACTAAAACCCACCCGTGTTCCGTCCTTAGCCCTTTCTGTTCCAAGGCAGCGGTTAACCTTTCGGAAAATCCCGCCGCCCCGGCAGGCTTCGGCCCTGTGGGGCCCCGTCCTCTGCTGACATCTCTTTGAGGCGCGCGAGGAACACAACGCGCCGTCCGGCACGGGCCTGGTCCTGATCGGACGGTGAGCTACCCATTACTCACCGCCCGCAGGCCCGCGCCTACGGTGGCCGGGAGTCGTCACGCGGCTCCCGACGCCCGGAGCGTCTCCCGCGGCGGCTGAGGCGTTAGGTTCTTTCCCTCAGCCTCCCCGCCACCTCCTTCGCTAGCATGACTGCTTCGCAGAAGGAGGTGACTGCCTCCCATTCTCTCTCGCCCCGGACCATGGCTTGCACCAGGGCCGGGCGCGAGAGGTCGCCGCCGTTGCCGATCGCCTCTACGAGGACACGGCGGGTCTCCGCCCAAGCAGGGCAGACCTCCACCGTGTGCTCCACCGTGTCCTCTGGGACATTGAAGTGTCTGTTTGTAATATTAAAATAACCGCTTTTTACTACATGCATATGAATGTATATACGGTACATATACTATTTTGCGGTCCTAAAATACTAAATAGCCAAGTAACCACCAACTTGCATATAGCGCTCAACGGCGGACGTTTTAAGCGGTTGATTAACTTTAAAAAGCGTAAATCATTCGAAGGTCAATAAGTTTTTAGAGAATCAGTTAAATATTTCCTTTTTTTTTTTAAAAAGAAAGAAAAAACTTTTATTTGTGGCAAACATGGCGCAGAGATAGAACACACAGACAAAAAAGAACAAGTTGGGGTAAAATATGCTTCAGAATATGTTTACCATCAAAAGCCACAGAAGGCAGTATAGCTACTTCAGCACTTTAGGTCGCTGTTTAAACATACGAGGATCTGCATCTGGTTTGAAAGATTCGCGACACGTTTTCAGGCTCTACAAAATGCAGCTGAAGCAAGAGATGCAGCGAATAAATCTCGCATTAAAATTCCGCGACGTTCTCTTGCAAGGCTTGGTAGCTCTTCGCGTGCATCAAAACCGTGGTTTCTGTAAGTACTAGCCCTTAGTAGTGCAAACAAGATATTATTATTGTAATAGACTTGTAGAAAGTACTTGTGTACTGGCACAAATTGCTCGCGTATGTCGGTTGTATTGTTTCGCTGCACGCGATGGTTGATTGTTGTCTAAATGTAAATGCGATTACAGGTATTATTGACAATGTAGTTTTCTCACAAATAAATTTAATGTTCTGGGAAATTTTCGAACACATAGTTTTCTGATAGTTTGAAAACCGTAATTGAACTTTCTACTAGATATCACTTAGAAGCCTTTTTTTATGCTGATTTGGCCTGCTTGTGACCTTGATCACGCCTGATGGAAAGCGATAGATGAAGCCTATTTGGGAGTTTATTGAAAAGCTTACAATGTTGTTATTTTTGTTGCCCTTTTCATCCAAGCTGCTCATAGCCAACTTTAGCCATTCAAAACCACTTTGCTGCAAACGTGATGCCATATTCTAACCCTAAGCTGCAGTCCTTTCAACGAGCATCCCATCGTTATCCCCATTCAACGGTTACGACTTGCGCGGGAAAATAAACAGCTGATACATTCAGTGTTTTCATTCCATTGCCACACCGTTATGGAAATATTGGAGACACATCGTTTAAATAAAAGCGAACATATTTACCGTTGGCAATTCCACCCATTTTAGAATTCGAATTGCTTCTGAGAGTTCAAATAAGTATTCTGACGTCATCAGAGAAGATACTGTAAATAAATACTCCATTGTATCTAAACGGTTATGTAAGTACAACTAAATACTTGTCAGCTACCTACACGTGAGGAATCGGTGATGTCACACAGGTGTCTGCTGTTACGATGAGCGATGTGTTACGCCAAATACGAGTACATCATTGTATTCTATTTCGAATACTGAACATATTTTCTTAGACCATCCATTTGTTACACTCGATATTTCAAGAAGCAAACGATATTCGGTCCTTAGCAACCAGCGTAACAAACTTTCAATCACAATCTGAATAATTTTGAAGGATATTACTAATCCATTGCTTCATTTATGTACGAAAAATTTGTCTGCTCAACAACGTACGGTCACCAAAGGAGATAAGTAACCAGGGGGTCTACTACGAATTAGTATCGGCCGAATTTTCGGCTGTTTCCTGCTACGAAGTTACTACACTCTTTCGAATATTGACTATGGCCCCGACCCAACTGAGCCGATCCGAACTTTTTTCGCATTTTTTCAATTATATTCGGTTCGGCCATGTGTCGGTCCGATCCGAACATTCGGAGTAGACCCCCAGGGTCGTCGGATATAGTTGAACTTTTGTAAGAAACCGATGGATGTTTTCGAATAGAATCTAATTTAATTAATAGAAAACAAACAGTTAATTTATCAAATAAAATTTCATTCGAAAAAATCCATCGTTTGAGACCCCCAGGTTACTATCTCCTTTGGCGACTGTACTTAACGCAAGGAATGTTGATGAACTGTCAAATTGAGAGTCATTGCTACTGTTATATAGTGTGTTACGCAACTACCCCGCAGTTTAGTACGATGTTGTAAGGACAGAATTAATGAACATTCTTTAGTCGACAATCGATTGCTAAGCCTTTGACGAATGGTTACTTAAAAAGATCCAAGGACCGGTCCTTAAAACTAATAAAAAAGTTCAGTGTTCTAACATAACATCACGGCTGTATTTCTCGAAGGGTTAGGCAGAGGGGGTACCTATAGTACACCCACATTTCGCCAGTTATGTTAAGTCCCATGTAACAGGAGGTGAACCTATTGCCAGCAACCGGACACAAATCTAGGCTCCGGGCTGCCGGGCTGTTCCTGTACGAGCCACAATAAATACTTTGGTTCCGTACCTCGAAAGGAAAAAACGGAACCCATAAAGGATCACCTTGCTGTCCGTCGTCCGTCCGTCTGTCTGTCAGGATCCTGTTTCTCAGGAACGCGTGGAGGTATAAAGCCGGAATTTATATCAAATACTCAGGTCTACTGATCCTTGGAGCTGTGAAAAAATCAAACTTCTAAGCCAACGCAATCAAAAGATACAGCCGTTTATGCCGCTTCGCAAATTTTCGACACTCGCAAGGTAATCAAAACCTACAGGGTACTTCCCGTGAACTCAGAATCTTGAAATTTGGTACGAAGCAACGTCTTATAGCACAGATAAAGGAAAAATTGCGAAAACCGTAAATTATTAGTTACATCATAATATAATAACAATATTTTATGAATTTTAAATTGTACGGAACCCTCGGTGCGCGAGTCCGACTCGCACTTCGCCGGTTTTTTTCTTTCTTTCTTTGCCGATCGCTTGCGACCGCTAGACCAACTAGGCAGTCGAGTTCAGTATTCCATCTCAATGAAATCTTCAGTCCACATAAGTTTCTTTAGTACGCCTTCGCAAACAATCTCATCCATATTTATCAACCATCGTGAGACACATTTAGTCGCCATGAATAAAAATGCCATGTATCGGACGGGTCCTTATTCCCATGTATCGGACGGGTCCTTATTCCTTAGTGCTAACATAAATTAGAGGGCTGAATCGTTCGGGTGCTAGCGTCCCTTATAAATATCCTGCTGAAATAGCCTAGCTTCGAATTGCACGACCATGCTAATATTTCGGGCGTTGTAGTTGTAAACAGCACTTACTGCGCAGTAATGATAATAAGGCTTAGTTAGACAAGACCATATTTTGGGATCCTTTTGTCTCGTCAATCTTTTGTAGAGGTGGAAAGGGGATTGAAGATTTTTATATGGAGCCTGGCATATCTACAGTGTCCGCCATTTTGTTTTTTTTTTCAAAATGTCGGCCACGCAATGTGAATCGAATAATTAATTAATCGATAGTTGACATCAATGCAAAAAAACACACTAGAACCAAACCGTAAAGCGTCACGTTTCTGAGATATTAACGTTCAAAGTTATCGATTTATACATTATGTAAGTACAGGTTTCAAGCGTGGCGCCATTTTGAAAAAAGTCATAATGGCGGACAGTATGCATGCACCTTCAAAGCAATTTAATGTTTAGCGCCGATATGAGCATTTATTTTGAATTGATCTTGGGTCCACCAACACAGAGTTTACATTCGACATATATAGATAAAAAAATCTCTGTATGAAGCTGGATGGAAGCTATAACAGTAAGGGAATTCCAAAGAAACGATGGTAGGACTGTGTGAAAGATGATATGGCGAGAAAGAGAGACTACAGAGATACCATGACAGAGATGTCGAGTAACAGAGAAGTATGCAAGACAAAAACATGTTGCGCTAACCCCAACTAAATTGGGATAAGGGCAGGAGTATGGTAATGATGAAAAACAACTGCATGACGGCACTTTAAATCCATGACATTTATTTAAAATTTAAAAGTTCAACTACTACGAGTGATGGTTAGCACTTAGCAAATTTGTGGAACAAACTTCAGCAAGTATGCCAGGCCAATCATTTCAAACAAAGCCCTCCGGGAAAGCGCTTAATGCTTATGAACACTAAGTTAAAAAAATATAGCCTTACAAATCCGGCAAAACGCGATAACTGTTTAAAATTCGTTGCCACTCCTCGTGATGGCAATAAGCCAGAATTTTCCGGGCGATTCAAATCACTTGAGTGTTGCCAGTGTTGCCGCAAATCGCTTATTTTGCAATAAGCCTTGTGCATACTCATATCACAAATAGGCCACCGGAGACTTTCATAGCTTAGCGGTCTGTAAGGGTCGTTGTCCTGTGACACAATAAACCCCTCATCTAGTTATTATAATCTAGTAGATGAAGGAATATTCTCTTGTGATTGCATAGTAACAAGTATTTAACTAGACATACTAGTTTTTACTACACTATCCTCATAGTGTAGTAAAAAACTAGTATGTCAGAGGTCAGACAATACTTAAACTACGAGAAAATTACTCGTCAGAATAAAATATTACTCATATTGAATTACCAGCCCTAATCAATCTCAATCTGAATCATTTTGAAGGATATTGCTAATCCATTGCTTCATATGTTCGAAAAAATAGTTTGCTCAACAACGTAAATAACGCAATGAATATTGTTCAACTGTCAAAATGAAAGCTATTGCTACTGATAGCGTGTTACGCAATTACCCCGCAGTTCTTTAAATGAGGTCTGATGATAAGCTTAAACTTCGCGGGGGCATTTACGGTCATGTAATCTGTCAAGCCATGGTTGACTTTTCGGAAGGGAATCCACCCTAACTTTCCGGGCGCATCGATTCGATTCGATCGAATTTTTTTCCTTTGGCATAGCATGTCTCTCCAATCAACATAAAATTAACAGAGTATAGCACATGGATGCATAATCAGCCTATAATGTCCCCACTGCTGGGACACAGGCCTCCTCTCTGTGAAAGGGAATGGGTCAGCCACCACGCGGGCCCAATGCGGGTTGGTAGACGTCATAGGTCTGAGAATTTTTGGTGCTACGACTTCTTCCTCATGATGGTTTCCTTCACCGCTTTGAGAGCAGCGGTGATGAAATAATTTACACAAAATAAAGCGCGTATCTGGGTTCGAATCTACGAGTTTCAGCTCTTAAGTCGCGGCCGTTATCAATGGGCCACCAGCCTACCACTGAACATGGATGGCCTTACATTAATTAGTGCATCATCATCCCCAAATCCTACAGATGAGAGGGTGTGCACCAGTGCACTGACACACACTAACAATACGCACAGCCATAGGTTAATCTGGACAGGCTAACAGCGTTTACTGCCGCACAAAGGATGTCTTGTGACAATGAAAGCGTCGTTAAACCATTATCCTAGCCAGTGAATGTCACATCGAAGTGCTGCGTAAATTATCTACTCGCATTTATGTCAATTTAACTTGCTTACAAGCGCAAATTCTTGAATGAAATTTGGATTTGTGTGTGAAAAAGCATATGGAGGGCTTAGATTCAATTCAATTCAATTTCAAAAAAACATTACAATGTTTTTTTGAAAGGAAAACAATAAACGAACTTTACTTTCAGTTCCCATAGAATTTCAAATTAGCAATAATTTTAGTTTCGACATAGGTATAGGTACCTATGTCGAAACTAAAATTATGGCATATGGATAAAAATGAATGATATTAATTCAATTCCATTAGATATTTATACTGCTTAAAAGTTTGTAGCTAAATCTTAATCACCGAATCTATTGCTCTATAAGTAAAGCACAACAACAACATGAAAATCTCAACACTATTCCTTAATCATAACAAAACTAATCATTCATCCATCGTACCTTAATAAAACCTTAAAAAGTTATTCTCTAAACCCAGATGCAGCTGCCCTCGAGATCAATTAGCATTTCAGCAAAAGTTGCTGATGCTACTCGTAAAAGAGATATGCCCTGAGTCCCCACTCAAAACAGCCAGGTGTTTAAAAAACAACGCAGGCAATGCCTGCATGCGATGTATGATGTAAATTCCTAACGCATAAAAACTTACATCACCGTTAATATTGACGGAGTATTACAAATATTCCCAGGATCGTCAAACGATAAACAGTCGGAACTGCATACCAAACCCACCAACCATGAATGACATATCCCTAACAACTTGGGACAAAAGCGATGCCCGTTTCGCACCACAAGTCTATGCATGACTGACAGTGCGCAGAATTAGTTAGACCGCGCCTAATGTATTGTGAATGCTAATCTTACGCAGTGTGACAGGTCACCGGAGGTGATGTTTACTGGCCAGACTGGTAATTAGCCCTTTTCCGATCATTTAGCGCCTTTCCAACTATTTGAACTGTGACCTTTAGAAGACGTGGCATCATTAATGTAGTCTCGTTAATTATTGTGCTGTCGTTAGGAGCGGTTTGTTTTGCATCTGAAAGTGATGTCAGAACAGCTCGGCATTCATGGTAATTAATGTGTTTATGTCGTACTATACAGTTCGCTAATGACGGTATAAATTCCCATGTCATAGTGGGCAAGTTATATAGGGCTAATCCTACCCAGATTAAGCATGATAATTTCAAAACGGGTGATCTCTATTAGTCTTGATAACCTGGAGAAGGCGGCAAAGACAGACCAGACGACGAAAAATAGGTTATATTTTCCGCAGTGAACTGCAACAAACTGGCAGAAAAGAAACTCCAAAGCCCAATACCTATTAGTTATTGCAGAAACAAGTGTAAAAAGCGGAACAATATTGAAAGCCCAATCGTTTTTAACGCATTTTCGTGACTACACGATATAATTGTCAGTTACTAATGGACTTCGTGTTATGATGCAAGAAATAACTAATTAGTTTTGCAAACGTTAATTGAATTAGCTGAAACGCAATCATGCATTAAGTCTAGTCTGATTGAAAAGGAAATGCTAAATGAAAAGCGGATTTGAGACGTCCCAGCAAGCGATTTTCACCCACAGCCTTCATCCAATTAATTAACGACAAGATTCGAACGATAATGGAAAAATATGTTTATTTAAGTACTGAATTTCGACAAGGGTATATACTTGGTTTCTTTTAGTAAATTTCAAGAAAGCAAAACGGATGTTGGACTCAAAGTAAGCCTAGTTAATCTTGAGGACTGGCTCTCTAGAGACATGGAGAGATCTTGGGTTGAAAAGGGATCATTGCAAGTATGGAGATAATTAGGTAAAAGCTGATTTCGCTGTTTCATCTTTTTTTTGCTGCGAGTTCATATTTTGCACTCCACTTACAAATTCCTCGAAAGCTTCATATTTTTATCGTAGTAATTACTCTCGAGCTGACCTCCAAACATTTCAATTCGCAGAATATCAGATGGCACAAATCAATAACGGCCCTTTGAAGGGCTAATCACCCCTTCTTATACGATCCATTTTTATTAAAGTGCACTCTCTCCCGAAATTGTTTTTTCCGTCTACTGGGTTTGGAGACTTTAAATAAATAAAGTACATTCAACTTTATAGTTGAATAAACTTTGTACTCTGTTAAGTTGTGCCTCGTGAGATATCTTGAGAGAAAAACTAGATAGCTTGCATTTCTTACAAAATAAATTGAAAAAGGCAATGGTTCGTAATCGAGATTGGCTGAGGGATGCACAGAATCATTTACAAAACCTTGGCTGCAGAAAGTTTATTCGCTGAGGACCTTCTCAGCGAATAAACTTTCTGCGGCCAAGGTTTGACAGGCAATCTGAAAGATATGGCTACAACATAAGCTTCTACTGTGATGGTGCTGCAGAAGATATGTTTTTACAATAACTGAAACATATTTAGGTGAGTATACACTAGAGCATTTTCTCGAGCATTTCCATGTAATGTAACGTTTCTGTAAATGCTCGACACTGCTTTCAACATAATGCTCACAGCGAGTGAGCATTTACCTGTAACATTTCTTTCTGCCTTGCGTCCATTGTTGAAATGCCGGACCTACAGGTACCGCTCGTGCCTTTGCTCGATAAAATGCCAACCAACATGCTCTTTGGTTTTTAAAATCAGGTTGTAACAAAACATCGAGGGTCGTGTTCGAAGTGCGGTTCAGTAAAATTTATAAACGGCGAATGCTCGATGTTCTGTTACAAGTAAATGCTGTAGTCTATACTCACCTTTCTAATATCAAAGAGAAGTTACGTCACAGGCAGCCACATTTTCCAACGCCTCTAAAAATGCGAGAAGGATAAGAGTCGTCAAAGTTTGGAGAGTGGCGGAATAACGATCGACTGGCCCGAGGCAAAGTTGGAGTGGCCTACGCTAGATAATTGAAAAATGGCATCGGGTCGCGTCCGCCTTCATTGTTTCAGAACTGAATCGTATGAATAGCTGGTTTGATGAAGAGGCTTACATCTATGTAGGGATGTAGCCATTGTTTTGTGATATTTTTTTTTTTTTTAAAGGACTTTTACTTTCATAGTTTTCTGAAGTCACTGCTACGCTGAAGTAAAACATTGTGAGGAGACCGGCACATCCTAGACCGAAAAATTCGAAGACATGTGACATCCAGCCGCACAGGGCTCGCGTGTTAGATTACGACCCAATCTCTTTCGAAGAGAGGGGGCATGTGTCCCAGCAGTGGGAACATTATAGGCTAATTACAATGGGATTTTCTCCACTACCGCATTTTTACACATTACAAAGGTAGTACAGGATCTTCAATTCTGTGAATCCAAGTGCAAGGTTCGGAGATAACTCGTCGTTATAAAAAATACAAGAAAAACAACCGATCTTGATGTGGTTTAAATTATTTGAGCTTATGATTCAAGCTCAAAGTCCGATTGAAATAATAGGCATCTGTATATGTATATAAAAATGTAAGAATATAAAAATGAATCAACTCCAAAGCCGACAAAAATACAATGATAAAATTATCAAACTTGATACAAAATATGGAATATCATCCGACCAACAAAAAACATTGTATTTTGTAGATGCTAGGTGCACGTATTATTATTGTAAACTGAAACATCCGGGAGTATTCATCGGAAATTCATTAATTTCCGAATGGAAAGTTATTTCAGTTTATCCGGTGTCGAAATATTCAAATTCTGAAAACTATCCGTGTACTGAGAATTCAGTATCAGTACCTAAATGTACGGGATTTACTCTGAATCCATCGGCCATTGGCCACAACGTTGGTTCCTCTCAGCTTCGGGAATTATGTGGTGTTAATATTACGAAATAATGAGAAATATTCCATTCGACACGCGTAATTTGCGAGTCTATTATTTTCGAAATTGCAACACCGATGCATGAATATCGTCCTGCCTGACTGTTAGTGCAAATTACCTATTATTACTCTTTATTCATTCAACGCGCAAACGTAGCTCCTGACGCATAATCATAATAGAGTAGATGGATTTAACCTAACTCAGATACGTATACACAGGGAATTAGGCATGGCCTCAGTAAATACCATTCCGGACTGAGCGTAATCCTAGCTTGTGTAACCCCCGAATGTCCCCACTGGGAGCTCCCGACCACCAAAAATTGCTGCATCAGACGGGAAACAAAGGAAAATCGAGGTATCTGCTACCCCCCTCGTCTGTTGAGAAGCCTCCTACAGGCCGGTTACAATAGAAAAGCAATTGTGTCTCATTAGTAACAGTTGAGCTCTTATGTTTATCAATAGCCAATAGTTAGTTGAGCGTATGAATTCGATGGTCGAAACAAAATTTGTTGCCGAATAAGTAAAATGTTTTTCTTTTACTGAATCTTTAGCAATAATTTAGCAAAAACCAACATACCAAGCTTACCGCGAAATTAATATTTCGTGTAAATAAGTCAACCTCGTAGAGTCTCATGAGTGTTGGTAATTGGCAATTAAGAGATAATGTCAGATGGATAGGAAGTGTCGTAATAGATGACTAAGGGGTTAATTAAATCAGGTACATAGACAGCCAATGAGTGCTCGGAAATATCATCACTAATATCATCACGAAATAACCTTATATGTACTTATACTCATTTGTTTAACTAGAACCAGACCACAACAATCGAAGTAGAAAATGGTTTCAATTTTAATTGTGATTTTTTTACCATGTGCCAGTTTACCAGCGCCATTCGTTATCTGTCTGTGGGGAGACCAATATACATGATGAATAGCTGTTTCATATGTTGTTATGGCAAATTACCCGTGACAATATGTCGGCCACACGCTGATTGCGGGAAATAAACGTCGTTAGCAGCGGTCACATCGGAATATTCAGGTTATTTTATTATATAAACACGTCAAAATGTCAACTGCATTCTAATGACGGACACGCTCATTAGTTTTGCTGGTAAATTGCTTCGACAATAATGTTCTCTTGCATATCGTAGACTAATGTCCGACCGAAGGTTCGGTTTTGGTTTCGGCCAGTTTCTGCCAAAACAGAAAAAAAAAAATACTTTTGTCAGAAAAGTTTTTTTTTTCTTTGTATAAACGAAATCTGATGATTGCAAAATCAACCCTTCGTCAAATTATTTCATAAGTTACGGTTTCGGTTTATCTTCGGCTGAAAATCGTGTTTCGGTCGGACACTATCATAGACAATGCTCGAAAATACTGAGCTATTGATATAAATATAACAGAACTCTAAAATCGAAAGCCGGTTAGGATACCCAGGAAGATAATGCGTTTAGCAATATCAAAATTTTCTTATGACATAAATGTCAGCAGCTGCCGTTACTTAAGCGTACTACAGTACTACTGTTTAGCTAATTTTGAGACACTTGACCAACCTCTTAAATATGACATGATACAAAGAAAAGAATTGGGACTTATCCATAGTACAAGTGTTTTGCATTGTTCATTAGAGTATGAGTAGTATACATATAAGTTAACTTTTACACCCACGTGTACATAATATTGTAAATACTAGCTGCACCTCGCGGTTTCACCCCGTGGGAATATCGGGATAAAAAGTACCCTATATGTTAATCCTGGTTATAAACCATCTGTGTGCCATATTTCATCCAAATCCGTTCAGTAGTTTTTGCGTGATAGAGTAACAAACGTCCATCCATCCATACAAACTTTCACGTTTATGATATTAGTAGGATTAGTAGGAAGGAATTGTATGCCGCTTTTAGCGGCGAATGTGCCCTGAATTTATCCATATACCTACCATATCCGACGAATAAAAGTCTTTGTCTTTTGTAATTTTTGGTACAACTTCAGAGCTACCTAACATTAACTTGGATAGCTAAGTTACAGAATAACAAACATAAATAACTTCAAACTATAAATTCTGTGTCGTATGTCCTTTGGGAGATAACGGGTAAGGCAAGGCTTACGGGTTGCGGTTACATTATGCACAGAGGCCACACCATACACGGAAGACTCATTTCAAATTCAAAATAGTTGCCAACAAAAATTAACAGGAGCCTACACTTAGCACCTTTATTATGCACCAACACATCTGAGCACGCGAACGAATAATCAGGAAACCACAAGGTGCTTAAAGCAGTTTTCATAATCTCAGATTTATTTACATTCCAGCGCCATTTAGTTATCTACTTTAGTATATTGTATTCTAAGTTGATATTTGAGTGACCATTTGTAAAAAGGACTGTCGCTCTGGTAAGTGCTCATACACACGAGCGACACGGGTGAACGGCAGAGGCAACTGCAGCCGTCAACGCGTCGGCGGCTGCTGTCGACAACATGCAGCACGTCTATTTTACTCAAATACACGAGCAGCACGTTGTCCACGGGGTGCGCTACGCGTCGACGGCAGCCGCCGACATACGTTGACCGCAGCGGTCAGCACACACTTAAAAGTGACGGAAACGACGCTCTATAAGCCTACTTTTTCTATAAATCATCAGTATCATCCTCCCGCACTTATCTTACCTTCTTCCTCCATATATTTCTATTAGCTCAGGTGGCGTTCTGCAGTTTCTACCTACCCTACGGGAAGAAGACTTGGGTAAATGTATATGTGAATATGTCTCCGTTCTCAGTATAGTCACCCCTTTTCTAGTCATATCATCTTTCACGCAGTCTATCGTTTCTCTGGACTTCCCCTTCTTATAACCATAAATTGATGTTCCATATTTACGGCTGGGTGCTTCAAGCATCCTAATTTCGCACAGCTCATTAACCAAATGTTCTGGTTATTAGCTGAATTTACAGCTTTAGCAGTCCCGCGTTCAGTCATACGAAAATATATATTCAATACGTTAATGGTTTGCCTAATGACTTCCATGAACGTAATTTAATGGGTTGACATCATTAGGAGTATTGCTGCATGAAGTGAGCCTCGAAGTTGCTGCTGCTGCTGGGCTGGTGGCGCCCCCTGGCGGAGCCGGCCGCAAACCTCGTTGCTGCACTGCTGGACACCGCTGATCACCCACACACCGGGGATATACACTTGTTAGTACTCTAATGAGCTGCTAATAAGCATTTTTTCGTTTTTCTTTGACATTTATGGCGTAGAACTGTCCTGAAAAGGTGTCACCTTCAGCCGATTGATATTGCGACCCAATACGGTCACTGATCTCTTCATCCTTTTCCTTAACAGTTTAAGGTAAGGTAAGGTAAAACGGGCTGGTGTCCGCAACTCCACGACAATGCGCGTATTTTGCGTACGGGTGGGAAAATCGACTATTCGATCCACCCCAGCTCCTCAAGGAAGGCCAGCTTTATATGTATAACAGTATGATAGATATTTGACCTAGTTGTTCCGATTCACGTGGTGCAACTTAACTGGCCCTCAAGGGAGCCATCCATTAGTAAACAGAAGGGATGAAGGGCGAAATCGAAGGGCTGTATAAGTAAACGGACTGTTGTATATGGAAAGGCGGAAGTAACTTTTTCGACCTCGGCGGGACGGGCGTTTGGTTGTTCCGACTTTGTCAATCAAATCGAACATCAATTTCTGCTGTTGTTTTGTAAGATTTTGCAGACGCAATATCGGGTTCAAGAGTGAATTTATGCCAAACCGGAGAAAAATTATATCTGTTTACTAAGCATATCGCAGTCCAGAGCTTATGAAAATGCCTAAAATGAGTTTTTCTTTGTGTCTTGTTTTCGGCATGAGCATTATGAGAATAGCATATACATATTGTGTGCTTATTGTTATATAACACCAAATAGTCAGCGTAACAGTTAACGTATAAGATTCTAAATCCTTATAGATGGATTTAGAATCTGGGTGGATGGATTTAGACTTTGTAAATTAGTCCAAAATTGGGGAGAAACACGATCCAGAACTTAGTTTTCAACGCAGCGTATGTTTAAGACCCTCAAGATAAGCCTCAGCACTAAACGATTAATCTTCCTACATGTTACAACGTTGCCGGCTTTGATATCACATTCAATATTCATCTCTTCAGGGAGTATTAATAACCCATCTCCATCGCCGCCGGGGCAAGTTATCAAGGCAAGAGGAAGTTCCGCTTAATCACCTACAGGCCGTCTGATAAAAAATTCATTACCAGCGGAACGTTGTAACAGCCTATCTCGTCATCTAAAAATAAAACTGCGAATAAAAAGGGTCTAATTTTTGTCCGTATTTTTGGGCCGTAAGGGTATTTAATAATATCCTTATTTTTTAGAGGTTACTGTGTCTGTAATTTGGAGGAGCTTAAATATGTGGGTCGTGCGTTTTCTACGACATTTTAAGGGTTTTGAGGTAATCATCGTATTCCTGCCCATATACAAATTTATTTGGGGTCAGCGCAACATGTCTTTTTCTTCCATACTTCTCTATTAGTCGTCATCTCGGTAGTCATACCCTTCTAAGCCACATATTCTTTCACACATCCAAATATTGCGGTTTGACAGTTTTTTGTGAATCAAAACACAAGGTCTTCCACTAAGAAAACATGAAAGCAACTAAAAATGAATGAAGATCAGACAAGCGAGCTATTAATTCGTGGAAGATGGCAGTAGTTTGAGCTCTTCACTAAACTTTTATTACTATTTCCATAAATTCAGGCAATCTGGAATTTATGGACACGAACTTCTGCAACTACCTACTTTAAGGAAACCTGTATACAAAACTACTTTCCGAACTTATTTCAGGATACCTAGAAAGATCGATAAATGTTTTCTAGATAGGTAACATAGCAGTTTTCTATATTCATTTTGCAGCCATTTTCCGCTCGGTTTTAGCAAAGGCGAGGAAGGTGTGTATACGTTCAAAGGCGCTGACATGGCGCAAGTATTAAATAACACCATAGCCAATAACGCAGGATAGGAAGCTTTTATTCAAGAACTAGCGACCCGAACCTGCTTCGCACAGTTTCGACTTCACAAAACATCACTATTGCTTTATTAATATCGATATACTAATTATACTAGTAATAAAGCTAAAGAGTTTGTTTGAACGCGCTAATCTCTGGAACCACCCGTCGGATTTGAAAACATCTTTTGCATTTGATAGCTTAATTCCTGAGCAAGGCTATAGGCTATATAACATCACGCTAAGATCCTAAGGAGCCGAGCAAAAAGAAAAAAGTCAGGAAGAACGCTAAGCGAAAACGAAGTAATAGTAAGGGCAAGCAATGCGATGCGACGAGGTAGGTCGGGGAAACAAGACATTTCACGCGGACGAAGTCGCGGTCAGAAGCTAGTTACTTATAAGCCTTCCGGAATAAATTCTCTAAATGATGGTAAAAACCGCATCAAAATCGGTTGTATAGGTTAGAAGAACAACACAGTCAGACAGACACGTAAAGCGACTTTTAATCTATCTATACTTATAATAAATCTGTAGAGAGGTCAATTCTGTACATGAAATATATTTCCAAAATAACTATCAGGTGGTGATTAGGGATCGATACTGATGCCAAAAATGCAATCAGTAAAATTTTTGTCTGTCTGTCTGTCTGTATGTCTGTCTGTCTGTCTGTCTGTCTGTATAACCGTTATAGAAACAAAAACTACTCGACGGATTTTAATGAAACTTGGTACAATTATTTTTCATACTCCTGAGCTGGTTATAGTATACTTTTCATCACGCTACAATCAATAGGAGCAGAGCAGTGAAGGGAAATGTTGGGAAAACGGGAGAAGTTACTCCATTTTTTACGCTTCCGTCGCGTGTGCAACCATAATGGTTAAAGCTACACAGAAATCATGTATGACGGAAATATTCTCCTTAAAATTATTCTATACTTATAATAAATCTGTAGAGAGGTCAATTCTGTACATGAAATATATTTCCAAAATAACTATCAGGTGGTGATTAGGGATCGATACTGATGCCAAAAATGCAATCAGTAAAATTTTTGTCTGTCTGTATGTCTGTCTGTCTGTATGTCTGTCTGTCTGTCTGTATAACCGTTATAGAAACAAAAACTACTCGACGGATTTTAATGAAACTTGGTACAATTATTTTTCATACTCCTGAGCTGGTTATAGTATACTTTTCATCACGCTACAATCAATAGGAGCAGAGCAGTGAAGGGAAATGTTGGGAAAACGGGAGAAGTTACTCCATTTTTTACGCTTCCGTCGCGTGTGCAACCATAATGGTTAAAGCTACACAGAAATCATGTATGACGGAAATATTCTCCTTAAAATTATTCTATACTTATAATAAATCTGTAGAGAGGTCAATTCTGTACATGAAATATATTTCCAAAATAACTATCAGGTGGTGATTAGGGATCGATACTGATGCCAAAAATGCAATCAGTAAAATTTTTGTCTGTCTGTATGTCTGTCTGTCTGTCTGTCTGTCTGTATAACCGTTATAGAAACAAAAACTACTCGACGGATTTTAATGAAACTTGGTACAATTATTTTTCATACTCCTGAGCTGGTTATAGTATACTTTTCATCACGCTACAATCAATAGGAGCAGAGCAGTGAAGGGAAATGTTGGGAAAACGGGAGAAGTTACTCCATTTTTTACGCTTCCGTCGCGTGTGTAACCATAATGGTTAAAGCTACACAGAAATCATGTATGACGGAAATATTCTCCTTAAAATTATATAAAAAATATCCCACGACAGCATATGTCTATCTTTTATGGTTGACTCACAATAACACGTGTAACTCCCGATAGCTTAGCAGTTCGAAGCTTTCTGATTATATTTGTCTACTCTTACATTTATAACACTCTCAGTCATTCTTAATTAAAAAAGTTAACATTATTAACTATTCCATAAAAAAGAATCATAGAAATCGGTATAGAAACACCAAAGTTATACATGAAATACGCTAATAATAAGCCATCGCGCGTGAATACTGAATCACGCTCGACGCGTCTCGCGCCTATAAAATTCAAAGTCCTGACTGACTGACTGACCGACTGAGACATCAACGCACAGCCTAAACCGCTGGTCCTAGAGGCATGAAATTTGGAGAGTGTATTCTTCGTGAAGGGTAGGTGTCCACTAAGAAAGGGTTTTTCGAAAGTCCACCCCTGAGAGGGTGAAATGGGGGGATTTCGTTTGTATGAAAAATCTTATTCCTTGAGTTAATAAACTTCTGTATGGAAGAATTTTAGAGCGCGGTCCGATTTAATCGAAACTCAGTGTTTATACCTAAAATTGAAAGAAAAGAATAATGTGTATCAGGGTTTTTCGAAAATGTACCCCTGACGGCCTGAAAAGGGGTAGTCAATTTTACAGGGGAGGATTTTACAGCGTGGCTTGATTAACTCGAAAATTGGTATAAATATAAATAATCTTTGAATCAAGTTATGAACACATCCCAAATGATTTTTCAAAATTCCACCCCTGTGGGGGTGAAAAGCGGGGATACAGTTTATTTGAAAAATCTTATTCGTTAGATTAATAATCTTGAAAATTAGCATGAATACTCGCCTAAGTAAGCAATAAAGTTTATCATTATTATTTGTACGCGCCGTCCGATTAACACGAAACTCAGTGTACTTAAGACAAAAATAAATAATAACACGTATGAGGGTTTTTCGAAAATCACCCCCTCACGGGGTGAAAAGGGGTAGTTAATTTTACGGGGGAGGATTATAATAAGTGGCTTGATTAATTATAAAATTGGTATAAATAAAATAATCTTTGAGTCAAGTAATGAATTTTTATGAATTTTTTAAAATTCCACCCCTGTGGGGGGAAATCGGGGTTATAGTTTATATGAAAAATCTTATTAATTTAGTTAATAAACATGAAACTTGGCAACAATACTTGCCTAAGTAAGTAATAAAGGTTATCAATATAAGTTTTTCAAACTACCCCTCAAAGGGGGATATAGGGGTGTTGAAGTTTGTGTGGAAGAAATTGAATGCGCGATCCGATTAACTCGAAACTCAGTATTGATACTTTCGACAGAAAATAATTAATAATAAGTATGTAAAGTTGTCGCAAATTGACCCCTGATGGGGCAAAAAGGGGTAATTCGGTTTTTAGGGGAGGATTTGAACTTGAAACTGTATGTTACATTTTCACGCCTAAACCACTGAACTTCTGATTTGGCAAAGAGATAGATGGCATCCTGGGGAAGCACATACTTTTTATCCTGGTAGCACGTTCCCGTGGGATAACTTCCGACATCCACGCGGGCGAAGCCGCGGGCAGAAGCTAGTTTATAATATGTATGTATAGATAGGGACCGCCATTTTCCTGCTACATAATAACGAGAACTGAAATGTCAATATCTATAAGATTGAACTTAGAATCTACACCGGATTAAAAGGTTCTAATAGAGTCTAACGAGTTTCAATAATATCTTGATAAGAACGCTCATGGTTGCACGCAGTGACCGGTTAATTGCTTTGCTTTGTTTTGCGATTTTTTTTTACCATAATTTCCGTTAAACATTGATATATCCAATACGAAATTCGAATAACCGAAGCTTCCAATTTCGAATTCGATTCCGTTTAGAATGGTCGACAAAGTTGGTGGTTACGTGAACTGACAAGGAATTTCCGTAATTTTAAAAACGTTCAGTCATTCTCAGTCCCAATCTGTTAAGAATACCTCAAATTTCCCCACAAGATTTTGACATTTGTTTGTCGCCAAGATGAGACTGCGACTAGATTTAACGTTTTAAATTACGAGAATTGGCCTTCTGATATTTTCAGCATGTTTGGGTGAATTCCAAGCTTGGTCCAGCTTAAAGCTGAGTTTGTTAGTATCTGCTTTCTCTTACATCTAGATCAGATCCTCGACTCACCTGTATCTGGAACATGGATATGGACTCATCCAGCATCTGGACCCTGACGGCGAGCATCTTGCCGCCTTTCTTGGGGGTCGCGGGAGGCGTACGGGAGCCGCCGCCAGCGCCATCCACCCCCGCCGGTGTGCTGGCGGAGTGGTGCATACGTCCTGAAGAAGAACAGTTTTTAGTACAGAAGGAAAGAAGACGTTATAGCGAAAGGGTCGTAAAGGACAGATGTAGACGCGAATCGGGCGTTTAGATTCAAGACATTTGTTGTTTGTTTGTTTGAACGCGCTCATCTCTGGAACTGCCAGTCGGATTTGAAAAATTCTTTTAGCATTTGATAGCCCAATTCTTGAGGAAGGGTATACGCTATTTATCATCAAGCTGGACTCGCTGGATCGAGCGAAAAAAAAAGTAAGAAAGAACGCTTAGCGAAAATGTACAAATAGTTGGGGTTGGTGGAACAAGAAATTTCACGCGGGGGTCACGGGCTGAAGCTAGTTTAAGAAAGACACACACAACTGCTTTGCTTTAAAACCGTTTGACTGTTGTAATATTTAATTGGATAGAAAATTTGCTTAATTCTGTGAAAGTACGACGATAAAGTTGAAAGAAGACGTTTATTTTAATTTTAGTTGTTTTTTGATTATGAATTATTATTAGTCATTAATTATTATTATTGTTATTTTTTTTATTTTTTTTTTACATGTTATTGTCCATTAATTGTAATTATTATTCCATTTTATTCATATTATTGGACTACAGATATTATTATTGGTAAAGTTATTATTTTAATATACCTTGTGTTGACATTTTTGATGATAGGTGATTTCTTATTTAGGTTGTTTTTATGATTCGTTATTATGGACATGTTTTTATTACCTATTTATTGTGTTAGGATCATTTTGGTTGAATTTTATACAAAAAAAAAAAAAATTAATAAAATTATGTGTTGTTATTGAATAAATGATATGAAAACATGATCCAACAAAATGGAATCACACTTAGCAGAAACATACTACAGTAACGCACTTATGCTAATAGACGAAGAAGCACTCTCTTGTCTACTTGTGAATTACAGAAATAGCATGACACGGTCTTTAGAAATTCAATTAGACAAGCAAGCGTGTGGTGTACCTCGGTACACATATAGATCTGCCGTTCTATTCTGTAAAAATATCACCGTGAAAACTTAGGTGAAGTGAGCTTAAAGTGAGTTGTCAATCCCTAGCTATCCCTAGCGTCAGGTGGAATGCCAGCTCACTTCACCTACATTTTCACGGTGAGATTTTTACAGAATCGCACTGAAGGTATGTATTCTATTATTACTCGAGTTACTTTGTAAGTTCAATCTTCGTGAATGTGAGGAGGTTAGTTACAGTACGTGACATTTCTTGAGTGCCCTTTGTAAATGCTTGACAAATACCTAGGAGACAGTACAACACTACGTAATGTATGCCTATTTATTTATTATTTACTAGCTGTTGTCCGCGACTTCGTCTGCAATCCAGGATGAAAAGGAGCCTATGTCCTTCTCAGTTCAGCTGTTTTAGCGTGAAAGCGTAACAAACAAACTTATTTTCGCATTTATAATATTAGTTAGAATTTATTTAATCTCATCTCACACAAAAAGGTACAAAGGCCTTAGCCATTTACTTGCTTGCTTTTTGCCTATTTGTGTAATAACTAATACCTAAATTATGTTTTAAGCTAATCTATACTTCTATATTTATACTTATTATAAAGCTGAACCCCCTTATTACAAAACAAGGCTTTTCTTTCGATCAGGTTTAAACCACTGACCCCGTTATTGAATTAAGAACACAACTGTTATAGAAATGGAGTTCTTTATACAAAAATGACAGCTTAGTTCGGTGCTAAGTTGTCATTAGTATTAAGAAATTTGCCTAAATCGAAGTAAAGTTCGAAATACAAGTACTGGCTCAATAGTTTAGGCTAGAACTAAAGTTAGGTTTCGTTTTGTAATAAGACGGGAAGAGTTTGTTTGTTTGAACGCGCTAATCTCGGGAACGGAAACTCGGATTTGAAGATCTTATAGCCAGTGGCGTGCATTGTATAAAGGCATATAAGCAGTGCCTACCTCGATATATCACCATAAGCCTGTCAATTACATTTTAGTGTGTGTGCCCCACAAAACAGTCATATAAACACGCGCGGCAGTAGGAAGTCGCCAGACGGCCTACTCGGCTCCCGTACTATTCGCACATTGTCATTGGTCTTTACTCGTTCAAGTTAATACGACGAAATTAAATTCCTGCCTACCTATTCTGAAAACGTCGAACTAAAGCCATGTATTCACTGAGAAACAATTGTTTATAAACACTGTTTCAGAAACAAAATCTACGTGTTTCTGAAACAAATAATTTTGTTTCAGAAACATATAATTTTGTTTCTGTAAACACTACGTGTTTATCGAATGTTTCTGTGCTCCCCACCTGCGGCGGGGAGCACAGAAACAAATCAGTTGCGCAACAGGTGTATACAAGTGTGGACGCGTGTTTCATTTGTTTATAAACATGGCTGTAGTGTGGGACGACGAAACTGTTTTTAAATTATTAGAACTGTTTGAGAAAAAACCAGCAACCACCACCACCACCAACCACCAGGCACCACACAACAACACTACTTCCTCGGGCGACATATTGTAAACATCTGACGATGTGGACGGCAGAGTTTCCGAAACATTGTTGCTGAACATCTACGTGATGTTTCAGAAACTGTGTATCTGAAACATTGTTTCTCAGTGAATACATGGCTTAAATCTGGTACTGGTTCCCCTATTCCACGGATGTGTAAATTGGTAAATGAAAACAGTGATCTCATTATCTCAATGATATCCACACAGACACACTAGTAAAAATTCATCCGCAATACTAATATACATAATATGATAAGTTAAGTTTAAGTTATAGTTTAAGCCAATATTCATGCTGGCACTTTTGTTTATATTATATTACCTATATTGTACAAAATTGTTGTCCATAGTAAAATAGAGTAATTGCATGTTGTTTACCTGTAATTGGGTGTGCAGTAGAACTAAGATCTATTGTTATGTATTTTCTATGTATGTATCGCTGTAACGTCTGTTGGTAAACCGTAATTAATAAATAATAAATAAATAAAAAATAATAAAGAAATAAAAAATAATAAATAAATAAAAAATAATAAATAAATAATAAATAAATAAAAAATTAAAAAAACCAATGCACGCCACTGCTTATAGCCTAATTCTTAGGGAAGGCTATAGACCATTTAACATCTCGCTCCGACCCTTAGGAGCCCAGCAAAAAGAAAAAAAAGTCAGAAAGAACGCTGAGCGAAATCTAAGTAATGCGATGCGACGGGGTGGGTCGGGGAGCAAGAAATTTCACGCGGGCGAAGTCGCGAACAGAAGCTATTGTTAAATGTATACTGTGCTGTTGGTGTACTTCCTACTAATATTAAAAAAAGGGAAAGTTTGTATGGATGGATGGATGGATGTTTGTTACTCTTTCACGCAAAAACTACTGATCGGATTTGGATGAAATTTGGCACACAGATGGCACTAGGATTAACTTACGATACTTTTTATCTCGATATTCCCACGGGATCGAAACTTATGGGGGTGAAACCGCGGGGCGCAGCTAGTATTGTATAAATAAATATACTAGCTGCTAGCACCTAACCAGAACCACACGCTACGTATCAAATGTCGTGACTCCTTTCCATAATTCATTCAACGGGAACACCTAACGATCGAAAGCCACTGGACCATGTTTAAAACGGCGAACAAGATGATTTAAGTTTATACGTACTGTACGGGATGTGAACTTTGCCCGGAAATAGAACGGTTCGTCGATTTTCGTAGGATTTGGATTTACTACAGTCAGAGAGCGAAGTTGCGGGAACTTCAGACATGCTTTATGGAGTCGAGAATCTCGGAGTATTCATTATCGATTAAGTTCCTTCTAGGCAAGTGTGTAATATCGTTTGCCGCATCATCGTATACCATCAGAATGTCAATTCCCATATTTAAAAACGTTCAAAATCTAGTCTCAATCTCATCTCAGCGACAATCAACTTGCCAAAAATGTAGCGAAATTCGAGGTCTTTTTGACAGATTGACACTGAAATCAGACTGTGAACATTTGATTTACATTTTTTTATTTACATTTTGTGTTGACCAGCCTTTCAGGAACAGGGTGTTTAGAAACTTTCCCACCTAAGGACAACAGTATATTTTATTCATAACATCCTAGTTGATAAGCCAACACCGTTAAGCGATAAATGCTACGCTAAAACACGAATCACGCCTTCAGATCGGCCGTGATACTAGTTTATTTGCCATAAAATACTCGAGTTTATGACGCTGATCTTAGCTAACAACAACAAGCTGACAAATTGACATTATTTATGCATTATTATAACTTTAGATTAAATTAACAATGGAACTTATTATGTGATCGCGTCTTAGGACACAAGATTGATCGTTTGTTGTTTTCTAACGTGACTTCAATGGATAAGATTTAATATAATATTTGTTCGGATAGATGAAGGCTAGATTTAATCTTACTTTGACCACATTTCAACGTTTTCGATACAAGAACATACAGATTGGTAAGAGATACAATGAGATTATTCTAATCGTATTTCTCGATCGCTGAAACGAAGTTAAGGCGCGGGCCCACCGCGGCGCATGCTGTGCACGGGCGCGGCGCATTTTAGCTGCGTGTATTAATTTGTTTGATAACGTGGGTCTACGTTTCCACTGAAGTACACGAAGACCACGACTATGTATAGCGTGACACGACGCACGGAGATGCGACGCACGGATTTATCGTCTGAAGAACTGTCTAGCAAAGTCAGTGCCAATGCCATTCTATGATCTCGATACGATATATACGGGAAACCATGAAAAGCGTCTGTTCCACAAGGTGTATGACTGAAAACTGCTCTGCGATAAGCGAGCTGTACATAGTCGTGGGTCATATTCGTGTACTCCAGTGGAAACGTAGACCCACGTCGACAGCGTTGAGCTATGTAACCGCCTATTCGAGCAAGCCACGCATGTATCAATGACGTCAATTCATGCGTAGCCTCTCCGTGGGTTGCAGTGGACACAACCACATACATTTTCTTACAAAGCGAAGCTTAATACACGTCCGTAGCCTCTCCGTGCGCCGCGGTGGGCCCGCGCCTTTACTGCGTTATCAGCGCAGGTCAAGTTAGGAGGGGTTACAGTGCGATCGACCTGAACTCCCAGACCTGCATCCGGGGGCCGGGCTACATTCTAACCGGGGGCCGACTCATGCAGGCACCAGTTTTTACTTCACAACCTTGGCCAAGCCTCGGAAATTTTCTCTGTCCACATTTATTTGAAGGTGCTGAAAAACTCGGTAAAAGGATTGTAAAGCTCGTATTTAGATCGTAGGTTTTCCCATTGGGTTGTAAAAAGTTCTACTTTACTTTTAAAACCTGGTCATTTACACATAACATGACATAACGCACTCGACAACGCGCGCGGTTACGCCTGTGTGGACGAAGGGTTGGACAGAAGTGTACCTGTTGTGCACCCACATTGTCATCATCATCAGCCTATAGCAGTCCACTGCTGGACATAGGCCTCTCCTATTGCACGTCATTCAACTCGATTTTCGGCCACTCTTATCCAACTGCTACCAGCCATCCTGCGAAGATCGTCGCTTCACCTAGCCCGAGGGCGTCACACCTTACGTTTACCGATTCGCGGTCTCCACTCAAGAACACGTCTACCCCAACGGTCATCGGTTCTACGGCTAATATGGCCGGCCCATTACCACTTCAGCTTGCTTATTCTGTGAGCTATGTCGACAACTTGCTCAACCACACCACCCACATTGTACTGGTTGTACATTATTATTTTTGCACCCATGTATTGCGGTGGAAACAGCATTGAGTGTGTAGTTAATTGACACTTAATAAAAGAGTGGTTTTACTTGATAAACATGCTTATCATTGTTGTTTACATTCAATTTAAAAGCAATAAACAAGAATGTTTAATTAATTATGTAAATTAATGTAAAACTGACCTATTCTGACTGCTGAGAATATTTCTGCCACAGTTTATTTCCATGAGGTAAGTATTAATAAATTAAAAATCATCTAAACACGTTCTATGAAATTAAAACATTGTTATGTAACTCATATTTATTTATTTATATATACTATACTTTATTACTTTACATTATCTATGTACCTAGGTGATGTCATTAAACAATCACTACTAAAATAGACTTCAGTACATAAAGGTAAAGTTCATTCATCATACATTTTAATAGGTACCTATTAGCTTTGTGGTTTTTTATGTAGGTAAGTACCCGAACCTCATACATTGTAAGACATGAATGTAACTACATAATGTCTAACACTGATCACATTTTTTTTTTTTGTGATATAATTTGGCTGTGTTGGTTGTCATGATATGGGCATGTGATACGGAAGTTTTGAGTATGAATGTCGATCTAAAAGAGTAGGGGAAGACCAAAGAATGATGGATGGACTATGTGAATGATGATTTGGTTAGAAGCGGGGTGACTACCAAAATGACGACTAGTACAGAAGTATGGAAGAAAAAGACATGTTGCGCCGACTCCAAATAAATTGGTATAAGGGCAGTTGAATGATGATAAATGGCTGTAAATATGAAATATCTAGTATCACATGAAACACTATTTATTTCAATTAAAATTTACCTCATTTATCGATTCAAAACAATCACTACTAAAATAGATGTCAGTACATAAAGTGCATTCATCTTACAGTATTTCATTTTACTTTTGTGGCTTCTAATCTAGTTCAATACCTGAAACATTGTTGACGGCACGGTTGGCGCAGTGGTTAAGCGATTAACTGCTGCGCTACGTGTCGCGGGTTCGATTCCCGCACGGAACAAATATTTGTATGACCTACATGTATTTGTACCGAGTCTGGGTGTTTTTCTATCTATAATATGTATGTATTTACAAAAAAAAATTGTATATAAGTAGTTTATTAGCCATCTTGTTACCATAACACAAGCATTAGGTTGCTTAGCTTGGGACAAATGGTGCTGTGTGAAATGTCCAGGGATATTATTATTATTTTGTTTTTTTTTTTTTATTTATTTTCTCAGATTCCTAGAACCTGGTATTTATTAAAATCTCACGGGTATAAACCAAGGTGAGATTTTAAGTTTGATCAGATTATGTGTTTTGTACTGCATTGAGATTATTGTCTAACTCTAATTGTAGGAATTTCCGAACTATGCGACATGTGTTTAATATAGCTGCTTTCTGTAGTGTAAGGTACGGTATATTTGGAAAGATTGATTGCATTTAAACTGACAAATAGTTGTTTTATTATTATTATTATTATTGTCAGACATAAATGTGACTATGTCTGATATTATAAAGTAATTCTATGTTGTTTAAAAAGACCTATTTCATATATAATATTATTTTGCTGTGTAACCATACCAATATACCAATTGAAAATAATTAATCCTTATCTGATATGACTATGAATATCATAATCATATCAGATATAGGATTAATTATTTTCAATTAAAAGGTATATTGTTTATTGATGTCTTTTACAATAATAATTTACAGCCTATCAATTAGGCAGTTAGCTTGATTAGTATTTGATTGCATGTGATAATCAAAATATGTAATAAATAAATAATAAGATAGTATTTCAGTGAACATGAATCTAATTAGAAATTCAGCATTACATAAGTTTTGTTTACAATAATTGCCTAATATTAGTAATTTTAGGCAATTTATGTAAACAAAACTTATGTTGATTTAAAAATACTTAGAGAACTCTTTGATGAGTTCCAAAAGTATTTTGGAAGTGTGTTCTTACAAAAGTTATGAAATAGTCCAATAAAGATAACAGCATGTCTTCAAGTTTTATCTCTATCTGTGAGCTTATAATTTATGACCCATCTTGCCCAAAGTAGAGAGATTAAAACTGTCATCTTGAAGAAAATAAAATATAAATTGTTTATCTCATTTGGTCTTGAAATAATGTCATTAATAATGACCGTTTATCAATTTAATAAATAAACAAAAAGTTAAATTATTATAATTTTAATTATTTATATTTAATTTAATACTAGAGTCCGACCGAAACTAGTTTTCCGGCCGAAACCGAAACCGAAACCGAATATTCGGCCGTGGCTTCAGTTTCGGCCGAAACCGAAACCGAAACCGAAACTCACGTGGTTAAGTTTTAAATTCCTTAAAATACTAAAATTTGGTGCATTTTACCCATTATTCTGCATTAATTAGGACATGAAATGGAAATAGTAGGTATATTAATTTTGTTGTAATCATTTATTTAATACTAGCTTCTGCCCGCGGCTTCGCCCGCGTGAATTTAGGAATCCCACGGGAACGTGCTACCAGGATAAAAAGTATGTGCTTCCCCAGGATGCCATCTATCGCTTTGCCAAATCAGAAGTTCAGTGGCTTAGGCGTGAAAATGTAACATACAGTTTCAAGTTCAAATCCTCCCCTAAAAACCGAATTACCCCTTTTTGCCCCGTCAGGGGTCAATTTTCGACAACTTTACATACTTATTATTAATTATTTTCTGTCGAAAGTATCAATACTGTGTTTCTAGTTAATCGGACCGCGCATTCAATTTCTTCCACACAAACTTCAACACCCCTATATCCCCCTTTGAGGGGTAGTTTTGAAAAACTAATAATGAAAATCTTTATTGCTTACTTAGGCGAGTATTCATCCAATTTTCAAGATTATGAACCTAACGAATAAGATTTTTCATATAAACTGTATCCCCGCTTTTCACCCCCACAGGGGTGGAATTTTGAAAAATCATTTGGGATGTGTTCATAACTTGATTCAAAGATTATTTATACCACTCTTCGAGTTAATCAAGCCACGCTGTAAAATCCTCCCCTGTAAAATTGACTACGCTTTTACAGGCCGTCAGGGGTAGATTTTCGAAAAACCCTGATAATAATTATTCTTTTATTTAAATTTTAGGTATAAATACGTAGTTTCGATTAAATCGGACCGCGCGCTAAAATTCTTCCATACAAACTTTGAAACCCCCCAATCGTCTTTTAGGGGGTAGTTTATAAAAACAAAAAATGCCCAACTTCATAATTTACTTAGATAAGTACCTATTCGTGCCAAGTTTCAAGTTTATTAACTCATGGAATAAGATTTTTCATACAAACAAAATCCCCCCATTTCACCCTCTTAGGGGTGGAATTTCGAAAAACCCTTTCTTAGTGGATACCTACTCTTCACGAAGAATACACCCTCCAATTTTCATGTCTCTAGGACCAGCGGCTTAGGCTGTGCGTTGATGTCTCAGTCAGTCAGGACTTTGAATTTTAAATACAATATAGATAATAATATAAAAAAATATTAATAATATTTTTATTATTTTTTCAAATTAAGTTCTCATAGCAAAATGTTTATCAGTTATCAATAAATCAAATCACTAATTGTTACTGTTTCGGTTTCGGCAAAAGTTTCGGCCAATTTTGGCCGAAACCGAAACTGCCACCGAAACTTGATTTTTGGCCGAAACTCGGCCGAAACCGAAACCGAAACCGAACTTTCGGTCGGACACTATTTAATACCTACTTACCTATAACATAAAATCTGTGTCTCGAAAATTATCACAGTGTTTATTAAATTATCATAGTGAACAGAAAATCACATAACTTATGATGCAATGTCTTATCAGCACTCTTATCACAAGTAAACTGTTCATGTAAAAAGTGCCTGTCTTCATGTTTACATTCTCATATCATACAGAGTACTGGAAAAAATTTAACTTGCTAATATGTTGGACTAATATTGTGAATGGTCATTGTTTACTGAATGAGGTTTTAGAGGAAATTGCTGTTCAATTATGTACTTAAATAACAAAAAACTATAACTGTGCATAGGAATACAGGACATATTTTTTCATCCCAATTTTTTATAATACTTCACACAATAATTAATGATAAGTACTTATAATGTTAAAAAGGGAAAATATCAACACATTAGGGCTAAGTAATTAGCTAAAATACAGTCATGGTTAGATAATTACATGGGAAGGAAAATTATCCTGTTGTAGCTACACAAGGATGAAAATATAATTAATTCTAATTGATGATGAATACAGTAGATAGAATAATTATATGCTAGAAGTAATTATTTTACATCTTCACTAAGAATAAAAAAAAATTTTTTAAGGATTTGTCACTTACCCGGCAATGTATGGTATCCGATTGTGGACAGATGTCCAGTAGAGTTGCAACTACCAGGTGGCAGGTCCGAGTCCATCATATTGCAGTCTTGTCCCCGTCTGTCAAACCCAAACCCCTGACCGGCACATACCATGCCATCTTAACTACACTGCACTTAGCACTAAACACTGTCCTCTTGTTCAATATCTATGACAATAGAACATCTCAATTACTCCCCATTTGCATAACACTTATCAATTAAAAGGATAATGTCAGATCACTTTCTACACTTTTACTATGTAACTACATTATTTATGACCAATTAACTCAGGTTCACATGCTGTGACAGTGGCTGACTAGGGCCAAAAGGAATTATTGCATGCGCGATGCAAAACCGGCGGCCCACTTTACACCCCAAGACATAAATAGTTAGATGAATGCAATAACCAGAAAATAGGTCAACGGAGGTGTGCCCGGCCGCCGCGACAGAGACAACAGACGCACTGCCTCCGACGGTCGCGGCGCATCAGAATCTAATAAGAACCTTTGCAAACTTAATTACTATATACTGTGTATTACAAAACTTCGCACTAGACGCCAAGAATCGTGGAATAATTAACGGAAGCTCGCAATTTTACTAACTACGTACAAATAAACATTACTATAAACACATCTTGTCTTACTTTCTAACAAGCGCAGATGAGAGAGAGAACCGACCGCGACCGCGACGCAGCGAAGCCCCAGCTCCCCGACTCCCCCTACACTACATGTCAACCACCGTACACCATCCCAAGTCATTGATCTAATTGGTCATTACTTACACACTCATTATTTCTCTCTTATAAACACTGATAGAACACTAGAACTATTTCTAAATTAATTTTTATGTCAATTCAACGTTATTTATTGCTTAAACTCTGGCTAAAGCCTCTAAACACGCCCTGACACTACTACACGGCCATATTTATTTACCTACTAAATGTGACCACTCTCTTCCAAAAGTTCCCACTCGCAAAAAAATATAATTGATAGAAAATAATTACCTAGCTAAAAATCAAAAAGATGCCTTTCAGATATCTATTTTGCGTAATCCTTTATACCTATTTTTTAGGCATATAAAACAACGTCCACTTTCAAATTATCGTCCGGAGTCGTCACTCAATGCTACCTAAAAAAAACCGTAATTCTGGATTTGGGTCATCTCTACCGACCTCTGTAATCTATGGCATACGTGACATTGACGTGAGTGACAGTTTACGCCTCGCTGTCATTGTGAGGGTTTGTGTTTGTATACTTGTCCAAGCTGCGTTTATTTTTATTGTGCTTTGAAAACAGTTTAATTTATTCATATTAGATTAATATCATGTGAACAGTTTAAATACAACGTAATACATATTGTGTTGTAAACATGGAGACTACACCGTTGCTGACGAGACCCAAAAAGAAATCCATACGGTCAAGGTAAACGTTTTTTTAATATTAATTCTTTGTTTGGCATAATAATTACGCATGCATTATCTATGTTATAATCAATTATTTCTAGGTTACAATTTTGGAGGCTCCGTAAGAAGAAGTTGAGTTCTCGAGCTATATATCTGGGACAGCTGCCTGATGAAGACTTTCCGCCTAACTATGTCTGTAATCAGGTCAGTGACAATTTCTCGACCGTTCCGACACCATAAAAACGCCTTAAAGGCCTCGAATATTCAATAATGAGCTAAGCATTTTGTGTGCTTGTGAGTAATGCATTAAAACCTAACATGTCAGTAAAGTTTATCAATATAATTAACTGTAATTAGGCCATAATTAGTGTTACATAGACCCACTAAGAAGATGCATTTTCTTTCTAATTAATAATTCTCATTTAAATTATTCTAGTCCCAAGATCACTATTCTATTATCTTCATACTAATAAATATATAATACTAGCTATTATCATTGATTACATTTTTGGACAGATTTTTGACGTAATAGTGATTAGTATAATAATATTTACATTATAATAAAGGGAGAGGCCTTTGCCCTGCAGTGAGACAATACAGGCTAGTTAGATTAGATTAGATTTATAATAGCAAAACATAATTCCTAATGCATTTATCATTGCAAGCAGTATGCGTTTGCATACTCCAAATTCTCATATGGATTTCAACACATCACATCTTTTCAGATGTGATGTGTTGAAATCATATCAGAATTTGATAAGACATTATTATTGTTCTAGTTAACTCAGAATGTAGGTCATCTATACAAATAAATATAATTGAAGTGTCTGTTTGTTTAGTCAAAATAACAGCTGTTTACTCAATGCAAATGAAACTATATACTTAGGGTAATTATAACAAAAACAAAATTGTTTTAATTTTGTCTGTCCAATTCGTCCAAGTCCAATTGTTCCGGCTAATATCCAAAACGTCTGGACCAATTTTGACAGGACTTTCACTAGGAGTAATATAAAAGTAGTAGTAGGATCAATATTGTGTCCCTTTAACAGGTAATGCGACACATTATCATTTTTGGACATCCACGCGAACGAAGTAGCAGGCACAGAAGTTCATGCACTAGTTATTAATAATATTTTAGAAGTATGAGGAACAGGGTGTACAGTTCACTCATCCTCCATAGAAAAGGGAGGATCCTCCGATCAGACGGGTGTTATGTCTGGCGGGCAATTGCCCAACGATTGATATTGGGAAATTGTATCCATGCAAATTGCACGGTAAACTCTGCTTGCGAGATGCAGGATTTGCTTGACGTCATTATGACGTGACGTCAGTATGACGCGTTGTTCGCATGTGGCGTTTGTAGATACCGCTACATCACTCCCCTCCGGAGACCGGAGGTCGATAGTTGGCTGAGTCTTGTATCTTGCGATGCTTCCCAGGCCAGCTGAGGTTCCAGTGAGTCGGAACCGGTTGCCGCATAGTTCACGGTGAGTCGGAACTGTCTGCGGAGATGCCCCAGTGAGTCGGGGTGGCGCATAGTTCGCGGTGAGTCGGAACTGTCTGCGAAGATGTCCCCAGTGAGTCGGGGTGGATGGCGCTGCGTTATACTCCAGTGCGTCGGATGTCGTACAGCGCCGGGTTGAGGCTGGCTGCTGCGTCGACCAGGAGAGGGTGCTCTGCTTGTTGACCGGCCGAAAGTGCAGTGTGCTGTGCCGAGGTTGCTGATGAGGCTGAGGGTGATGACCAGGTATGCGCGGTCGCTGCATGCTGGTGGTCAGGATACCCGTTGAAGCCGTGGATGCTGGCTGGCTGGGTGACTTCGCCGCTAAAGCTTGTGGGAGTGATGATGATGATGACGTCACGCTAAAGTAGGTGCACGAAGGCTGCGCTGACGTTCATGTTCGGGGTCACCAGTTTGGAGGCATGAGGAACAGGGTCTAAAGTTCACTCATCCTCCATTGAAAAGGGAGGATCCTCCAACCAGACGGGTGTTATGTCTGGCGGGCAATTGCCCAATGATTGATATTGGGAAATTGTATCTATGCAAATTGCACGGTAAACTCTGCTTGCGAGATGCAGGATTTGCGTGACGTCAGTATGACGCGTTGTTCGCATGTGGCGTTTGTAGATACCGCTACAATATAATAGTCAAGTATTATTTATAAGATTGCTGGTTACTATGTCTTATGAGCCAGACATTGCAACCAGCTAAAAGGTTGAGTCTTTCACAAAACATGTAAATATTCATAGGGGTAATCCATTAATGTCTCGTAACATTTCGTACAAAAATAAAATAATAATGTCCAGCCTCTCATCGGGATTTATTTTGGACGGGGCATGATAATGCAGTATAAAATAAACCGTTTTCTTTCTTTTTCTTTCTTCTTTGCTTCGTGTTGGCATCCCAAGACCAAAGTCAAAAATATGCTCGATTTTGGGAACAGAGAGAAATTACTCATGCAAAATTATTTTATGTAGTGCATCAAAAATGGTTTACCAGTAAATTCTGCTTACCAAGGCCAGAATTTTTCAATCCTGTTCTTTAACACTATAAGGCCCATTGTACACGGCACGGTTTCTCTGCAGTATGGTGCGCTAGACAGATATACTGATGAGTAATCGTGTGAGCTGGTATATGACACGGCAAACCACCGATTCTATGATATACGGTCACAACGTGCCATAGTGCCGCCGTGTCGTCAACAAACTTCCATAGTGATCCATACAGCGCTGACAACCGTGCCTACACACGGCGAATAAACCTTAAAAAGTTTTTCACAGCAAAAAAAGAGAAGAGATGTCTAAGAGAAAAGCCATTATTGAGCATAAGTGAGCAGTTTTGTTTTGTTTTTCCTATCTGGAATTCCTTTGTTATATTTCTCCATTCATAAATTGTTTGTTTGAAGCAAAAAACCCCAGCTAAGACCTTTTTGAGAGAATTGTTGACCAAGAAATTAATAATCCAAATCTGATATAGTTTGCATAATAGCATTACAATTTTTAACCACAATATTATGTGAAAAAAAAAAAGTTTTTTTTCTGATGCCTATCCACTAGGCTCTAGATCTAGAATAAGGATCTGTTTGCCATAAAAAAAATCCATAACTAAACTGAAATCATTTAGTTATCTGTTCATCATCCGCTACTGTAAGATTGTTATAATCTGCAATAAGAAATGTCTTCCTATTAGAAAGTCTGCTGCTCAGACCAGTGAATGTTAACAAGGAGGTCACAAAGTAAAAGTTATGTTGTAATCATTTTATTATTTAACTTGCTATACCGACACCACTCGCTTATAACATTTTTATTTTCTGGAATAGATGTAACATCCCGGCGAGAACACATACCAAGCAAATTTACAAAAAAAATATATAGTATACAAAAAAAACTAATTTTATAAATAGGTTAAAAAGTGCTGCAAACAAAATTTAATAGAGAGTAATTGGAAATAGACCTTCAAAACAAAGAAAGGGGATTGATTTTTTTTATATAGAGCGTGGCATACCTACCGCCGCGCTACTTTGTTCTTTTTTTTTCAAAATGGCGGTCACGCATGAAACCTATATAAATCGATAGCTGACATCAATGCAAACATAAAATCTTCAATCCCCTTTAAAACAGCAATGTTAGCTGTAGTATTTTCGCAGGAGGATTTTTTCTATACTATGTATTAGGTCAACAGTGAACAGACTAATGCCCGTTTTAAATAACACTAGATGACACTTAAATTAACGCCTAAATCAAAGTACACTGTTGAATTTTCAACGCTCTGCTCAGCGGCGAGAGTTGAAAATCAAACAGTGACTGCAATATAACCGATATTTCCTAGTATTCATGAAAACGGGAATAACCGTCTACTTACAGGCATAAAAAATTACTTTTCCTCAGTTGAGTCACCAGGCATATTATAACATCCCACGCAAATTATAATGCGCGGCATAGGTATGTATTAAATAGCTAACAATGTATGTAATTGCACTATTAGATAAAAACATATTATATAGGTACTAATCTACATAGTGACGTATCAAAACGTTCCTGGTATATCAGTAGATGGAATTAGAACATAAAAGTTATTGATACTGTTATAACGGTTCTCTGCTCCCTACCCCGTTGGTCTCGTGGTCGCAAGCGCGACTGCTGTGCATGGGGTCGTGGGTCCAGTTCCCAGGTCGAGCAAAGTGTTATTGAGTTTTTCCATTAGGAATTTCTCAGTACCAGTCCGGAGTTTGGAAGTTGGTGGTGTGATACACCCGTGCCTCGGAAATCACGTAAAACCGTTGGTCTTGCGCCTGATCTCTCCCCGGTCGTGTCGGATTGCCGTCCCATCGGACTATGAGAGTAAAAGAACAGAGTGCACCTGTGTTTGCGCATACACTATAGTATAATAATTATCTCCGGCGAACCTGGTTAATTTCCGTTGAGATTGGCCACCGTGACCGAAACCGGTCAGGGGACTATTATTATTTATTAACGGTTGAAATCGGGTAGCAACATACATAGGTACTTAAACGCACGCCTTCTTCAAAATATGAGGTAGACAGGAACTACAGAACGCTACCTGCACCTGCTACGATCAATACGTATACCTACTCCTTTATTTATTTACCATTTATATCCACACATATAAATAGACAATGAAAAACAGCCAGTCCTTTTGCTTAGTTTACGTACACATACTTCTGCATAGCTATTTAAAAAAATATATATATTCTGCACAAACAAAACGCACAATTAAAAATAATAATAATAAAAAAAACGTAAGATATACATATTACACATAGTCAAAAGACTCGTACTCAAGCATAAAAATCTTGACACTTTTGTCTATTCACAACTACATAAGTAGGTACTCAATACGCTTTCGCACCGTATCGAACATCAGTCAATGTTATAGCAATTAATAACATTACCAATAAGGTCACTATTTATGTCGGGAAGGACATAAATAGTGACCTTATTGGTGATGTCGTCGCCTTTCACTCATCCTCTCAACATGACCAAACCATCTCAGCATAGGTATTCTTTTCAATTTTTATCACCGTTGCCTTATCACATCATTCCTCCAATATCATCATCTGCCTAGCCTTTTCCAACTATGTTGCGGTCGGCTTCCAGTCTAACCTTATGCAGCTGAATACCAGTATTATACATGGCGCGACTGCCTATCTGACCTCCACAACCCAGTTACTCAGTAATACGATACCCCTTGGTAAGACTGGTTGTCAGACTTTCGGGCTACTGACGACCCGTAACGACTGTCAAAGATCCACGAATGACAGCCGGGACAACGGCTTAACGTGCTTTCGAGGCACGGACGGGGTCTTGGTATATGAAGATGGTCATCCATCCGCGGACCAACCGCGGCAAGCGTAGCTTAACCTGAACGATCGCCCCGTGCGGCTGTTATTACTTAGCCACAAGCCCCTCGTTCATCCAATATGTATAACATGGTGAATTGACGATATACTCGTAGCTAAGCTCGATACAATGTTTTTCAATAAAAACTTTCAGAGACTATTACTTACGAAGTAACTATTTAGTAATCTGTGCTATAACAACACTACTAGACAGACACAGACACTCCCAATGACCATTGCAATTTGTGGTCAAAGCGAAATGGACAATTTTATCAGTAATCACAATTTGTTATTATTATTTGATAGGAGGACGTTTCAGCTCCTCTCTTACTCCCTATCACGCTTTATATGACACCTATGCACGGGGAAGAATTCTTCAATTTATTTCCTGAACCACACAGGCACAGTATCTATCAGAATGCTATACTTAAAACCGTTTTGCGTGACAATTACGGGGAATTCCCCTTCCAAAAACTTTCATATCGATCTATTGTTCTACATTTTCCTTGTCATGTAATAACAGCAGCACGGGTCGTTGGATCAGGCAAAGCTACGCTTGCCGCGGTTGGTCCGTGGATGGGTGACTATCTTTACATACCAAGACCCCTCGGAAAGCACGTTAAGCTGTTGGTCCCGGCTGTCATTTGTGGACTGTCAAAGCAGTCGTTACGGGTCGTCAAAAGCCCGAAAGTCTGACAACCAGTCTTACCAAGAGGTATCGTATTACCCAGTAACTGGGTTGAGGAGGTCAAATAGGCAGTCTCTTCATGTAAAATACTGGTATTCAGCTGCAACCGGTTAGACAGGAAGCCGACCCTAACATAGTTGGGAAAAGGCAAGGCAGACGATGATGATGATACAGGGTGAAATTAAATTAGCTAGCGAAACTCCGCACACGGGATGGGTATCGACATCTCAATATATGGCGAGCCCTCGCTTCCTTCTTCCAGTTCGGACCTGTCCAATTCGTGCCCGACACCTCCTACATTTTTATACCTTTTCATTAGTAGGAAGTGAAGAAAGGCCCGGCGTTTTGGGAGATCGTCTTCTGTAATTATGACGTTCGAAAAGTGCTGATTCTCAGCCTAATATGAATCAATTTGAGTAGTAACACCCTATTGTTCAGACAGATCTCAAAATTATAATCTAGCGCTAACTCTCCTCTTTTTTTGTACCAAGAAGTAATTCGCCAACGCTTGCCCGTATCGCCCTTGCAACAATGACTGCCCATTGTATTCTGTCGTTAGCCAATCACAAGCGCGCGTCATTGTTGTTGCGATTGCGATGTATTCCTATCATTGTATTCTTGTGTTTGTAAGCATGACATATAAATAATCATATCGCTCGGTTCCCGATCTTGAACCGTGACGATGAATCTTTCACTATCTACTAACGACCTTATTACAAAACAAGGTTTATCTTTAGAACCAGGTTTAAACCATCGATCCATTTTTAAATTTCGAACTAGTAGTAAACAAGTTCTAACTTTAGGCCTAGCCTAAATATTCGAGACAGTTAGGTACTGTATTTTGAACTTTATTCTGTCAAAGTTAAAGTTCTTTTTACAAAATCTAACGTTAAACCCGATATAAGTTGTCAATTTTCCATTAAGCTTTACGTCTGTTGGAATAAAGTTCAAAATACAGTAACTGGCTCGAAGGTTCAGGCTCGGTCTGAAGTTAGAACTCGTTTTGTAATAAGATGGTAAGTGTCTAAGCCCAAAAATCTAGTTTATTTTTGTTACCTGGCTCTTACAAGAGGACCTATAAATATAATCAATGTATCGCATGTATAATATCTGTAAACGAATATATGCCAATAAACAGCATCGTCCTTTAAAAGACGTTGAAATTACGGAGCAACACATTATGCAAACTCCACTGTGTCGTCGATTCAGACGGCGATTACCACTTTTCAATTTACCTACCACTTAATGGCATGCCACTGAATCATCTTTCTTTCTATGATCAATATGTATAATCAGCCATAATGTTCCCACTGCTGGGACACAGGCCTCCTCTCTTTGAGAGTGACCCATAATCCACCACGCGAACCCATTGCGGGTTGGTATGATCGTTAAGTTGACTGTCAATTTTACTTCCAGAAATACAACATCCTCACATTCCTACCGCTGGTGCTGTTCGAGCAGTTCCGTTTCTTCCTGAACCTGTACTTCTTGGTGATGGCTGTCAGTCAGTTCATCCCGAGCATTCGCATCGGGTACCTCTACACGTATTGGGGACCACTCTGCTTTGTACTCGCTGTGACGCTGTTCAGGGAGGCTGTTGATGATTTTAGAAGATATCGGTAAGTGAAGTTATTTTTATTTTTCAGTATTTTCCCTCTATAGTGTCTTGATAGGCCTTTTTACATCGTTCTCACATGTAATTATAAATTCAAGGTTAATCAATGATGTACAGTCACCAAAGGAGATAAGGAACTGGTCGTCGGATTCAGTTGAAGTTTAGTAAGGAACCGATGGAGGTTTTCGAATTTGATAAATTGACCATCTTACAATTATATCGTTAGTCGTAGAGTCAAGTAGGTACTCGGTTACATTTGTAAAATCAGTAGGTAATGGGTTTTCCCAATGTCAGATTAAATCTAATTAGACAGACTACATGTAAAGGTGAGTATACACTAGAGTATTTTCCCGAGTATTTCCATGTAATGTAACGTTCTTACGAATGCTCGACGCTGCATTCGACGTAATGCTCACGGCGAGTGAGCATTTACCTGTAACATTTATTTCTACCTTGTGTTCATTTTTGATGATTGTGCGTTCTTAATCGCTCGTGCCTTTGCTTGATAAAATTAACACGAATACGCTCGTTGTTTTTTGAAATCAGGTTGTAACAAAACATCGAGTGTCGTGTTCGAAGTGTGGTTCGATGAAATTATAAAACGGCGAATGCGCGATGTTCTTTTACAAGTAAATGTTCTAGTCTATACTCGCTTTAAGCTGCTCCATGAAATTCAATATCCTTGCCGCAAATAACACACTCGCGGAATGTGTTTTGTCAAATGTTTATTGACTGAATATTATCAGTATCATGGAATGTTCAATTTCATTTGTTGATTGTTTTAATTTCCGGAGATCCACTATCTATGTATCAAACATAGAGGACTTACTGTTCGTTCTTATGTGGGACAATGGCCATATTTACCGCCTTACAATATGGGGATTAATGATAAATGATTTTATTTCTGTAAATAGGCTTGCACAAACACTTTTATACTTCAATCATATTTTAAAAACTATTATATGAGTTCGGCGTTTCCTATCTGACTACTCTGAGAAGAAAGGCCGAAACAAACTCAGAGGTCGTAGTCTCTTTTAAAGTCCAGACATAATCTTAGTTAGACCATGTAGATAGAGGTCTGAAATGGTCTTTTGAAAGAACCACACAGATTGAGTGGATCTGTCCAGTCAGTGCACGCATTTGTCAGTAATCGTGCAGCTCAACTCAAAACATAACGAGCTCAACGATTCGACGAACAATATCAAAGAAAAGACATAAGTACGCCGCATAATAGTCAAGCTGCCAGACCATGACAAAAGCTAAAAGAAAGAGAAAAAACAAAAAAATAAATAAAAGACTCACATAGTCTTCACATTCACAATAATGATTGAAATAATATAATACTTTACAAAGTAAGCAAATGTCATCTATATTTATAAAATTCATTAATGTCAATGTGTATAAAAAAGGTGTCTCGTTTAAAATTCAACTCGTTCTGTGAACAATTGGCTTAATTTATGCAAATGGCTGTTTATTAGAAGTTTTAGTAATCTCGATGTATTACGATTACGTAAAGAGCTGAATCTCCAACGTCCTTCGTTTGGTGACTTGTGTTTTTGAACAAGGAAATGATAAAATAATAATTACATCTGTCTAGAAAAACGAGTTTTCTCCGTTCCACTGGAGATCCAGATCTCCTCGTTTTTAGTATTTTGAGGAGATAGTGCGGTTTCTTCTTTAAATTTCCACATAGCCTAACAGCAAAGATATGTGTGTCCAACATGTAAACAAATATGTGTTTTTGGTAAAATAAACTTTTGATTCCCACAAATAAAGTTCAGTTTGCTCTACAACTTTAAACATTTTTATAACTTTATCAGTAGTAGTAGTCATTCTGAAATCAACTTAATTTTCACTGTTATAAAGTTGATATTTGTTTAAATGGCAATAACAGGAAACGAGGATTTGAATATATAACTTATGAAATTCTTTCCGTTTTTTCAGCCGAGATCGTGAAGTAAATCGTCAACGCTACGAGCGAATTGTCCTAGACTCTGCAGCAGCCGACTACCGCCCATTCCTCACCGAACAGGTCGCGTCTTCCGAGCTCCGTGTGGGTGACATCGTGATGTTACATAAAGGACAGAGGGTGCCCGCTGACATGATACTGCTGAGGACCAATGAGACGATGGGCACCGTGTTCATAAGAACCGACCAGTTGGATGGAGAGATTGATTGGAAATTGAGGTGAGATTGAGATAATCCTGAGTTTATTAAGAGTTCAATTTATTGGTGGTTAGAATCCTTTTCTATCCGTATTGTCATAATCAATCAATTAAATATTAAGTGTCTTTCTTTTGAAGGTCTATTTCCAATGCATAATCATGATCAGCCTATAATGTTCCCACTGGGACACAAGCCTCCTGTCTGTGAGAGGTAATGGGCCGTAACCCACCACGCGGGCCCAGTGTGGGTTGGTAGATGTCACATGTCTGAGATTTTCCTAGGTCCTAAGTTATGCCGGTGTCCTTACGATGTTTTCCTTGATCGTTTTGAGAGAAGTGGTGTTGAAATAAATTACCCAAAGTAAAGTGTCTGGCTGGGTTCGAACCCAAGACCTATACCTACTCGTTAGTCGTAACACCACTTGACCAGCACTGCTCTTGACAATACCTCATTGCTTAATGTCAAATAACTTTCGGGAATTACCCTATTCATAAAATCGGTAACCATAAAAATAATTCCGTGAAGCATCATAAAATAAACTTATCAGTTCCTTATCTAATCAAATAAAAAACGTCGTCTTAGAAACTAAACTAACATAAAACATTATAATGAATGGCAGGTTAATACGCCTTTCTTTTTATAGCAATTAGCCAATGGCGCCGATTCCCTTGTTCACAAACTAAACTAAATTTAAGTTGTGCATCTTTTTCTTTCTATTTCATTAAGAAAAGGACAGAAGATAAATATTAGTTTGATACTCCATAGACAAATTAGACGTGATTAAAAACATGGCGACTAAAAATGCGTCAATTTACGTCAGGCGCTGACTAATTTGACAGGACTAAACTAATATTTATCTTCTGTCCTTTTCTTAATGAAATAGAAAGAAAAAGTTGCGCTGAACTTACATTTAGTTTAGTTTGCGAACACGGGAATCGGCGCCATTATCTGCTTATTATTATAATCGCAGGCCCAACATAAACAAATGCATGCAATGGAGCTGTTTAAAAAGGTTTTGTTAAAGAGGTCCCTCGTGGCTAAGAAATAACAGCCGCGCGGTCGCCCAAAGATTAAGCTACGCTTGCCGAAGTCGGTCGGCGGATTGTAGACCATAATAGCTTATCGTGCTTAGGCACGGAGAGGTGTCGATATGCGAGACTCGTCCATGCCTCGGGAAGCACAATAAGCTGTTGGTCCCGGCTATCATTTGTATATTTTTGATTGTCGTTACGGCAGGCGCGATCCGAGAGGGGTCGTGGGGATCATGACCTCCCAAAATCATTCAAGCTGTCGAGAGTCTGCATGATTTACTTGCCTTACTACAAATCTTGGGCTGCGACCGCGCCTGCGTTACGGGTAGTCAGAAGACCGAAACAACGAGTCTGACAATCAGTCTTATCATGAAATGAAATTTATTTGCACTAATTGTTAGTACATTACACATTGTTGGGTTTTTTTAAACAGTTGCTAAAACAATTCGCTAAAACTAGCATGCAAAATTATTGATTACATGAATTAAATAAAAGAGGTATCGTACTAACTGGGTCAGAGAGGCAGTCGCTCCATGCCAATTACTGGTATTCAGCTGCATCCAGTTAGATTGGAAGCCAACCCCAACCTAGTTGGGAAAAAGCTAGACAGGTGATGTTTTGATACAAAGGCGTACTTCAGGAACACCCTTCAAATATGTTTTTTTTTTGCTATTTCAACTGCATGGATACCATGCTCTTGAAATACCAAAAGACATTGTGAGTATTTTTTTCAATCTTATCTGAAAAACAAACAACACATAAACCACTTCAGTTAGAAAAATACCAGCTAATATTGAAAACTATAACAGACTTTGTTTTTCCTATAATAAAAACGTACTTATCTATCTCGTGTCATTAGCATTACTCATTAATACCTACTCGTGCCAGCTTCCTCACTCTACGAACGAATGATAAAAACGTTGACAAACATTACCGGAGATAAATACTATAAATTGTGAATTGAACTTGAGGAAAGAGCATTACATTATCATTCACTTAACGCCTGATTCTGTTATAAACACAATACAGGGATTAAGACATGTTCATATAAGATCGAAACGTAATAGACATTTACTAACGTAAGATGATTCATTTCAGAGAGGTCGATATGCGCACGATTATCTTTTGGGTCTCGTGGACGCAAATGCAACTGCTATGCTATGCTATCGATTCCCGGGTAGGGCAAAAGTGTTATTGGGTTTTCCTATTGGGAATTTCTTAGTAACAGCCCGGTGTGATACCCCCATGCCTTGGAAAGCATGTTAAGCCGCTGGTCCTGCGCCTGATCTCTGTCCGGTCGTGTCGGATTGCCGTCCCATCGGAAAATGAGAGTACACGCGTGCACTATAATGTCTCCCGCGCCGAAGGCTGAGGCTGAGATTGGTCGCCATGGCCGAAATTCGGTCTGGAGGACTTTATTTAAATTGATGCCAGCAACAGATGATGTTGCAGGAACCAATATACCAATTAATATGATGGTTAAGGTTATACAAATCTCTTTCAGAATACCCCTACCATCAACACAAAAGCTGCCAACAGACGCGCATCTCCTAGACATTAACGCTCAGATCTGGGTGGAGAAGCCAGAGAAGGACATTCACGCGTTCATCGGGACTTGCACGAGGCTGGACGAGGAAGAGAGTGACTCGTTGCACATTGAGAACACCCTGTGGAGCGGCTGTGTGGTCGCGTCCGGACAGGCTACCGGACTTGTTATTTATACTGGTAAGAGATTTGCAACTGCGACCGTCTTAAACTACACAAGTACAATTCTCGTATTTAGTAACGATCAAAATCTAGTCGCAATCTCATTTCGGCGACAATCAATGTCAAAAACTTGACAAAAGTAGATAAATTAGATAGATACAACAATCTTTATTAAGTACACAATACAATACACAACAACAATACAACAAACAACAACACACACATATACAGGGTTAATTTTCAAAGACCAGCCAAATTGAAGGGTGTGGTACAGACCATCAGACTGAACAATTTTCTCCATGGGACCAACATCGTAATCGCGAATAAAAATTCAGCCGTCCCATACGTTTAGGTTGTAGGTATTGAAGGTTTCTATGGGGCAGTTGATAAATTTTTCGCGATTACGATATTGGTTCCATATAGAAAGTTGTTCAGTCGGATGGTCTGTACCACACCCTTAGGCTGGTTTTTGAAAATTAACCCTGTATATACAATTAGTTTTTGCCAATCAATTCAGGTTGTTGGTCGATAATATCATTCAATCATGATTCGAAAGACACGTGGCGCCATCTAGCGTCCTAAAGCAATTCCGTCCAATGTTATTGTTCTTTCCCTCGGGAACAGTAGGTATTTTTATTTTTTTTCTGGATGAAAGAGACCCTATGTCCTTTTCTGTACCCAACGTAATTGCAACATTTCATGATGATCGGTTCAGTGGTTTAGGCGTGAAAAGGAAACAAACAAACAAACTTACTTATAAATTAGTTAGGATTAGAGGTATTTTTGTCAGATTGAGAGAGAATGCGACTGTTTTTAAATAATTATGGGAATTGTTCTTCACATTTCTGGCTGTGTAATCAATTAAAATCAAGTGTCAAATCATGTGTCAATTTCCTTAATAGAATATTTCGGTATGTTGACCAACTAATAGAAACAGGTAGGTAATCAGTTTTGATAGCATATTGAGTGACTGTTAAGTACGCGGGTGCGGGGGTGTATACAAGTGAAACGATCGCTGGCTAGCAACGCACTGGTTTATTCGAGAGTTGGACTCGTCGTACAATAGATGGCGCGCGGGAGTGTGCGCGCCTTGCACACATACATAACAGTGACCTTTAGCGATTGTTCTTAAATTCCTTTACTGTAATACGTTGTAGCAATATTGACATCTATGGTCTAGTACCCCGACACTATAACGTTAAATTTTGGTCAGATTCCAAAGCATCCAACCAAAAAACAAACGACAAGCGGACGATGCGGTAGTATCTTCATTTGACTATAATTATCGAGGCCACTTTGGCCTGATTGCCTATTTTATGATGACGTCGTCCACAACAACCGCATCCGACGTGCGTGTAAGACCAGCCGGTCGATTCTGTAAACATCTCACCGTGGAAACGCAAGTGAAGTGAGCTTGATGTCGCGTGACGACTCCCGGCCACCGTAGGCGCGGGCCTGCGGGCGGTGAGTAATGGGTAGCTCACCGTCCGATCAGGACCAGGCCCGTGCCGGACGGCGCGTTGTGTTCCACGCGCGCCTCAAAGAGATGTCAGCAGAGGACGGGGCCCCACAGGGCCGAAGCCTGCCGGGGCGGTGGGATTTTCCGAAAGGTTAACCGCTGCCCTGGAACAGAAAGGGCTAAGGAAGGAACACGGGTGGGTTTTAGTCAGTAAAAGTCTGACACTCCCTTCCGCTCCACCCAGAGCGGGAGGGGTCATTTGATGATTTCCCATCCACAAAAAAAAAAAAAAAAAAAAAAAAAAGTGAGCTTGATGTGAGTTGTCAGTAGTGTGAATCCCTACTATTATTTGAAATGACAGCTCACTCCACGCTCACTTCACCTCAGTTTTCACGGTGATATGGTTACAGAATCGCACTGCTGATGTATGAACGTATATGAAGCAGATGAAGTATGTAGGTAAGGATCGTAGCAGGTGGCAGTTCTGTAGTTTCTGCCTAACCTTATGTGAAAAAAAAAGCATGGGTTTATATGTACTGTCTACTCAAATTCATGTTTCCAATTGTTGTAATTTCAAGTTTAGCAAATATCAGCTTTATTGTAGAGAAAATTAAGTTGATTTCAGAGTGACTAGTACTATTGAAAAATGTTTAAAAAAATGTTTGAAGTTATAGCGTAAACTGAACTTTATTGTGTAGGTGTTAAAGTTATTTTTCCAATAATTCACATTTGTTTATAAACATGTTTGGCAAATAAATCGCAAACGCAGCTTAGGTGTTTATGTGTTATCCACCAGGTAGTGAGACCCGCAGTGTGATGAACAACGCGGCCCCTCGCTCAAAAGTGGGTCGTCTCGACCTGCAGGTCAACGACCTCACCAAGCTGCTGTTCGTCGCCACTATCTTCATATCTATGCTGCTCATCACTTTGAAGGGTTTCGGGGGACCCTGGTATGGATTCCTCTTCAGATTCGTGTTGCTGTTCTCTTATATTATTCCTATTAGGTAAGTTGGAGGTTTTCTTTATTTATATGGCTTTATTCTGTTCTAAGAAAACAAAAAAACTAAATGTAAGTAATGACAGTTGAATCTGACCGAATTCAGAATAATGCCTTGCACCATAAATTGTATGAGGGTCCGGGTTCACCTTGTCATTGATGGTGTCAGTGATTTGGTAGCTTTCGGTTTTTATTAGGATACAGTTTAATGTAAATAAAGGCTATTTTTCTTTACTTTTATCTGAAGAATAAATACGACAGTTTGACATATTTTCTATGCAAAAGCTGTCAAATGGCAATATTTACTTTTCAGTTAAGACATTATCTGAGATGTAGGTTGTGGGTTCGAACCCAGGCAAGCACTTTTGTGCAAATATTTTTATCACCACTGCTCTTAAAAAGATGAAGAAAAATATCCTAGAACCAAAAAGGTCGAAGATTACTGAGAAGCGTGGTAGATTACAGCTCACTCCCTCTCTCGAAGACAGGAGGCCTGTGTAGTGGGAACCATAATAGGTTGATTATGTTATTTGTAAACGTTAGCACAACACGCACTCAAGTCACAACACGCGTCAAGTGCAAGTAGCCTAAGTAATTGTGGATACCAATAATTTAAATTACATCACACCCTCCATAGTGCTCAAGACCATGTATCTCATAAAACATCTTCTCCCTCAGTTTAAGAGTAAACCTGGACATGGGCAAAGCTTTCTACTCCTGGACCATACAACGCGACAAAAAGATCGAAGGCACAGTCATGCGTTCCACCACGATCCCTGAAGAGTTGGGCAGGATCCAGTACGTCTTAGCGGATAAGACTGGAACGTTGACCAAGAATGAAATGGTCTTCCAGAAGCTACATCTGGGCAATGCGCTGTTTGATAAGAATAATTTTTATGAGGTTAGTTTTTTTTATTACTTTTTTGTTATTACTTTGATGGCTTAGTAGTAACAGACGCACGGGTCGAACGATCAGGTTCAGCTACGCTTGCCGCGGTTGGTCCGTGGATGGGGTACCATCTTCAAATACTCGTTAAGCCGTTGGTCCCGGCTGTCATTCGTAACGAGTGTCAAACACTCGTTACGGGTCGTCAGTAGCCCGAAAGTCTGACAACCAGTCTTACCAAGTGGTATCGTATTACATTACACAGTAACTGGGCTGTGGAGGTCAGATTCGCTCCATGTAAAATACTGGCATTCAGCTGCATCTGGTTAGACTGGAAACCGACCCCAACATAGCTGGGAAAAGGCTTGGCAGATGATGAATTAGATTTGGGTTTGCAGGATACGTGATAGTGAGAGTTTAAATGGGTCTTACTTCTTTGAGAGAAAAAGAAATAAATATAATACGTTAATTTCGTTAAGAAGCGAAATTCCTCCTCGAAGCGAAACTTCCGAACTCGTTTAAAATACTCTATTACACTCCGCATTTCGGGACGTGTGATTGTGATACGTTTAATAATTAAGAACGCACGCGCCGTTTCTCATGCTCGCGATGCGGGCACGTTTTCTGCCTTGAAAAAGTAGCGCTAGTTGCAATTGTGCGTAAAAAATGTCCTAAGGACTGCACCTGAAACCACGCTATTATATTTGGGCGTATAAAAACAGTTCCGCGTTTATACAAAGTGTTATTACTTTTTCTTGGGGTCTAGCGGTATCTAAACGAAAACCAGCTTAAACGGTAAAATTTATTTTATTTTATATATTCACAAAAAAGGTACAAAGGCGGACTTAATGCCTTGGGATTATTTCAGTAAATTGGTTGTAGAACACTGTTACGAGTCAAAAGAAATAGTAAAATATTTTTTTCTCTGAATCAATAACAAAAACAACTGGTGAAGTTTTTTTTTTTAATAATTTTGTAGTTACTTCCCGATAACTCTAAGAAAATTGGATACTATAGCAAAGTGTAAAGGTATTTACGATAACACGGTATTTCAAAACTAGATGAGATCGATGTTTCCTAACCGTCTACACTGATAAGAGAGCCTAAGGGTCTAACCACACTTTTTCAGCTCTGTTCAGCTTAATTTTGTCCATAGAAAACAACGATTTTGTACGGAATGCGTACGCATCCGTTCAGCTTTACGGATGCGTACGCATTCAACTGTATATCAGTGTGGTTAGTCCCTAATATCACTCATTCTTTTTTGCAGGTCGAAGCCCTCCTAACTCAATACGTAACCAACGACGCGCCGTCTCTCCCAACCTCCCCCACTACTTCAACCAGCGAAGGTTTCGCAGCATCTCCTCGTCAAGTGTGGCAGACAGTGCTTTGTATAGCGCTGTGTCATAATGTGACGCCCGTTTACGATGTTGCTAGTAATGAGCAGCAAGCGGATGAGGCGCAGTCAGGTATGCTGGTTACTTTATTACGTAGCAACATTCAGAAAAAAACTGCTATAATAGAATCAGAAAATAAAAAAATACTCTAATGCTTGATGTCAATTTGAGATAATTTTCATGTTATGGAACAACAAACTGAATGTCATACTTAACAAGGTTCAAATTCCATTGCAATTGAAAACTTATTAGAACCTGTTTGTTACAAATGGTCACTAAAAAATCAACTTAGAATACATTCAACTAAAGTAGATAACTGATTAAGAGCGTTTACAACGTACGGCATTTCATACAAACTTTCAGTCCTTGTTTTTCGAAATGCATGAACCGATTTTAATGAAACTTCCTACGCATAAGCAGGATATATAGGTCTAAAAAGTTATTTGAGAACATTTTCGAAAAATAGTGTTACAGCTAAATTCGGATGATTTTAAATTTTCCATAGAAACAGAGATTTCCAATTATCTTTTTTTAAATAAAACATTTTGAAAATGTTCTTTACTAACTTTAACGCTTGGAATGTAATACACTCCAGTTAACAATATCGAACATATTCTACAGATATGGGCAGCTCAGTTATGTCAGAAAGTTGTGGTGGTGCGGTGCCTCAGCAGCAGCTGTGTGAATACCAGGCGTCCAGTCCGGATGAAGTGGCCTTGGTCAAGTGGACTGATATGGTGAGTAGTGCTGGTGGCGTTTTAGGACGGTTCTAGAAGTCATGACCGCTCACTTAGCTCTACTTCTCAGTTTCAGACTTAGATAGAAACTATCTGAATTGTGGAGTTTTACAGCATGACTTTCCATTTAAAACATCTCTCATTTTTCGAACGTTAGATTATTATTATTAAAACATTTAAAACACCTACAAAAAGAGTAATGAAAGTGTATTAAAGACTTGTGGGTTTATTTATTACAGATGGGCGTTTCCCTATACCGGCGTGATTTGCACAACATTTCGCTAAAACTGCGCGCTGCCAACGAAATAATAAACTACGCCATACTACAGATATTTCCCTTCACCAGCGAGAGTAAGATGATGGGCATCATTGTTCAGGTATGTTTAGTTTTTTTTTTTTTATATCTTGGACTGAGTGTTGATTCTAGACACGTGTTTTTCATCGACTTTTCTAAGGTTTTAAACATATATCGGATGTAAAAAAGACAATTACGCATTCTGTACATCAAACTAAGTAACATTGCACAAAAATAATTGCTGGGAAAATATTATTTTTGGTGTGAAAATTTGTGGTAGTGCACATGCACACAGGGTTCGTGGGGGTATTTAAAGTTGAGTTATAACATTAAGAACTTGTTGTTATAAGAAAACGTCAGTAAAAGTTGGAATTTTGACCTTCATTATATTTGTAACCAGAAGGTTTCCAGGTATGGTCCAGGAAAAAAAAATTACAACGACAAGTGACTTTCGGTTTCGTTATGTGTCTTTTTACACCCGTTTTAAGTAGATTGTGGCCACATAGCTGTCTTGGTTCGAAAATGTTGTGTCGTGATAATCATTATTTTTACTCACAAGTTTCTAGTCTCGTATAAAACTCTCCATTTAATTAGTATTTCGTTTTATTTAGACAATTCTTTGTATAAGGCAAGGCAAACCAAGTATTTAAAAATTTGGTGGTATGTACGGTTGGCGCAGTGGTTAAGCGATTGACTTCTTCGCTTCTTCGAGTCGCGGGTTCGATTCCCGCACGGAACAAATATTTGAATGGCCTACAAGTAGTTGTTCCGCGTCTGACTGTTTGTGTATGTGAGTTTAAATGTTTGTAAACGCACCCACGATACAGGAGAAATTCCTAGTAGTATATTACAGAATATTGTCAACGAGATTGATCAGCCCTTTTATAACATAAACTAGCTGACCCGGCAAACGTTGTTTTGCCATATAAATTATTTCTAGCTGCCCGGCACTACTTCGTTCTCGTGGTGTGCTACCCCCTACCCTACTTCTACCCTACTCATACACTACTCCTACCCTACCCTACTCCTACCCTACTCCTACCCTACTCCTACCCTACTCCTACCCTACTCCTACCATACTCCTACCCTACTCCTATTTTTCCTGAATTTTCTGCTATAAACCTCACGGAGCCCGAGACCTTTCCAACGAATGCAAAACCGTGGAAATCGGTTCGTGCGTTCTGGAGTTATAGCGTCAGGAAGGAAAACCCGACTTATTTTTATAACATAAATGTTCGTCCTTGAATACCAACAGGAAGAAAACACAGGTGAGATCACATACTACGTGAAAGGCGCGGATGTGGCGCTATCCAAACTGTTGGACTCTCAGTGGCTCAGTCCCGAATGTAAGAAGTTGGCAGCTGATGGTCTGAGGACGCTGGTCATGGCTAAGAAGACGCTCACCAAAGAGGAGTACTTACAGTTTGAGGTGAGTTTTATTTTATACATAGCACTAGCTTCCTGTCCGTGACTTCGTCCGCGTGAAATTTCTTGCTCCCCTGACCCACCAGCTTCGGTCCGAGCAGGGGGAGGGGTCGTGGGGGTCATGATCCCCCTCATGCTTCTAGACTCAGCAGCTAAGATTGTCCGTTGGCTATCAGTGAATGAAAGAATTAATTCGAACGAAATTCTTTAACGGGGCTTGCAAGCGTAACGAAAAAAGCTAAAGCGAGATCTAAATAAAAATCCAAGATGGCGACAACTTTATGTGAGCTTCTTACAACTTATACTCTAGTATAAGTTGTAAGAAGCTCACATAAAGTTGGCTTTGGCTCAAAATTGGCTTTGTATTAAATTCACACTTTCTCTCTTTCCATTATAATACGAGTGTGTGCGCGTGCGACTATATTAATGGTCAACAAAAGGCACAACTTACTATAGATTTTATTTATTTATTTACTGTACCACAGACCGAGTACAAAGAAGCCCGTTTGAACGCGAACCGTAGTGAGCATATTACCGCCGTACTAGCTAAGATACAACGTGGCATGACATTGCTGGCTCTTACCGGAGTCGAAGACAGGCTGGCGGACGACGTCCCTAGGACTCTCTCCATGCTTAGGACTGCTGGCATCAAGGTATGTTATTCATGAGCTATAATAAATTTGTTTCATTTTTATGTGAGGTGTAATAAAAATAACGGAAAAACTGAAACAAATTGCTGCTCCGTACATTATATTTACATAATTCGACAAAATGTAGGTAACAGCTGATTTTTTTTTTGCAATTTCTGCGGTGGGACCCATAGTAAAAGTTGACGAGTTCCCAGATCTGGATGCTAACCGGCGACAAGCTGGAGACCGCGCTGTGCATCGCGCGCTCGCTGCAGCTGGGCGGCGGCGCGGCCTGGCACACGGCGCGCGAGTGTCGCGCGCGGCAGGACGCGCACGCGCTGCTGCACGCGCTCGGCACGCACGACCAGACCATGGACCTCATCATAGAGGGGGAGACTCTCGAGGTGAATACGTATACAAATATACCTTATATAATAGAATAGACCTTATTCTTTGCCCGATAATGTTCAAATAAAAAAAAAGTTAATGAGGCTCAATTATTTAAAATAGTGCATAATCAGAAGCCCAAAAAGTTTTTTGAGGTTCATTTTTGTCGATTATCAAAAAAAATCTGCTGTTTCGTAGAAGAGTGCAAAATTGATAGAACAGCTATTTTTTTTTTTTTTAACCCAGGGGAGCTCAGAATCGCGTAAACAGGTCAATGTGCGTCAATGTTTCTGCCACCCGGTATAAAACTTCCTACTCAATGATTCCCTACATTTATTTCTTCACTTCCCAGGTATGTCTACAATCATACGAGGAAGAATTCGTAGAGGTACTCTGTCGCTGTAGCGGCGTGGTTGTCGCTCGCTGCTCGCCCACACAGAAGGCGAGAGTGGCGCGACTGTTGCGCGCGCGTCGACACGTTGTAGCTGCTGTTGGCGACGGAGGGAATGATGTGGCTATGATACAGGAGGCTGATATTGGTAAGACGAGTGTCCAGTATTTGATAATGTGATATGGTTAACAAGTGGTGTAGTAAAAGACCCTATACGGGCAAAAAATAATACATTACGCTGTAAATATTGATGATTTTTGTGCGCTAATAACTTTTCGAGGCCGGCCCAGAAAGAGGTTGCGAGATGACCTGGATGCGTACCGCGAGGGCTGGTTCGTGGTGGCGCAGGAAAAGAGTTCTTAGAAGGATTTGGGGGAGGCCTTTGCCCAGCATTGGGACAGCATAGGCTGACAAAAAAAACCTTAAAAACTACGACACCCTGAAGTGCGATGTCAAAGATTCGAGTTCGGAATTGCTATACCTCTTTTGACCACAATTCCAGTAAATTGAAAGGTCACTAAGGTTGAAACTTTCTATCTGTTATATAGACAAATAGATCTTGTCTTTTTATGACTTGCAAGTGACATTCAACCTTAGCGTGATAAATCAATTACGAGGTCGACTATACGAAATGACTTAATGTATAGATTCCTATACTTGGTGCTACACGCTGAGCCAAATTTCGCTTTTCACGTGGTTAAACGACAGAAAAACACACCTTTTTCTTACATTATTCTGCTTTTACGACTGTGTGAATCAAACAAGTATTGTTTTGTAATACAGATATTCTCTCCATCCCAGGTGTAGGTATTGAAGGTGCAGAGGGTCGTGCAGCCTCCCTGGCTGGTGACGTCAGCATCCGTCAGTTCGCGTTCCTCGCTCGACTACTCTTGGTGCACGGAAGGAGGTCTGCCATGCGGTCTGCTGCACTGTCGCTGTTCATCGTGCATCGAGGACTTATTGTGTCTACTATGCAGGTATGGCAATGGAGGAAGAGTGGTTGAAAGTGGATCATGATGTAGCTATAGACTACTAGCTTCTGCCCGCGGCTTCGCCCGCGTGGATGTCGGAAGTTATCCCACGGGAACGTGCTACCAGGATAAAAAGTATGTGCTTCCCCAGGATGTCATCTATCTCTTTGCCAAATCAGAAGTTCAGTGGTTTAGGCGTGAAAATGTAACACAGTTTCAAGTTCAAATCCTCCCCTAAAAACCGAATTACTCCTTTTGGCCCCGACAGGGGTCAATTTTCGACAACTTTACATACTTATTATTAATTATTTTCTGTCGAAAGTATCAATACTGAGTTTCGAGTTAATCGGACCGCGTATTCAATTTCTTCCACACAAACTTTAACACCCCTATATCCCCTTTGAGGGGATAATAAACTTTATTGCTTACTTAGGCGAGTATTCATGCCAATTTTCAAGATAGAGCGATAGTTGAGTAGCGTGAAAGTTTCTGAAGCAACTAGTTGAGCAAAATAGTGCAGTGACTGCAAAATAAAAGTGGATGTAATTTGGCCAACGGTAGCGCAATACTTGCAATACAATCGAGCGACATGCAGATTTCCCAAGAAAAAATAACGCTTTTGCAATAGTTATGTTGACTAATATTAGAAATGTTTGTTTTTATCGATCTCCTTTTACTTCCGTGAAATTATATTATTTATAATTTCACGGAAGTAAAAGGAGATCGATAAAAAAACAGTAATATCAGTGGAAATTTGGAGAAGTTAGACGCTTTAATGTCATAGTGTGATGTTAAATAGCCCGATAGTCTTGTCTTCCTCAAAAATTGGGCTAATTTGATAGCCCAATTTTTATAGCATTTTTTTTTTTCAATCTGACCGGTAGTTTCAGAGGTTACTTTCAAACAAACACACTCTTCAGCTTTATTATTAGTATAGATATAGGTTAAAGTTGTCAGAAAATAAAAGGCCCGTTTTGACATTGACAGTTCTAGTAGTTAATAAAGATCAAATTCGCAAATCACGTATTCGTTTGTATGAAACTGACAGACTGTGTCAAGAACGCATTCTCAAATGTCAAAACGGGCCTTTTATTTTTCGACAACTTTAGCGCTGTGATTGCCGGCTTTGGTATTCTTATTTGTATTCATAGTTATTTTTATTTCACAGCGAAAACTTAAAAGGAGTTGTATTTGTTTATAGGCTGTATTCTCCGTGGTGTTCTACTTCTCGTCTGTGTCTTTATACCCTGGTTTCCTGATGGTTGGCTACGGAACTGTGTTCACTATGCTTCCTGTGTTTTCATTGGTAAGTCAATACTGCTGCAACTATCTTCATTTTAGGACTATCTGGGGGTCTTGCTTATCCATGAAAATGGTCATAGTAACTTTACAAGTACAGATGCCAGCACATCAAGCTACCCGAAACTGTGAAAATTTTCCAATCAACTTTGAACCTAATGCTTTAGCGGTAAAGTTGAAAATCTATTCAAGATATTTGACAGATTTGAGAAGTAATAGCTTGATGTGCTGGCGTCTGTACTTAGGAGCATTTACAACGTACAGCATTTCATACAAACTTTCAAGACCTTGTTTTTCGAAATGCATGAACCGATTTTATTGAAACTTCATAGGCTTAAGCAGGATATATAGTTCTAAAAAGTTAATCGAGAACATTTTCGAAAAATAGTGTTTCAGCTAAATTCGACCGATTTTAAATTTTCCATAGAAACAGAGATTTCCAATCATCTTTTTTTAAATAAGACATTTTGAAAATGTTCTTTACTCCCTCTCACTGAGAGGAGGCTTGTGTCCCAGCAGTGGGAACATTATAGACTGATTATGCATTTCAAACTTTAGCTTTGAAATAAAAAAAATAGATTTGACTTACTAGAGACTTTCGGAACTATACATAGATTAAGCTATCCCTCAATATGTTTGCCTTATAACTTACTAGCTGCGCCCCGCGGTTTCACCCGCATTAGTTTCGATCCCATGGGAATATCGGGATAAAAAGTATAATTTGTGTTAATCCTGTTTATAAACTATCAGTGTGCCAAATTTCATCCAAATCCGTTCAGTAGTTTGAGCGTGAAGAAGTAACAAACATACAAACACACACACACTCACTCACTCACAAACTTTCGCCTTTATAATTTTGTGTTATCAACTGTTATACAGGTGCTCGACAAAGACATACCCAGTTCTACGGCGCTGCGCTACCCGCAACTGTACAAGCAACTCTCAAAAGGACGGCAGCTATCTTATAAATCATTCTACATTTGGACTGGTATATCTATTTATCAAGGTACGAAATTAGTTTATGTTTAAAAAACAAAATAAAGACATCAAGCAACCAAACCAACCAACAACAAACAACCGACCTAAACCAATCAACCAACATAAATAAACATTGAAAATTAATCTTCCAGTTACTTTAATCAACAGTCGGTTTTCTTGTGTCTTTTAGATTTTGTTTTATAAATATTTTTGAGGGAGATCCAGCCCTCTGGTTTTTTATGAAAGACTAGCTGCGCCCCGCGGTTTCACCCGCATAAGTTTCGATCCCGTGGGAATGTCGGGATAAAAAGTATCCTATATGTTAATCCTGGTTATAAACTATCTGTGTGCTAAATTTCGTCAAAATCTGTTCAGTAGTTTTTGCGTGAAAGAGTAACAAACATCCATACATCCATACAAACTTTCGCATTTATAATATTAGTAGGATAGGACTATAGAAAAACATTACAAACAGTCCCATTTTCAACTTCAGTGTCACTTTTCTATACACTGTATACACAGGGTGGCAGAGACGCGCATCCTGTTACCATGGATTCAGTACATGATTCTGAGGCTGGATGATATTGAAACATTTCGCTGGTTATTTAAAAGAAAATGCTGTTCCATACATTTTGACCGCGTAGGTATTGCACTTTTCTATGAAACAGTAGTTTATTTTTTTTTTGATAACCGGCTAGAAAATTTCGCTAGAATCATGCATCAATCTAGAATCATGTGCTGAAGTCTTAGTTACAGTTTCTGCGCCGGTGTCCCTAGGCCAGCCTGTATTATGAACTTTCTCTTCTCTTTCAGGAGGCGTAATAATGTACGGCGCACTAGTACTATTCGAGGACCAATTAATCCACATAGTAGAGATCAGCTACACAGCACTGATTTTGACGGAACTGATCATGGTGGCACTGACCATTGTCACGTGGCACTGGCTGATGATTGGCGCTGAACTCGTCAGTCTGCTGATGTATATCGCCACGTTGCTTATATTCACTACGTATTTCGGTGAGTTCTAGTTAAATAAATAAAAAGTTTATTTCTCACCAGTATAGCAACTAGAATTACATATTAAACGTACTTATTACTACCTAGTAATAATTACTTTTAATATGTAATCCTTACTTACCTAAGTATACTAATATCATATATATACATTATTCAATAATAATCCAAAGGCGGTGGCAAAGTGAGATTTAGTTAGTAATTAAAAACAAAAAAAAGACAAACCCATGTTACATAAAATAAAATTTTGCAATATTGTAAGCCCAGTTAAAGAATGGCTAATTGTGAAATCATATGACGAGACCGAAAAACTTCTCTTCCCACGTGCTTAAGACAGATCCCCTCTTATTCAAGAATTTTCGCACACAGTCATACACTCCCCCCACTTTCACACTTACTCAAACATCCACCATTACTACACCTACCAGGACACATTCACACCATACACAAACCGCACTTTCGCATTACTTACACATACACAACATACCTACTACACCTACCACGACCAACTCACTCTAACTCAAACACTCGCAGTTTTGTTATTAATTATTTTACACATAAATAATAATTATATTGTTATGTTAACCATGTTAGTGGTGAAAACAGTTTTACTAAAACATTTTGATCATCTTTCTACCCTTATGGAATCACTGGTCCCCAAGTCACAAGCTATAAACCTAGTTTGAGTGTCAAGAGATAATACTCAATGCAACAATAATGCCCTATGCCGTATAATGCCCGGCACGAGTCGTGAGCACAGATGGGCAGTAGTGGGGGCAAGCTCGCGCATTGTACACTTTCGGCCGAATTTATTTAATACCGCTTTTGCTCAAATAATTGATAGCTACTTACGCAAACTATAATTAAAATATTAGTGGTACTTGAAATTTTACTTTGACACAGTAATGTTGTAGGCCTTTGTGACTTACGGCCAGTTTCTTCATCAACACAATCAGTCAAAGTATTAACTTTTACTTGACCTTTAATGATACTAAGGCAAATGATTTCTTCATTCAAGTAACTGCTAAAATAGTGAAGAAACAAATTTAACCGTTACTTTGACTTAACAAATACGAATTAACAAAAATAAACTATTTCAAAATTAAAAACGTAAGTCACTAAAATTGTACGAAAGTGTACAGTAGCCGAATGACACGTGAGAGTCCAATAGACGACGAGCATCGACAGACGAACCAATCGCGTGCAGCCTCGGTGCCCCCCGCCTTCTTCATTCCGCCAAAGAGACCGAAAAATGAATTACTGCGCAGGTGTCAGTTTGTGCTCACGACTCATGCCGGTTACTATACCATATTACTGTACTTGTAACCTTTATGAACATTTTACTGGAAATAACATTATAACAGAATAGATTAGAATAAAATATAATGTCAAGCAATCAAAATAGGTACAAATTATAAACGTAAGGTAAAGATAAGATTATTAGCATAAGTACAGAAACGTGCTTCTTTTCTTTCATGATACCCACGTCACGAAAACGAAGTCGCGGACAGAAGCTAGTGAAATGATAAGACAACTTCTGTGTTATCATTTCACTAATTATATGGTAGTGAAATGTTATGACAACTTCTGTCTTATCATTTCACCAATTATATGCTAGTGAAATGATAAGACAACTTCTGTCTTATCATTTCACTAGCTTCTGTCCGTGACTTCGTTCGCGTAAAATCGCTTGTTCCCCCGACCCACCCCGTTGCGTCGCCGCCTGCCCGCGCTACTACTTAGTTTTCAAGTTTTCTAGTGTGATGTTAAATAGTGTATAGCCTTCCTCAAGAATCCGGCTATTAAATGCAAAAAGATTTTTTCAAATCCGACTGGTTCGTTCAAACAAACAAACTCTTCAGCTTTATTATTATTTCATAGAACCATTATAAAAAAAAAATATTTCATTCCACAGATGGCGACTTTATTCGACACTGGGAGTTCTGGTGGAAAGTAATAGTGATAACCTTAGTCTCCTGCCTACCCTTATATATCGTCAAATACATGCACCGAAAGTGGAGCGAACGCCAGTACAAAAATGTTAGAAAATGATCTTTATTAGTAAGTAGCTTAAGTCCATATTTCAATGTGATTCACTTTTATTGTAAGGTCTTGTTGCACATTGTATGATTATTAATTTATAATGTTAGGTCTGATTGTTTGAAACCGCATGTGTTAAAGTTTATGTAAAATTCTAGGGTCGAAAGTTTATACCAGTATGTCGATACGATTTATGTGACCACTTCACTAGAAGTTATCGATAAAAGCATTACGCTCCACTTCGCCTGGCCATAATGCCGAAATGTCGAAAGAAACACGAAATATACGTTATTTCGCTTCCATATTTATTTGCGTACGGACACCTTACTATGCACTCTGCACTACTTTTTCTTTCATATCTTTTATTTCTTTTACCTCAATAATTTTTCTGCATAATATATCATCACAACATTCTTTAATATTTCCTTTTACCTTCACACATGCGGTCTAACCATCAAAGCAAAATGATTCTGTAGTATTTGGTCGTTAAGTAATAGAAAAATTCGAATATACTCTAATATTACAGAGGATTCTCTCTTGTTACCGTGATAAAGCAAGACTTTGTGTATATCAAAAACTTTCTCACCTCGTATACCCGGCTGGAAAAAGGGGCAGGTTTTTGGAAAAGTATGTATGGAATTAAAAATAGGTAAAACGCGAATGCTCGTAGCTGTTGCAGTCATAAAATGCTGGAGCGAGACGACACGAGTCTCAGAAATTACTCACTGAATACGAGTATTCCCTGTCCCACTCGCACGTTTTATGACTTGTAACTGCGATGAGTCTTGTCGTCTAGTTTGTATTGTATAGCGAGATGGAAATGGGGTCTTATCTAAGCCAGAGATTTTTAATATTAAATTGAATCTTTCTAATTAAAATAAACTCTAATTTTTTATTTGCTAGATCAAACTGACAGCTAATAAAATACTAAATAATGTCATGTTGACATAAAAAAGTCGATCGCAACTGTCATTTTAGTCTAGCAAATTACAATTCAGAGTATAGGCGTTATGTTGTAGTAGTCGGAACATTGAATATTATGGTATAAATAAGGGTCATATGGTACAGTCAACAAAAGAAATAAGTAGGTAATTAGGTAACAATCTGTTTTTTTTTTCTTCACCGTAGGAAAATACTCTAGGAGCGTGCAACTTGCTTAAATTTCTGACTGATAAATGGTTAAATTAAAAGGTTTTTATATGAGTTTGAACTACTGCTCAATTTAGACGAAAATGAGTGTTTGCTCAGTTGTTATTACTTGTCTGAGAATTAAAAAGTAATTACGCATGCAATAATAATGAATTTGGCCAACATAGTGCAACAATGTTAATGTCATGTATGATTTACTTATCTGTTTTGGTGACTATACCATTTTTGATATCCCCACCGGCAAGCTTAGATATTATATAGGATGTAGAAGTATTGGTTATTATTATATTATTAAAAAGTTATTAGAATACAAGTAAAGTCTATGTATAATCGTTGTATGTATTACTAATATGTAAGACCACAACAGATGTGCTGAATTTTACAGTTGAATTTCGAAATGGTTTAAAAAAAATGGAGAGAATAGTGCCTTTTGTGCTACTCTAATTCCATCTGTATGTAAGAAAGACTAAAGTTGAATTCCAATTGTCATCGAAAACTAGTCGCCACGCCGATGGTCGTATTAGATTTCGATATAAAGAGAGAGAAAAACTTTCAACTGGAAAATTCAGTTTTTAAATTGTGAATAGAATAGTATAGTTTCAATTAAATCCAGGGCTGTGTAAACACAAATAAAAACTTACTAGACCAACTGTAACACTCTGGACAAAATTACCTTTATTGACATCATTGGATATTTGACACTGAAACAAATTCTGAAAATACTAGAATAAAGTTTTATACCAGCTGACTTTTTTTACCGTTTGGACAAAAGTGAACGGAGTAGAAGCCTATAGCATAGAATTTTGTTTATTTTTATCACAAAAAAAAACGGCTCATTGAAAGGATTTAATGTCGCTACGTATTTATTGATAACTAGTTGCGCCCCGCGGTTTCACCCGCAAAGTTTCGACCCTGTGAGAATATCGGGATAAAAAGTATCATATGTGTTCATCCTGGTTATAAACTATCCGTGTATCATACCATACCATTGCATTTCATCCAAATCCGTTCAATAGTTTTTGCGTGAAAGAGTAACAAACATCCATCCATCCATCCTCACAAACTTTCGCATTTATAATATTAGTAGGATTTTCGCGCGAAGAGATGGGTGTCTTTACGTTGAATTTTTATATTATTCATCGGTTTATTCGTTTTTTTTTATTAAAAAAAAACAAATTTCTATGCCATAGGATTCTAATACGTTCACCTTTTGTACCGCTTTGGTCCAGACAGTGAAAAGTCAGCCGGTATGTGTTGTTTCTAGTTTTGAGGTATTTATCCAGACTGTTAAAGCTATACAATATAATATAGCAATACAACTCGTAAAAAGATTTGACAGAAGTGTTCATAATATTATTACGTATAAAAATATGTTACACATTTTTTGTCAATTTCACAATTTTTATGCAAAGTGATTTTTTCCGATTGTTTTTTTTTGTTTAACCTATGGTTTTATTATTGTTTGATAATAATTTATTTTTGTTATAATATTTCCTGGATTATATTCAGTAACGACACTGTGATTCATTTATTTATATTTAGCTGTGTAAGCGCAATTATTCCGTAGATAATTATTTGACAAACGTTTGCGAGCTAGTTTTGGACCATTTTTACAAAACTTTTGAAATTATTATTTATTTTAAAACCCATACACTATGAAGAAAAAAAATCCAATCCAATCCAATTATGTTATATTCCGTCCTTATTGATAACAAAATTGATAACTAAGTACCTTTTTTTTTCAAAGTCTTGTACAGTCACGAGCATTAATATGTCAACACTTGGAAACTTTCAATAGCGATTTTTGCGTAAAATAACGACACAATTCAAAATATTATGTACTATGTTCGTAGCAACATAAAAATTCATTAAAAAATAAAGGAGTAAATCGGTTTTGAATAAAGCCAAGTGTATACATACTTATGCTCGTGGCTGTACGGATTTGTTTATTGCTCAAGAAAAAAGACCAAGATTGCTTGATTTAGCGAATCAGCTTGAATTATTATTATTATATTCGTCATTCTATTACGGCTTATACGTTTCACTGATAATGATATTGAAATATTCAAAAGTCATAAAGTCCTTCATTTGGCAGTTACAGTACAGGCGCTAATTACTCATATTTCCTTCTTTTTTTTTTTGTTAGCCTATATTGTAGCCCACTGCTGGGAAAATACCTCCCCTTTTTTCGTGCGATCTCTGGCCATGTTGGCCCTGCAAGCGTTACCAGATCGTCACACCACCTTCGGCGTGGTCGACCTCGACGGCGATGTCCTTCTTGGGGGTCCAGTGAGTGACGATCTTTGCCCATATCTCTGGGTGCATTCGTGAGACGTGTCTGACCCACTCCCAGTTCAGCCTGGCTGTTTCTTCTCCAACTTACTTGAGTTATGGAGCGCAGGGTGGTGTTTCTAACTCGATCTGTATACTTGACACCTATTTATGCTTAGCACCTCATAATAATCAATTTCTTCCCAAGTTGCTTTGTTATGTGGATTTAAATTTGAAAAATGGTCCAAAACTTTCGTTTTCAATGGATTTCCTCTTCATATACTTTCAAACAAGGTACAAATTGCGTTCAATGTGATATATGTATAATATTTATTGGTTATAAATAAAATTTGTATTAAAAATAAAGATGTAGGTATTGTTAAGCGTTGGTGCGTAATGACGGTATGTTAATCATATGAATAATGTTCTGAAAATTAAAATATTTTATATCAGATCTCTTTGTTTATTTATTCTCCATATACCATAAGATCTTCATAAAATCGTGCATAGGAAAATAACCTAATTATTAACCAGGAATAGTAACACTTTTGCCCAACCCTTCGGGATACAGGCGTGATTTTATGTTTATGAAGAGCAACATTCATTTTCTATTATAGCAATTGCGTTGTTGACTCTTTTCGTTTAGCTATTTCATGCCCGTACGGTATCCACCAAAGGGGAGAGGGGAGGAGAGGAGTTTAGCAGATAGTGTGTACCCACACTATCTACCTAGCAGTTGCTTAACATTCTTAGGTAGAATGGTACAAGGATCTTTCGGCGCGTGGCCAACATCGGAACTAACGCCGTCGCCGATCTTTTATTAAATTAATATTTTTGTGACAGTTTCACAAAATATGTTTAGAGTCCGCACCACAGACTAAGAAGAGAAGGTACCCTTGTACGCACAAATTACGTAGGTCTGCGCGCTGTCAAAATCGGAAATAATCGTTTGCCGCCATCTCGACGTTTATATCGAGTGTTAAGAGAGTGTGCTGTGTTCCGTGTTTTCTAAAGTAAATATTCGCCATCATTATGCCGAATGTGATTACAAGTGCTGGCAGGGATATAGTCTTGAAGTTCAAACACGTGCGCAGACTTAGTTTGCGCGCACTCTTAAGAACAACGCCCAATTGGACATTTTGACACCGTTGGACATTTTGCCCCCGAACGCTATCAACTTCAGGCGCCAAAACATCCTTGTAGCATTTTATATGTCAAAGCAGGTGTCGCCGCACTCCGCTCGCATCTTACTTGCCACCGCTGTGCGCCGCCGCCTGCTTGCGATACACGGCTTAGTTTTCCGTTTGGATCGCACCAAACAAATGTGAGTCTTCTCCTCTCTGTTGGTACCACCATAGCCTATTCCTAACCATGTTGGGGTCGGCTTCTAACCGGATGCCTATCTGACCTCCACAACCCAGTTTCTGGGTAATACTGCTTGTAGTACCGTGTCCAGTGAAGATAAGCTGAGAGGAGATGGGATGGGATTTGGTACATAACAAAATCTTATTGATAATAATTCACAACACTCACACACACGTATTTCAGTTGTGTACCATAGAAAGAAAAGAGATTTCTCGGGTTTCATTTCACACAAGAGAGAATCATAGAAAAAGTAAAAACTGCTTTCTATGGCTTTGTCATTGTTGACAGGTAATACTATCATGAATTTTGTACATTCATGAACATGAACGTTTTTATCACATTATTCAATGTTATTTCTTATGATTGTTATAATATTTTGTAACATAGGTTTCGTTAGTAATAAAAATGCAGGTACTACATTATTTGATGCTAGAAGAATTAAAAGTAATTGCTGGACCCAAGACGATATCGCCAAATTGAAGGCTCGGAAACATTTCGAGGCGTTGATCCCACCAGAAGTAAGCCCCGAGAGAATCGACAGTCGATACACGAAGCATATTCTGAGGTATTTCAAAAATGCGCTGCGGAATGTTAATAAAAAAGACGTCGACCACAAAACTGCACTCATACTCAAAGAAGCGCTATCGGACACTATTGGAGCACACCTCAAGAGTAGCATTCTGCCTACCGTTAGATTTGCTTACTACGCAGGTTATGTTCCTTACAGAAATGCAAGGGAACTCCACGATTTTTATGAACATCTCAAGGTTAATATGAATACTCAAGGCTTAGGATGGAGGCAGCCCGCTCGAATCCCTCAGTGGTCAAACCTGACTGTAGCTAAAATACAAATTGGTACCGGGAAGCTGTTAGATCCTTGCATTGGTTTAATATTAAGACGCGATTCAAATAACTGCATTCATTTGCCGGCTCCTAAATTAGATGATGATCTCACACCGGCAGCTATCGCCCTGCCCTTCAGATCACAAGGACTTGTGAGTTTAACGGCACCGACCTCAGAGAGTATTCTCTTGAAGTATTACACGACCGCGACGAGGTGTGTATTGCATAGTTCTCCAGCTAAGTGTCGTCACGCAGATTTCGTTAATTTGAATAACGAACTATGGCACTGGATGAAACGTGATGTTGCTCCACATCTAGTTGACGAGAAATTATTTACAGCATATGGTGGCGTCCTAAGAATAGCAGCTGCGGTACAAACCTATGGAAAAGGTTTGTCAAGGCGCAATCTATTTGAATACCAAGATGCTGGTATATCTAAATGGAATCCATGGAAAGCGCTTAGTCAATCTTATCTTTACGTAAACACTGACTGGAGTCCAACAGTGTATGTCTGTTTAGTCTTTACGACTGCAGCGCTAATATGCCTTATGCAGATGTGTTATAATTATACGCTTGGAAATGCGAACCCATGTGGTTGTAAAGGCAAATCGGCAAAATCGTCTTTTACGCAAGAAGTCGCGTATACGAAGGTAGACAGTACTTTCCCAGCAGTATTGCCTCATCAAAGTGCGATATATTACAGCGAAAAGAAACGTACTCACAAGCGTACCCCTTCCCGAAGTAAAACGTCATCTTTAGGATCTATTCGGACACATAAAGTTTACGATTTGAATGAGAACACAGAAAAGCTGATGGCTGTAATAATGAGTGGCAATGAAGGCACTGATAGAGGATCATCGCCGTCCAAAATCGATAGCGACGAGGATTACAGTGATAAGCGTCTTGCTATAGCTGATGTGGCTAAAGATATCAGGCCGAGTGCGCCACAAATAGAAACATCCGTAGCGCAGTTAACAATTGAAAAGGTGCAGCCGTCGGAGAAGAAGACTTCAGTACCAATGTACTCGACTAGTACTCTAACTCGGTCGGATATGACTTATTGCCCAGACAAACTGCTGAGCGACACGTGCTGGTCGGCTACCAGTACCACTACATCAGGCAAGACACTTAGTTCCACCAGTTCTAAGTCCCGCAGCGGTAGGTCTAGAAGTTCTCGTGACTTGGCGTGGGCCCGGCACGTGATATCCAGGCACTCCCGAAGAGGTCTGATGCAGTCTACCACAGGCCCCACTGGGACCGAGTTGGACGCTACCTCTTTCATCACACCGACCTCACGCCGGTAACGATTTGTTATTTATCGTTTACGGTGATAGGTATTTATTTGTAGGACTTTTAGTTAGTATTATTATTTAAGACTGTTGGATATTTAAGATGTATTTGAGGTTTTATTAAGAATATATATTGCCACATGATAATGTTGTTTTATTTAGCCTGTAATATTATACATCGAACGAAGCTGGATATAGGCCTCCCCTAAGCACCGCCAGTGCTTGGGGGAGGCCTATATCCAGCAGTGGACGTCTTTGATGATGATCTCACGATATTTGAGTAGGTATACGGTCTGGTGCATTATCAAATCATATGATGAGTGGTGTAAAATGATACTATGGCTCATCAAAAATAAGGCAGTTATACATGGCCTGGTCAGGTGCTAAACTCAGTTCCAGGCTTTATACATTTATGGCTGCAGGCAACACAGGAAGCTAATGTCAGGCAACCAATCGACAAAGCTGTCAAGTCAAATGGTCAAAAAAGTATAATTGGCGGCGAAGAAAGTGTTCGTTATATTTTGCAAATCCTGAATCTTGAGCTAAATCAGCCTGAAATTAGTATTTTTAAAATCATGATTTTTGTTATTGTTTTGTAAATCCTTTTGGTTTAACTTCAATATGTCGAAAGTAAGTACTTTTCAATTACTCTATCGTTAATACCGTGGATTACTTAGTTTAATTTATTTATTATTTTTATCCCTTTGTCTCTTTGGAAGATATTTTAGATGATATTTGAATAGGTGTTATCGTATTTTTATTGTATTTATAAAGATTAAAAAAACTTGCAAATAAACAAAAACACGCTATCTATTGTTATCAATTACTTGCATAATTTATAAAATGACATCAGATGTGCAGGCCGGTCGGTCGGTAAGTCTGTGTGATAAGATTTGTATTGCCGGCGGCCACTTCAAAACGGGCGTCGGACACTACTGGTTTTTTGTTTATGCGCCCCTGGACTTGAGCGGTTTGCATTGTTTTCAGGATATTAGATCATTTTTTCAACCGAAAAAGCCACTAAAGCCCTCTACTAAAGTTGAAGATGACGACGATATTATTCCAGAGTCTCCAGATGTTCAAATTATTAAAAATAAAGTAAGTTTACTGACAACCTATGAATTTTCTATGTATGTTTTAATAAGAGTAAAAACCAGCATTGGCATAAATTGGTTTTTGTACAGTCTTCTGTATTTTTTTATAGAAAAAGGATGTAAAGAAGAGGCGTGTATTAAATGATGATTCTGACGAAGAGATATTCTCATCTAAAAAGAAGAAAAATAGCAATGAAACCCAGACATCCAGTAAAAATAAATCTAAACCTGCACTCAAAGAGGTTACACCAATAGATATGTTTGGTAATGGTCCTATTAAAAGAACAGAACCATTAGTTAAGAAAAAGAAAAACACTGAATTAGGCATCCATTCCGATGATGAATTTGAAAAGAGCCTGTTAGAAATTGACAATGCAGAGCTAGAAGGGAAATTAGACTATTCAAAAGTTGCCAGCAATGAGAAATCCTCTACTGACAAGGATACTCCATCATCATCAAAAGATAAATCAGAGGCTTCAACCAAAGTACCTAACAATGAAATATCACACGAAAAGAAACATAAGACCAGCTCTAATTCAGAACCAATTAAAGACCCAAAGAAAAATGATGAAAGTAAACATTCAAAGAAAACTGACGAACACAAATCATCAAAGAAAGCTGATGAAACAAAAACCAAGAAACTTGACAATGACAAACCATCAAAAACAGATAAAAAACATAATCAATCAGTAACCTTCGATTCTAAAGATGGTGAAACAAAAAAATCTAAAACGGAACACAGTAAAAGAAAGTTTGCTGAATTTATAGATGATTCTGGTCATGATCATGAACGTAAGAAGAAAAAGTTGGATAAACATGGAACGGGAAGTCAAAATGATAACGATTGTGATTCATCTGTTATGGACGATGATAAGGAGACTAATAAAAAAAATAAAATAAATAAAAGCTTGAACGAGTCTGGTAAGAAAATAAATGCTATTTTTGTTTATTGTACAGACACCAGCACATTAAGTTACTACAATCGTCAAATTTCTTTAATTTTATGCACTGACAAATTTTCCCAATTAACCTTGATGCTTTAGCAATAAAGTTGAAAATCTAACTTTATTGCTAAAGCATCAAAGGTTCATTGGGAAAATTTGTCACAACAATTGACACAACAATTTGTTCAATTCTCCTGAGTCCTCTCTCATTTATGTTGAACAATGTATTATGAAGACATGAATTTAATTAAAATTGCTGTGTCTTAATTTCAGTTTTAACAGATGAAGAAAGACATGAAAGGAAAATCCATTCGGCCGCTTTATATAAAACTTATTTAAACAGATCTGGACCAAAGCATTTAGGAGCGAAAGAGATTCCGGAGGTTTGTCTACTTTATTTATATATTGTTGTTTTATTATGCTTTGTGTATGTACTTAAAAAGTTTAAATTGTACTAATATTTAATTATACTTACCTAAGACTGTAACTTCAGGGAAAACCAGATTGTTTGAAAGACTGTGCGTTTTTATTGACTGGTGTTCTCGACTCGTTTGAGAAAGATGAAATTGCGGCCGCCATCACTAAGTACGGAGGGTGCGTCAAGAGTGGGGTTTCTAAAAAGGTAAGATTAACTTAATTGCTTGAGTAAATCTATATATGAATCTACTTGTCTCTAGTATATTTCTCTAACATGACCTATTTCCGGCTTTTTCTCTCCAATTTCTCACTCCAATAGTTCTTAAATCTTAGCCTACGCCATCCAACCATAAATAGTACGTTTAAATAAGGTTTTATTGACGCGAAGGGGTAGCAATAGAATTTATAGAATATTGAAATTATAAAAGGACAGCATTAAAGTTAAATTCATACACAAAATAATCTATAGAGGACTTAAGTGTATAAAAAAAAGAACTTCTTAGCATGCTTTAGTTTTAGCGTCAGTACATTATAATTATATCCATCTGAATGCAACCTAAATCTATTTTTCATAGGTAACTCACGTCCTAGCTGGTGAAGAAGCAGGCCCAGCGAAAACAGCTAAAGCACAAGAACTAGGCATTCCAATTATAAACGAAGATGAGTTCCTCAAAATGATCACAGAAAGATCACAAAGTAAACCCTCAGTCAAAACTGAAATAAAGACAGAAAAAACTCCTAACAAATCAAAATACAAAGACAAAAGCCCAAAAGAAAAATTGGACAAAGATAAAAAAGATAATCATGTTGACAGCAAATCTAAGAAGAGTCCGACTGAGAAAGTTAAGACAGAATCGAAATCAAAGGAAAGCAGTTCGAAAAGTAAAATGGAAGTTCATGAAGCGAAGCATCGTGAGAAATCTAAAAGTCCCAGGAAGATTAAGGAGGAAAAAGTTGAACATAAAACTGAAGCGAAATTGGAATCAAAATCATGTTCAATTTCTAGTACTAAATCTACAAATCAAGTCAATGGTAAGTTAGATAAGTCATCATCTGCCTAGCCTTTCCCAACTATGTTGGAGTCAGCTTCCAGTCTAACCGGATTCAGCTTCCAGTCTAACCGGATTCAGCTGAATACCAGTATTTTACATGGAGCGGCTGCCTATGTGACCTTCACCACCCAGGTACTGGGTAATACGATACCCCTTGGTAAGACTGTTTGCCAGCTTTTGGGCTTCTGACGACCCATAACGACTGTCAAAGATCCACGAATGACAGCCGGGACCAACAGCTTAAACTGCCAAGTTAAAAACTGGAACACCCAGGTTTAAGCATAGCAAAAATCTGGGTACTAAAGCTTCATCTCTGTAAAATAGGCGACTCGTGAGCCTAGCGCGGAGTAAACGTAAAGTAAATTTGAACGATTTTAAAATGGAAAATTCGCGTTTTGCACATAATATTTACTTATTATTAAGACTATTCATATCTATGACCAATACTTATTGTGCTTATCGCAAAAATTTTAACCAAAATGATAATAGATAGTTCTGTTGTATTTTCCATTCAAAAGTTCGAATTTACGTTAAGTTTACGTTGCGCGGTCGTGCTAACTCCTCAGGCGTAATGTTATGGTAAGTTAATATTTACCATTGCAGGTGAAAAAAGAGAAGTCGTATCAATACCGGCTAACATGAATATGTGGGTGGAGAAGTACAAACCACAGAACATCAAACAAATCATTGGGCAACATGGCGACGCGAGCAATGTTAAAAAGTACGTATTATTTTTTAACGGTTTTTGTTGTAGTAAGAAGTTCTTTGTATGGTCGGTTGTTGTTTAAAATTTTTATGGCAGTCATTGACCCTTATTGGCTAACGTAATTCATAAGAGTAGGGGAAGACCAAAGAAACGATGGATGGACTGTGTGAAAGATTATGGGGAAGGGGTGACTACTGGGATGACGACTTAGGCCAACCGCTTAACTGAGATGTTGCTTTGATAATAGAGAAGTATGGAAGAAAAAGACATGTTGCACCAACTCCAAATTAATTTAGATAAGGGATTATGATGGCTCACGTTATTCCTTTTTACAGGTTAATGAACTGGCTCACAAAATGGTATGTAAACAGAAAGGCTAAGTTGCCTAAACCCAGTCCATGGGCTAAGAACGACGATGGAGGGTACTTCAAGGCAGCTTTACTTTCGGGAGCTCCTGGCGTTGGTAAGTGTTACTCAATTGACACACCACCACCACCCATCATCACTACCTGATATTTATTATCTCATATTGTGTCTGAAACAGAAAATTGTAACATGACAACAAAAACGGAAATCAGAGAGATCAAGGTATACAGTATGGATAGCACCGTATTTTTATCGCAAACAAACAATAATCGCTATAACACTTCCTATTCCTAATAAGTCCCCTGTAGGCCATATAAATATTATGTTCTATGCAGGAATCGAACCCGTTGACGGCACGGTTGGCGCAGTGGTTAAGCGATTGACTGCTGCGCTGCGTGTCGCGGGTTCGATTCCCGCACGGAACAAATATTTGTATGACCTACAATTAGTTGTTCCGGGTCTGGCTGTTTGTGTATGTGAGTTTATATGTATGTAAACGCACCCACGACACAGGAGAAATTCCTAGTGTGGGGCAACGTTTTTTTTTTTTAAAAAAATAAAGAACCAACTTTAACTTTTTATTTTTGATTTAATTCTAATTTAATTTGTATTTCAATTTTGTTTATTTAACATACACAGATTAATTACTATTTTTACAAGCTAACACTAATAGATACTATAATAATACAAGTGTATAATACGAAAAAATAGAAAAAGGCACGAGCTCATTGGGCACCAAAAAATTCGTCCGCATCACTGTTAATGGGATAAGTGCCCAAAAGGCTGGCAGCATTACATTAGCATTTTGTTTTGATTTGGTTTTTTATTGTAATTTTGAATTTGATTTAAATTTTTATTGTATGCTACTAACATAGTTTTCTAAGTTCTAATACCTACTAACACAATAAGGATGTTTTCCGAAATAAATGATTGAATTGAATTTTACGTCAGCAGCGAACCACTTCAGTAAATCAATAGCTTTGCCTTCAGCTAGTTTTAAACCACTTCTGAATAGCCTTGTTCCCACTTCTACCGAGTTTAATTCCATGTTTCCTACAATTCAGGTAAAACAACAACAGTGGGGCTAGTCTGCAAGGAGATGGGTTTCGACATGGTGGAGTTCAACGCTTCAGACACGCGAAACAAGACGCTTATCAAGGAGCAGATAGGAGAACTGCTCACAACTAACTCATTGTCTGGTTATGCTAGAGGTAATCCTTTCAAAGACTAATTCTTTTATATTCAGCTGCATAAAATGGCATAGACAAAAGGGGTTTGGTTTAATTATTTTCGACTTTATTTCAATGTGTATAATGTTGATATTCTATATGTTGTCTGGTTATGCTAGAGGTAATCCTTTCAAAGACCTATTCTTTTTTTTCAGCTGCATAAAATGACGTAGCCAAAAGGGGCGGTTTGGTTTACTTATTTTCAACTTTATTTCAATGTGCATAATGTTGTTATTCGTTTTGTGTTTGTAGGTGAGACTGGTAAACAAGCGGTCTCAAAGAAACACGTGCTGGTCATGGATGAAGTGGACGGGATGGCTGGCAATGAGGACAGAGGTATGTTTAGTTTTTATAGGCCATCTGACCATCAAGAGTTGTGAAGCGAAAGTCAAGCTTATTAACATTGGCATACGACAGAAATTGGCGCAACGAAATAAATATCACTTTCACTCTCATGGTCTGCACTAACTAAAACGCTCTGTGCACAACGGACGCTTACAGCATCAAAACCTGTTACAGTTTTTATGTTTTCTCTTATTTATTTATTTTTTAATAATTATATTACTTAAAGAAAATTAGACAAAATTCATACACTCGTCTCAAAGAGCTCCAGGACAGCCATACTGACATTCGTCTTCCATTCGTCAGCGAACACATCACAGTCAATTTTAGCGTCCAAGAGAGCGCTGAGCGCAGAGAGAGAGAGTGCGTTATGTTCCGCCGATAAAACAATTGGTATGCAAAAACTTTTCCTAAGTTTGTATTAGATGTGAATACTCATGATGATTATTTGATTTTCAGGTGGTCTCCAAGAGTTAATCGCTCTAATCAAATCTTCATCGGTGCCAATAATATGTATGTGCAACGACCGGAATAGCCAGAAGATGAGGTCCCTCGTCAACTACTGTTACGACCTGAGGTTCAACAGACCAAGGGTAGACCAGATTAAGGTATATAACACACTAATGGCTATTTTTAAGATGATGCCGTACACGCACTTATTTCCCGGACTTGTAGGTGATTTCTAGGTCGTGGGTTCGAACCCAGGCAGGCGTCTATGTGTTGTGTAAATAATTTCATCACACTGCTCTCATAACGGTGTAGGAAAACATCGTGAGGAAACTGGCATATCCTTGAACCAAAAATTCGAAGACATGTGACATCTACCAACTCACACTGGCCCTGCTTGGTAGATAACTGCCCACTACCTCCCGAAGAGAGGAGACCTGTGTCCCAGCAGTGGGAACAAAGACAACATATAGGCTGTTCATGCTAAGTACACAGGGACCACATTGTAGAATAACTTTTTCTTAAAAAGACAATTGCAAAATCGGCAGTTCTCAAATGGAATAAATTATATAATGATACATTCACAAATGTACCAAAACATGATACGTTTCTTCTTATTTCAGTCAGCAATGCTCTCAATATGCTTCAGAGAAGGCATCAAAATTCCACCCGACGTACTATCCCAGCTGATCACGTCAGCCAATCAGGACGTGCGACAGACTCTGAACCTATTGTCCATGTGGGCGATAGACCCTAACCTCACTGACACAGACAGGCTGCGGAAGGATGCCCAGACTATGAAGAAGGATGTTAAGTTGGTAAGTATTGTTGCTACAATTAGGATATATGATAGACCCTGAACTTACGTCCACGTGGGCGATACACCCTAGCCTCGTTGACACAGACAAGCTGCGGAAGGATGCCCAGACTATCAAAAAGGATGTCAAGTTGGCAAGTATTGTTGTTACAATTAGACCCTGAACCAACTGTCCATGTGGGCCATAGACCCCAGCATCGCTGACGCAGATAGGCTCCAGAAGGATGCCAATATAAGGTAGTAACAGGGTGTAAAGTTCACTTATCCTCCATAGAAAAGAGACTGGAGACTCCTCAGACAAGACGGGTGTAGTGGCTGGTGGGCAACTGCCCGAAGATTGATATCGGGACGTTGTTTATTTGCTAGTTGCGCGGTAAACTCTGCTTGCGCGATGCAGGATTTTGCGTGACGTCAGTATGATGCGTAGTACGCATGTGGCGATGTAGATGCCGCCACAAGTTATTAGGTAACCATCTCCCTATTTGAATGTGACATTATGACTGATGTTCTTCGTTCTCCCAGGGTCCATGGGACGCGATCCGCAAGGTGTTCTCAGCGGAAGACCACAAGACCATGAGCATTAACGACAAGAGCGACCTGTTCTTCTACGACTACAGCCTGGCTCCGCTCTTCGTGCAAGAGAACTATCTGCAAGTCGCACCGCACTGTCCCAAGTATGTTGTGGAATAATTATCATATTTTTATTATAATTCTTTATTTGTGGATAAAAGTTTATCGAATCGTTTTATCGAATATAACCAGTATGTTAGCCCCTTGGTAAAAAAATTTCAATGCCATTTCATCAACATCTGTCTAGCCTTTTCCCAATGGATGCAGCTGAATACCAGTATTTTACATGGAGCGACTGCCTGTCTGACCTCCACAACCCAATTACTGGGTAATACGAAACCCAATGAAAGAAAGACTGGTTATTAGAGTTTCGGGCTTCTGACCACGCGTAAAAATGCCATGTATCACAACTTCTTCGTCCAAGTCGAACTTTAAAGACCATGTTTATAAATGTTTTATTTCTGTAAATAGCTTATAAAAAACACTTTTACACGCCAGAAAATAAATGAGGTTTTAAAACTAGATGAGGTTGTATGCCCAAGGCTCTTTATCCTAGACGTCGTTATAATACCATTGCCTGTGACTTCACATTTCACAGGCTCCTGATATTATTATTATTAGCGTTGAAAACTGGTAAACTGCAAAATATGCAATCGCCTACGATTCTAACGATTTAGTGCCAATATAAAAACGAGGTTATGTGTTTGCTTCAGACACGAAGTTCTTCAGAGGATAAGCGACGCGGCTGACAGCATAAGCTTGGGTGACCTAGTAGACGCCAGAATACGTCGCCAACAAGCATGGAGTTTACTACCAACGCAGGTGAGATCATCATTATAATCAACATCATTTCAGCCGAAAGACTTCCACTGCTGGACATAGGCCTCCCCCAAGCACCTCCACTGCTGGACATAGGCCTCCCCCAAGCACCTCCACTGCAGGACATAGGCCTCCCCCAAGCACCTCCACTGCTGGGCATAGGCCTACCCCAAGCACCTCCACTGCTGGACATAGGCCTCCCCAAGCACCTCCACCGATGGACATAGGCCTCCCCCAAGCACCTCCACTGCTGGACATAGGCCTCCCCCAAGTACGTCCACTGCTGGACATAGGCATCCCCCAACCACTGCTGGACATAGGCCTCCCCCAAGCACCTCCACTGCTGGACATAGGCCTCCCCCAAGTACCTCCACTGCTGGACATAGGCCTCCCCCAAGCACCTCCACTGCTGGACATAGGCCTCCCCTAAGCACCTCGACTGCTGGACATAGGCCTCCCCCAAGCACTTCCACTGCTGAACATAGGCCTCACCCAAGCACCTCCACTGCTGGACATAGGCCTCCCCCAAGCACCTCCACTGCTGGACATAGGCCTCCCCCAAGCACCTCCACTGCTGGACATAGGCATCCCCCAAGTACCTCCACTTCCACCGGTTCTGTGCTTCTTGCATTGAACGGGTTCCTGCGGCCTTCACAAGATCGTCGGTCCATCTTGTGGGAGAGGTGAAATGATCAAGGAAAGTTTCTTTCAATGTCACATATGTTTCTCTCAGCGTCTCGCAAAAAGAAACTGTTGGCGATATCTCTCTATTCTATTCTTAGTCTGTTGATGCGGTCAATACATTTAAGCAAAATAATCCACCGTTTCATTACAAAACGAAGAATTTTAGTCCCAGCCTTAACCTTCGATTTAGTTATTGTATTTTGAACTTTATTCCGACAAATGTAAAGTTCTTAATGCGAAATTTACAATTTAAGACTCGGGTTTAACGTCAGTTTGTAATAAGAACGTTAACATTGCCGGAATAAAGTTCAAAATTGACTCTTTGGTGTCTCAAGATAAACCATTTTTTGTAATAAGAACGGGAAGGTTTACTATATTTCTTATAGCACACCATGACTTACAAGAAAGTTACGTTAAAACGTAACGTATTTACGTTTGTTCTTTTTTTAAACTATGTGGTCGTCTTTTTTTCATATTGAGACAAATTGCTCCTAAATGTTTTACAGGCCATGTACAGCTCAGTGATCCCAGGCCACTATATGTCAGGCCACATGACGGGTCAGATCCAGTTCCCGGGCTGGCTGGGCAAGAACTCGCGCGCCACCAAGATGCACCGCCTCTGTCAGGAGATACACGCTCACACTAGACTCAGGTATGTTCATGTTATTATATGTATGTATGTTTGTTGGATTAAAATCTGGAAATAAACGGTTTCATTTCATACAAGAAATGTCTTACACAGCAATCTTCTAAAACTTTTACAGCGATTCATGATCGATCCACGCACGGTTTATCAGTAGCACAAAAGGAAATGCGATTTCCGCCATAAACGTTCTGTCATGCACAACCACTCGATACGCTTCCGTACCGTATCGAACATCAATTAATGTTATCGCAGGAGTCTTCTAATCTCTGTCGGGGGCACGGAAAATCAAGTTATCGAAATGTATCATTTTCGATACGATAGCCTGTCGGATGGTTGTGAATACCTACACTGAAACGACAACTAACAGTTATTCGCCTAAAAAATCCTGGCTGGACAAACTTCCGCTACTTTCTAGTTTCCTATTCAATGGCTATATCGTTTTCGGGGGCGTTGCCAATGTGTTGCGTCGGCGCTGCAACGCCTGAGCGGTGACGTCATCGCAGCGCTCGTGCGGCACTCACTGCGTCGAAATCATTGCGCTGCGACGACGCAACGCATTGGCAACGCCCGTGTGGCATCGCTTATTCTTTTAATACAGAGCTGACGTTCTGGTTGAATCTACTGCGATAAATAATCTTACTGAAAAACCAACCTTATTCCACAGCACATCAGGTTCAAAGTCCTCAATTTTCCTGGACTACAGTATGTACCTTCGTGACGCTATCGTCAATCCGCTGATCAAGGACAAATCTGACGGCATAGAGAAGTCTCTAGAGGTGCTGGAGTCTTATCACCTGCTGAGAGAAGACCTGGACTCGTTAGTGGAACTCTCCGTCTGGCCGGGACAGAGGAATCCTACTATTTTGGTGGACTCTAAGGTAAGACATCAGCCGTATTTCTCTTGCACAAATATTTTTTCTTTTAAAAGCAACTACATTTTTTTTAATCACAATCTTTGTTTTTTTTTTTATATCGTCCATTACTCTTCCCTATAAAGAGATATGTATTCGTATTGAATGTCGCGCTATACACGTTTAACCCGAGCTAAGAAACGCCCGAGACGAGTTCATAATATATTTTCATCTCATCTTTTCTGAACTGATTTTACGAAGTGCTACATTTAAAACAAAACAAATACTTTTTGGCCTAGAATAAGCATATTTTTTTTAATAAACAGTTCATCATTAACCCTTCGTATCCCTCCGGAATTTGGATCATTCTGCCCTCTCATGGATTGTTTCTGTAATTACATTATAAGCTTGGGTGACCTAGATTCAACCGGGTAAAGGTCAACACGCATCTTTCTAGTGTTTAAATTGGGAAAAACTGACGCATGTAACTGCAAAAATCCCACAATTCTCAGGTAAAAGCGGCCATGACCCGCACATACAACAAGAAAGCCACAGCACTGCCGTACGCGCCGGGCGCTGTCAAGAAAGTGAAGGCTAACAAGGAGGACGACGAGATGGGCGAGGGCGACGACGACCAAGAGGAGGAGGAAGCTGACAGTGATCCCGAGAACGACGCGCTTATTAAGGTAAACCTTTTTAATTCATGCCGTTTTTAAACGACTGCAAAAAAAGGAGGAGGCTATTTGGTTATACCTATAGAAAAGAACAAAGTCATCGACTTGCAGAACTAAAATTATTTTTCACTTTGTGAAGTGAAAACTTCTTTAGCGGCGTTGTGCACTTTTTTGTGACGGGTAAAAAATGTTAAACTCGCGTCAGGACACGTGGCCTGATCGAAAATTCGTAAGACGGAGCTTGCGTCAGGAAACGTGAGGGAGAGTAAACCGCATTCCAAAATATCAAAAATGCACAACGTTAATATTCAAGTTTACTCCTGGAGTGCAACCCGTTTTTTTTTTTTTGTTGAGATTTTATGTTCGGAGGACAAATTTATGAGTGAGATTGCATTTTATAAAAAATTCACCTGTATACACCTGTATAACGTTCCTAGTTTCCATACATTTTATTATGAACCTTGACAGTTTTTGTGTGAAAGCTGAAATCTATTTTCTTTTCCTCAGAAAAAGAAAAGCAAAACCGACACAGAGAAACCAACAACCAGCAAGGGCCAGTCCACATCCAAAGCGGCAACCGGTAAAAAGAAAAAAGAGAAATAGCATCGGCGTTCAGTGATGGCCTTCTTGTTCAGATAATGTTACTTGATGGACCATCGGACCTCCACTGTGTACGTGCAGTGCTTTGTGATAATAATAGTATTGTGAAGTGAACAATAGGAGTGTGTGACAGAGTAGGAATAATAACGCTTTGACAAGACAACTTAAAGCCCGCAGTACATATGCCTGTAACTTGCGCTAAAGTATGCCAGTAGTTTGCATGCCGTGTTCCATAACGAATTCTGATTGGTGGATACTGGCATGCAAGTTACTTGCATACTTTTGTGCAAGTTACAGGCATATGTATTGCGGGCTTAAGATAACAAGAGTGTAGAAGCATCATCTGTGTACGTTTTTCTTTCGTTTCTGTTGACGAAGAAAAACGTGACCTCACTCTCACTTAGTGGAATGTAATGGATGACCATTACATTCCACCAAGTGACATTGAGGTCAAGAGCAATTATAATTGCAATTATCAATTATTATTGAGCAATTTGCTACTGCACAAAGCTACAAAAGTAAGATTCGTAGAGTGCACTTTGATTAATTAAGACTAAAGGAAGCGTTCTTTAAAATAAAATCAAAAGTCATTTATTCAAATTAGGCTGAGAATCAGCAGTTTTCGAACGTCATAATTACAAAAGACAGTCCCCAAAAACGCCCGCCCTTCACCACTTCCTAGTGCTATCGCGCATACGAATATTAACCTTATTCCTACTTTCATAAAGTTGATATTCTTGTAAGCTAATGTCAGCAAGTGTCGCATACGAAATTGAACGTTAACTTAATTTTTATAATGTCTTTACTTAACAAAGTTCGCGCGATCTATGAATCTTACGCTAAGATAACTACAATAATTCTTTGGAACTGCATTCCTGCGCTGTCACTTACTGTATATACATATAATGTGACGTCACCTTGAAGTGAACATACATTGGTAGATCTACACAAAATCGATCAAACAGTGAATTTAATCATCACGAAATTCAGCCGCATCTAGTGAGACTGGAAGTGGAATACAAAACTATGTGTGTTACGAAATAAAGTGATACTAGGTTTGGCCAAGCAAACAAATAATTTGAGTGAGTAGTGTGATGTTAAAACGTCATGGACTTGTGATATAAGGTGTCCACACTGCGAGCTCGCATTACCATGTAATGTGCATTCAAATAGGTACAAGCATTTGCAGCGGACAGGTTGTGTCAGGCATTAATAAGCAAATGCTCTTTTCAAATTATTACGGTGTTGTAGAAACATCTTTAGAAAAGCTTAAAGTAAAACCCTGATCAAGGCATACACAATTACAACATAAACTACATATTTTGAAATATAATCTGTTTATATTTTAAGAAACCGGATGCTCTATTTTTGTCTTACTAACTGTTATTAGTTAATTATAACATACTCTTAAACCATTACAATCATTTGTCTGCCATTTTTTTTTTTATGTCATCCACGCATGGGTCCTATAATAAATCGATCGATTGAAATAATCAAACATCTTTGCAACAAGATGTACGCAAGTTCAAAAAAAATATGTATGTCACGTGATCAACTTTGAACCTTAATAAATCTCGGAAACGTGACGCTTTACGCGTGGGGTTTGGTCCTATTATATTTTCTGTTTGCATTAATGTCAGCTATCGATTTGTAAAGGTTCCACGCGTGACCACCATTTTGAAAAAAAAGCAAAGTGATGGACAGGTCAAATCTTCAATACCCTTTATTTTTTACCTAAAATGTCAACTAAAGCTAGTAGTAACTTTATCTAGATTTGAGCTAATTGTCTATCCGCCTGTTAAAAACAAATGATTGTGTTTTGCATTCCTATATTATTATAAGACATTTTACCAAAGGATTCCAGTAGTCTACCCTCTAACCATCTACCCTTAAAACGTATTAAAATAGACTTTTGTCTCTTAAAATTATGGTTACTCTGATTTTTAATTTGCTAGATCAAAATGACAGCTGCAATCAACCTTTTTTTTGTCATGTTGATAAATAAAGGTTGATCCCAGCTGTCAATTATTTTTACTTACTTACTCTCGTCGCGAATTTGAAAGACCTATTGCTGCGAATGTGTAATATATTCTATGATATAGGTTTTGGTTCCCGCACTTAGTCCTTCAAGTGGACCATTGTGTGAATGTGTAATATTATATAGTAGTATAACCCGGTTCATTAAAGAAAGGAATCTTAAATGGCGGCGTTTCTGTTCTCTCGCTCGCACACTAGTGCCGTCTATACTCACTCTCGCGCGTACCGTAAGCAGAAAAAAAATTAGTCTTGATTTGCTTCCACGCTGTCTTGACGCGCTCAGTGATCCTTTTTAGTAGTTATTGCTATTTTTCTGTTGTTACCGGTTTGTTATTGTTGGTCTTGTTACTACTTATAATGTCTCCTTTTTACAATTTTAAGTTCTTTTTATGATATTGTATAACATTTAAGTTTGATAAAGATAGTTTTTAAAGAAATGTTACGCGTTCAAACAATATATCGTATAATTTAATTACGAGAGGATACTTGAAAAACGTTGTCTTTAAATTTTATATGCTAACTGTACTATCTGTCAACGCAAGTACAAGCCGCCATTTAAGATTCCTTTCTTTAATACATCGGCTTATAAGATGGAATATATAATTTTCTCTGGGTCTTCTATTGCTCCCCTGAAAGTCTCAATTGCCTATGAGGGGGGCATTATGGCCCACATTGAGAACCTATGTTCTATGTTACGGGTTTGGTTTCCGCACTTAGTCCTTCAGGTGGACCATTGTGCGTGGGCCATGGCGGCCGTCGGTGGTTATTCCAACCAGCCCACCTCCCTCCAGAAGCTTATTAGGTCTCCTAATCTGTCGAGAACATCTGTGTAGGATCTGGGTGTCGCAAGGGTTTCTGATCTAATCTGGGTGACGCCTGTGCACTCAAAAAGCACGTGCGCGACGGTTTCATCAGGCTCCATGCAAGCTCTGCACAGGGGGCTGTCCGTTATGCCTATCGTGTGGAAGTGTTTGTTTAGTGAGCAGTGTCCCATGATGGTCCCCAGGGACAGGCCTTTCCTGTCCAGGTGTAGTAATCTTTTAGTTAGCTTGCCATCTAATGATGGCATGGCTTCCTTGGACTGCCTGCAGCCCAGTGACGAGGACCACCAGTTCTCTGCCTGTGTGTGGGTGTGCTTCTGTAGCCACCTGAGAGCCCATTGAGAACCTATTGTCTAGCAAATTAAAAAAGAGTTTTGATGCAGTCAAAATAAATATAAGCATAACTGTAACCCACCATTTTTTAATAATAATAGAATAATATAAGTACTGTAATCACAAATTGATGTTTGATATATTATAGATTTTCTGAATGTGTGATTTTTGATGAATGTTACTTCTGAAGTTCTTGACGAATGTAAAATTACTAACTAGTCACTTAGCTTCACTCTATGTATAGCAGGGTTACTCAACCTTTTAATCAGTCATATGTGGAAGTGTAGGATGATTTTAAAGCTAAATGTTGAATCACAGATTTAGGTAAGGATCATAATATTTGAAAAACAGTGATTCAAGTGACCCTGATCACAATCAATGTTATTATTAAAAGGCTTAGTGTCTACAAGTCTCATGTCTGAACAATTTTGTTGAATGTTTGTGGAAATAATGTTGAATAAAGTTAATTAACTATTTTTAAATTGCTTTTTACTTAGAACTTTCATAGCTTTTCTTAGCCATTGACTCCTGAGAAAGTCTTACTTTGCTTATTAAACCTTAGTGTGAACCAAAATAACCCGCAATTCTTCTCAGATGCATGTATTTTACAGAGCATTTCACTTCAAGTTGCATTAAATTATTTACATTTCATTGAACTAACACTAATATATACTATATACAATTATATACAAGTATATAATACGAAAAGATAGTTGCATTAAATGTATCTTCTCATATTAAAAATTCAATTGCCGTTTGCTACTTGCAAAAACTCGAAAAAGGCTTGACCGATTGTAATGGAAAGGTTCCAAACAAAACAAAAAATAGAAAGGGCATTGCAAAGCAAAGGCATTAATTAGTCTGGTTATAAAAAATGCCATACTCTGATTATTATGTCATTTTAGTCTGGCAAATAAAAAATCAGAGTTTAGTTGATTTTTTGACATATCTTACACAAGGTTCACTACTGTCCTCAGAGAGAGAAGCATTTATGATTTTACAGAATATAACACTCACAAAAATACTGTTGACAAAATAGTGGGTCATCTTAGGCTTTAGTTAACTCACAAGTTTGAAACTATCGTATAGTCAACTACGCTATAAGTTTAAAATGAACGAAAATAAACAACAACTTGATAACACTGACACTGATCTTTATTACATAATAAATTGAAGCTATTATTTCACAACTGTTTATACTGATTTACACGAACTAGAATTAATTTTTGCGAATTACTTTAGCTTTTGGGTCGTCTGATCTCAATACTACGTAGGTACTCTTGTATCTCCTGTTGTCTCCGTCCATTTGCAGGTAATTGTAACATCCTATTGTAGCCATACCAATGCCCACGAGTGCGAGGCCTGTTGTTGCAAAAACTTCAGGGATTTCAGTCCATCCTTGTTGGAGTAGTTGACCAAGAGTGCGCCTTGTTGCAGTAGCAGCCATTGTAATTCACGTAAATTTATTAATTTACGGATCAAATATTCACACAGCTTTAATTAAAAATCCTTCCTGATTCGATGGATTTGGGTTTTGGGCTTCCCAATGAGTGACAGTGACAGAATATCTGACAGTGACAGGCGTACGCGTTATGATATCTGACAGCTAGCAATTGAGAAGTTGACAAGTAGAAGAAAACAATCGTGGAAAGAGACGTTTTTTGTGTATTTTGTGTTTACTACGAGATATTTAGAACATTTTTATCATGAGAGTATGCGCATTTTGTAAAATTCACTATCAAAAATAATAGTGCCACGGATGCTCACGTTGCTGAATTCATGGTTACATTTTTTGCGTCGATATCCCTACCATCGTGTATATATAGTACAACTTTTTTGGTTGTGGTTAGGCCACAACAGCAACACTGACACTGACTGACTGACAACATACTATCGATGACAAAATGAAGATATTTGATTTTCGCCATTTTGACGCAGATTGCAACGTGAGCGTCTGTGGAACTAATATTTTTGATAGCGAGTTTTACAAAACGCGCATCCTCTCATGATAAAAAAAATCTAAATATATAGTAGTAAACACACAAAAAAGTCTTACTCCACCAAGATTTGGACCTAAATCATCAGCAACGCGACAACTTATCGACCATTTGCAACAATGAGACAATTTTAGATCCTGAGACGCTCGAGTGCGGTTTGAATCGGCACAACAAAACCACTTACTGTAATTTCGCATAGTATATATTTTCGTCCAGCGTACTTGTTTAATAAAAGTCAGTGCCGTTACCACCTTACCGTTCACAAAATCGCATGCCACTACTTGCAAAGTAACTTGGGTAGCCCAAGCAAAGTTTTTTTTTCTCTATTTTGATCTGCAATCAGTCAGTCAACTATGAGCAGATTTGGAGTAAGTAGGACTTTGCAGAGTAATTTTTTCATTACAAACCCCCTTTATTTGAATTAGGGTTGATTGTTCCAACGCCAGATACCTAATTTTATCGGAGGAATAATTTTGAATTTTTAACAGTTCTTCCATACAAAAACTGTCAGACGTTAATTTGAAAATTAACTGTCGATTGAAAAATCAGCCCTTAAACTTGTAAGGCATAGTCTAGTTTGATAGGGTCTGTTATTGCAAGCCTATTAAGTCTTCATTATTTTGTGGTCAGACTTGGTTAATGCAGTGGATTTGGATTTGGATGCGTCTCAAGTTTTCTCTTTAATTTATTTCCTGTTGTACAGTGTTAACTTTTAGACTGTCGTAAAACTGTGAGTTTGTGATAAACCACGGAGCATTTGATATGGCCAAGCAAAGTTACTAAAAAATGTAAGCCGTAAATCGGGCCAGTAATCACCATAGATTGTAATCACTGAGAAACTTATTACTTTACTCTACGGAGAAACTGGTGTAGTAATACTTGGAAAAAAACTTTTTCAATGTATAACTACCTCCATTTTTTTTTTGATGAAGGTTATTAATACACTAGACGAGAATATACATAATGTATGTATACATTTCACCAGCACACCCAGTGAAAAATCCCATGAAATAGGGATTGAGCTTACTTGCCAGGGCGCTAATTCAAACAAGGCTATTACTGAGAACTTCCATATGAGCTGAGCATGTAATGACAACAATGGCGTTTCCTGGATCTGTGATTGAACCCATGTCAACTGGTCGAGATTGTGAAGCTTTGACCATTTAACCTTGGTCTGAGTTGTGAACACCAGACCAAAGAAGTCGTAACTTGATTTCAATGATTAAGGAAGTATACAACCTCAGTGCATTATTAATAATTCTTTTTTCATATCCATGGCATTCATTGCACAGACTAAAAAGAGAAGTACCCTTCATTGACATGCCTGACACTGACACGCCATAAGTTGTGTAACGGTGTTTTACGCTTTGTTTTATCGAAATATTACGCAATTTACGTTTAAAAATACTTTTTATCGGAAATGACTCCACCAGCGTCAGTAATTGGCCACCCAGTGAAATTTGGAAAGGGTTTGGTCGGATTATTTAAGCAAGGATGGTGGGACATACCAGAAGTGATGGGTGCATCTTTTATGGCACTGCTGGGAGCGGGGATGGCTACGATTGGTTTATATAATTACACAAAAAATCGGGGTGAAAATCGAGAATACAAAGCTGTGTATTATATAGTAAGACAGGGTGACCCTCGAGCTTGTGCACTGAAAAATCCATCTTACTCTGAATATATATGTTGACTCTGATGTGAATACTGGAACGTTTTGAATACTGCAATAAAATTGCATTCTGATTAGTAAATAAAGAACTTTGGATTGAGATTGTTTTGATTCTCTTTTACACATATTCAAACAATCTTTTCAATAAGTACTTGCTACAGCAATCAGCATGTTTACCGCGTAGACGACAGGCAAAGCGGCGGACACTTTATAAAAACCATAAAAAGACAAATCTGCATGTGTAATCTTTGGTGGCAGTTAGTTTTTTGGACTGATATAAAATAAGAGTTATTATTTAGCCCGATCACTTGGTCGAAATCGACTGCCAAGAAAAAACGCAGTCTGATCAATTTTGTATTGATGAATAACGATGAAGTACTGACGCTAGCACATCAAGCTACTACAATCTGTCAAAATTCTTTAACAGATTTTCAACTTTATCGTTAAAACATTAAGGTTCAAGGTTGATTGGGTAAATCTGACAGTTTCGGGTAGCTTGACCTGCTGGCGTCTGTACCTAAGAATTTAAGGCTAAGCAGCAGTAGCACATTGAATCATCATGCCTATAACGCTCCCACTGCTGACTGAGACACAGGCCTCCGCTCTGTGAGAGGGAGTGGGCCATAATCCACCACGCGTGCCCACTGCGTGTTGATGGATTAGTAAAGAAGTGTAATATTTAGTAAACAAGAAATAAACAACAATGGGTGATTTGTGAAAAGTCAATCAATCTCTTGCTGATAACCAAAATGTGTGATCGGCGCGTGGCGCAGCATGAATAGTGAAAGTAACGAAACGTGGCAAACGTCATTCTTACGATCATCACAAAACTGACATTTACTCATTGACGTTATGACATTACTGTCATTGATAAAGGTCAATGATAAAATACACCGGCCCCCGTTCGTAATTTAGCGTATCTGTAAAGCTGATAGAATATTATCTTTTATAAATTCTAAACCGCGCACTCGCTACCTTAACTTCTGTCTGACCGGTCGCGGGAACAAGTTAAATAAGATATAATGGGTTCCCGCTTTCAAGTAGTACAACAGGGGCCTCCTATCGAGGTTTTCCAATTAAATCGTATGTTTTTGGAGGACCCGAACCCATCTAAAGTTAATTTAAGTATTGGCGGTAAGTTCACTTTTTTACTGATAATTTTAAGTTTACAGTGCTGGTAATTTTAGTGCTGCGAAAGCTAGTCACCTTCATAACCTTATTATGTAATGTTTATTATATTATTATTTGTTATGATGTACAGCAGTATACGCGTAATTAACTACGTTATCAGAACATTGTGGTTATTGGTGCATTTCATTTATATTGAAGTTGAGTAATCTTGTTTGGTTGCAGCTAAACCATTTGAATGTAATTTAAAAAATGTAAATATTTAAGCTATAAATCCGAAAACTTTATTCAACTCTATTATTATACTTACTGTAGTTATTTTTTAAATTAAACAAAGGTATAAATGATGGGTTCTTAAATCAGGCATTTATTTTCAATTGTTATTTAATTTATATTTATTGCAGCATACAGAGATGAAAATGGCAAACCATGGGTGCTGCCTGTCGTCAGAAAGATGGAGAAGCAGATGGCCAATGATGACACACTCCTGCACGAGTACCTGCCAGTTCTTGGTATGTAATTCTATTAAGTTAAATAATGTAAATTAACTTTATCTTTCACTCGTTTCCTGTTCCCTCTACCCACCCCATCACATTGCACCCCTGCTTGATCTATTACTTTGTTTTTGACTTTTTTATTGTTGCTTGGCTCTTTATGGTCCAAGCATAATGTTAAGTAAGCCTAAAGCTAACCTTAAGAGTTGGGCTATCAAATGAAAAAAGAATTTTCCAAATCTGCCTGGTAGTTCCAGAGGTTAGCGCGTTCAAAACAAACAAACAAACTCTTCAGCTTTATTATTAGTATAGATTAATGAATGAGGATATTCTATTATTTATCTGTACATTTCGTAATTAGTTCTCTTCTTACATTAATATTTTATGGGACTTACAATTGTTGCTTTCTGAAAAACAATAGCAATTCCAATTAGATATTAACTTAGGTGATTGGGATTTACGAAAAACGGTTAAGGCAGTACTCATTTAATGTAAAAAAAATATTTATTTTGTAGGGTTTTACTTTTAAGTAGTTACTACTCACCAATATTTCAAATGAGTTTGGGTGTCTTTGCATGTAAAATTGAATTGGTGTTGTGGAGGTCAGATAGGCAGGTATTAAATTTAAAAGTATTTTACATGGAGCCACTGCTCCATATAAAATACTGTTATTTAGCTGTATCTGGTTATACTGGAAGCCAACATAGTTGGGTAAATGCTAGAAATGCTAGACAGATGATATTGAATCAGTCTACCTCTGGATTCGATACAAATCTGACTTCGAGAGGTATTGAAAAAAATATATACATGTTGGAATTGAATCTGAATAACTTAGCACTGTTTATCAAACACACTTATCTGACATGTCTGTGTCTTTTGCCAATGTATTCTGCAATATGTGCAATCCTATTAATTATATAAATCGTAATAATATAATAAAAAAGGTTATAGCTGTAGTTTAGATGTTTGTTACTCATTTACTCAAAAACGGCTGGACCGATTTGGATGAAATTGGCACAGAAATAGTTAACACATAGGATACTTCTAATCCCGGTAGTACGTTCCCGTGAGATATTTTCCGACATGCCCGTGGGCGAAGCCGGGGACAAAAGTTTGTATGTTAATAAAAAAAACAACATTGTAATGCGAGAAACAATTTTTTTTTTTAAGTCTTATCTATCTCAGTAATGCTTCTAAAAGAGAAATCAATAAGTTATCATTATCACAGACACTATTACTCTGATAAGACATAAAACAAAAAGTATTGTGTCTTTTAAATAGTATTAATAAATTTCTTACAGCCGTCATGCCATTTTGTGTAGGAAAATAGTGCTAATGTTGAAAGCAATTTGCACTGTTAACTTTTCATTTAAGATAAAGGTGTTTGCTTATAGAAAAGCTACCTATTTTAGTTTCGCCAGGTGCACATTTCATCATCTGCCTAGCCTTTTCCCAACTATGTTGGGGTCGGCTTCCAGTCTAACCGGATGCAGCTGAGTACCAGTATTTCACATAGAGCGACTGCATATCTAACCTCCACAATCCAGTTGCTGGGTAATACGAAACCCCTTGGTAAGACTGGTTGTCAGACTTTCAGGCTTCTGACGCCCGTGACAACTGTCAAAGATCCACGAATGACAGCCGGGACGAACGACTTTACGTTCTTTCCGAGGCACGTAGGGGTCTTGATACCTATGTAAAGATGGTCACCCATCCACGGACCAGCCTCGGCAGTGTAGCGTAACCTGATCGATTGACCCGTGCGGCTGTTATTACTTAGCCACAAGCCTCTCTTGTCCCAGACGCACATTTGTTTCTAGAAAAAAAAAAAATTGAGAAAAGAGGCTATGCCTTTCAGTGGGTGAAGTCGGGCTGTAAATGATGATGATGCTAGCTCCATAGCTTTTTGGCTTAATACCATCAAAAACTGCTTATCCTGTATCTGTTTATCATATAACTGGAAATAACGAACATGTAACTAGGGTTACCAGATGGAAAATTGAGAAGTCTTGACAAAAAGCCTGATTTCCATAGAAAAGTGAGATTTTGTCGCATTCGTAATTCAAAACTCTGTGGAAAAAATAGTTATTGGTTTTGTGCACATAAGTTGATTCTAACTCTAAAAATATGTTAATTTCGTTGATTTGTGAATATATCCAAAGAAGAAACAATTATATATTTTTCTGTAAGTTGTTTCTATACTAATTAAAAAGAAATAAAATCTGCTGTATTTTATTGAAAATCGAAAAATCCTGAGATTTCCAAAATCCGCCCGCAATCCTGTTGGCAGCCTAAAATTCTGAAATCTCAAGACAAATCCTGAGATGTGGTAACCCTACATGTAACTGATAATCACAGAACACTTTTACCTAACGGGTGATAATGCTCCATTTATTAATTTTATCGCTTCTAAAACAGCGACATTATAAGTAGATACCCGACGTTACCGTGTGCAGTCTTTTTATTATCGTATCTACTGTGTGCAAAACTTTAATGATGTAATATTGATGTCAGATGAATGATTGTTATCTTTGTTATTAAGTTTGTACTACATATCGGCGAGCGGGCGCTCTTCCTTGTACAAATTTTATTTAGTTCATCATCATCTGTGCTGCTTCCCCAACTGTGTTGGGGTCAGTTTCCAGTCTAACCGGATACAGCAGAATAGCAATATTTTACATGGAGCGACTGCCTGACTTCCACAACCTAGTTGCTGGGTAATACGATAACCCTTGGTTAGACTGGTTTACAGACTTCGGGCTAATGAAGACCCGTCACGACTGTCAAAGATCCACGAATGACAGCTGAATCAAAGACTTAACGTGCTTTCCGAAGCAAGGAGGGGTCTTGGATATGTAAAGGGGGTCACCCATCCACGGACCAACTGCGGCAAGCGTAGCTTAGCCTGTTCAATCGACCTGTGCGGCTGTTTTGACTCGACGCTCAAACCAGCTGGATTGGAAGTGCATTCCAAATAGTAACAAACAAATATCAGTTTTGGAGTTCTGCCCAAACATACAAATAGAATAAGACGATCGGGAAAGCAAGTTTTTTAGCAGTCGTGTGTTATGCATAATCACCAAACTCATAACACGATCCCACGCAAATGCTTTGGAAAAAATTGTGAGTGTACTCGTATCTGTATAGCATCACTGGTGCATTGGTTATTGTATCCAAATGCACTTGGTAAGTCAGAATAAACTGACTTAAGTGGTTTGCAATATACTTATTCCTTAGACGCGCTTAGTTTGAACTTACTGCAGAACCTTTCCATTAATTAATTAATTCCCTCCTGTGGCACCGAGGAAAAGAAATTGGGTGGCGTTTTAAGTGTGGGACCATAGTCCGATCCAGTATGTCCCTTGCTGCAATCTCCCAGCGCGCCCTAAACCGAAGTCCGTATCCCACAGGGGGTGCCCATAGCGTGTAGTCGTTTAGTTAAGTTTTTTAAGCCCCGGCTGGAGGTCTTTATTTATTGAGGCACCCACAGGGAAGTCCGGTTATGCAGACGACAACCTTGGTTGTCGGTTGAACTGCGAGTTGCCAATCCCAAAAAAAAGTGTGTTACCCCGTGGGACCTCATTTATTATGAATGCTCACAGCTACTGAGTGAAGCGATTGTTCTCCACTGTGTGGATATAGCTTTACTTTAAAATAATAATTAATGATAACTGATAAGACAAGCATTGACTGCCCATGGTTTATTAGGTAGATAACTCAGATATGAATAGGTTATAAATAAATAACATTAATTATTGAATCTAGAGAACAACATATTTTCATGTTGTATTACGGTAGTATGGTAGGTATGTGTTTTCATAACTGTAAGATATAAACACATTGTAATCATCCGAATGACGTCATATAATTACGGCAAAAAAGTTTACATATCTCAATAAATAATATATAAATAACATTGTTTTTGTTTGTCATTTCGGATTTCCTTGCGTAAGCGGAAATGATGAATAACTGTAGTTTTATCATCTCATACAGCAGGGAATCAATCAACAAAATTGCTCGAATTAGAGACGTAGAAGATATTCAAACTTTGACTTTGATGTCGGCAATAAAAATTTAACTATAAGCCGACCGCTTAACTGAGACGTTGCCTGAGGTAGCTGCGCTGTGCGGGAGGGGTGATAGTTGTCACAAGTTGACGAATCACTGAGCTATCATCACGGCACCACACCCCTCTCGCACCGCGCTGCTCCCTCAGGCAACGTCTCAGTTAAGCGGTTGGCCGATAGTCTGATACACCTGCACGCGTAGCATGACCAAAATAGAAACGGGTTTATGGGAAACAGGTATATAGTATGACAGATTGTAGACAGTCGTATGTAATCTGTCTGTGATTTCTAAAATCAGTCATTTTGCCTATTCTTCTGTCGACTCAACCGGTTTCTAAGATGGTCATGTTACGCGTGGTGTAAGTAAATATTGAGTCAAATTAAATTAGCTAGCGAAACTTCGCAGACGTGAAGGGTATCATCTTAACAAGATAGGAAAAAAAAATTGGGCGTCAACGATCGCAGGTAGAACTATTGATACCTATCATGTATGCGAAGTTTCGCTAACGGTATTGATTTCACTTTGTAGATGTCGGAAAAATGCCAATCTGTAGAGGCATTTTTTTCACGTCACGACACGGTACCTTACCTATACAGCTACCTGTATCGATAAGTACCGTGTCGTGACCAATCGATTTGAGAAAAACAAATAATTCAGTACCAATGTACGTTGCATCATACCTGCACCTGAGCTCTGACACAGTATAATTATGATGATTAATAAAACATATTTGTTAGATAATTATAAGGATTTATATCTAACAAATAATTTTCTAAGAGTTATTGTTACATTCCTAACTACTCTTTACACATTGAGATCTTTATCATTCGCCCGCGTCATTCATTGTGGTCATATATATTTTTTATATATCATATATATATTATGACGGTCCGAAAGTCTGACAGACAGTCATCTGCCTAGTCTTTTCCCAACTATGTTGGGGTCGGCTTCCATTCTAACCGGATGCAGCTGAATACGTATTTTATTTTATTGTATCTGACCTCCACAATCCAGTTACTGGGTCACACGATACCTCTTGGTAAGACTGGTTTTTAGATTTTCGGGCATCTGACGGCCCGTAAAGACTGTCAAAGATCCAATAATGACAGCCGGGACCAACGGCTTATCGTGCTTCGTAGATTACAATAATAGTACAATATCTATGCCAGAGGTTTACAATAGGGTAGATGCCTGGGTAAAAAAATAATAATTATATTTAGTCCGTCAGTTAGATTATCGAAAAATAATGTACACGTATTTTTTCTTTTGTCAATCAAACAAAAAATGACAAAGATGAAGCACGTCTAAATTTGGGAGTGGGAGGTCGTGATGTCACGCCATGCTAAAAAGTGTAGCAAGGCGTGACGTCACGCGGAACTTTAACGGGCAATATCTTCATCATTTTTTATATAATTTTACAAAAGAAAAAATACGGGTTCAATATTTTTTGATAATCTAACTGACGGACTAATTAGATTTTTTTAGGCATCTAGCCTATTGTAAAACTGTGTCTATGCTATTAGATCTAAGAACAAAATAATTCCAATTGCAGGTATCGACCAGTTCTGTGCAGCTTCCACCGCCATGCTGCTTGGAGAAGACAGCCCCGCCATCGCTGCTGGGCGTGTAAGTTATTTTTTTACAAACATAATAACATTTCTTCGGTACTGCTTCGTTGGTGTAGTGGTCGCAGGCGCTACTGCTGAGCATGTGGTCCTGGGTTAGATTCCCAAGTCGGGAAAAGTGTTATTGAATTTTTCATCTGGTATGTCTTAGTAACAGCTCGCAGTCCGGTATAACCCTTCGGTTGTTGTGTTAGTATGTTATAATCTAAAATATTGAAAAAAAAGAAAAAAAAGTATTTATTGCGAGTCGTACAGGATCATAAACTAAACTAAACACACTTAAAAATAAAAATAAAACAAATTATATTAAAAAAAAAGTAACAAAAAGAAAAATGAAACAGAAAGTCCTGTACGAGTCCAAAAGGCTCCTACGAGTATCTCAGCATGACGCTTCGACATTTAAAATTACCTTATATTGGGACCTTTATATGGGTCAGTCTGAGATGCCAGATATCTTTCGGCTCGGTTTGGTGGTTCAAGAAATTATGATAAAACGAATTAGTCCTTATTCGGATATTTAATATTTATTTATTTAATACTTCAAGCACATAAATGTACAGAGGCGGACTTAATGCCATAGGCATTTTCTACCAGTCAATCTTTGGGTGATGCAGAGACAAATACTGGTAGGTGCAATCATGAAAATTGAGAAATAAATATTTTATAAATATAAAGATACGCATAACCCTATTAAAACTATAAATATAATATACAGGTTGTGAGTTTTTCAAGTGGGCGTGGATGGCCTATTCCGAAACCATGAGGAATAGCGAAAAGTACTCAAAGTAGTCTCAAAGTTTTCCGTATGTCATTACTTCCCAGAATTCGATCCTTATTAAGGACACTATCGAATGGTGTAATAATACAGTGTGTTTTTTTTTCAAAGTCAACGGGTTCGATTCCTGGCTAGAAATAATGATTTTTGAAAAATTCAATGATGCAGTTTTAGTTTTCATCAAAATCGAGCCCGAGACTCCTTTGAGTACTTTTAGCTATTCCTCATAGTTTCGGATTTAGCCATCCACGCCCATTTGAAAAATTCACCCTGTATACCTAATTACATTATAAATAAAAGAAAAAAAAATAATATACATAAATACATTATTAATTCTTTCCAATACAACATGCGTATTTATACTCGTAGGTCATATTATTTCTGTTTGTTTAAACTTTGTTATTATGTACCTATATCACTTTCATTTTATAGTTTACTAACGATAAATGAAAGCATCCGGCGCGTCGTGTCCGCGCATTCAATTACTCAAATTGTTGCACTATGATCGCGCCATTTTGAATACGTAGGTATATTATGCAATAATAGGCATGTGTACGTCACACCCACCGGTCACAATACCGTTATTAATTCAATAACGGTCTAAAGTCGTGTTGGTGTGTAGTCAAATCTACTGTTTCATTATAAACGGTGTTATACCGTACGCTAACGTTGAGTAGTCGAGATACAAAGGTCTTCGAATACCAACCAAGAATCAGAGCAAAAAGTTCTAGCCAATAGGTACCTACAGTACCTACTGTAAAGGTTGTCTGCTAAAGTCGACCTTATGAAGTAAAGGCTGGCAATAAAATGGCCTGGTGGTATGGGCCTTAGTTGCCTGAAATAAAGTGATTATTATTAATAAAATACCCCTGGTTGCATTTGAACGGTGAAGCAAGTTTAGAATGAGGGGTCAAATATTTGTATTATGTTTTTATTTGGAAGAAAACGGTGATAATATTGCCGGACTAAAAACGTTCGCTTGAAATAAACGTAGAAAAGATAACGTTGTATGATTTCTACAGTACCTATCTACATTCAGTAGCTAGACCGTGAGAAACCAATGGATACAAAAGAAACAAAAACCAATCGATTTGGAATAGAAATGGCCTCTGTCTGTCTAGTAATGCATAGGTACTTGCATAGTAAACAGCTTAGTGATGTTATTGTATGGTTTTCATGTATGTACCTATCATCTACTAGTAGAAACAATAAAGACCCCACGACACGTCAAGGCTAGAGCCTAGACGATAAGAAATCAATTACCTAATCAAATCAAATCATAATTTATTTCTCAAATCAACTAAGATAATAACTGATAAGGATTCATTAGTAGATAGAGATCTCAATTTAATCAACGAAAGATCTTGACCAGATTGACTACCTATGACCTTTAATAACCCCTATGAAGCCAATCATCAGTTGATTCGGCTGTCAAGCGCGACGGCTCGAGGCTCACCGATTGGTTTCGGCGTTTTTTTTTACGTATTTATACGAAATAAATATTCACATGGCATATCATACCGTTGATTGGAATCTAAGTATAATTACACCTTACAGCCGATCGATTCTGCACTGCAGGTTAAGGCTTAACAGCTTAATGAGAGTGAGGGAAGAGACCCGGGGATCGACCCACGACCGAGTCTTCTTAGCAGTCGCTTGCTACAACTAGGACCAACAAAGCTATAATTCGAGAAATGAGGTGTAGCAAACTAGAGTAGGAAAGAGTAACGTACATTAAGACCCAGATCGAAAAGCATAAAATTCGGAGAGATCCCTTTGTTGCTTTGTTTGTTGTGTTTGCCTGCCGGGGCGGCGGGATTTTCCGAAAGGTTAACCGCTGCCCTGGAACAGAAAGGGCTAAGGAAGGAACACCGGATGGGTTTTAGTCAGTAAAAGTCTGACACTCCCTTCCGCTCCACCCAGAGCGGGAGGGGTCATTTGATGATTTCCCATCCAAAAAAAAAAAATCCCTTTGTTTTGTAACGACTGCGTTAAATAATAATAATAATATCCCTGGACATTTCACACAGCACCATTTGTCCCAAGCTAAGCAGCGGCAAATGGTGAGGTACCACCGTAATAATCAATAGCATGTCTTAATTCCAGGCGTTCGGAGTACAGACCCTGTCTGGAACAGGCAGTCTACGCGTGGGAGCTGAGCTGCTCAACAAACACCTGGGCTACACCAACTTCTACTTCTCCGTACCTACCTGGGGTATGTATTGACTACAGCGCTTTGTAGAATGATAAAAGTAGCCCTAATCTGTAGGTCATCGCCCGAAGTATGTAGGGAAACTTGAAACAAGTTACAGCTCAAGAGTTTTAAAACTTCTTGGTTTAGGTTCTCAACTTTATTTTTCCCACCGCTTTAAGAATATTTTTTTTTTTTCCTGAGCGGGCTGCTCATTTTTTTTACTTACTATCTCTCGCGAATCTGAAACAGCTATTGCCACGATTATATTTAAACGTTTAATATTATGTAGTCGTAAGATAGGATATATAATTTTCTCTGGGTCTTCTACTGCCTCCCTGAAAGTCTCAAACGCCCACGAGGAGGCGGAGGCCACGTTGATAACGCCACAAATTGTCTAAACTTTAGAAAATTTGTAGCTAAACGATAAATCATATTTATTTCTCTAAGTAGGTTTACACAAATACTTTTACACGTCAATCATATTTTAAATACTAGATGAGGTCTCTGATCCGACTGCTCTGAGAAGAAAAACTGAAACAAACTCAGAGGTCTCAGTCTCTTTTAAAGTGATACCTACATAATCTTGGTCAAATCAAGTGCGCTGTCCATGTAAATTAGAAAAACTGCCTAAGTACCTAATACGCTATACAGTTTGGTTCTTCTCCATCTCTCGTTTTGGCACGTCCTATAAATGAATAGCTCACTTCGTGGTCAAAATATTAACCTTGCAGTCAGCAAGTAACGCCGGTCACAACAATTAGGCTTTAGCTATTTAACGCGACAAATATATGCGCTCTTAAGTATCGCTCCTTGTAGAGTGTTTATTTAGGTCAATCTAGATAAGCCTAGAGCACATCAAATTGTAAAAACAGCATACATTATGTCACAATATAGTATACAAATACTCCATTGGAGAGTGCTTGACTTGCACGAGTTGTATGACTATCTTTAGATAATTTTAAAGTGCGTTAGATAACTCGATAAGTGTGTGCTAGGCTTAAGATATCGATTGTTATATTAATTGGTGGATTATTATGGATGATCATGTGGTTATGAAGGTCATCCTTGGGTCTTCTTTCCGCATTGCTGTTACTGACCCCCGTAAGGGCCTTTTCACATGCCTACGGTCACGAACTCACGACACGGTCACCGTGCCGTGTAAAGTAGTAATGTATGAGCTACATAGACAGCTTTCACAAGGCACGGCGATCATACCGTGACCGTGTGTCGGCCGTGCTTATTCACTACTAACACGGTTTAGTCTAGTACAGTCACCAGCACCAATATGTAAACACTTGACAACTTTCAATTGCGATTTTTTCGTGAAATAACGAATGCAACTGCTACCAGCTACCAAGGACCAATCATTATTATAGGAGTCCAGCTCATCCCGCCATCTCCGTCTGGGCCTGCCACGATGTCGTTTGCCATTGAGCAGGATTCATTGGGTCGTAAATATGGCCACGTCTAATTTATTATTATTTTAACGTCATCAGATAACCATCGCTTAGTGTTCCTGGAGGCTGGTTTCGCGAATGCCCGCACGTACCGCTACTGGAACGCGAAGGAACGCGCCATAGACTTCGACGGCTTCGTAGAGGACCTGAGTAGTGCGCCCGAGAACTCTGTGGTCTTGTTGCACGCTTGCGCACATAACCCCACTGGTATTGATCCCACTCAGGAGCAGTGGGAGAAGATTGCTGATATTATGGAGGTATGTAATATACCTATTTAATAATTTTTTTTATAAACTTACACATGGCCACATATATAAAAAATACACGTCAACTTGAGAACCTTCTCCTTTTTTCGTCTGTTATAAACATTTTCAATGGTTCGGTAATAGTCTCTCGACAAAGTTTGGTCTTGACTGGAGTATAGACGCCAGCAGGTCAAGCTACCCGAAACTGTCAAATTTTCCCAATTAACCTTGAATCTTAATGCTTTAGCTATAAAGTTGAAAATCGAAAATCTATTAAAGAAATTTGACAGACTGTAGTAGCTTGATGTGCTGGCGTCTGTACCTACACATAACCATAACCGTGCAAACTTACTGGTAAAGATTTTGAATGGTAAGGGTAAACGAGATTAAGTTTCCTCTTTGTTGAGTTGAAGGGACCCTTAAAATTCCACATTTTTGTTTACATCATAAACTAAGTAGGTCAAAATTAGGGCATCAAAATTCAAATGATAATAGCTCTCATACTTTCTGAGTTTCTGAGGTATAAAAACACCCCAAGGGTATCTATATTTTTTATAGAGAATCAATCAAATCCTTTAATTATAATTTTAGGTAAATCATATTCATCAACTGCCTTTTCCCAACTATGTTGGGGTCGGCTTCCAGTCTAACCGGATGCAGCTAACTACAACCTCATAATATATCTTTCTAGGAGCGCAAGTTATTCCCATTCTTCGACAGCGCGTACCAGGGCTTCGCGTCAGGCGACCTGGACCAGGACGCGTGGGCAGTGCGTTACTTTGTGAAAAGAGGCTTCGAGCTCGTCTGCGCTCAGTCCTACGCTAAAAACTTCGGGTTATACAGTAAGTTTAACGTTACATCTTTAAAACTTTGATTGAAACTTTATTTGAGTGAAAATACACATTATTTTTTTGTCATAAGTCATCTAACTTCCAAGTTCTTCCATTCCACTACAGTCATTTTGTCTATTCTTCCGTCGACAAACCCCTTTCTATTGCGGTCATGCTACACGTGCTGATCTATCCCGAGTAAAATCTAATACGTGTGTATAGTTTCTCTCCTTACTAAAATAAATAATGTTCGTTCCCAGACGAGCGCGTGGGCAACCTCGCCATCGTCATCAACGACGCGTCGCTGGTGCCGGCCATGAAGTCGCAGCTCACGTGGATCGTGCGCGGCATGTACTCCAACCCGCCCGCGCACGGCGCGCGCGTCGTCACCAACGTGCTGTCCAACAAGCAGCTGTTCGATGAGTGGTGAGTGGCCATTCATTCAACTCGGCCATTATATGCCGAAGATGGCTCACTGGGATACCTCGCGATCTCAGTTTAGCTCGCTACTTCGATGTCACATCCGTGTAAAACAAATGCATGCTAATAGACACGCACGCACATGCCGAAGGATACCTCACTGCGTTACATCGCGGGCTGCTTGGGGGTTTACCTCGATGCCTGGCATGTGTGTGCGTGTCTATTAGTATGCATAAACTGCGATCGTGAGGTATCTTCGGCATGTAATTATCCTAACGCAGTCTATTACTGCAGGGCTCACATGAAACACGCAACAATTACTCTTTCGTGTCGAAAAGATTTATCTATTACTTTTCTCGCTTCCCGCTAGCTAATGCTGCCATATAAAATATGCCATATGTAGTTTAATTTTAGGACAAGTCTAATTATTTTGTTTGATTTGTGCAGGAAGGAACACATCAAGCTAATGTCCACCAGAGTCATACAGATGAGAGAAGCATTGAGAGCTGAGCTTATCAAGTAAGTTAAATAAAGTTGACTTTTATTTTATGTGATGAATACTTAAAAAAAGTGTGTGTGTGTGTCAGCTACGACGCACGATTGGAGTTTACTCCTTACGAACGATAATTATGATATATATCGAATAGAAAAAAAGGGTAAATGAACGCATCTGCTAAAATGATAAGAGAAACAAACATATATCTGTAATTATTCGGATTATTTATATTACTTCTAAATCTTAGACGTACATAAAAAATATTAGTACCTGTAGTAAGCTTATCTAATACTTCAACCTAGTTGTAAAAATCGTGGCAGTGGAATCAAACACTGTACTAAAATAAGGTTTCAAGTTATAAAAAAAGTATATTACTGGCATTTATTTTCAAAAAAGGTTTTATTTTGATAAAAAGTAAACAAAGAGGAGACCCCGAGAATGAGATACGCTGTGTAATGTATTCCATCTCATTCTTTTACACGTTCAATCCTACAGATATATATGTTTGTCTCTTTCTACGTAACGCCTCAACTTTTCGTGTTACACTTGATTTTACTCCTCATAAAATTTCCGTACCGGGCCTTATAACTCAAATCGTTTCTTAAGGAGTAAACTCCAAAAATAATAAAAACCATGTTTGACCGGTTATTTATAATCATAACATATAAACCTTCCGTACTTAGCGACACTTCGTCTGCCAAGTATTTAGTAGAAATACATAGGAACCAGTAGTGTCGCGGCGACATGTCGCCTGCTACTGAATTGACTGGTTTTGAAGCTAGGGTACTAATTACGAACGGTCTGGATAAATAATTGTATGACCTAAAGCTAAGGTCCACTTGCACTACAAATCTGAATGTGTTTAGTACTAAACATACAGGGTGTAAAAAGACACACCACCAGAGGTCGGAATTAGGTAGACTTATTGATGTACTTACACTGATTTCATACAGCGAAAGAATAAAGTGGATATGCCTCAAATCCCGAGATTAATTTTAAAGAGCAGAAAAATCCCTTGATTTATTAAATAAAAAAGTTATTTACTTTTACACAATTTAAACCAATGCACGCGCGACGTTGCCAAATTTACATCAACGACATCGGATGTCCGAATTTGCAAAATTCCAGTGCGCACACGCGCGATTTTGCCACATTTGTAGTTCGCACAACATAGCTTGTGAGAACAAAAGAAAATAATAGCGTAAATGCGGAGCACTCCCCGCCTTAACGAAATGGCCATATGGGATTATCAATATTTCGATGCCAGTACATAAATAAATCGACCTAATTCCGACCTCTGCTCATCACATAGCCGTCAACTACGCATTCTGACCTGTAGGTACAGACGCCAGCAGGTCAAGCTACCCGAAACTGTAAAATTTTCCCATTCAACCTTGAACCTTAATACTTTGGCGATAAAGTTGAAAATCTATTAAAGAAATTTGACAGATTGTAGTAGCTTGATGTGCTGGCGTCTGTACATAAAACTAAGTAACATTGCATAAAAATAGTTGCTGGGAAACGACTTGTATTTTTGGTGTGAAAATTTCTTGTTTTCGTAAAAAAACCTCGGTAAAAGTTGGAACTTTGACCTTCAATATCTCCGTAACCAGAAGGTTCCCAGGTGTACCTGGTCCAGTAACAGGTAAACATTATCACAATGACGAGAAGTGTACAAGTGACTCTCGGCTTCGTCATGTGCCTTTTTACATTCGTTATTTAAAAAATCTTTGTTTCTGTCAATCGTTATATGACAAAACAGAATGTATTATGTTTTAAATATGTTGTTTTGATTTGTGGTGCAAGTGGGCTTCCGAATCTCACATGCGCAAATACTAGATCAGTTACCGTACCTACCGATTCGGACTTTGAAGGCTGAAAAAATGATGTCTGTAAACTTCCCAACGATTATTAGTAAGTTTTTCATAAATCATTTTTCCTAACTTTCAGATTAGGCACCCCCGGCAACTGGGACCACATAGTCAAACAGATCGGCCTGTTCTCCTACACTGGCCTGACGCAACGTCAGGCCGAGCACCTGGTCCAAGAGTACCACATCTACTTGCTGAAGTCAGGCCGCATCAACGTGTGCGGACTGAACCCTTCCAACGTGGACTATATGGCGAGAGCTATGAATGATGCCGTCACCAAGTTCCCCGCTGAAGAGTAAATGTTTTGTTTGCTTTTTTGTGCATTGTGGTCTTTATTAGCGAATATATTAGTGCAATTTGATATACGAACTGGCTTAGGTCGCATTTCACTAATGCATCATCATTGTTGTGGAATATTGACACTGACAGCTCTTGAACGCGGTTTAGATGTGCTGATCGTGTTCCGTTTCATTGGTGAAATTCGCCCTTATTAGGTTTAGGTTTTGACAGTTTTTGGTAAAAGTCTCAGAAAGTGTTCTTTGTATGTCAAATTGCGCAGTCATACTTGTAAGTGGCCACTATGCGTAAAGGTTGACGGTTTTGTGAGCGTTGGTATATGGTTTTCAAACATCTGAACTTGAGTTTGGACCCCAAAACCACATCGTAAAGCCAGTTTATAAAACAGCCTCGTAGCTATATTAGCCATTCATCAGGATGGTTGTGGGGCTGACTGACGTACATTCAAGTCATCGCCACTCGTGCAAGCATTTCCAATTTATACCAATACAAACTCCGCTCACACGACCTTCAACCTTATTACAAAGAGATTAATGTTGGTAATGGAAAGGTAATTTAATTAGACAGTTGCACAGCTGTAGAGTATAATAGTTCACGCTAAGAGTATCTCGCATTGAATAAGTTATTTATTTTATTCAAGTAAATCTGATTACCAAGTATAATTAAATATAAATACCATGAGCTTAGAAAAGTTTTCGAAGCTTGGAAAATGTCGAAGAAACCTTGAAAAAGATACAAAGACCAAATATCGACGTTCCGTCTGTGTAACACACCCTATAAAAAAATTGGTGAAACTTTCAAATTAAAATTCCATGTAAATCTTACATTTGCTATTCTCATGGTACACATATTAAGTAGTTCCTTTTACATAGAGTAAATATACTATATCGAGTTCATGTCAGCGATACTTTGTGGCAATGTGATAATATTTGCGATAGAAAATACGCAATTATCGGCTGTAACTTAAGAAGAAAACATGAATTTTAGAGTTAGAGATAATAGGTTTTGAGCCTAAATTCGAACTCAAAAGAGTATTGCTGATATATGTACCTCATTCACGATAGAGCTATGAACGAAGTATATTTCATTACTTTAGATCGCATTCTAAGTTGATATAAAAGGAACACAATCGAACTTACTTCGTAAAATATATTATATTTATCTACTACAATCTATTCCAATAAGGATAATATTTTTATAATATACAGAAATAATGAAGTTTATTAAAAATAATTAAATATATTTACAGATTATATTGTGCATGAAATAAATATCAAGATACCGGATTTTTTTTCAAGAAGTGTCTGATAAATACAGCTTTTATAACTGAACAAGTAGCTTGATGAACTCTTACTGGCAGACAGATTTGAAGTTTCGAACAATCTGGAGGCTTACTGCCAGCTCTTATAGCAGCTGGCAGAAGTTGAACTGCACTGCTTTTTTGTACTTAGTCATAGAAAAAAATAGCAGAGCAGTTCAACTTCTGCCCATCTATAAGAGCTGATGGTAAGCCCCCTGAGGCGTATTTAATAAAACTGACATGCGACAATCCGACAATTTGACAAGTTACTTTCATACATTTTCTGCACCTTTCATGAAAATGAGTCAATTTTGTCATTTTTTGACAAATATGTCGCATTGTCAGTTAAAGTTAATGCCGCAAATAGTTTTGAGCTAAGTTATTAACGTGTTTTTATCATGTAGTAAATACAGCAAGCTCAGTTTAAGCGTTTCTACAAAACTGTAGACTATTTTATTATTAGTTCATACTCTGTTCGCGTTTGACCCCAACCTAGCGAAATACCAAGGAATGTTATTGTGGTCACTGCTGCTTCTAGATTTTATTTTAGTTCGTACAACGAATAGGCATAGATTCATGTCAAAATCATTAGTGCGAATCATAGACTCGAACAAACTTTTACGAAATATTACTTTTTTACACAATTATTAGTGAAAATTAGGCTTGTACATAGTATTCCTCCGTAATTATAACTTTGCATTTCAATATTGGGTACTTTGTGGAAAATTATAAGATTAACATTGCATTTTTGACCAAAACTTGATTGTAATAAGGGACACGCGAAAGTGGCGACCTCTAAACTAATTTAGTTCTATACCTCAAGTTATCAAATTCTTGGTTGTATTAAGTCGATTGCATGTTTCCTTGTTAAGAGTTACTATAAGACACCACATTATTGCTCAATACCAGGGTTGCTAGATTTAAACAGCTATATTTAGCTTTTTATACCGAGCTTAATATTTAATCTGGCAACTCTTCACTGCAACCTCGGATAGTATTGAAAACACAGAGCAATAATATTTTAAAAACGTGTGTTGCCCACACAAAATATTTTTATAATATTTGTCTAAAATATCATTTACCAGTTTATTTGGCTGTGATCCAATTTTGAAATTGATAAAATAAAAACTGTTAAATATTTTTATAAATATACACTGCTGATGTTCAAATCGTGTTCAAATATATGACCAAGTTTGGGTCGCAAACAGCTTATTTTTTTATATTTTATTGTAGCAAAACCAGAATTGCAGTATTAAAAATGCTTTTAGTTCGGAATTATCGAGCAGATTATACATTTTCATTGCTTTTATGATTTTTATCTAGGATTATTCTAAGATATGTTGCTAATACATAATCTCAATTGTTATAAAAATGTTGTTTTATTTTTAAACCCCTACTTTTTTATAGTAAATGATAATTTCTTTTGCAGTGACGCTCGTTCGAAATTGTAGAGAGGAAAACCTATGGTGGACAGTAGCGGGGTCCGCCAGAACGGTATGTGTTGGTATCATCGGTGATGGGCTCAATCGAAAATGTACATTTATTATGTATGATATAAGTGACAAATAAAATACCATTGATAGCAACACAGACCGGTACTATTTTGTTGTTTCTTTTATGTTTCTGGTGGGTGGGCTGGTTATGAAAATAACAGCTGTATCATAAACATTAACACTTCTGTAAATGTCCAGCACGTGTAGCATGACCATAGAAACGGGTTTAAGAGTAGACAAAATGACAGATAGGTTAAACAAAATGACAATTTCTTTTGAAATCCTGACTACAATCTGTCACTTTTTCCATTCTTCCGTCGACAAACCCCGTTTGTTGGCCATGCTACGCGTGCTGACGCTTACACAAACAATCCCCTGGACTAAAGGTGCGTCTGTAGCCAATCTTCGACTTTGAAAAAGAGGAAGTTCTTCATCAAATCTGTTTTTCATCCTATAATTTATGTAAACGACATAATAATCTGAGTGAGATCGTACTGTCGAATAAATTCTAACACTATCGCAATCTCCGAATACTTATATGGACCAACTCTCTTATCGCAAGAGTGGTTGTATAAAGCAGCGGGGTATTTGCGTACAGACTTTCATTTTGACAGTTCAACAACATTCATTGCGTTATTTACGTTGTTATGCAGACGAGAAGCAGAGTGCAGGTTAAAAATAAACATAAAATAACATTTAATGGTTTATTATTGTACTTAAATATAAACAATTCTATGATTCCATAGCATCCTCGCTTGGTGTAGGGAGCGCTATCAGCGGCCGCGACGAGAACCGATTTGTGACTGAAACAAAGATTCCATTAGATTAGACAATTTGCAAGAAGCTAAAGAAACATACCAACAACCTCACAGGCTACGGCTGCATTTGATAAATAGGCGGTTTTTTTATAAAGAGCTCACACTACGCCAAACATCGATAGAGATAAATTTAAAATGGACGTTGAGAACGTCTTTCGGAGCTCTTGCAGGTTAATTGCGTAACAATGGGTTTAATTTCGTCAGTTCAACAACATTCTTTGCGTCATTTACGTTGTTGAGCAGATACATTTTTATTTTGTGTAAATTATTTCATAACCATTGCTCTCCAAACGGCGAAGGAAAACATCGTGAGAAAACCGACATGTGCTAGAACAAAAAATTCGAAGACATGTGACATGCACTAACCCGCGTACCCGGTAGATTGCGGCCCACTCTCACCGAGAGGAGCCCTGTGTTCCAGCTGTGGGAACATTATAGGCTGATTATGCATATATAGATACAGATAGTTATAATAAACACTCACACTGCTCGCTAACATTCAAGTCGACCAGCTCGATGTAGTTCTGCTTGTTGTCGCCGCCGACCGCGACGTTGAAGGGCGCCTCAGGGCACACCGCCGCGCACAGCGCCTGCCCCACGCGGCACGCGCGCTGCGACACCTGCAGCGGGGCCGCGCTGCGGGGGGAGGGGAGTGGGTGAGCAAGAAGGTGAGTAGAAACGTCTGCTCCAAGATTGGATGACGTTTTATTGGTGATTGACCATTGCTCGATGAAGTGCCAGCCCGCGCCGTAGCTGAGCCTGTAGCTTTAAATTCCCGACTGTGACCTCTGAGTTTGTTACGGCCTTTCTTCTTCGAGTAGTCAGATAGGAAACGCCGATCTCATCAAGCTTTAAATAATAAAAAATTAATCCAGCCTATCCCATCTTGCTGTCTTCTCTCCAGCGACGCCCTAAGCCGAGATTCGTACCCCACAGTGGGTGCCCTTAGCGTGCAGTTGCTTAGTTTATTAGATATTTCCCCTGGCTGGAGGCTTTGAGTTTTCTTAAGGCAACCACAGGATAGTCTGGTTAAGCAGTCACGACCTCTCAAGGTCAACTACGAGATGCCACATATAAAAAAAAAAAAAAATTTGATGGGAAGAAAACGAAGTGAAGTATCTTACGATTGCCACGCGAGCAAAGTCGCGGACAGAAGCTTGTTCAATAAGTCCTAGATGACTAGAAATCTAACTGACTAGCTTCTAAAATTTCTTGTTCTCCCGACCCACCCCGTCGCATCGCATCGGCCGGCCCGCGCTATCACTACGATTCGTTTAGCGTTCGTTCTTATTTCTGATGATTTTAAAGTCTTCTTCAAGAATTCGGCTATCAAATGCAAAAATATATTTTTCAAATCCGACTAGTAGTTCCAGACAGGAGCGCGTTCAAACAAACAAACAAAAACTTCAGCTTTATTATTAGTATACATATACAGGGTGGCAGGGACATCGACGCGCAAACTGTAACCATGAATTCAGCACATGAGTTTAGACCCCATAGTGTAGAAAATTTTCGTCGGTTATCAAAAAAAAAATCTTCTGTTTCATGAAAAGTGCAATACCTACGCGGTCAAAATGTATGGAACAGCAATATTAATAACCGACGAACAATTTCGACGCTATGGGTAAACTCATGTTCTGAATTCGTGGTTACAGTTTGCGCGTCGATGTCCCTGCCACCCAATGCTTATTTAATAATCCTTGGGTTGGCGATATCGTCAAAGTCCAAATACCTGGATTACAGACGCACAGAACCGGGAAGTATGGCAGACGAAAGGGGAGGCCTGTACCCAGCTGTGGGTGATTCCGGGCTGAAATGATGAATAATCCTTACCCAGAGATATCCCAGGTCTTCAGTTTCTCGTCCGTACTGACAGTGATCATCAAGCCGGGCACTCGGTCGCTCAGTATGAGCCCGGTTACCTCCTTGTCGTGCGCGTCTAGTATCCATAGAGGTTCGTCTTGCCGGCAGTCCACGTAGGCAACTTTACCGGTGTTGTTACTCATCTGGAAGGTATGAAATGGTAGATTACCAGCGTCAGTCAACTCGTCGATGGATAAACGTCGCACTGAAGTAGCAGACATGTAATCTGCGTTCGCGATTTAGTTGTCAAACATGTAAACAAATATCAGTTTTTGAAAAAAAAACACAATAAAGTTCAGTTTACACTACAACTTCAAACATTTTTATAATTTTTTCAATTGTGCTAGTCACTCTGAAATCAATTGGATTTCAACTAAAATAAAGTTGATATTTGTTTAACTTTAAATAACATCAAATGGAAACATAAATTTGAATAGACCTCAAGTATGGAGATGCAGCGAACTTGGTTTTCTAATATTAATATTGTTTAAATATAATAGGACAGTTTCAACCCTTCGTATATTCGTATCGAACGTGGATCCACGGGAGATACAATGGCTTTTTAATTCTCCAATAACAAGAGGTACCAAGTGAAAATCCAAAATTTTCCTTTTTTTTAGCCGTTAATATCACCTCTTTCTGTCCAAAGCTGCCAAGGACCAATCTTTATCAAATATATAAAAACTTATTCAGTTCAGAAAAACACGGTACAATATAAAACAACAAAAACTAGTAGAAGATTACAAGGAGCTAGGTTTTTACAAATGCCCTGGATGGACCCCACACTAGGATTCCCTGTGTCTTGGGGTCCAGTCTCTTCCCGAGTAAGGCAAACATTTTCATTTATGTATATTATGTATAAAGTAATTAATTTGAAATAAAAATAGAAAAAAACAATATTATTAAGAACTTAAGTACAATGTATAAAAAACTGACCAACTAAAATTAAAATCATCAATCAAGATGTGATTTGTTTTTTTTTTGTTTTTTATATTTCTGTTAATAAATCACATACTTACGCCCTTAGTAAATAAGTATCTGCTAACATTCTGTCACACTCAAATAAATAATAATAATAATATTATAATAATAAATTCTTTATCTAGCTCAATTTTTGCTTGTTTATTTAATAAAGTTACAAGATAAGTGATACTCTAAAATATATGTGCTATATAGGTTTTACTAAAATATTTAACTCACGGCGAAGCAGAAGGGGTTCTGTGCGGCCCACACCACGCGCTCGATCTCAGGCGCCAGGCTCCACGCGCGGTGCGCCTCGGGCGTGCGGCAGTCCGACACGCGGGCCTTGCCGTCACACGAGCCGCTCACTAGCGTCTGGGCTTCTAAGGGGTGGAAGGCTAGGGATTGGACCTGTGGGAGGTAATATATACTTGAATTAAGAAATTGAGATACTTTTTGTTACAAATGCTCACTCAAAAATCAACTTAGAATACATTTTGCTAAAGTAGATAACTGATTAAATGGGGATGGAATGTAAATTATCTGAGATTATGAACACTGAGATAGACGATATGTTAAAAAGGAAAGCAAAGTGTAAAAGTTTTGTTGTTCAAGCGAAAAATAAGGAACCTGAAACGAGTATTTCGATAGGTTTTTTGATTTTGTGAACATATTTTGGAGAAAACTATTTACCTAATATCAAAAGTAAAGAACATTCCTAATATTGATCATATTATTTTCACTGATGAAGAGATGATTATTAAATTCTTCCGTATAAATGGACAAATAACACATATTTTTGGCATAACATCTATCAAAAAGTACACACACCTTATCTTCGAAGCAGTCTATTTTGGTGTGCGGCGTGCCTTGATCCAAGTCCCATAACAAAACTGTGTTGTCTGCTGATCCACTCGCTAACACGTGTCTGCAAAGTACAAAGTTTTATAAGATATTGTCGACAAACGGTTTTTTTGTCTATCGTACGCAAAATACGCGCATTGACGTTGTTGCGGACATCAGCCCGTATCACCTATTGCCTATCTATACTTCATCGCACGTTGGCTAACTGCCGCTAGTACACGCCGACCTCATCTAGTTTTAAAATATGATTGACGTGTAAAAGTGTTTGTACAAACCTACTTACAAAAATAAAATCATTTATCATTTATCATTTATAACTTTGACTTAGGACTTTTGAATGTTAGTCAAAGACCAAGTATGGGATCCATAGGTCAAAAAGGGAAGAATTCACATGTCCATAATATTGCGCTTGACAAATAGGTAAGTACTTACGTAAAATTCCTATTCCACGACAGATCGAGCACGGCGTCCTTGTGTCCGACTCGTTTAGTTTTCTTCTTTTTATTAGGTTTCTTTCCCAGTTTGAATGCGGGTTCCAGACAGTTCTCAATGTCTAAGTCCCATACTTGGATCACTGGGTCCATACCCCCGAGAGCACATAAGTTACCTGAAATGAACCATTTATTAGCGTTCGTTCCCGCTAGTATCACCGGTGGTTCAGTTCGGAGGTACTAGTGGGAACAAAGGTTGAGAACAAACAGTCTCACTAGTACCACTAAGTAAATAGTAGTACTATAGAGAACACAATTTCCCGCTAGTACCACTGGTGGTACAGTTCGGTTGTACTAGTGGGAACAAACCTTTATTAGCAGTAAAGTTTGCGAGTTTTATCCTAATGGCTTTACACTTTTTCATAGATCTAGTTCCGCTGTCGCCATGGTCACAAGATCTATATGTAATATAAAAGTGTTGCGTTTCTCGAAGGATCCGGTCCGAATGAGCCAAACGTATAAAAATGCTATTCGGCACGGAATTACAGTTGTAACTATGATTAGGATTATAGCATAAAATTCTACTATTGAGAAGGTGAAAAGGAGTTCCGTTAACTGTCCTCAGTCCTGATTTCATTGCATACATACATAATTTTTTTTTATAATTACTTGTCGTATTCTACGCTTATTTATCTTACCAGGGTTTGGGTCCGAAGGGTCGTGACTGAGCCATTCAATACACAGTGGGAACCATGGCAGGATGATGTCGTGGTGCACGTAGAAGGAATCCTCTTCTTTGTTGTAAACTGGAAAACAATAAAAATTATTGACTGCACAATACAGAAAATTATTTTTCTATTTTGTCACATAATGTGTGTAATGTGCGGCTTCGCCCTCATGGATGTCGGAAATTATGCCATGGGAAGGCACTGCCAGAATAATAAGATATTCTATGTCCTAACACAGCTCATGTTCTATCTGAAGGCCAATTCTCGTAATATAAAACGTTCAAAATCTAGTCGCAGTCTCATCTCGGCGACAAACAAATGTCAAAAACTTGTCAAAATGTAGGGAAATTAGAAGTATTTTTTGACAGATTGAGACTGAGATCAGACTGTGAACGTTCATAAAATTACGAGAATTGCCCCTCTGGTGTATTGTTACAAAATAATGGTTACATCATTCATTTCGAAATTATACATCTGAGACAGTGCCATCTGCAGTGTAGTCTGTTTCCATGACTCGGAGTGCACGTTAAACCATTGGTCCTGGCTGTCATTCGTGGATCTTTGATAGTCGTTTACGGGTAGTCAGAAGCCCGAAAGTCTGACAACCAGTCTTACGTATTACCCAGTTACTGGGTTGTGGAGGTCAGATAGGCGGATGCTATGTAAAATGCTGGTATTCAGTTCTTCCAGTTGGACTGGAAGTCGACCCCAACATGGTTGGGAAAAGGCTAGGCAGATGATGATGACATCTAAGACAGTTTAGTCATACGTACTGTATACTTCTAAGATGCTGGCATCACTCTCTACATGTCCCACTAACAGAAGGTTGTCATTAGGTTTGATGATGTCATCTTCCTCATCACTGTCTGGGCCCTCGGTCTAAAAAGAAATTTGTTTTGAAACTAATAAGCATTCATTTTTAAATTCTTGTTAAAGTTACATAAATTTCAACATCAAAACTCTTTGAGGTCAGAAAGTCTCCCAAAAATAAGAAATCCATTCTAGGTAAATATTTAGCAATGGATTAATTAAGCCAAAACAAATGGAGAGTTCCATTTGTTTTGGCTTAATTAATCCATTGCTAGCATATTTATAACCAGTACCTAAATATTTACCTAGAATGGATTTCTTATTTTTGGGAGACTTTCTGACCTCAAAGAGTTTTGATGTTGAAATTTATATTATAGGATTATTCTAAGATATATTATGTTGCTAATACATAATCTCAATTGTTATAAAAATGTTGTTTTATTTTTAAACCCCTACTTTTTTATAGTAAATGATAATTTCTTTTGCAGTGACGCTCGTTCGAAATTGTAGAGAGGAAAACCTATGGTGGACAGTAGCGGGGTCCGCCAGAACGGTATGTGTTGGTATCATCGGTGATGGGCTCAATCGAAAATGTACATTTATTATGTATGATATAAGTGACAAATAAAATGCCATTGATAGCAACACAGACCGGTACTATTTTGTTGTTTCTTTTATGTTTCTGGTGGGTGGGCTGGTTATAAAAATAACAGCTGTATCATAAACATTAACACTTCTGTAAATGTCCAGCACGCGTAGCATGACCATAGAAACGGGTTTAAGAGTAGACAAAATGACAATTTCTTTTGAAATCCTGACTACAATCTGTCACTTTTTCCATGCTTCCGTCGACAAAACCAGTTTGTTGGCCATGCTACGCGTGCTGACGCTTACACAAACAATCCCCTGGACTAGAGGTGCGTCTGTAGCCAATCTTCGACTTTGAAAAAGAGGAAGTTTTTCAAACAAATCTTGTTTTTCATCCTATAATTTATGTAAACGACATAATAATCTGAGTGAGATCGTACTGTCGAATAAATTCTAACACTATCGCAATGTCCGAATACTTATATGGACCAACTCTCTTATCGCAAGAGTGGTTGTATAAAGCAGCGGGGTATTTGCGTAACACACGAACTTAGCAGACTTTCATTTTGACAGTTCAACAACATTCATTGCGTTATTTACGTTGCTAAGCAGACGAGAAGCAGAGTGCAGGTTAAAAATAAACATAAAATAACATTTAATGGTTTATTATTATACTTAAATATAAACAATTCTATGATTCCATAGCATCCTCGCTTGGTGTAGGGAGCGCTATCAGCGGCCGCGACGAGAACCGATTTGTGACTGAAACAAATAAAGATTCCATTAGATTAGACAATCTGCAATAAGCTAAAGAAACATACCAACAACCTCACAGGCTACGGCTGCATTTGATAAATGGGCGGGTTTTTTATAAAGAGCTCACACTACGCCAAACATCGATAGAGATAAATTTAAAATGGACGCTGAGAACGTCTTTCGGAGCTCTTGCAGGTTAATTGCGTAACACACTAACAGTAACAATGGGTTTAATTTTGTCAGTTCAACAACATTCTTTGCGTCATTTACGTTGTTGAGCAGATACATTTTTATTTTGTGTAAATTATTTCATAACCACTGCTCTCCAAACGGTGAAGGAAAACCTCGTGAGGAAAGCGGCATGTCCTAGAACTAAAAATTCGTAGACATGTGACATGCACTAACCCGCGTACCCATTAGATTGCGGCCCACTCTCTCTCTCACCGAAAGTAGCCCTGTGTCCCAGCTGTGGGAACATTATAGGCCATACATATATAGATACAGATAGTTATAATAAACACTCACACTGCTCGCTAACATTCAAGTCGACCAGCTCGATGTAGTTCTGCTTGTTGTCGCCGCCGACCGCGACGTTGAAGGGCGCCTCAGGGCACACCGCCGCGCACAGCGCCTGCCCCACGCGGCACGCGCGCTGCGACACCTGCAGCGGGGCCGCGCTGCGGGGGGAGGGGAGTGGGTGAGCAAGAAGGTGAGTAGAAACGTCTGCTCCAAGATTGGATGACGTTTTATTGGTGATTGACCATTGCTCGATGAAGTGCCAGCCCGCGCCGTAGCTGAGCCTGTAGCTTTAAATTCCCGACTGTGACCTCTGAGTTTGTTACGGCCTTTCTTCTTCGAGTAGTCAGATAGGAAACGCCGATCTCATCAAGCTTTAAATAATAAAAAATTGATCCAGCCTATCCCATCTTGCTGTCTTCTCTCCAGCGACGCCCTAAGCCGAGATTCGTACCCCACAGTGGGTGCCCTTAGCGTGCAGTTGCTTAGTTTATTAGATATTTCCCCTGGCTGGAGGCTTTGAGTTTACTTAAGGCAAACACAGGATAGTCTGGTTAAGCAGTCACGACCTCTCAAGGTCAACTACGAGATGCCACATATAAAAAAATGTTGATGGGAAGAAAACAAAACGAAGTATCTTACGATTGCCACGCGAGCAAAGTCGCGAACAGAAGCTTGTTCAATAAGTCCCTAGATGACTAGAAATCTAACTGACTTGCTTCTAAAATTTCTTGTTCTCCCGACCCACCCCGTCGCATCGCATCGGCCGGCCCGCGCTATCACTACGATTCGTTTAGCGTTCGTTCTTATTTCTGATGATTTTAAAGTCTTCTTCAAGAATTCGGCTATCAAATGCAAAAATATTTTTTTCAAATCCGACTAGTAGTTCCAGAGAGTAGCGCGTTCAAACAAACAAACAAAAACTTCAGCTTTATTATTAGTATACATATACAGGGTGGCAGGGACATCGACGCGCAAACTGTAACCATGAATTCAGCACATGAGTTTAGACTCCATAGTGTAGAAAATTTTCGTCGGTTATCAAAAAAAAAATCTTCAGTTTCATGAAAAGTGCAATACCTACGCGGTCAAAATGTATGGAACAGCAATATTAATAACCGACGAACAATTTCGACGCTATGGGGTCTAAACTCATGTTCTGAATTCATGGTTACAGTTTGCGCGCGATGTCCCTGCCACCCAATGCTTATTTAATAATCCTTGGGTTGGCGATATCGTCAAAGTCCAAATACCTGGATTACAGACGCACAGAACCGGGAAGTATGGCAGACGAAAGGGGAGGCCTGTACCCAGCTGTGGGTGATTCCGGGCTGAAATGATGAATAATCCTTACCCAGAGATATCCCAGGTCTTCAGTTTCTCGTCCGTACTGACGGTGATCATCAAGCCGGGCACTCGGTCGCTCAGTATGAGCCCGGTTACCTCCTTGTCGTGCGCGTCTAGTATCCATAGAGGTTCGTCTTGCCGGCAGTCCACGTAGGCAACTTTACCGGTGTTGTTACTCATCTGAAAGGTATGAAATGATAGATTACCAGCGTCAGTCAACTCGTCGATGGATAAACGTCGCACTGAAGTAGCAGACATGTAATCTGCGTTCGCGATTTAGTTGTCAAACATGTAAACAAATATCAGTTTTTGAAAAAAAAACACAATAAAGTTCAGTTTACACTACAACATCAAACATTTTTATAAATTTTTCAATTGTGCTAGTCACTCTGAAATCAATTGGATTTCAACTAAAATAAAGTTGATATTTGTTTAACTTTAAATAACATCAAATGGAAACATAAATTTGAATATGGAGATGCAGCGAACACGGTTTTCTAATATTAATGTTGAAATATAATAGGACAGTTTCAACCCTTCGTATATTCGTATCGAACGTGGATCCACGGGAGATACAATGGCTTTTTAATTCTCCAATAACAAGAGGTACCAAGTGAAAATCCAAAATTTTCCTTTTTTTTTAGCCGTTAATATCACCTCTTTCTGTCCAGAGCTGCCAAGGACCAATCTTTATCAAATATATAAAAACTTTATTCAGTTAAAAAAAAACACGGTACAACATAAAACAACAAAAACTAGTAGCAGATTACAAGAAGCTAGGTTTTTACAAATGCCCTGAATGGACCCCACACTAGGATTCCCTGTGTCTTGGGGTCCAGTCTCTTTCCGAGTAAGGCAAACATTTTCATTTATGTAGGTATGTGAAGTAATTAATTTGAAAAAAATAAAAAAAACAATATTATTACGAACTTAAGTACAATGTATAAAAAACTGACTAAAATTAAAATCATCAATCAAGATGTGATTTGTTTTTTTTTTATATATATTTCTGTTAATAAATCACATACTTACGCCCTTATCAAATAAGTATCTGCTAACATTCTGTCACACTCAAATAAATAATAATAATAATAAATTCTTTATCCAGCTCATTTTTTGCTTGTTTATTTAATAAAGTGACAAGATAAGTGATACTCTAACATATAGTGCTATATAGGTTTTACTAAAATATTTTACTCACGGCGAAGCAGAAGGGGTTCTGTGCGGCCCACACCACGCGCTCGATCTCAGGCGCCAGGCTCCACGCGCGGTGCGCCTCGGGCGTGCGGCAGTCCGACACGCGGGCCTTGCCGTCACACGACCCGCTCACTAGCGTCTGGGCTTCTAAGGGGTGGAAGGCTAGGGATTGGACCTGTGGGAGGTAACATATACTTGAATTAAGAAATTGAGATACTTTTTGTTACAAATGATCACCCAAAAATCAACTTAGAATACATTTTGCTAAAGTAGATAACTGATTAAATGGGGATGGAATGTAAATTATCTGAGATTATGAACACTGAGATAGACGATATGTTAAAAAGGAAAGCAAAGTGTAAAAGTTTTGTTGTTTAAGCAAAATATAAGGAACCTGAAACGAGTATTTCGTGTTTTTTGATTTTATGAACATATTTTGGAGAAAACTATTTACCTAATATCAAAAGTAAGGAACATTCCTAATATTGATCATATTATTTGCACTGATGATGAGATGATAATAAATTCTTCCATATAAATGGACAAATAACATATTTTTGGCATAACATCTATCAAAAAGTACACACACCTTATCTTCGAAGCAGTCTATTTTGGTGTGCGGCGTGCCTTGATCTAAGTCCCATAACAAAACTGTGTTGTCTGCTGATCCACTCGCTAACACGTGTCTGCAAAGTACAAAGTTTTATAAGATATTGTCGACAAACGGTTTTTTTGTCTATCGTACGCAAAATACGCGCATTGACGTGAAGTTGCGGACATCAGCCCGTATCACCTATTGCCTATCTATACTTCATCGCACGTTGGCTAACTGCCGCTAGTACACGCCGACCTCATCTAGTTTTAAAATATGATTGACGTGTAAAAGTGTTTGTACAAACCTACTTACAAAAATAAAATCATTTATCATTTATCATTTATAACTTTGACTTAGGACTTTTGAATGTTAGTCAAAGACCAAGTATGGGATCCATAGGTCAAAAAGGGAAGAATTCACATGTCCATAATATTGCGCTTGACAAATAGGTAAGTACTTACGTAAAATTCCTATTCCACGACAGATCGAGCACGGCGTCCTTGTGTCCGACTCGTTTAGTTTTCTTCTTTTTATTAGGTTTCTTTCCCAGTTTGAATGCGGGTTCCAGACAGTTCTCAATGTCTAAGTCCCATACTTGGATCACTGGGTCCATACCCCCGAGAGCACATAAGTTACCTGAAATGAACCATTTATTAGCGTTCGTTCCCGCTAGTATCACCGGTGGTTCAGTTCGGAGGTACTAGTGGGAACAAAGGTTGAGAACAAACAGTCTCACTAGTACCACTAAGTAAATAGTGGTACTATAGAGAACACAATTTCCCGCTAGTACCACTGGTGGTACAGTTCGGTTGTACTAGTGGGAACAAACCTTTATTAGCAGTAAAGTTTGCGAGTTTTATCCTAATGGCTTTACACTTTTTCATAGATCTAGTTCCGCTGTCGCCATGGTCACAAGATCTATATGTAATATAAAAGTGTTGCGTTTCTCGAAGGATCCGGTCCGAATGAGCCAAACGTATAAAAATGCTATTCGGCACGGAATTACAGTTGTAACTATGATTAGGATTATAGCATAAAATTCTACTATTGAGAAGGTGAAAAGGAGTTCCGTTAACTGTCCTCAGTCCTGATTTCATTGCATACATACATAATTTTTTTTTATAATTACTTGTCGTATTCTACGCTTATTTATCTTACCAGGGTTTGGGTCCGAAGGGTCGTGACTGAGCCATTCAATACACAGTGGGAACCATGGCAGGATGATGTCGTGGTGCACGTAGAAGGAATCCTCTTCTTTGTTGTAAACTGGAAAACAATAAAAATTATTGACTGCACAATACAGAAAATTATTTTTCTATTTTGTCACATAATGTGTGTAATGTGCGGCTTCGCCCTCATGGATGTCGGAAATTATGCCATGGGAAGGCACTGCCAGAATAATAAGATATTCTATGTCCTAACACAGCTCATGTTCTATCTGAAGGCCAATTCTCGTAATATAAAACGTTCAAAATCTAGTCGCAGTCTCATCTCGGCGACAAACAAATGTCAAAAACTTGTCAAAATGTAGGGAAATTAGAAGTATTTTTTGACAGATTGAGACTGAGATCAGACTGTGAACGTTCATAAAATTACGAGAATTGCCCCTCTGGTGTATTGTTACAAAATAATGGTTACATCATTCATTTCGAAATTATACATCTGAGACAGTGCCATCTGCAGTGTAGTCTGTTTCCATGACTCGGAGTGCACGTTAAACCATTGGTCCTGGCTGTCATTCGTGGATCTTTGATAGTCGTTTACGGGTAGTCAGAAGCCCGAAAGTCTGACAACCAGTCTTACGTATTACCCAGTTACTGGGTTGTGGAGGTCAGATAGGCGGATGCTATGTAAAATGCTGGTATTCAGTTCTTCCAGTTGGACTGGAAGTCGACCCCAACATGGTTGGGAAAAGGCTAGGCAGATGATGATGACATCTAAGACAGTTTAGTCATACGTACTGTATACTTCTAAGATGCTGGCATCACTCTCTACATGTCCCACTAACAGAAGGTTGTCATTAGGTTTGATGATATCATCTTCCTCATCACTGTCTGGGCCCTCGGTCTAAAAAGAAATTTGTTTTGAAACTAATAAGCATTAATTTTTAAATTCTTGTTAAAGTTACATAAATTTCAACATCAAAACTCTTTGAGGTCAGAAAGTCTCCCAAAAATAAGAAATCCATTCTAGGTAAATATTTAGGTAGGTACTGGTTATAAATATGCTAGCAATGGATTAATTAAGCCAAAACAAATGGAGAGTTCCATTTGTTTTGGCTTAATTAATCCATTGCTAGCATATTTAAATAAACAAAATCATCTAAGGTGTGATGTCATTGATTTTGATTGGTGTTTTTTTGGTTTGTTTATGTTAACCATCGCAGTCTATAAATCTTTAAGTTCTGTATGTGATTTAATGATAGTTCTACTTTTCTTCATAGATTTTTTTATTATAATTATGGCTTACCCTTATCTGAACATTTTCACTTAGATCACCTAAGTTTGGGAGGGTTGCCACAGTACCAATACCAACAGGGTTAACTGCAAACAATAGATATTTGGTATTATTATCACATTTTATTAATGAATAGTAGTAAAAGGAGCATATGGTAGAGGAGCCCAGAGGATATGCATCTACTCAGCTATCCACTTTTCACCCTGCATATGCTTGCTCAAAATCCCTCTGGGCTCCCCTACCAATATGTAAGGATGATAGCAGTTTACCCCTAAGGGACACAGTCAGCAGTTTAAGTAAGTAATAACACATTACATCATTAAAATTGATAGCATATCTCCTTAGATAGCAATAAAAATTCTACTATAATGTAAAATAATAAAAACATTTTCGGGGCAGTTGAGGGTATACATGTGTAAGCATGATATGAGAATTCTAGACGCAGTAGTGTCAAGATTCCAATAATACAACTCCCCCTGATATTTATGCCATATTAGTCAGACTCTACTGTACTTTATATTGAGTCTGGTATCATCTTGTATGTTTTAAGACTGCTTTTGCTACCAATGTTGATGTGAAGTACAAATCCAAGTTTTTACTATTTAAAGTAAAGCAAAAACTTACTATTATCCTCGTCATCATACTTCTCGAAGTTGAACTCATCGTTAGGGTCGGCCGGAGGGTCTCTTGGAGCTGCACTAGCTTCACCTTCTTCATCACTTTCATCTTCACCAGCCTCCGTTATTCTGTAAGATTAGGTTAGTTTATTTGTTTTTAAAAACTGTAGCATATATATAGATTTCCAAGTATGTATGATTCTAGTGGGTTATAGCAGGTCTAAGTGTAGCAGTGAACATTTACGGGCTGATATATATAATATAATAATGCCGAAATAGAACTTAATCAAGTCGCAAACATCGTGTATTATAAATTATTTCACAATAGTACTGTAACAATTAATAACAAGAACCCACCGTAAATCATCAGCTGTTTGTTTAATAATTTTCTCCAACTCCTTTTCTGTTAATTCTATCTGTAATCAAACAAATAAAACACATAGTTCTGTAGCTACGATCTATCAAGTGGGAAAGTTGCTATCTGAAAGTCGTTGTAAATACCTTTTCCGGCACTGCTTTAGCCACGCCACGACGTACAAAGTGCATACATGATATTAAACTAACTGTCGGCGCCGTTTCGTCCATGGTAATTACAGATTTACAGTAAATTTAAGCTAAAATATATTTCTAAGATCACAATGATCACATGTACTGCACAAAAACAATGTGCACATTCACATTTGACATTGACAGTTTGTTTTCTTGATTGACATGATCTTGCTTGTCAGTGGGCTAAATGTTGTTTCAATCATTGACCTAAGAAAAGTATGGACTGGAAATACCTACGAAAAAAGGGTGCATACCTACAACTCGTATTGTCTCATAAAATGGTTGCCATTGCTAGGGTTGTGTCAATCAAGTAACATCGGTGTTACTATAACGAGTATCGATACTAAATACGAGTTTTACTAGTTATCACGTTTGGATCATACCTAATATTATGTACCTACTTACTTAAAGTCCGTTGTAATTGTAACAGAAAAAGATGAGTAGGTTATCTTATCTTCTGTTATCTATACAAATAAATAAAATTTAAGTGTCTGTTGGTAATGTCAAAATAATAGCTTTTTACTAAACGCTTATCGTCTAAACAATACTTTTAAGAAAAAAAATAGGTAGGAGAGGACAGTGTAGGTCTGTCAACATGTATCAGGTACTTAACAAAATAGAAAACAATGTAAAAGCCAATTGTTTTTAAAACTGTAACCGTGGAGTTTCTTGCCGGTTCTTCTCCATAGGAAACAACCAATTGTTACCATGCACCTAGCTTCTGACGTTTCATAATTAGTGTCCATGTAGGTTTATGTGAAATATTTTTATTTTGGTGCTGTAAAGTTTAGTGTGCACCACAGGCCGGACTTAGCGGCTAGCTAGGTCACTCGGACCGAATAAGATGCATGATTATTTTTGTTAACATCGCAGAATATACGGATATCGTTTCAGCGGAGGAACTAGTTTCGGAAACTATTACAGCAAGTAGGCAACGGTACAACACTATTCCATTCTGACATATGTTTGTAAACAAACGAATGAATTAACAAATATAATAAAAAGGCCTGTTATATGGAAATGAACCCAAATATCAATACTTTAGCCATAAATTCATGATCGCGTTACAATTGTATCATCAAATGTGTAATAGTGTATGTATTAATGTATGAAAACCGGTTACTAACCTGTGCAAAGACAATTGAGGTTGATTTGCATTCTTTCTTGCACCACACTTCACAATACAACACAGAGGCATGTTCAATTTCTATTTTCCAACATTTACATGCAGTTTTAAAAGGTAAAATCCTCGTAATTTTCTCACAAATCTCAACTTTACAAAAAACAAACAACCATTTGACAGCAAAACTACCACGAAACTCGTCGCCTATGATGGCTGCTACGGCACTTACCTACAACTGTCCCTACGTCACGACAAAATGTTGCCATAATTAGCAACAACTTAAAATATAGTTGTCTCTTTTATCAAATAAGATTATCTCACTAGAAAGAATGAGACATAACGATATTTCCAATTCTGAATCACATTTCACTCATATTTGTATAAGCAAATGTATGTATAGATTATCGCGGCGTCTCCATGTTTATTCCTATCTCAATGGTTTCAATAGAAAAATAGTTTTTCGTGAATTAGAGAGAAGGCGTTTTGCTGTGGTTTCCTTGATTTATAACTTAGGTCTTTGAGTTCTGCTCTTCAAGGGTTACCGGCCGGGGGCTCCGTGCTAGTGCTCGGGGACTTCAACGCCAAGAACTTGGCCTGGGGTTCCCGGTGCACGGACGTGCGGGGCAGGATGGTGGAGGACTGGGCTCTGGAAACAGGCCTGGTCGTCCTAAATCGGGGTTCTGTTCCTACGTGTGTGCGGATGCGGGGCGAGTCGGTAGTGGACATCTCGTTCGCCAGCCCCGCTCTGACGCAGCAGGTCATTGACTGGCGCGTCATGGAGGAGGTGGAGACCTACTCCGATCACCGGTATATCCGGTTCGATGTCTCCGCCCAGACCTCCAGCGCGCTGGTCCAACAGGCCCCGAGTGGTCCGCGGTGGGCGCTGAAGCAGCTGGACCGGGAGCTTCTCCTGGAAGCCTCGATCGTGCAGGCCTGGGTGTATTCACCGGACAGGCCTGCTGATATCGACGATGAGGCGGAGTGGTTCCGGGAGGCCATGTCCGAGATTTGTGACGTGGCAATGCCCCGAGTCCGGCCAGGACGCGCCCGACGTCAGGTGTACTGGTGGTCGCAGGAGATCGCGGCGTTACGCAAGGCGTGCGTCGACGCGCGACACCGGTACACCAGGCACCGCAGGCGCCGCATCCGCCCTCCGGATGCGGAAGCCACGGAGGCGGAGCTGTACGGGGGGTACAGAGCGGCGAAGACCGCCCTCCGAGAGGCTGTCCAGCGGGCCAAGGACTTGGCCCGCGAGGAGATGCTGGAGACTCTGAACAGAGATCCATGGGGGCGCCCTTACAAGATGGTGCGGAATAAACTCCGCACCTGGGCCCCCCCGCTGACACAGAGTCTCCGCCCACAGCTGGTGGAGGAGGTGGTGAGCGCTCTGTTCCCTTCACGGGGGGAGCATACTCCCCCGCCTATGGCTCCGCCAATAGCGGTGTCCGAAGCGGACCACATGGACGACGAAGACGACACACCCGAAGTGACCGGGGTAGAGCTGGGAGCGGCGGTAGGCAGGCTGAAGGCCAAAAATACCGCCCCAGGACCCGATGGCGTGCCGGGTAAAGCCTGGGTCCTGGCCTCGACGGCTCTCGGGCCTCGACTGGAGGCGCTCTTAAGCGCATGCATGGAGAGAGGCCAGTTTCCACTCCGTTGGAAGACAGGGAAGCTGGTCCTCATTCAGAAGCCAGGGCGCCCTGCGGACTCTCCGTCCGCATACCGGCCCATTGTGCTGCTCGACGAGGTTGGCAAGCTCTTCGAGAGAGTGATTGCGGGCCGCCTCGTCGGGCACCTGGTGGGGACAGGGCCGGATCTTGCGGATAGCCAGTTTGGCTTCCGCAAGGGGCGCTCGACGGTGGACGCCATCATGCGCGTTAGAGCCCTCACGACGGGGGATGCGGTGTCCCGGGGCGGGGCCGTCGTGGCGGTGTCACTCGACATCGCCAACGCGTTTAATACCCTGCCCTGGAGTTGCATTGGGGAGGCACTTCGGTATCACCGGGTGCCGACCTACCTCCGTCGAATAGTCGGGGCGTATCTGACGGATAGAGCCGTCATCTACCCCGGTCGCGACGGGAACTGGAGCCGGCGAGAGATGTCGTGCGGTGTCCCACAGGGATCGGTTCTGGGGCCGCTCCTGTGGGACATCGGTTACGACTGGGTGCTGCGGGCAGACCTCCCTGATGGCGTCAGTGTAGTTTGCTACGCTGACGACACGCTGGTCCTGGCGCAGGGGAGGTCGCATCAGGCGGCGGCCGACGCAATGACACGCGGGGTTGCGATAGTCGTGGATAGGATCCGGCAGTTGGGTCTCGAGGTGGCATTGCACAAGTCCGAGGCCATGTCCTTTCATGGGCCCCGGTACGGGCCACCTTCGGGATCTCAACTGATGGTAGGAGGGGTTCACATCGGCGTCGAGACAACGATGAGATACCTGGGTCTCGTCCTCGACAGCCGGTGGAACTTCGTCGAGCATTTCCGACGTTTGGCCCCCAAACTGGAACGGGCCGGGGCCGCCTTAAAGTGGCTCCTGCCCAACCTGAGGGGGCCAAACGCCTCCTGCCGGAGGCTTTACGCGGGGGTCGTGCGGTCCATGGCCCTACATGGGGCCCCGGTATGGGCGCGTTCACTGCGGCTTCGAGCCGCACACTATCTGAACGCGCCCCAGAAGGTGGTAGCCGTAAGGCTGATCCGGGGCTACCGCACGATCTCGCGCGAGGCGGCATGCCTCCTTGCCGGACTGCCGCCATGGGATCTGGAGGCGATAGTGCTTGCGCGCCTCCATGATTGGCGCGCGGAGGCACTACGCCGGGGGGAAACTCTGCACCCGCGGCAAATCGCTGCGGAGCGGACGGACCTCCGGCGCGATCTCATGGCGGAATGGAAGGCGCGACTATCGCAACCCAGCGCAGGGCACGCCGCGATAGCGGCGATAAGACCCCTCTTTGAGGAGTGGCTAGAGAGGCGTCACGGCGCTCTCACGTACCGCCTGACGCAGGTCCTCTCCGGACACGGATGTTTCGGGAGGTTCCTGCACATCATCAGGCGGGAGGAGACGCCCGGGTGTCACCACTGCCCGGATCGCCCAGAGGACACGGTGGAGCACACGGTGGAGGTCTGCCCTGCTTGGGCGGAGACCCGCCGTGTCCTCGTGGAGGCGATCGGCAACGGCGGCGACCTCTCGCGCCCGGCCCTGGTGCAAGCCATGGTCCGGGGCGAGAGAGAATGGGAGGCAGTCACCTCCTTCTGCGAAGCAGTCATGCTAGCGAAGGAGGTGGCGGGGAGGCTGAGGGAGAACACCTCACGCCTCAGCCGCCGCGGGAGACGCTCCGGGCGTCGGGAGCCGCGTGACGACTCCCGGCCACCGTAGGCGCGGGCCTGCGGGCGGTGAGTAATGGGTAGCTCTCCGTCCGATCAGGACCAGGCCCGTGCCGGACGGCGCGTTGTGTTCCACGCGCGCCTCAAAGAGATGTCAGCAGAGGACGGGGCCCCACAGGGCCGAAGCCTGCCGGGGCGGTGGGATTTTCCGAAAGGTTAACCGCTGCCCTGGAACAGAAAGGGCTAAGGACGGAACACGGGTGGGTTTTAGTCAGTAAAAGTCTGACACTCCCTTCCGCTCCACCCAGAGCGGGAGGGGTCATTTGATGATTTCCCATCCACAAAAAAAAAAAAAAAAAAAAAAAAAAAAGGGTTACCGGGTTTTCTGTCGTTTGGGCAGTTTCCACTCACTATATTCGTTTTTATGTCACTATTTAATACGTATGGCAATCATTTTTATTATGATCTTCACCTACTTTTCAACAAGCACCAAGCACAAAGTCAAAAACTATTTCATTTCGCCGCTTGGTAGCGTTGTAAACGCTTGAGACCGTAGTAAGTGTCAAAATTCATAAAAATCCCGAAAAAATACTTGTTTATTTACAATGCCAAGATGTTCAGCTGCAGGTTGCCGCAATATGGGGTCACACACGTTCCCTAAAGACCCCTACTGGCGATCATTGTGGGAGAAGGCGACGAACAAAGAGAATTTTAAAGCATCTAAGCATTCGAGGTTATGTTATGATCATTTTACGCCAAATGATTATGTTGATGTGTGTTTATCCACAGGTATGGACAAATTTAGTATTTTTTTCTTTATTTTTTACAAACATATTTTTTTAATGATATCCGACGCAACCTTATTTTGCCAATCACTTGTTATCTCCTTTTAGGGATTTCTCCATTTCATAGATATTTGAAGAAAACAGCTGTTCCATCGATTTTTCCCAGTAAAATTCAACAATCCACAAGTGGGGCTACTGTAATCGAGGCGAAAACTGCAAGTAAGTTATGTCATTTATAACGAATACTGATGCAGGTGTAATATAAACTTTCAATGGCCCCGGGCGGGCGGGGGCGCCATCGTTGTTAGAGCCCTTAGTAGTCATTTTATTAATACACGTCATGCCGATTTAGCCTACGGTGACTGTTCCTGTTTCTTAAGACTATAGAGGTGCTCTAAAATCGACATCGTCGTCGCTAGAGCTCCGACCTTCAATTCATTGTCTCAAACAAGTTCAAGGTTTATCATTTGATCCAGTTCTATAGATAATTTGCATATACACTATGGTTGGTCCATCCATGGGTCGAACTAACCAATATACTGTATAATCTATGGGTCGAACCTAATCGAAGAACCACTGAGTGAACTATAATATTATGTCGTAAAGTGGATACGATTTTTTTTTATTCCGTTGTCCTTAATTTCGTGGTATATAATAATTATATAGATATATAGAAAATATGTATGTAGAAAAGGGCTAGTTGGTAAAATGAGAATGTATTGTGCCGGTTCACAATAAAACTAATGATGAAGAAATTCATCCATCAACATTCATCCCTAAAAAAAACCGTTATAGGACAACGTTTTTTTACACGTTCCTCTGACGTGCAGGAAAACTCAGTTGTTGCTTTGAGAGCAGTGCTGCCAAGTTGCCAACAAGAATTTTGATATTCCGTTGACGCGTGACGTTGGGATTTGCCGTCTGAAATCCGTTTTTTTTTCTCCTTTCAAGCCGTCATTTTGCGGTTACGGTTGCATAATTATATTTTTAAAGATGTAGCAATAAAATAAAAAATAAATTAAATTCTATTAGTATATTAGCATAAAAAGACTCTATGAAATTGGTGAAATGTGGAAACATGAAATGTACAGACTTTGACAGATATTTTACATCTTCCAGTACATTTTGTTGTAACTTTGTAAGATATTTTGTGCTAATATACTTATTAGCGTACGTACTTGTCGGTCGTACAAAAAGATGCAAATATTGCCATCATCAAATATCAAAGTAATAAAATGACAGCAACATTGCGATGCCAGTCAAGTAAATCAAGTGTCAGGTCAGTTATTGTAATTTCGTAAATTGTGTTTTTTTTTTAATAGCGGTAAAATTAGTGGAAAAATTCAAACATCTCAGACGGTAGTAAACAAAATGTAATATTGTTATTTGCATACGTGCTAGTTCTGGTGAATATATTATACGGTTTAGGTAACACACTATTTAAAAAGTTTTTGTAATATTGTAACGAATAATAAAAAAAGTCGATGTTTATTAACAAAATTATTATCCCTGTTGTGGTTCTACCGCTAGGTGTCGTGTTTGCGACACGGCCATTATCTGTCAGTAACTCATAAATTGCAGCGTTTCGTATTTGTTTATTGGAAAATAAAATGAATATGCGGTATGCCTAGTTGCGCTCTTCCTGGCTGTAATAACGGTGGTGTGCATTTATTTCCGAAAGACACAAAGTTGCGAAAAAAATGGGTCCAAGCCATGCGAAGAAAAAAACCTGTGACCGACACAATCAGATTATGCCGAGCACACTTCATAGAATCTGATTATGTGGGTGTTTCTGCGTATACGGGTAAGATCAACGCTTTGAATATTTTAGTCAGTATAATGTATCATAAAAATGAAACAACAAAAATATATTTGCGATTTTCAGGTCGTCAACAAATAAGTCGACATTTAAAGAAAGATGTCGTGCCGAGTATATTTCCGTGGACTAAAAAGTCTGCAACGGCATCGGATGCTACACAACAACAGAAAGCTTTAAGTAATATACTCGGGATTTATTAAAACCACCATATATTGAGCCAGTGTGAGATGCTTTAGAATTACTGATACGGCAACACTATTCACAAATTAGAAACTCTTAGCTTGTAGTTAGGACTTAGTTTTATTTATATCTAGCAGTTTTCCGCGACTTCGTTCCCGGTACCTTTGCGGGTGTGCGTACGATAAAATAATAAAGATTCACAGCAATGAAACATTTATTATAGTAAAGCAGCATTGAAAAATATAGTACATGCTTGTTTTCTCGTATAACGGCAATCCGGAATTGGATAACGTGGTTATCGCTGGTCCACACCAGCGATAACCACGTTATCCAATTCCGGTTATAATGGGTGATAGCATTATTATTTTTTATGGAATCAATTAAATTTTTTGCGCGCTCGCGCCTTTGTTAGCTAGGGCATCGATGATTTTATTACAAACTAGCTGCGCCCCGCGGTTTCACCCGCATAAGTTTCGATCCCGTGGGAATGTCGGGATAAAAAGTATCCTATATGTTAATCCTGGTTATAAACTATCTGTGTGCTAAATTTCGTCAAAATCTGTTCAGTAGTTTTTGCGTGAAAGAGTAACAAACATCCATACATCCATACATACAAACTTTCGCATTTATAATATTAGTAGGATAGTTTTGTCATCGAGTGAGTCTCGATGTTTCAGCCGCATTACAGGCGGATACCGCGAATTACTGGTCCTGCTCCTCGGCCACTTGGGCTAACTAATTGATAATTTCATATTTGGATGTAGCTTTCTGTTGACATACCTACCTATTTTTTTTTCTTCTATGGCAACTGGGCCGATATCGACTATTCTGCCAGCGCGTTACCTATCCACTTTGTGATGGTTTTTTTTTTGTTGACAAGTCACGCTGACTTTTTATCCCGGTAGGTAGCGTGTTAATCGCTGGTGCTGGATCAACTGTCAAAATTAACACAAACTCCATACTTTTTTACCAAAACAAACGATATATTGTGCTCTTATAAGTTATAACATGCCTCAATGTAGTGTTTTTCAATGCAAAAATAATGGAACACACCGATTTCCTGCCGAAGAGAAAAGAAGAAATCAATGGATCAAAGCCTTACACCAAAAAAATTGGAAACCAACCTCGTCTGCTAGGTTATGTAGTAAACATTTTAAACCTAATGATTTTTACGACGAAAGCAGATATACTGGTAAGTGCCACGGTTTTGATATCATCTAATCATAAACGTAACTTAATATTTATTTCAAATAATGGACTAAATCTGTTAGACTATTTTTTTTTTATTGATTTTAGGAGTACGACATAACCGCAAGAATCTGAAAAAAGGAGCAGTACCAACATTGTTTATATTTTCAAAGCATGAGGCCCCAAAATCAAAGACGGAGCTGAGACATCAAACTAAAAGTGTTTCAACAAGAGAAATTACAGCAATTGTGCAAGCAAATGTGAACGTGAAAATGTCTGTCAGCACATCAAAAGGTGACAAAAATGTACCCAAGACCCAAATAAATATTAAACATATTTGTGGCTCTATTGGTCGTTTCAAGAAAAATCAAGATAAGGCGTTTTACTCTGGGTTGGAGTCCCTATTTGGTTGCCTCCTATCGAAAGATTACTTAATTTAGTTACCATATCTCAAGGAGTCGTTTCAGTTTTGTATGGGGCATGGACCTAGGGAACAAACCACCTAAACCAAGGAACATATTTACTCTAGACCTAAACTCTGATTGTTAATTTGCTAGACTAAAATGATCGCTATGATCGACTTTCTGTGTGAACATGACAAAAAAAGGTTGATCGCACTGAAATTATGGTCTAATAGATTTATGTAGGTAATATTGTGTGGGTACCACTCTAATAAAATAGAAAATGCTTGACAGTTATTGTAAAATGCTTTTATTCTTTATTTTTACACGATCATTATTATTACACACGATCATTTAGGTTCTAGGCCGCACTTTGGTTTCCCCGCACGCAATATATACTTATTTGCATTATTTTGCATCACGAAATAATGCAAGCAAACGCACTTGCTGTTTTAACCGACTTCTAAAAAAAGGAGGAGGTTCTCAATTCAGATGTTTGTATATTTTTTTTTTTATGTTTGTTCGCGCTTAACTCCGTCGCTTGCCAACCAATTTGAAAAAATCTTTTCTTGTTGGAAAGGGTATACTTTCCAAATGGTCCCATGACAAGCGATTTTTGAAAAATCAACAAAAATCAAAAAAAATATCGCAACAAAAAGGTGAAAATACTTTTTTACAAAAAAAAAAAAAACAACCAACTTCCTTAAAAACACTACAAAGTGAAAAATAACTTTAATTTCGGAAGTCGGTGTCTTTGGTATTTTTGTGCTTCGTTTTTCGCCACTGACTTCCGAAATTAAAGTTATTTTTCACTTTGTAGTGTTTTTATGGAAGTTGGTTGTTTTTTTTTTAAAGTTTTTATCTAAATCATGTAACCAAAGGTTTAGCTATAAAAAAACCAGCCATATTTGATTACCATTTAGCATTTTAACCCTATTTTTTTTGGTCTAACCTTTTGAATTCTCTGTAGCCAAATTTGAAAACTTGATTAAGTACTAAAAAAAAATAACTACTTTTCTTTGCTTTCGCTTAAACCGGTAAAACCTGCCTGACACCTTCCTCCCCTAGTTGGCAACACTGAAAGTAGTAATAGTAAAATTAGTAAACAAACATTGTGTCGAAATTGTCGAAACCGTCAAACACGATTTTATTGAATAACTTTTCAAAGTCTAAGTGTATTGAGTAAACCCGTCCACTAATGCATTACTGTTTCGTCTTCGGATGTTCAAATAAGGCAAACCATTCGTTTCCTCGTGATGAGAAAACTATTAAATTGTGGGAAGCAGCAACTCGGTGTCGAGTAAAAAACACTCAAAAATATGTGCAGTCCACTTTAAACCTGAAGATTTTTGTGAAATTGGAACGTACTCAGGTTAGTCTCTTGAAAATATTGAATTAATTCGGTAAATATAGTTCCATTTCGTATGAAAAACATAAAACATAACCTAAAATATTATTTTGCTCTCAGGGCTAAAAAATACCAGGCGCGTTATAAGGAAAGGTGTGGTGCCTTCAGTGTTTACCTGGTCCGAAAAGGAACATTTTAAACATAAGGAAAGAAGAGGAATAGACCATGCTGAAGTAGAAAGAAAGAAAATAACCTTTCCACACTTAAAAACAAATTGTGAGCAAGGACCTAACTAATGCTTGAATGTTAGATGACAGTGTCGGTTATTTAGAAGATAGAAGAAGTTGTAACACGAAAAAAGAGTGATAATAATGTAATAATTAGTCCACAACAACCAACTCAAAAGTAAAACAAAAGTAATCTCAGTTTTTATGATTAGCACATAAAAACTACCAGTTGTATACAGTAGAAATATAATACTGGCTTGGAGTCATTATAAAACTCACATTAATAAAGAAGACATGCTATAACCAGTGAAAATTTGAATCAATATGAAAATTCTGAAATGAGCCAATCAATGAGTTAATTTATGAATTATCTGTGACTGATACATCAATGTTTTTCATGAACTGAACAAATCACTGGTTACCACTGATACGCAGTTGACTGTATCTTATTGGACAGAGATAAAAACTGTCTCTTGCTCACTCTAGGTGTTGCTACCGTCTGTTAGTTTATTACTATACCATTGTTGAGTGGTCAAAATAGAGTTTGTGTTCAAAGAAGTTATATCTGTTGAGGTTCACTATTCAAGAATCATCACATTCACTATTCAATCAGTGGTCTCACATCCATATAATATGTATATATTTTTTTGTAAACATGCTTCTTTGAATAAATAAATAATATGCCTCGTTGCGCAGCTGTTGGCTGTAAAAATCAAGGGACTCATCCTTTTCCAAAAGATGTTAAAAGACGAGAAATGTGGCGGAAAGCTGTCCAAAGAAAAAATTGGATACCCGAATCATGGGCGAGATTATGTGCCAACCATTTTAAACCTGAAGACTATCGTCAGTTTAATGCGTATACAGGTGAGGATTCTTTTCATGAAACAGAGAACTAACTAAGGTTCTTATTACAGACACTTGTGTAAGTTTATATAATATTATGTGTGTTTAAATTTGAGCTAAGTAACTCATATATCCTGCAATCCATATTGTAATTATTATTTAATGTTTGCCACATATCTTTTCTATCTGTTTTAGGCAGTCCAAATACGAATAAAATCCTGAAGAAGACAGCTGTACCCTCTAGGTTTTTAACTCCAAGCAGGGTTTCCGTGTCATATGCATCCAGTGGTCAACAAAAAAAGAACATAAGTAAACAAACACAAAACAACCATCATTATTGATTTCCCTTTCTACTAAAGCTGTTTTTTTACCAGCGGTAGATGCTTTAAGTGCTACACCCCAAATTTCATTCATTTTTATGTTGCTTTTTAATAACAACAACAGTGAACACACACAATGGTGGTCAATGAACACTCAAGAGTGCCGCCACCTTGTATGAGCTTTCAGTTCTTAACACCATTAAAATGATGACTCTTACAATCTGTAATCTAGAAATGTTTAGATTTAAATTGTAAAAGTTTTTTTTCCTCTTTCAGGGTTAAAAAAACTATGGATTCAAAAACTTTCGACAAATAAATAGTACAATTTGAACACCCTTGACGATGATTGATTTATTTCTGCCAAATACCTACTGCAGTCTGCTATTAAATACCTATGTTATTAATAATTTGTATTCTTTTTTCAGGTCCAATAAAGAACAATGATTTGAAGAGAAATGCAGTTTCACCTCAAAATGCACCAAAAAGTGAAGAAAGTAATCCTTCAGAAATAAATAGCGTGCTCAGAAATAGATCGATGAGATTGAAGAACAGAAAAGCTTACTTGTAAGTACTGATTTAGAGTAATTAAGACTTCATTTACAGTAATTATTGAGAACTGGAATCTATCTCTAATCCATACGGCACCACATGCGACTGTTCGTAAATCAGCCTAGGCTAATTTAGGAATCGTCACATGTTATACATATGAAATGCTGTTCGTCGGTTAGGCTATTTTTTGTTTCTTAATTTTCGTAGTAGTCCGAATTCAGTTATTATGGAAATATGGATTCCCGGATTTTTCAAATTCGGGAAAAACTGAACATCCTTTTTGTATGGGATTTTTGTAAGAATGATTGAAATCTGGACAGGATGAAGTCTGTCGGGTCACCTATTTGGGTAAGGCCGCGGATTTTGCCACTTTTTGAATGAAAAATATGTCCCAAATTTAGACATAAAAAAATAAAATGCTTTGTAAATTGCAAATAATATTGAAAATATCATACATAGGTAGGTAACGTGATTCTTAAACTTATATGAAACTTTACTCCTTTATTGGTTATTATTATTTAAGGAATTACATTATGTTTTAAATGACATATATAAAAACACGTAAACTGATAGTGTAAATTAAATAAACACACAGTCAAAGGTCACAAAATAACCCGCCCCTGATCGCTCCTGGCGGAAAGGTGCCCATAACACTCGCCGCATTGCCTCGCTGAATAGCGATGGCCAACCTTTGCACCAAGAACGATCCAGAGCGGGAGTCAACGGTTGCCTCCCTGAGCTTACGGCCCAATTCCGCCACAAAAACCTTCGCTGCCCTACTCCAGCTACCCAGGGTCTCCACAGCTACCGGCACAAAATAGTAAGGCTGCTCCAAGGAAGCGTACTTGAGCCTTTTTAAAGAGCAGGCGTCTTCAGCTGCGGCAGAGGCAGTGTGCGTGGTGCGACTCAGGTGACTGGCAGCGACAGTGCTGACGCAAGTTGCGTCCCAGATCAGGCACTTCCCGTTCTTCCATGGCACTAGAGTCAGCCCATCCGGCCTCTTACCATCACACCTGCTAAGACCTGAAGGCTCAAGCACGCAGGGGACGTTTGCCGATATAAGGGCTCTACGGACTATGTCATTCAGGGCATGGCGACGCGGGAACCTCCCTGTGCAACGCCGGCAACTCAGTGCGTGATGACCATCGGCCTCCACCATGGAACCGCAGGTGCATATGTGGGGTTCGCACACCTTACAGCCCAGGCGGAGAGCCACCGCCACACGCAAAGAGTCATCACAAAATTCTTAAACTCTTAGAATGTATTCATAAAGAGAATAATTTTATGTCATACAGATTATAAAATACAATGAGTTAAATTTATCCAGACCCCCAAATTTCGTCAGAAACACTGTGTCTTTTTGGTTCGGCCACACATTTGAAGTTATTAAACTTTTTTTTTTTCTAATTATTGTCTAATTATTTGTGGCTATCTGAAATGTCTCAAAGTTTAGCTGCACTAGAGTGGTTTTAATATCTTTAATTATGCGATTTTCTTTGAATTATCACTATTCAAACATTTGGCTCCATATTTTTACTTCTATGTTACTATTTTCTATGTTACCAAAGTTTGGCTCCTAGTTATTCAAAACAGACAGTGGTAGATTTTAGTAATTTTACTGGCAACATCGATTGTGCAGGCAACGCATTAAAAAAAAAACGCCATTTTGTCGTCTCTGGACGTGGACTGGTGTCAAACTGTCAAAGTGTACAAGTGTGTTTCGGTAGCGGATTTTTGCTGTGAATTTTGGCGATTTCAAAGGTAAATAACAGTTTTTATTACACACCTCTTATAAATCACTATGCGCGAGTGACTAAGAAGTGCGTGAATGTGTTTCTTTGTTTCAAATTCGGCTCGGTTTTGAAATTATACCTACTTAAAAGCTCGAAAATTGCTCATAAACCGCATAAACGTTACTTCTATGTTACCTACTAGTGTACTAGTAATGTTGATTGTATGTTACGGCAACGTTGAAGTGTTGTAAAGGTTTGTGCATATCGTAGATTATATTTTTCCTTTCACACGGCAAGGTTTAACCCTTGTAAAAAAAACTTCCCTATTTAATATTTGCTCGAGGTTTTCACTAAGTAGAGTAGCGTTTTTACAAGCTTTTATTTAAATGCTATAGAAAGACAAAAATAAACTTTTAATTTAAAACTTTTACTATCAACTTATAACGTCATTACGACATTAATCATTCATTAAGTACAGACGCCAGCACATCAACCTACTACAATCTGTCAAATTTCTTTAATAGATTTTCAACTTTATCTCTAAAGCATTAAGGTTCAAGTTCAAGGTTGATTGGGAAAATTTGACAGTTTCGGGTAGCTTGACCTGCTGGCGTCCGTACACAGTTTGTATGATATAAAAGCTTGTCGCGAGATTTAAGTAGGTACTTGTATTTACTTAGTTTGAAAATATTAATAGTTCAAATCAATCACATCAAGTTATTTATTTTACTTGTTTATCTACACAATTACATCTCGCGAGAAGCTTTTAGATCATATAAATTGTGTATTGACGTTAGTAAAAGTTTACGACAGCTGAAATTTTTGATTCAGTTCACTTTTCTGATTTACGACTAACCACTATGAACATTGTCACAGATGCAGATTGTTGAAAGCGACAGAGAAACAAAAAAAATACAGAGAAAAATTAAAAACAGAGAATCCTCAAAAATATGACGAAATGCGGAAACAAGCAAAAGAAAGATCTGCATGACATTATAAAAACAAAAAAAGTACATATACTAAAGAGCAAAAACAAGAATTACGCCAAAAATGGAAGGAAGATCGGAAAAACATTGTGTGATTCTAAAAAAAAAAAATGTTAATCTCTAATAAATATAACTAAATAGACATGTTCCTAGGTACAGACGCCAGCATATCAAGCTACTACAATCTGTCAAATTTATTTAATAGATTTTCAATTTTATCTTTAGAGCATTAAGGTTCAAGGTTGATTGGGAAAATTGACAGTTTCGGGTAGCTTGACCTGCTGGCGTCTGTACAAACGTCAGCACATCAAGCTACTACATCCTGTCAAATTTCTTTAATAGACCTAGATACTATTAAATAAATTTGACAGGATGTAGTAGTAGTAGTAGTGTCAAGGTTGATTGGGAAAATTTGACAGTTTCGGGTAGCTTGATGTGGTGGCGTCTGAACTATATAAGATTGTTCTCATTTTTGTGATTTTACTAAACACTATTGGTCTCATTTTCTAGGTTTGAAACTTAATAATTATCTATAATGAATGTTCTTTAGTTTTGATAAATATATCATAATAAATATCTTGTTGCACTTACTTAAATCATAGTTTTTGTTTTCCTCATAATGTTCAGTTTATTTAAAAAATTGTCATGGCTGTGATGATTGCGAACTGTATACACTGTACTGTATACAGTTTGCAATCATCACAGCCATGACAAATTCTCTATGAATAATAATATAATTTTGTTATTTTAGTGTTATCTTTAAAAAAAAAACGGGTTGCACTCCGGCAGAAGTGAAAATTTGAATATTAACGTTGTGCATTGTTGATATTTTGGAATGCGGTCTACTCTCCCTCCGTCTTACGAATTTTAGATCAGGTCACGTATCTTCCTGACGCGAGTTTAACATTTTTTACCCATCACAACAAAAGTGCACCACGCCGCTAAAGAAATTTCACTTCAAAAAATGAACGTACAGTTCTAAACCTTTTTCTGCTATCATTGAACCTTTCACAGTTGTCGAAATGAAATAAGTAAAAAAATTCGGACTGAAGCTTTTGATCCTAACACATCGTAGAAGTTACTCCTTTTTTTTTAAAGTCGGTTAAAATACCTCATTCTGCAATAAGCCTTATATATTATGAGGTACTTTCGCGTTACTTCTACGTTACTGTAACATAGAAGTTCTATGTTACAAAGTGGCAAAATCCGCGGCCTTACCCATTTAGGAATAAAAATGGTGGAAATGCACCCTCACAATTTTTTTATGTTATACTGGTATTTTTTTGCAGGTTAAATCTTAGATGTTCTGTACCACATTGCAACACAAGACCTAACAATGAAATTTCTCTACATCCATGTCCCAATAACGCAGCAGTTAGAACTGAATGGGCCGAAGCTCTCAGGGTCAGCTATCAATATGTTAAGAACATGGTTGCCTGCAGCCTACATTTTACGAAGCTAGATTTTATTCAGTCGAGTACGTATTCATATGAATTTGAGATAACTGGCTTATGCAACAATTAATTTGATAGCTTTGGACTATTTGAACAAAACGGAACTATAATAAATATTAATCTTGTAACACTAAAAAGTTTAACGAAGTAATGATTGTTAATCTTCTTCTAATAGAAAATTCAGAGCGAGTACTGAAGCACAGTGCAGTGCCGTCCCGCTATCTACCAACTCGTAAAAAAGTGGTGGGGCCAGCAAAAAATAAACTTTTGAGGAAAAATAAAGCTTTTGAGAGGTTAGTGCCTTTTATTTAATACAGTAAACAGGAAAGTAATACTTCTCCATTAAAAAAAAAGAAACAATTTATTTTTTAGTGATGATATTTTTAATTTAGTTTCTTTAATCTTGCAACACTGATAAACCAGCATCGACCATTGTGTACGGGGCTCAAAATAATTGGCAGTATTGGTGACCAGAGACTAAATTAAATGTAGACGAGTGAATGAGTCCTCTTTCGTGAAAAGAAAAGTCGAGTGCAATCTTTACATTCACACGCGTAATGTAAGAGAAAAAATATATTAAAACAAGTCATCCAGACAAATAAAGTGTTAATACATATCGAAAATATGTGAAATTCTAATTATTTTATTAATAACTATATTTGCTGCATAATTACGAACAATAATTCAATCGGTAAAATTCTCATTTCGTGTGTGTAATTTTGTCTATTCTATTGCAAAAACTATACGTCAAAAATGTCATTAAAATTGACAAATCTCACGCGATCTAAATATTTTTAAATGTTTTATTTACTTTTAAATCCATATTCATGTGTTTTCTGTGATGTGTTAGGCAGCAGACGATGACCGATACTGTTGGCGAAGCAAAGGATGCTATTCAAGAGGAAGTGTCTCGTGAATGTCGTGCTTGTCTTAAAAAGTTAGACGATAAGAAGAGCTGTTGTAATGTTTTTCAATCCTGGGCCCCTCCCTGGGATGGTATGGAAGCCACCATAGCCGAGGATTTGGCTAAATTAGCTAATGTTGAGGTTAGTAAAGAGAATAAACTTCTTATTTTGTAATTAAAAATAAAACAAGGTTATTTTGTAGCTTCCCTTCCTCTTGTGCCTTGTGGGTTGTATAAAATAGATACGTGATAGTCAAAAGAAGTAGAAGACTTCTTTGTGTTTGTATTATGTAAAGGAAGGTAATAGTTTTGATAGTGATGAGGTTATCGCCTCAGGGATTGTTACAGTTGTGCAAACATTATGATGAAACTTTAGGTTATAGATTAAGATACCTGAGAACAAACCATACGTTGGTACTTGGGTATCTGCATCTATGACCTCATTAGTCATTTTATTTAAAATGGAAATAGTAAATACCAAAGTACATTATAAACTAAATTATCAAATAAACTTAAATATTCATTACATCTTTGACTCTTTCTTACTTATCCATGTTACATTACATATCCATCTTCATATTACTAAATCTTTACAGATATCAGTAACAGATAGACATTCTAAAGTCTTATGCGCACCTTGCTACCAAAGGCTACTGGACGCAGCAATGTTTGCCTCGAAAGTGCGGTATTATGACTTACTCCTAAGAATGAGGTTCACTGCTGAAATAGACATGGAAAAGGTCTGGCCTAAACCGATACAAGTGGACAAAAACATCAACGGTTCCGTTTTCAATAACCCAATGGACATAGAAATCAAACAGGAAGTGCTTTCCGATGAGGAATATCCTGTTAATGGTACTGATAACTTGTATGTTGAGACTGAACTAACCAATTTGGATATAAAGATAGAACCAGAAGAATTAGTGGAGCCTCCGCCTATGAATATTACTATAAACGGTGAGTCATTTTATGTTATAGTAAAGTAAAATATGTTTATAGCACTGTGTAACCTAAACCTGCACTTACGCTTTTTTGTGATTTAAGTAGTCCATTTTTACACAGGAAAGTGTGACTAAATCTAACAAGATTAGGTCACACAAGCTATAAAATAGTATACAATCAAGGCATGAGCATTGATCACCACACTTCCTCTTGGTGGATAGGCAATTTAAAACTTATAAAGAGTGGCAGGGACATTGACGCGTAACTTGTTACCAAGAATTCTGTACATGATAGATAGATAGATAAACTGTTTATTCAGTGCAACAAAAGACACAATACAAGTAATAAAAAATAAAACAATCCAAAAAAGGTGAAACAAAAAAAAACTAAGATTAAAAAGATAAATCGACCCATAGACACCTCGTACATCTATAATGGTCGATCACTACTTTGCGCGATGATTCTGAACCCCTGGGTTGAAATTTTCCATCAGGTATTAAAAAATCAAAATATACTGTTACATATATTTTGACCGTGTAGGTTTGCACTTTTCTATGGAACAGCAGTTTTTTTTGATAACTGTTGAAATATGTCTTTTCTAGGGGTGAATTCATGGTTACAGTTTGTGCGTCGATGTCCCTGCCACCCTGTATTAAATTAAAAGTCAATAATTATAAGTTTACTGACTACTAATTAGGTATGTTCAAAATTTTATAAAACATTTATTCTTTTCCAGGTACAATATCATTGGATCCATTAAACTCTGAGAACAAAGATGTGAAAAATGGAACTGAAGTACAGCAGGAAACACAAGTAAGCACTTTTATATAGAAGTAATCTGTCTGCATGGAAAAATACCTTTTTTTTTATTGGAAATTCATTAATAATTAAGGAGTGAACAGCTATACTACACCCAGAATTTATTAAGATACAAAAGACTCCTCTAAGGCCCGTATTACAGAACCTCACTCAAAACTCTAGCATTACTTAAAACTAGTTTTAAGTAAACCTTGAGTCTTGAGTGAGGTTCTGTAATATGGGACTTCAATTCATACTTAATATAAGTATAAACTAAAATTTTAATATTATGAATTATGTAATACTAACATAGTTTTAAGACCTTTGTAACTAACAATTAACAACAAAGAATTAGTCTGAAATAAATGAATTTATTATTATAAACTAATCAAGGTGATATTTCTTTCCAGTTCATAGAAATGGAGGTGAAACAGGAACCCACAAGTGAAGGAGAGCAAGAAATTGAGCAGAGTCCTGATCTGTCACTTGAATGTTTACTGTGCACCAAGTCCTTCAACAGCGTTACTGGACTTAAGGTACATATTTAAACATGGACTAGCTTTTGCAAGCGACTTGTTTTTTTTTTTTGAACCAATAGTTAAGTGGCAATGGTCTGTTGAAAGAGCGTCCATTTCCATTGCAATTTGGAAAAGCCCTATTTCCTGTTATAGGTTGAGTTGATTAGTAATTTAGTACCCAGAATTAAGTGATTTTAGAAGCTGGAAGAATTCAAATGTCAATATGCTGTGAAATCACATGCTGTCACAACTTACTGATTGGGAATCTTACATTCTGAAGTGATATAATAGAATCTGCAGAAAATAGTAGCTGAAGTCCAATCATGTAGCAATTGCAGTCACTCCTTTCGGGTCTAGTTTAATGCAGTTGTAAATCCTATAACATGTTGTTTGTTGTAGAGATGCTTTTCTGTGACTAAATAGTCCATTTTTACACAGAAAAGCGTCACTTAAGTGAGGGTCCCACGAGCTATAAAATAGTATACAATACGTGTGACTTTTATTAATGCACGGCGTTTAGCACCCGTGTCACACGTGTCGTAATATACTATTTTCAAACTTCTCTGATATAATTAATAATTTGAAACATTGTGTTTATACAGGCTCACGTGATAGCCCAACATTCCTACAAGACTGTCAAAAGAAAGGCAGACGGCAGTGTGTCGCCGGAGAAGAAACGCTGCGACAAACACCGGTGCGCGATTTGTAAACGAAGTAAGTGATATTTTATTCCATCACACACAGGTTTTTCTGAAAAAAAAAAGTCTGTAAATAGGATATCTCAATGACTTTTACACATCATATTATAAAAATAAATAAGCTAGATGAGGTCGGCGTTTCCTATCTGATACTCTGAGAAGAAAGGCCGAAAGAAACTCAAGAGGACACAGTCTCTTTTTAAAGTCTTGATTAGATCATGTGAAGACCATGTACATTGATATCTGAAATGGTCTTTTGAGGAAATTACCACACAGGTTTGAGTGGACCAGCCCAGTCAGTGCAAGCATTTATCAATAATCGTGTAGCTCAACTCAGAACTTGAGGAGCTCAACGACTAGACGAACAATACCAAAGAAAATGGCTCGACTTACGTAATAATAGCCGCTGAAGGTAATACGGCGTTTTTGAGTTATAGATAATTCCGAAAGCAGTTATCTAAAATAACCATCTCCACTCCTCAGGTTTCCAAACATCGACAGACCTAATGGTGCACGAGACATGTCACAACAAACACTCGTGTTACGGCTGTACGGAGAAGTTCGACTCGTTCGAGCAGCTGTCTCGCCATCGAAAGCGGTGTAAAGCAAGCATCGGGAACTCTGTGCAGAAGCTCAAGACTTTGGAGGATGTAAAGAGGTGAGATATCTAAGTGTCATCAATAATCTCCTGTATTTATCCGTTTGGTTGTTGGGTATTGATGTTCAAAGGGCAATTCTGATCATTTTAAGAACATTCACATTCTTATCACAGTCGCAATATGTCAAAAAATTGTATAGCGTTTACCTGCAATTTTGACATTTGATTGTCGCCGAGATGTGATTCCGACTAGATTTTGAATGTTTAGAACATTAATTTACGGGAATTGTCCTGCTGACCTGCCTTACAATAAGAACGAACAAAACTAGCAAATTTGATTGCGGAACTTAACTTTCTATAAACAACATCACTATGGTAATCGCAATATGATTTATACACATGTAGACAAGTAGATTTTATTACTCAGCTTTGAGTAATAAATAACTGGAGAAACGACACAGGCTCGAATTTCTTTATAAAATAATAATAAATTTGTTATTTTCAGGCCACTACCAGAAGAAAAAGTAGAACACTTAGAAGTGCAAATAGAAAAAAAGATAGAAACAGAAACTACAAGTAAAGTCGAGGAAGATATTGAAATGAAAGAATCGGAAACTATAAAAGATGTAGATGTTGAAATGAAAGAATTAGACAGCGGACAGAAAGAAGGAAACAGTGAAGAGAATCAAGAGGTTGGCAAAGTAGAATATGATAAGAAACCGGAAAGTGTAAATGAAGAAATAGAAAATGTTAAGCAGTTAGAAAGTATAATAAAAGAACCAGAAGTAGATAATGTTATGGAGTCAGAAAGTATAAAACAAGAACAAGAAGATGAACATAGAACTTCTTCTATCACACTTTCTGACGCCATAACATTAATGGAGGCAGAAAGTGTTATAGAAGAAGTTGGCGACGATAAACAGTTACCCAGTGTAATAGAAGAAGGTGACAATGATAAGAACTTAGAAACCGTAGTGGCTGAAGTAGACAGTGATAAGAACCTAGAAAGTGTAGTGGAAGCCGAAGTCAACAAGTTAGAAAGCCTAATTGAAGAAGAACAATGTGTTGCAACAGCAGAAAGTGAAAAAGAAGAATTAGTAGCTGAGGAGAAGAAACTTAATCTAGAAATACATTCAACACAAAACAAGACTGAACCCACGTTAAGCAATGCTGATATGCAGGTAGATACACTTGGTAATGACGGTACTTAGGAAATAAACTCTGATATTGAAACACAACCCCTGTTAAGGGGTAAATTGTCATAATATACTCATGAGCTGCCAAAAAGTTCTGTAAGAATAAGAGTGTGAAAATCAACACAGGAATAAAAGAAACAAAGCTAAGCGTAGCGGATTTTGATGTCTTTGTGGACAATTCAAGTAAGAAAGAGCACCTATGTGTAACGAAACTGAGGGGCAATTCTCGTAATTTTAAGAATAGACTATGAACGTTCTTAAAATTACAAGAACTGCCCCTCTGATCTCAGTCTCAATCTGTCAAAAATACCTCTAATTTCCCTACATTTTGACAAGTTTTTGACATTTGTTTGTCGCCGAGACGAGACTGCGACTAGATTTTGAACGATTTTATTTACGAGAATTGGCCTTCTGGTCTAGAGCATTCTTCACTAACAATCTTCCTGCCTTGCTAATGTGAGATACATCTCGGTCTCGTGCCAACACGAGATTCGAAACGCAAACTATAAATGACAAGGCGGTATAGGTTTTTTTTTGTAGTAAATTAATAATTCAGGACTAAATTTATGTAAGTACGTTTTTACCTCAACGGTTGATGTGATTACAAATTGAAAGTGTATTTAGACGGCATAACTATATCGCGTCGTACCATAGAGTATGGTTGCATATTTAAGGTTGGGTTATGTCATGGTTATTTTGTATGAACAACATTTAATTTTTATTACTGCATAATTTTTATTGCAATACGAAACATTTGTATGATTGAAACTTGAAACTGTAAGCAGTGTGCGACTGATTGTTAAAAGTATTTTTATGAAGTACTGAACTTGTCCTACTATGAGCGAGTATTTTGTAATATTTAATAGCCAACAAAACTCTGTTATTTTCAAATCAAATGGCTTAATGGCTAATGGCTCATTTACATGGAGAAAGTTTCTCGACTCGTCGATACGTGGCGAGAAACTCGGTACGTCTATAACCACCACATCGAGTGCGACAATAGCCTGAGAGTATACTCAAATAAATGCTGTACTATAACAGGGGCAATTCACGTAATTTTAATCGTTGTCTGATCTGTCTCAATTTATAATTTTCCTAGATTTTTGACATCGTTTGTCGCCGAGATGAGATTGCGATTAGAATTTTAACATTTTTAATTATGAGAATTGGCCTTCTGATCTTCTGTGTTTTTGACGTTAATCAAAATCAAAGTCATTTATTCAAATTAGGCTGAGAGTCAGCACTTTTCGAACGTCAAAATTACAAAAGACAGTCCCCCAAGACGCCCGCCCTTCACATCTTCCTAGTGCTTTCGCTGGGTGGAAGAAGTGACGCAACAAACTCCCCAGCAGAGCACAGACAATACTGAGATAGATTGCGACTAGATTTTGATCGTTTTTAATTCCGGGAATTGGTATTCTGGTAAAATCATTTTTCAACATCCTTTATAGTGATTCAGTTTTTACCTTCAAGCTGGAAATGAGTTAATTTGTTCTAAAAATTATTGGTACTTTTTACATTGTTTCTCGTTTTAGCTATACATTTAACTGTATCATCGTTGTTCATATCATCTGTATAATATTATCATATTGGTATGATGTAAATATTTTGTGAAACTTTTAGGTTATGATTATTATTGTGATGTATGAAATAATGGTTCCCTGTAAAATATAGAATTGCATTTCGCAAACGTACTTGAATTTTCATTTCAAAACCCCATATTTTAAAAATCGCCATGACTAAAATAAACGCCCTTTTTAAACTAAACGATTCCTGTGGGATGTTCTTCTTTTCGAGTCGATGGTAAATAAATGGATTATGTTATGAGTTGGGGCATGATGTGGCCCAGTGGCACGGTTGGCGCAGTGGTTAAGCGATTGACTGCTGCGCTGCGTGTCGCAGGTTCGATTCCCGCACGGAACAAATATTTGTATGACCTACAATTAGTTGTTCCGGGTCTGGCTGTTTGTGTATGTGAGTTTATATGTCTGTAAACGCACCCGCGACACAGGAGAAATTCCTAGTGTGGGGCAACGTTTTGTCCAAAAAAAAAAAATTCCCCACCGTTGCTTTCAAAACGGTAAAGGAAAACGTGAGGAAACCGGCATGTCCTAGAACCAAAAATTCTAAGACATGTGACATCTACCAACCCGCACAGGGCCCGCGTGGTGGAATACGGCCCACTCCCTCGCAGAGAGGAGGCCTGTGTCCCAGCAGTGGGAACATTATACAGGCTGGGCAGAGCAGGTGGCGTTTTAGGTCCTCAAAAATGCAGGTGTATGGACACTTAGGACACTCACAACACATGGGACATGGTTTGGTGGAAAACCTATGGAATGCTGTAGAAATAAAATAAACAAGATATATATTCAAACAATTTATAATAATTATATAATTTATGTTTCAACAGTTGTGCACCACAGTTATGCAGGTAATGTCAAAATATAGTGCCGCGTGTCGACAACGTAAGGCCCCGTTCCCACTATGTCGTGATGACAGATTATCGTGTCGTTTAAAGCGTCGTGGTTTGTGTTAAATGGAAGTGTTCACATAAATAGGAAGATTAACTGTCGTCTACTTTTTTTTACAATGACGATAAACAGTCGATATAATGGGAACAGCTAGAGACGACAGTCCAACGATAAGTTAATCGTCACGACATAGTGAGAACGCGCCCTAAGGTGTTATTATCACAATTATTTTACAAAAAACTACTAGACACAACACAAAACACCCATAATACCTACTCCTGTTTTATTGAATAAAATTCAGAAAGCAGTAATGAGAAATTAACCTGCCTAAAGAAATATAAACTCGGCTGTTTATGAAGTCTTGTCCAATACTCAATAGAAATTAGTTTATATATTGCACCCAACAGTAAAGAAACGTAATACAAAATATTTATGTAAAGATGTCTTCGTCACTCCTTTAATCCATCCGACCCGACTTAAGTTGCAAAAGCAAAGGGCATAACCCAGGAAGTCCAGGAACACACTTGGTAGTAATCGTGGTTATTAGTCACAAACATGTGTCCACGCCTCAATCAAATATTCCCGATGACGATGTGTAATTTCATAGCGTGATAAGACTGTCCCTGGTCGTAAAATCAACCTCAAAAAATGTAATTCAACAATACTGCAAATTAAGTCGCAATTAAAAATATATAAATTTCATATTCACAGCCGTTCGCATTCGGAATATAACATGCAATAAAATGCTCTAAATACACAAAAAAAAAATGCTAAATAAATACTGGAATTTAATTCCTGTTCAACTCATTGAGGATTCGGAGTATGTACAAAAACAGGTTTATGATATCAAGGTACAGGTTGATGGTGGCCAGGATGTACTCCTCAGGGGATAAGGTGGTCATCATCATTTGTGTGTCAAATATTAGGAACAGACTGAACAAAATGGCGCCTACGAAAGACAGGGCGACTTCGAACACCGAGCTCTGGATGAAGATTTGGAGTAGACCTCCTATGATGAGCACGCTGAGGCCAGCGAACATACTGAAACAGATTTTAAAGAAGTTGTTAGTTTTTTATCTGTCTGCTGATAAAAAGTCGTCCGAAAATGCGATCGGATGTTTTTTTTTGTAAGAAACTCGAATAATTTTCACCAAGTAATCTTCGTTGTTGCTTACAGAATAAGCAAGCTGAAGTGGCAATGGGCCGGCCATATTAGCCGTAGAACCGATGACCGTTGGGGTAGATGTGTTAGTGGAGACCGAATCGACAAACGTAGGACGCCCTCAGGCTAGTAGGAGCGACGCGCGATCGACGGTCTTCGTAGGGTGGCTGGTATCAGTTAGATGAAAGTTGCCGATAATCGAGCTAAATGGGGTGCAATTGGAGAGACCTATGTCCAGCAGTGGACTGCTGCAGGCTGATGATGATGAATCTTCGTTGATTATTAGAGTAGGATTGACTTTCATTTTGTTGCTTTGAGATCAATAGATGTCCGAGTTTGATAATTCAACCATATGAAGTTAATGCAATTCTAGCTCTGAGAAGAAACACCGAAAAAGTAGAAGTCCAGACATTATCTTACGTCAGAAGGCCTTCTCGTAATTTGAAACGTTCAAAATGTAGTCGCAGTCTCATCTTGGCGACAAACAAATGTCAAAATTTAGAGAAATTAGAAGTATTTTTTGACAGATTGAGACTGAGATCAGACTGTGAACGTTCTTAAAATACGAGAATTGCCGCTCAGATCAGTGAATACCATGTAGATGTGACGGAAATGGTCTTTTGAGGAAAGAAACACACATAATTGAGTGGACATGTCCAGTCAGTGCACGCATGTGTCAGAAATCGTGTAGCTCAACTAAAAAATTAAGTAGCTCAACGACTTTTGAATCTATGTGCTACACTATCGTTCAGAAACTCACCCATATCCAACGAAGGAGAAGTCAGTCTTGGTATTAAGCGTGAAGACGGTGAGAGAGAAAACCACAGCGAAAGTAAGCGTCAGCGCTTGCAGGACCACGGCAGTGTTGTAGTATGACACCACCACGCCCACTGAGTACGCTTGTACCACCGTCTGAAATACAAAGTATTAAATTCAGCATAATCAGCGTATAATGTTCCCACTGCTGGTCATCCACCACGCGGGTCCAGTGCGGGTAGGTAGATGTCACATGTCATCGAATTTTTGGTTCTAGGACATGCCGGTTTCCTCACGATGTTTTCCTTCACCGTTTTGAGAGTAGTGGTGCTGAAATAATTTTTACCGGCCTACAAACAACTCGTCGTTCGTCGCGGCTGTTATCAATGGGCCACAGGATCTACGTGACATTAATGCCTTGATAAACCTCGATCCCCGGGGTCCGATTCCCAGGTCGGGCAAGGGTTTATCCAATCGGAATTTGTCAGCAGCAGGATTTGTGCCCGATAGATGGCAATAGATTCGCCCCCTATTACTACATCAGGCGCGGTCGCAGCCCAAGATTTGGGGATGGGGTGGGGTGGTGGGGTCACCAAGTAGTAAGTTAGTAACTTAAAGCAAGTAAAGTAAATCATGCAAACTCTCGACCGCTTGAATGATTTTGCGGGGGGGTCATGACCCCCACGACCCCTCGGACCGCGCCAGTATTACATGGGACTTAAATATAACTGGCGAAATTTGGGTGTACTATAGCAACACCTCTGCATAACTCATCGGGGATGGTAGGCGTTATGTTTAAACGTCGATCGCGTTGTTAGTGAAGGCGATCGACGTATATATATAACGCGATAAATTGATTACCGTAGTGTCACACTTTGCGATAAAACCAAGGGAAGTTATCGTGCAGTTGCAATGTTCAAAAATTAATAGAATTAACCCGTTGAATGCCGCAATTACAGGCACAATTAAAAAGCCATTATGTGTCGCGTGGACCTACGTTCTAAGATATACTTATCCATATTCAAATTATTTGAATACAGGAAGTTATACAGCACCCTCATTGCGTAAAGACTAACAGACACAATTTGAATCATTTTGAAGGATATTGCTAATCCATTGCTTTTGTCTGCAAAATTTGTCTGCAATTGAACTGTCAAAAGGAAACCCATTGCTACTGCTGTGTGTTACGTAATTACCCCGCAGATTGTGCTGCTGAGCCATTGAGCTCAACAGACTCACAGCCGCATTTACTTCTATTTGTTGCTTCGATACTCTGCTTGGAGCTCTTAACTTGTCTACATATGTAGATCTTGTACTTACAAAAGCAGCCAGCAGGTACAGGTTAGCGGGAGAGTCCTTCCTCTTAGCGATGAGTGCGAACAGCACTATCATGCTGAGTATAAACGCTATTATCACCATCCAATCACTGCAATAGAAATGTCAAGAATGAATACATCTATTTGTGTTGTGAAATGTATTTTATACAGATTCTGAGAGCACCACTGCTCTGAGAATCTGTATAAAATACATTTGAATCTGTTCAAAACAGTGAAGATAAATATTGTGACGAAACGGGCGTGCCCTACAATAAAAAAATAATCGAAGACATGCGACATCTACTAACCCGCACTGGACCCGCGTGGTCGAGTACGGCCCACTCCCTCTCACAGAGAGGAGGCCTGTGTCCCAGCAGTGGGAACGTTATAGGCTGATTATGATCAGGTCATAATAATCACGTTTGGCTAACAAGTTGTAGGTTAGCGGAAAGAAGGTGCATTTATGCTCTTGAAATAATGTCCAGTACCAAGGTCATTTACTGTCCCTGTAATGCTACAGGGACAGTAAATCTGTATAAATAAAAATGAATCCTCGAAATGTATGTAAGCCCATAACTTTCGAACGACTGCACCAAATTGGATGATTCTTGGTTTTATGTATTCGTCATGTTAGGACAAGGTTTGTATACAATTGGACCCGGTAGGTGGCGCTGGAGTAGGGTAGGAGTAGGGTAGGGGGTAGGACACCACGCGAACGAAGTAGCAACGGGCAGCTAGAAATAATTTAAATGGTAAAACAACGTTTGCCGGGTCAGCTAGTGACCAATAAATGAATATCTAAGCTAGCTTAGATTTTACACTAGCCATTGCAAGATCCACTAACCCGCACTGGGCCCATGTGGTGAATTATGGCCCACTCCCTCTCACAGACAGGAGGCCTGTACCCCAGAAGTGGGAACGATATAGGCTGACTAGCTGACCCAGCGAACTTTGTACTGCCTCAGAATGAATAAATGTTGTCAACATATTCATCAAAAAAAAAAAAAAAAATTAAGAGAAATTAAAAACACGACTGCCCTGCCAAAAAACGAACTAAAAAGTAAAAAACAAGTTGTATTTCCTGACTAAACAGATAAATAAAATTGTCAATGCAGTCGGGGGACCATTCTGTGGAACACTTTTTATATTAATCTAAGAGGTCCCCCGACTGCAATGACAATTTTATTTTTTTAATTATTTATTTTTATTTTATACATTTTAGTGACAAGCTTTATTCATGCTAGGTGGCTTTAATTTAAGCACTAAAGGTGGTTTAGTCTCACGGCGAGGCCCGGCGTAGATAGGATGGACGAGGACAAGGACGGAAGATGAAATATTTGTTTTGCACGTACACTGTACCTAAGTAAAACTGGTGCCCATAAATTATATATAATTATTTGGAATGTGCTCATCAAGGCCTTCAATTTGATACCCATATTGTAATAATTGAACAAAAATTTTATTTTTCACTTTTTTTTTTTTTTTTTTTTTTTTTATTGACAATGGGCTCACTCTTGACCTCAATCCAGCCCAGAGGCAGGGATGAGATCTACGGTGGAACGAGCTTGCCCAGAAGAAGCCTATTCACTCTCGCCCTGAAGAGAGTAGGGTTGGGCACTTTACAAAATGGAGCCATATTGCCGCCATATTGATTTTTTTCAGAAAAATATATATCCAGTGTCACTCGGGATGATGTAAGGATTCTAACGATACCCCATACATCCAAATCTGTTCAGGCATATAAAAGTTATGGTGGAATAAAGAAACTCACATACAAACATACAAGAAACTCACATACAAATATACATCAACCCTGAATGAATGAATGAAAGTAAAAAGCCGTTATTATTAATTATGTTTTTTGTGAATTTTTCCATGTTTTAGTATGTTTATTTCTACTATTCGGGGTGGAGACAAATCCGACAAATCAAATATCATAAAAATCAGTCCAGCCGTTATACAGATTATGCATAGCAAGATTGTCTAGCTAAGCAGGTAAGAAAAATAATACAAGGAAAAAGTAGGTATCCAAAAACACATGGACATGAGGAAAACTGATTCAATGTTCAATTTAATATTGTTTAAAATGTTTTTTCCACATAGTCATCCATTTTTAATAAATAGTAAGTTCTATTCCTTGGCTAGGGTCATGATCTGTCTAGCCTTTTTCCAACTATATTGGGGTCGGCTTCCAGACTTACCGGATGCAGCTGAAAACCAGTATTTTACATGGAGCAGCCCATCTGACCTCCACAACCCAGTTACTGGGTAATACGATACCTCTTGGTAAGACTGGTTATCAGACTTCCGGCACAGATTACTAAATAGTTACTACGTAACAGATACTTCACTTAGTAGAAAATTTCCAATACCTACTGCTATAATAGCCTACTTCGTCTCGTCAGCAACCGCTGCAAGCTAAAATGTGCCTAAATGCTCAAACGTACAGTTGTGATTGGTCCGCACCGCGCGATTCCCGTATTATTATTATACTTTTTGGCGCGATCCCACAGCACTGAATTTGGTCCGCAAACGGCCCGAGACCGCTCGGCCGCCCGGCGGTAGGTAATTATAGCGCGCAAGTACATGGAGTAACGGAGGCCTGCTTCCGGGCCCCTGACTACCCGTAAAAACTGCCAAAGATCCATGAATGACAGCCGGGACCAACGGCTTAATGTGCTTTCGAGGCTCGGAAGGGCCTCGGTATGTAAACATGGTCAGCCATCCACAGACCAACCGCGGCAAGCATAGCTTAACCTGATCGATCAACCTGTGCGACTGTTATTATTTAGCCACGGGCCCCTCTTCGCTAGGGTGATGTAATAAAAAAAATGGCAATCTACTTACTTCTGATGTATGAAGAGCTTCACAGGCTCGACAAGATGGAATGTCGCAGCGATTGCAACCGTAGCCAGAAGTTGCACCGAGAGAAGACCATAGACTTTGCGCACGAAACCCAGACGGATCTCTTTGTCGGCATTGGCCACATTGTTGCGGTAGGAGAAATCGTCCTGTAAATAAATTTTATATTATATTATTCCAATTCTATAGCTGAAAACTGTGTTTTACATTTTATAGATAGCATCATCATCTTCATTTCAGTTGAAAGACGTCCATTCCAGACATATCATCATCACCTGCCTTGCCTTTTCCCAACTATGTTAGGGTCGGCTTCCAGTCTAACCGGATGCAGCTGAATACCAGTATTTTACATAGAACGACTGCCTATCTGACCTCCATAACTCAGTTACTGGGTAATACGATACCCCTTGGTAAGACTGGTTGTCAGACTTTCGGGCTTCTGACAAAACAACTGTCAAAGATCCACGAATGACAGCCAGGACCAACGGCTTAACATGCTTTCCGAGGCACGGAGGGGTCTGGGTATGTGAAGATGGTCACCCATCCACGGACCAACCGCGGCAAACGTAGCATACCCTGATTGATGGACCTGTGCGGCTGTTATTACTTAGACAGTCCATTCCAGACATGTATTCACATAGATTGATTCATTGTTTGCATACTGCATTCAAATTGTTATTGAGTTATTTTCTACTCGTTTGGAATCTGAAAGTTTGCAAACATGTTCATCATCCATTCATAAAATTGAATTGGATGAAATGAGGCATACAGATAGTATATACTGGATTAATATTCAATCATTTCTCACATACTATTTTAGTGGTCTAAAATAGTATGTGTGTAATTCAATTATATGAATGGATGATGAACATGTTTGCAAAATTTCAGATTCCAAATGAGTAGAAAATAACTCGATAACAATTTGAATGCAGTATGCAAACAAACCATAACAAACCATGTAATCGCATTTGGTTTTATATTTTATTACTTTGTAAATGTGAGGACTTTGTAGACTATTTTTTATTTTATTAAGTACCTGGTACTTGTTGACAGGCCTATGTTATCCTCCCATACTTATTAATATTGTTTGTGTGCCTGTAGCCACATGAGGTCAAGTTTAAAAATAAATAAGGTATTGAAGAAAATATAATTGCACTATATAATGGTTGAGGACAGTCCCAATTCTTTTGTTTTTTACTAAAGATGAAAAACTCATTACTACCTACATTTCATTTTATACATACAAGAAGGTGTAAAGTTTTAAGTACATTTGAATTGAGTTTAAAGAAATGAATATAATTACAAAAGGCATCTGTAAAATGATAAGCCCATAGCCCATCATTTCTGTAATGTAAACAGCTGCTTATTATACAAAATGGAGGATCATTTCAACAGTAATGTTTTGCATGGAAGAGAGTGGATTGGTCCATGAATGTGGTGATGTGTTTCATTATCAAGTAGCCATTTCAGCATTATAATGAAATGATATCAAAACTATAAAGAAATGAGAATAAGCAGGAAAACACATACATTTTGTAAAATGAGGCTTTATCTTATCAACGGCCTTAACATTGTACATAATCATGTGGACATGAAACAATCAGAGATTATATACGCTACCATAGAAAAATAAAACTTGTTTATGCCTCAAAACGAATAGGAAATTAGCACATGAATACATTCTAGAAGCAGACATGTTTGTAGAAGCCAGTTTTATGTTTTAAGCACAATACGTTGAAGGACAAACATTGAGGACAACATTCACTGTTCGATAATATGTATAAAAATTGACAATTTACCTCGATAGATTCCTTTCCACCTAACTCACAATCTTCCTGAGCGTACATTAGCGGTATTGAAGCCATTTTTGGTGGTTTTTATGGCAGTATTTTGTATTTATGGAGTTTAAACAACTGTTTTACACAAATTATTATGGTTTTCCCTTTTACGTGGGTGTCGCAATGACGTTCTTGACGTTGCTAACTGTCATATCAGGTGATTGATATTTTGTTTTTGTAATCTGAATATTAGGCTTTTCAGTTATATTTTTCTCCAACTGATTATAAAGTTCTTGATGTTCTAATGAAATTCTGTCTGCCTCGATTTCAAATCTTTTTTTCAAAGATTTCAAATCACTTTACGGAAAAAACCTTAGTTTACATTTCTTTTGATTCCTCTTTTTAGCAATCATTCATCATCTTAATTGAGGCTGTGTAATTTCTGATATATTATTTGCGTTTTCCTACATTCATTTGATAAAGTTCTAGATAATAATCGCGCTGTATTTTTTATTAGCACAAAGAAAAATGCTACTGGCCATTTTCTCGCCAGCCAGTAGTAGAGAGAGAGAGAAATTGACCCTTTACTATAAATTAATAACCGTAGTGGAAACATTATTTATTGGGGTCGCGGGGCCGAGAGTGGACTAAACGAGGTTTGAATGATACCAATGTTACCGGACTTTCAGTCAATCTCTTGCTTTCAACAGTTCTATAATCAAACACAAATAAACGACAGTACCTAAACTACTTCAAATATAACTCGAATAACCTCCAAGATGATTGCTCGAACATTATAAAAGCTACGAGTAACCGAGGCAGCAGTAAATGTGCAATAAAACGGAATCGAGTTAACTGTGGAGCGACTGTCGGAGTCTGCTTGCTCCGCCACACTAAATCCAGTTTCAGCGGAGAAACTTATTTATCTGAGCCAATGGAATCACTACGGATGAACTTCTCCGGAGAAAGCTATTTGCTTTTCTAATACAATATTTTTGTGCCGATGTTTTCAAATGATGCTAGGGACAGGGTCAATAACTATTAAGCAAATTTATAAAATTATTGGCATAGGTACTGCGGGCCAAGTTTCGATTCTAGCAAGATGTCGTCTTGAGTTGTGCCAGTTTCAGTGCTATTGCGTAGAAATCCCATAGTATTTCAAAACAAAGGAATACTACTTATCCTTTACCTTCAACAACAATATTAACTCTGGCAAGAAAAACAAAACGTTTGGTTGATATAAGGCCGATTTTTCAATCAATTATTATAATGATTGAAAAAGCGGTCCTTTTATCTGAAGAATAAGAGTGGCGTAGCAAGTCTTAAAGGGGCCCTGTTTGAGAATTTGTTGGGGTCTCTTTTTTCCTGACTACGACGAAGCTTCAAAGGAAGGTATTGTATTAACAAAATAAATAAAATTGCGTACTGACTTGAAAGGTACCCAGCACATCAAGCTACTACAATCTGTCAAATTTCTTTAATGGATTTTCAACTTTATCACTAACTTGATAAGGTTCAAGGTTGATTGGGAATATTAGACAGTTTCGGGTAGCTTGACCTGCTGGCGTCTGTACCTTAAGCTGTAATTGTGATCTTACTAAGAGAATGCAAGAACGAGGGAAGTGAGTTGGAAAACTGAAGCATCCTCACTCGGATCTGGTTTCATCAAACAGAGAGCGAAGCGAGCTTGAAAATTGGAGCATTCTGCGGATTAATTGCGTAACACACTATCAGTACCGTACCAATGGGTTTCATTTTGACAGTTCAACAACATTCATTGCGTTATTTACGTTGTTGAGCAGACACGTTTTTTGAACATAATATGAAGCAATGGATTAGCAATATCCTTCATGGTGATTCAGATTGACATTTATATTGTCTTACGCAATAAAATTAATGTGCTGGACTAGGATATGTTAAGTTTTTATTGTCATTCTACTAAGAGTATGCAAGACCTAAGAGTATGACTCGGCTATGAGGTTAAGCTGGTGTTGTGATTTTACTAAGGGAATGCAAGAGCGAGCGAAACGATTTCGAAAATTGGAGCACCCTGAGAATTAGATCGCGCCTTTAGCTTGAATTCTTTGTAAGCCATAAATAAATACCTAAAGTTAATTTTCATATATTCATTGGGTATTCATTAAATCTAAGAAACATTTCCCGAATTTTTGTTCGGGGGGCCGGCCCCTGTAGCTAGGGGGTCTTCATTGATACGGCTGGTACGGCGGTAGCTACGTTCCTGATACAAAAGCAGTCAAAACGACATTTTTTATTCTTCACATAAAACATAACTACCGCTTTAAAAATCGGGACTCAGTATATTATTAGATAACATGCCTACGACATATGTGATCATAATGAGGTGAAATAATTTGCCCAAAGCAGTTAAAGATTTGTAAAAAAAGATCAGTCTTGCAGTACACAGCTATCGATTCACTTGGCCGGCCATTATTTTAAGTGGCAGTAAAAGTTTACTGTCATCGGCAGCGCGGGAAAGGTCGAGCGGTAATTACTGCTTTTATAGTAACTGCCTGCCGGTGCATTAGCGGTTCTCAGGGTTGCCAGAGGTGAATTTAGAAATGATTAGATATTACCTCTGTGTTTACTTTACTCCTTTTAGCCGTCTCCGTCAGCATTTTATCCAGCTTTTAGGTCAGCCATTAAGACACGGTCAAGACTAGCCACCAGCTCAGAAGAGGAAGGTAGTCCATTCTTTTTCTATAGGGCAATGAAGCGTAAACTATACCTAATTAGAATTTCCAAAAAGTTTTTTTTTGAAGTTTCTACCCCCTTATTGCGTAATACACTATCAATCACAATCTGAATCATTTTGAAGGATACCTATTGCTAAGCCATTGCTTTATATGTTCGAAAAATTTGTCTACTCAACAGCGTAAAAAACGCAATGAATGTTGTTGAACTGTAAAAATATGGTGGTCTGTGGATGGGTGACCATCTTTACATACCAAGACCCCTCCGTGGCCAGGAAAGCTCGTTAAGGCGGTGGTCCCGGCTGTCATTCGTGGATCTGTGACAGTCGTTACGGGTGCTCAGGAGCCCGAAAGTCACCAAGTCAACCAGTCTTACCAATGGGTATCGTATTACCCAGTCACTGGGTTGTGGAGGTCAGATAGGCCGTCGCTCCATGTAAAATACTGATATTCAGCAGCATCCAGTTAGACTTATGCACACCATATTATGAATTATTATTATTAATTATTATTTTTAATTATTATGCTTATTATTTATTGTGCTCCCTTTCTAGGGGAAAAAAAGAGAAAGAGAAGAAAGAGTATTCTATTCATGTCGCATAAATGGCCGTATTTTTTTGCGTTGAGTTAGAAGCTTGATTTTTTTAGAGCTCCAAGGGGCCGTAGACTTACGTATTTGATATTAATTTCCACTTGATACACTCCTAGCGTTCCTGAGAAAATGGTTCTTGACAGACAGACACACAGACTGAGAAACAGGCGGACGGACAACGAAGTGATCCTATAAGAGTTCCATTTTTTCCTTTTGAGGTATGTAACCCTAAAAACTATGAAGAACACCCTGAAATTATTCACCCATTAAAGAAACAAACGATTATGCCGCAATACTTATAAAAATAAAAGCTTATCACGAACTGCATACCAGATTTGTTAGCAAAAGTCGTCATACCCGTGCTACATACGACCGAGTTCTTAGAAATGAATATTACCTATTGTCCGACATTTAACTAGACCACGACCTCGCAGGTGGACTTCCGTAAATCGTACGCTCAACAAATTGGACACTACGCTGGCACCCCAAGTTATAAACGGTTGGTTGTTTGCAGTTTATTGCTTTACCTTATTAGTTTATAGGGAACAACACCTGCGTAACACAGTTTCAATCACAATTCGAGAGTTTTGAAGGATATTTCTAATCTATTGCTTCATACATAGGTTTAATAAATTCGTCTGCTCAACAACCTAAATAACGCAATGAGTGTGGATGAACTGTCCCAATGAAATGAAAGTGATTTGATTTGAAAGAAAATGCGATCAATTGTCAGTTTATGTACCACGTACGCAGTGACAGGTGGCTTGTTTAGCGCCTAGAGCCTAGCGAGTCACCTTGCGAGTAGGGAAGTGAAACGAACGCTGTAGAATTTTCGCAACCGGCCCACTACTCGCTTAGCGCCTCCCATAGAAATGTATTCCTATATCTATGACGCCTTCACTCGTCACCTAGCGTGTATAGAAGGATGTTAAGTCACTAGGCTCTAGGCGCTAAACAAGCCACCTGTCAGTGCGTACGTAGCCTTACGCAATTAACCCGCTGGCAGCGGAAATACAGCATTATATTAGGCTTGAAACTTTTATTGCTGACCGACATTATATTAACACTAACATGAGTTCCACAGATATCCTAAAATTAAATATTACGGGATTTGGCAGTAGTGATAGTTTAATTTTAGAATATTTATGTGAGCGTATATCACTTATGAAATTAATTTACCTGTTATTGCTTTATTTTTAATTATTTTTACCTATTTTTAGTCATTTTGTTCTAGGTTCATCGTCTTCAAATAATAAAATCTATAATTATATGTATAATTAATGTATAAAAAATATTGTAAAACATTTTTAAAAGAGTTCTAACTGGAGTTTCTTACCCATTCTTCTCCATACGAATCTACTTTTTGGAAGGGGCGACTAGAATGAATTATATTTTTTTTTTGCAAATTTTGACGTAAAAAGTGCCTTCCAGGTGCCTATTTGAAATAAATGATTTGACTTTGATTTTGAATTAAAATTATTTGATAGACAAAAAAAAAAAAAAACAATTAAACAAAAAAAAATTAAAAAATACTCTAATCTTACTCACTCTCTCTCTCTTCTAATTTTTTTTTAAAATTTTATTTTAATTTCTTTTTTATTTAATTTATAAAATCGACATGTAGGTAGTAATTCAGGACAGTCATGTCGATATTCTATTACAGTGCCCATTCTGCATCAAGCCATTCTTCTACGAGTATTACAATAATTTATTAACTATGGCATTCAACTTTTCTCAGAAACGGAAAACGCCAATTAAAAATGTTAAAACCTCAATTTATTTCTAATTTCCTAATTAACATGCATTTGAACCTTGTAATATCTCTCCCGCTCTTTCCTTAAGACGTTGGTACCGCAGCTTGGGTACCTTGGGTCCCATTCTCGGGGACTTGCTTTCAAGAAATTTAATTAGAATTCTCACGAAAATTTCCCCCATAAAGATGTTCGAGATAAAAGGCTGGGGTAGGCAGACGGGAACCTATTATTAAAAAGCTATCTTGTATACAGGTAGGTAAAGGTTTTGTAATTGTCGAGTGATTGTAGGAGTAGGGTAGCGAATTTCTATGTAGGGTTTATTTACTTACTGGGGCAAACACCATAGTGTGTATATTCCGTTGGATGATAATTTCTACCAAACGCAGTGGCATTTATATATAGCAAAAGCGAATGGGACGGCGGGAGATAAAAATTCAGCTCTGCATTTGATCCACTAGACCTCATATATATCACACACACACACAATATGTCAATCGCTATATTTCCTTTAAGAAGTATTACAATATATTAACTTTATAACTTTACTAGCTGCGCCCCGTGGTTTTACCCGCATACGCATATAATATTAGTTAGGAAGTTAGGATACCTAGATTCATACGTCAAGCTGATTGGTATCATGTATGTAGGTATTATTCCGCATAAAGCATAGTTTTTTATGAAAAAGATGAGTAGCTGCTCTTTACTTAACCAGGCCAGGTCAGCAGGCTTTATTAGACCACAAACGGAGTACAATAACTATAATTAATTAATAAATAACCTCTTTAAATTCACAACCGCAATACGAGTTCACTTAATTGAAATAATTGTCGGATGACCGCAGAATTTGGCCCAAATGGAGAGAGAGAACCGTCCGATTTATTGGTAATTGAAAACGTTCCGATTTCGCGCCCAAACGACAGATATAAGAACAAATCCATTTTTAATGGCTATGGCGTCGCCTCCTAATGGATCAGGTGGCTGTTTTATGTTCCATTCTGTTTATGGTTGCATTTGGCTTCTTTTTTATTTCGATTTGTATTGCCTTTCTTGCGCAAGGAACGGTGAACGGAAAATATAAAGAGTACCTATTATATAAGTCCCTAAATAGGCTCAGAGCAATGGTGGCCCAGTGGTAACAACCTCGACTTACCTACGAGTTTTAGGTCGTGGCTTTGAACCCAGGCGCTTTACTTCGTGTAATTTATTTCATTACCATTGCTATAAAAAAAGGGTGAAGGAAAACATTGTGAGGAAACCGGCCATATCCTGCCTGTTGGCCTGTCAAATTAGTCAGCGCCTGACGTAAATTGACGCATTTTTAGTAGCCAATTTTTTAATCACGTCTAAACTTGTCTATGGAATGTCCTAATTTGACAGGACTAAATTCATTTATTTATCTTCTGTCCTTTTCTTAATGAAATAGAAAGAAAAAGATGCACTGTACTTAAAAGTTTAGTTTGTGAACAAGGGAATCGGCGCCAATTTCAGAGAGACAATTTTCGTAATTTTAAGACCGTTAACCGTCTGATCTCAGTCTCAATCTGTCAAAAAATACTTCTAATTTCCCTACATTTTGACTAGTTTTTGACATTTGTTTGTCGCCGAAATAGGACTGCGACTAGATTTTAAACGTTTTAAATAAAGAGAATTAGCCTTCTGATCATGGATCTCTGAGTCACTTCTCTATGATTAAAAACTGAAATACTAAAGAAAACCCCGCATAGTATCGTTTATAGCCTGAACCCATTAGCATATCGAAATCAGTTATAATACGCGCGGTGGTGAATGCAATTCGGTTCGCATTGCGGCACTCCTGAACATTATGCAGATCACAGCAGGCTACCGTCGCTGCCTGCTGCCATGAAATTTATTATACGTATGAAGAGATTTTTATTCAGATATGGAGTCGTATCGTAAATAAATACATAGATAGATTCTTAAATAGAATAATACTTTTTTCCGGAAGTATGAATCGGCTATAAGAGTACGAAGACCAAAGAAACGATGGATGGACTGTGTGAATGATGATATGGTTAGAAAAGGGGGTGACTACCGAGATGATGACTAATAGAGAAGTATGGAAGCAAAAGACATGTTGCGCCGACCCCGAATAAATTGTGATTAGGACAGGAGAATGATGAAAGAAAAGAAAGAAAGAAAGAAAGAAAATACATTTATTTGCGGCAAACATGACGCATAAAAAAAAAGAAAAAAATGAATGATGACTTTTTACCGGAAGCGATTCCCGAATTCGCAGGCTGCTCGAGGAACATATTCAGGAGAATAAGACAAACATTGTCTTGTTCTGTTAATCTCGAATGCAAATAAACCAAATGGTTATGGGATGGTATGGTATGGTGTGGTATGGTGTGATAAGAAAGAAAGAAAGAAAATACATTTATTTTCGGCAAACATGACGCATAAAAAAGACCAAACACACAACGAAAAAAAAAACAAGTATTATAATATGGTGGATATGGTGTGCTATGGTGTGGTATATTGTGATACGGTGTGGTATGGTGTGTTATGGTATGGAATTGTCTCTAAGCATCACTATCATCGGGTTATCAGGCATATTTTCAACATTGTGGTGCTCGTTGTGAAGAAAAGACCGTTACCTGTCTTTGAAATGAAATGATGTTGAAATAATGTTTATTTCTGTAAGTAGATATTTTAAGACACTTTAACTCGTAAAGTGTCTATAGATTATATGGGATGTTGTGAAAAATCAGTACAGTGCATGTTTTGCGACCTAACGCGGTTTTTGTGTCTATGGTCACTGGCCTAGGATACATTACTTAAGCTGCCTCGTTGGTCTCGTGGTTGCAAGCGCGTCTGCTGAGCGCGGGGTCCTGGGTTCGATTCCCAGGACGGCCATTGTTATTGAAAGCACTAGGAAGTGGTGAAGGGCGGGCGTTTTGGGGGACTGTCTTCTTTAATCTTGACGTTCGAGAAGTGCTGATTCTCAGCCTAATTTGAATAAATGACTGTTGATTTTGATTGGGTTTTCCATTAGGAATTTCTAAGTAACAGTCCGGAGTTTGGAAGTCGGCGGTTTGATACCCCCGTGCCTCGGAAAGCACGTAAAGCCGTTGGTCCTGATCTCTTCCCTGGTGGTGTCGGATTGCCGTCCCATCGGACTACGAAAGTAAAGGAACAGAGAGTGCACCTGTGTTCTGCGTACCTTGTTAATGTCCATTGAGATTTTTTTTTTTTTCGCTATTGAAGTCGGTCGGGAGGCTATTATAATATATTACTTCATTCTTAAAAACAAAAAGCATCCATCTATTAATACAAAGAAGGCACAAATATATGAAGCTATAAATTCGCTTCGACTAGATCAATTTTATGGAGAAATGAGAGGAGGTACTTGTATTCCCATGGGTCCGTACTCTATCGGTTCATTGTCGATGAGATCCGACGCTCCACGTTTTATATAGACGCGTTATTAGTTTTAGATTGAAACTTTTCCCGGGAAATATTTGATGTCATTTTTGTTCTTTGTAATCCTACTTAATATTATAAACGCGAAAGTTTGTGAGGATGGATGGATGGATTGATATTAGTTACTCTTTCAGCAATAGCACTAGGAAGTGGTGAAGGGCGGGCGTTTTTGGGGGACTGTGTTTTGTAATTTTGACGTTCAAAAAGTGCTGATTCTTAGCCTAATTTGTATAAATGACTTTAGAATTTGATTTTTCACGTAAAAATTACTTAACGGATTTGGATGACATTTTGGCACACAGATAGTTTATAAACAGGATTAACACAGGATACTTTTTATCCCGACATTACAACGGGATCGAAACTTATGTGGGTGAAACCGCGGGGTGCTGCTAGTGTATACTGATAATAAAGCTGAAGAGTTCGTTTCAAAGCGCAAATCTCTGGAACTACCATCGTAAGTCGGACGGACTTGAAAAAATATTTTTGCATATTATACTTAATTCTTGGCTATTTAACATCACGCTAGGCACTAACTCGCACTGGGCCTACGTGGATGATTATGGTCCACTCCCTCTCAAAGAGAGGAGGCCTGTGTCCCAGCAGTGGGAACATTATAGGCTGATTATGCTTTATGCTATAATTTTCTACTATTAAAACCACTCTTTTAAATTTTGTAGGCAAATGAGGCAGAAGTTATAGGTAAGTTTCATGAGTCAATTCAATATGACGACACGGCACGGTTGACGGCACGGTTGGCGCAGTGGTTAAGCGATTGACTGCTGCGCTGCGTGTCGCGGGTTCGATTCCCGCACGGAACAAATATTTGTATGACCTACATGTATTTGTTCCGAGTCTGGGTGTTTTTCTATCTATAATATGTATGTATTTACAAAAAAAAAATTGTATATAAGTAGTTTATCAGCCATCTTGTTACCATAACACAAGCATTAGGTTGCTTAGCTTGGGACAAATGGTGCTGTGTGAAATGTGCAGGGATATTATATAACCTACCAATGCTCTTCAGTGGTAAATACACCGTGTGTTATAAGTACCTACAATCCCATGTCTTCTGAAACAAAATCGATTAATACTGCAGTGCGATTAACGTTTAATAGGATTAAGAAATATCACGAACTGATCAGAATCAATTTCATTTCGCTCTATTATTTGAAATGTCAAGCGGAATAAATCGGATTACCGTTTAAGACTCTGACAGTGGTCGGAAAAAGTTTAATCCCCGCTCTCTTTTAAAGGCTAAGTAGATCTTGAGGCTTAAGAAGGAGGGTCTTAAATGTCAGGATATGTCTGTAATTAATATTTAATCTGTAGGCCGCGCCGGTGTTACCCGCGTCTGTAGGGATGTAACGAGACGAGTAAATACAAGTACTTACTCGATACTTTTATTTCGATACGTGGCACTTTAGAAATGGGGGCTTACTATCAGCTCTTATAGCAGGGCAGAAGTTGAAATGCACTGCTTTTTTGTAAGTGCAAAAAAGACAGTTTGGGATAGCTTGATGTGCTGGCGTCTGTACTTACTACTGTTTTTATTGGCCTCTACTACTTCCTACGAAAAAACTGTCCGATACAAGTAAGCATTGATACTTTAGAAATGGGGGTTTACTATCAGCTCTTATAGCAGGGCAGAAGTTGAAATGCACTGCTTTTTTGTAAGTGCAAAAAAGACAGTTTGGGATAGCTTGATGTGCCGTCTGTACTTACTACTGTTCTTATTTGCCTCTAATACTTCCTACGAAAAAACTGTCCGATACAAGTAAGCATCGATACTTTTCATTGGATACCGAGTAGGAATCGATACCTTATGACCGATACGGTATCGAATAAAAGTATCGATACCTAGATGGTATCGTTCCATCCCTAAGCGTCTGTAATATCTTTCTTCTCTTCGACTTTATCTTTTTTTTAAGGTTGCCATTCCTATTACGTTGAAAGGTCAGAGTAGTTATTTGCATATTGCAGTGATCGCAGAAAGTTTGTTACGCAAAAAGTAGCTACTGCCAATCTTTTGATTATATGTTTTTTAGTTGCCTTTTAAAGCTTCAAAAGGTCGTGATATTATTAGTTGAAAGAATATAGTCACAAGAACATGATCATGATTTTATGAGCATTAAAACCTATACGTTCAGATAATCTAACAAGTTTTTCTTTTTCCGTTTCACCAAGACTTTGCTTCCCTTATTTTAGCTCACTATGTATCACGAAGAGTGTTTAGCTGTCTCTAAAGTATGTGATTAGAACGTACACAAACCCTGTTCACGTTACATTTGCATGCTCACTAAAACGAATTAGTAGCACATTTATTGGTATTTAGAAGGTGGTTTCAACTTTAGATCTTAAAACTTTTTGTAACAAATATTGTATGAATAACATGGCTAAATTGTAATTGAAAAATCATCGTATGAAGTCGTCATTTGAAATTAAAATTTCGGGTTGTTTTATTATTAATTAATTAAATTGTCAAATCAAAACACTCAATTTGTAAGTGGCACTACAAATTGGCATCCACAGATACATTTTCTGATCCATTTGTTTACATTTTCTTCAGAAACTTTTGGTACAGACCATATGCAGCCGACCGTAACTGACGGACAGTTGTATGTATGTATATTATATACATCAGGCAGTGGCTAGCCTGATTGATAGGCAGTTACGACCGCGTTTGATGCGGTCTGTCGCTATAATTCAGGCGCAAATCAATCAATTACGGTTGTGGCGAAAACACTAGTTGATAGCCGTGCGGTCAACGCTCGCAGCCGGTCGGTTTGGGCTGAAGCTGTGCTGTTCAGGGGTATCATTTAATTTTCTATTAACATTCATTAAACGGGTCGATCGCAGGTTAAGCCACGCTTGCCGCGGTAGGTCCGGTCATCATCCGTGCCTTGGAAAGCACGTTAAGTCGTTGGTCCCGGCTGCCATTCGTGGATCTTTGACAATCGTTACGGGTCGTCACAAGCCTGAAAGTCTGACAACCAGTCTTACTAAGGGGTATCGTATTATCCAGTAACTGGGTTGTGGAGGTCAGATAGGCAGTCACTCCATGTAAAATACTGGTATCTAGCTGCATCCGGTTAGACTGGAAGCCGCCCCCAACATAGTTGGGAAATGGCTAAGCGAATAATGCAACTCAGCCTTTCAATTCAACAAATACCACCATACTATCATTTTTATAGAACGCTTAAATGGAATTTGGCTGGACACATTTGCCGTATGACGATCAATAGGCCTAACTCACGACCTAATGGGTCCCGCTTGGAAAACGACATCATGGCAGGCCCAGACGGAGATGTGGGACGGTGGGATGAGCTGCACTTCTTTCATAAAGATTGGTCCTTGGCAGCTCTGGACAGAGAGAGGTAAAAATAATAGGGAAGCCTTTCTCCAGCAGTGGGACATTGTTAAGCGAAAGTTTGTCAGGGTGGATGAATGGATGGATGTTTGTTACTGTTACACTATTTATGTACATATTCGTTACTATTTTTTATCTGTTACATATTTATCTTATTTAATTATGCATACACACGTCACGTTGCAGTGTAAAACTGATTTACATCCGTCACCTCGCACATGGTTCAGTTGAAAACCAGCGTCAGGCACTAGTGTCTGGCATTTTTGCTGAACTGGGCCTTTTTGGAGCAGCCGTGACGCACACGTTCCTGCTAATTTCTTACATAGGTCGTTATACTTTCTATTTGTTTTATTTTATTAATTGCTATCTGATGTATTGTGTGTTTTTAGTCTGTGCTAAATAAATGTATTTTCTTTCTTTCTTTTCTTTACTCTTTCACGCAAAAACTACTGAACGGACTTGGATGAAATTTGGCAAACAGATAGTTTATAACCAGGATTTCTATCCCGATATTCCTACGGGATCGAAACTTATGCGGGTGAAACCTCGGGGCGCTGCTAGTAATAAGTAATATAAAAATAAATCAAGAAACGGAACAGAATTCTGTAATGATTGGATAAAAAAACTAAGAATCAAAACGGCATGTAACCTATAATTGGTTTGCGGTTTTTTCAGTTTATTTGAAGAGTGCTATAGTCTTGTTATAAAGATATTATCAGGACCACTAGATAACATGCTGCACGACGCGGCAGCATCATGACCAAAAATAAGTACAATTTTCATCCCCTACATTTCCCTGTATCATAATATAAATCATCATTATTTTAACTAAAACGCTGACTGCGTTGAATAAAAAGTGGAAGAAACCTCACCAATAGCCTGGGGCTGATTCAGTGAGCATCCAACTTAAGCTGAGCCCCCCCCATCCCCCGCACAAAGCGCAAATTGAAAGCCCGACAGCGTACCTAATGAAATAGCTAAGCTCAGAGTAAATTGGACGACCCATTCACGTGGAAAACGGTTGCGATTCAATTTGATTTTGAAATAGAATTGTTTCATTCTCGTTAGTCGATAAATGCATATCTGTAATTATATGGAATATTTATTTGCCCTATTGTTGTTGGGTAAGAGGGTGCTTTAAATGCAGTTTGCGTTATGTTAAATAGGTACTTGCAGTATTTAAGGCTATGTGTGGTCTATGGTGCAACATAGATAAGCAAACCTGTAGGGTAACAGACTACCTTGAAAGTTATGAGAAATATTTTTGCGCATAGCATAATCAGCGTACAATGTTCCCACTGGGGACACAGGCGTCCGTCATGAGAGGGAGTGGGCCGTAATCCACCATGCTGCCCCAGTGCGGGTTTGTAGATGTCACATGTCCTCGATTTCTTTGGTTCTAGGACATGTCGATTTCCTCACGATGTTTTCCTTTACCGTTTAGAGAGCAGTGGTGATGAAATAATGTATACAAAGTGAAGCAGCTATCGGAGTTCGAACCTACGACTTACAACTCGTGGCCGTTAGGGCGATTTGCCAACGCGTTGCGTCGGCGCTGCAACGTCTGACCGGTGAAGTCATCGCAGCATGGGCAACGCGCATCACATCGCATCGCTCTTACTGAGTCACTACTGCTCTCTCACCGATCGGTCATACAACTATGTACATAATCCAGTTCATATCTGTATGCTACAATCCCATACAAAAGCACAGGTGTAGTGTAATTGAAATGAAAGAGATAATGAATTGCTCGGGGAACTCGTCGGGAGTAAAGAATATTAAATATTTTCATTTCGCTCCCCCTTATAGTTTTGCATGGAGTATTTTTTAATTAAACGTCCTAGTGATGTGGTAATGTTGTCGATGGATACCGCGCAATCAATTGTAAGGGGTGTCAATGATCATTTCTCGATTAAAAGTGGTTTTAAAAGTAATGATTAGTTGAAAATAAAAATGAAACATGTAACATTATGCTGAGCGATGGCCTTTTTGTGTGGATGTAACGCATATTTACCCCCAACTTGCTCTTTTTTGTGTTTTTTTCTCTGTGTCATGTTTGCCGCAAATAAACGTATTTTCTTTCTTCTTTTTTATCTCAAAAATATTATTTATTCAAATTAGGCTGAGAATCAGCACATTTCGAGCTAATAATTTTTTGAAAAAACTGTGTCCAATACTTGTCACCACTTCCTAGTGTTTGAGAAAACATTGAAACTCGAGCATAAAATAAAATATCTGTTTTTTAAACTTATATCTTTTCATTAAACCCTTATACTTTTTTTTTCCTGAAGGCAATTCTCGTAATTTTAAGAATGTTCACAATCTGATCTCAGTCTCAATCTGTCAAAAATACCTCTAATTTCCCTACATTTTTGACATTGATTGTCGCTGAGATGAGATTGCGACAAGATTTTGAACTTTTTTAATAATGGGAATTGTCCTTCAGTTATCTGTCGTAGACAAAACCCGAGTACCAAAAATAAACATAGAAAACAAAGCAATTAATTTCTTGTCAAAAATACTATCTATAAAACGTTTCGTCTCACAAAATTAGATTTAGTAATTGACATCATTCATCGCTCATCTTGCAGTGTTAATCACTTCCAATAAATTAAGACAAGGTACACTAATTAATTATCTCTACCTGATGTATCGTTATCAGCATTGTGCAGGGAAGGCAAGGGTGACATTTCAATTAATAATAGTGTACACTGTGAATTGTAACGCAAGGGGCTCGTGGGTAAATGATAACAGTCGCACGGGTTGATTGAACGTACGCTTGCTTCTCCGTGCCTCTGAAAGCACGTAAAGCCGTTTGTCCCGGCTGTCATTTGTAGATCTTTGACAGTCGTTACGACTAGTCTTGACAAAGGGTATTGTGCTACCCAGTGGAGGTCAGATAGGCAGTGGCTCCTCGTAAAACTAAGGAATGCATCTGAATATCAGTATACAGGATGAATCTTTAACCAGTGCGCAAACTGTAACAATGAATTCAACACATGATTCTAGACCCCCCCCCCCCCACTAGTGTAGAAATTGTTCGTCGGTTAGCAAAATAAATTATCAACTGTTTCATAGAATAGTGCAATACCGACGCGGTCAAAATATGTGGCAGACCAAATTTTTTTTTTAAATAACTGACGAACAATTTCAACGCGGGTAGGTTCAGAATCATGTACTGAATTCCTGGTTTCAGTTTGCGCACTGGTTAAAAATGTATCATGTAGAGTGGAAGCCGTCTCCAACATAGGAAAAGTCTAGGGAGGTTGACAGTAAAAAGCATCACATTTTATGTATCCGTCGATGAACTACCAAAGATAAACATAAGACTTTTGGTGATGAAGACAACATCATAGTTGAAAACCAGAACCAGGGGGTCTACTCCGAAGTAGTATCGGCCGAATGTTCGGCCGTTTCCTGCTACGGAGTTACTATTTGGTTCGGTCGGTTCCGATCCTGCACTCCTACGCTCTTTCGAATATTGACTATGGTCCCGACCCAACTGAGCCGATCCGAACTTTTTTCGCATTTTTCAATAATATTCGGTTCGGCCATGTGTCGGTCCGATCCGAACATTCGCACTTGGCACTTCGGAGTAGACCCCCCAGACTTGGCTGACGGATCGGCAGAAAAACGATTATTTTGACATAATCCTACAGTATCTGTCACTGGTATAGTTATCGGCACGTAAGTTGGCAAAAGATTTTGTAGTGGTGCAAGTTCGCGCACGCACAATTTCATACATTTTTACATGCGCGAACTTCCCCAACAACAAAATCTTTTGCCAACTTACGTGCCGGAAACTATACCTTTTCAACTGACCCAATCATTCCATCAATCCATCTGCCTAGCCTTCTCCGAACTATTTTAGCATCGGCTTCCGGTCTAATTGGATGCAGGTGAATACCGTATTTTACATGGAGCGACAGTGTACCCGTTCCTAAGAGTAGTTGTCACATTTTCGGGCTTCTTTCGGGATCTACGAATGACAGCCAAGACCAGCGGCATATCGTGATTTATCATGGATGGTCACCCATCCACGGACCGACCGCGGCAAGCGTAGCTTAACCTTCGATTGATCGGTGCGGTTGTTGTTACTTAACCACAAACCTGATCTGATCAACCTGAACATGATCCCATGTTTTAAAGTATAATGTGTTTCTACCTACATTTCTAGATCGATAGATAGGAAAAATAAAATAAAATATTGTTTATGTTGTACACAGAATAACTTTATTTGTATTTATGAAGGTTTTAAGTTAGTTAGCAAGTTTATTTAGGCATTGCGGACGTAACGGCTTGGTTGCAGATGTTCTATACCCTAAAGATCGCAGTCTAATTAAATTTGGTAACCTAGTTCTGGTTACTTTGAACTTTTGTTACTTTTCGGTTTTAAAAGAATCTTTTTAACGGTACTTTTGGTTAAGCTTCTCGCAAATATTTAGCTTATGGTCGTGTTTTGTTTTTTTGGAACGAAGTTCCTTATCGCTGTTTCTTATATTCTGCAGGGCTGGTTGTACAATCATCTGAGGGGCAATTCTCGTAATTTTAAGAACGTTCACAGTCTGATCTCAGTCTCAATCTGTCAAAAAAATCGTTGTTGTTCTTCCTGTGCGAGTCCCAATAAATACTTTTGTTTCTTAATTTCTTTAGTAACTTGTTTGTGGTTTTATTTTTGTTATACCTAATTAATATCCTGTACGAAAATTGTCTATATAAATTCAGGATTTTAAGTCATGTCTCGTCGTGTCGTCGTAGGTAAATACAACAATGATGTAGCATGAAGTAGATCTGAGGATTCTGGATCTACGACCGAAAACACTTTACTTTTTTCCCTTGGTTTCTAGTGACCTATCTGAATCAACACTCAGTATGATAATACATTCTTTATTCCGACTAACTATGAGACTCATATAGTGTTGTACCAATATAAACTTATAACTATGTTAATGATAAAATAATATGGTATTTAAACCAACACTTTCCAGATCGGATACCGATACAAATTACCATGACGACCCCATCACTAGAACCTTTTGAATCTGGCGGAAAACAGATTGGATTGCTATTTGTGTTCACCGTCGCTTTGTGCCTTTTGTGCTGGTTTTCATTGAATTCCTATTATTATGCGCATTTGTGCAGCTCGGAAATATCATGTTTATTAATTAATTTCATTGCTCTGTGAGAGTTCGGGGACAAAGGAATAGTTCAGGTGGAATGCAGACGAATGTTGGCATGAGTTCTCGTTGTTGTGGCAATATCCTGTTTGATTTAGAGGATTTAAGCTCTGTGCGTTTGTAAACTTATATATTGCACACTGCAATAAAATGTTTAAGTGTGTTACACACAAAACACTTAATAGAGAAAAATATATAGAGATAGAATAGCATTACAATACAGTACAATTTGTGTAAATAATTTTATCACCACTACTCTTAAAGCGGTGAAGGAAAACATCGTCAGGAAACCAGCATGTCCTCGAACCAAAAATTCGAAGCAGTAGATTACAGCCCCTCCTTCTCACCGAGAGGAGGCCAGTGTCCTCGCAGTGGGAACATTATAGGCTAATTATGCTAGAATAGCATATTATTATTATTTCATTATTAATTTCTTCAAGCAGACCTGCGATCGGAGAGTTGGATGAGAGACGTAGACACAGTGTGTAAAAGACAATACAAGAAAACATTATTTCTTAATTTCTCCAAATAATCTTTAGTTCGATAATCTATTCATAACTCCTAATATCCCATGTTTTATTTACCTTTAAAAAAGTACAAAACAAAACAAAATAGGCCTCTTCACAACACAACACCATTATTTCCATATATTTACACAAAACACAATTTGTAGACAAACGTAACACTCTCATAAAAACAGTTGAACCGTCTGTCGTAGCAAAGTGCTACGTATATGCTACGCCGTAGCCGGCGCTACGAGCTACGACGTAGCATAGTGCAGCCATAAACTTTATTACCCAGATTTTTATGTGAAATGTTATTAAATGCCGCTATTTTGAACATATTAAAGTGAATTCCTCGTAGTTTCGTTAGTAATTTGTTTGTGAAATATCACCGCGGTGGCCCCTTTATGTCCACTGGTTAATATGGATGAAGAGTTCTGCGATAAATGCCACAAACCGTACACAATACTGAAGGATTTTATTGATTTAATATGCAACCTTTAGGGTTATTAGGGCGATTTAGTATGCTAGTAACTTTCCGGTTTCATCATATAGAAGAAAAGTATTTCGAGTATAAATAATACTAACAAAAAGGTGCTTACCACATACATCCCGTTCAATCATTTATTTTAAATTCCTCCGCTGAACAAGTCAAAAGGGGGTTGAAGTTGAAGGGAATGGGGACCTTTGTCATGCAGTGGAACAACACAAGCTTTTAATAAAAATCAATCTGCCTATCTCCCACCTATTTTGGCGTCAGCTTCCAGTCTAACCGGATGCAGCTGAATGAATGTATTTTACATGCAGCGACTGCCTATCTGACCTCCACAACCCAATACGAAACCTCTTGGTAAGACTGGTTGTAAGACTTTCGGGCTTCTGACGACCCGTAACCACTGTCAAAGATCTATGAATGACAGCCGGGACCAACGGCTTAACGTGCTTTCCGAGGCATATAAAAATAATAATAAAATATTGTAGACTGGGAAAATTATTAGTGAGATATACAAAGTTTAATTTACTGTCGCATTAACCTCCCTACTTTATACATCCTTGTCCAAATACATGAACGTTGAACAATATGTATCTCCCCAATTGCCCCACTCACTCCATACACACAAAGTTTGAAGTTATCCTTGTTAATTCGTCGTGTAGCGGCGCACTGCAGTCCGTTAAACTTTCACGTACAACGTTAGGCCCACGTGACGTTCACGTTGTGTTCACGTGACGTTCACGTTACGCTATTGAACGTAGTCTATCGTATCTGTGTGCTTTTTTGGCTATGACGTAGAAAAAATAGGCTCCTATGTGCGTGTGAATCCGAAGTATTTGCTTGCGTCATAACCTATTCCCAAAGAGTAGTAATGCTTTGGTTTGTGTACCCTTTAAAGTAGGTACTCCAAGCTCGTGGCTAAATGATAACTGCCGTACTGAAAGGTTATGCTGCGCTTTCCGCGGTCGGTTTGTGGATGTGTGACCATCCATTACATAAGAAGACCCCTCCGTGCCTCGGAAAGCACGTTAAGCCGTTGGTCCCGTCTGTCATTCACAGATCTTTGAAGTTGTTAGGGGTCGTCAGAAGTCTGAAAGTCTGACAACCAGTCTTACCAAGGAGTATCATGTGGGTAACATTAACTGGGTTGTGGAGGTCAGGTAGCCCGGTATTGCAATCGATTAGACTGGAAGCCGACCACATAGTTGGGAAAAGGCTAGATAGATGATGAGGTAGTAAGTCGTGGATTTGGACCTTGGCATTCTAGCGTGACAGACTAATCTGAGATGCTAATATTGCATTGCACCGGAAAATATGGAGTCGGGATTTATTGTTGTAAAATCCTATGCGGGATGATCGATTTTTCAGTAATTATCCTTGGGAGGGAAAACGTTTTATCAATGAAAAGTGCTTTTTTCTCCCAGAATTTATGATGATTTATGCTTGAATACTTATGCTACTTACTGTAGATGTAGATAGCACATTCAGACTTACCAATAAATGTGATAGAAACCGTTAGCTTTATTTTAATTAAATTTTAAATTAAATAGCATAAGCATAATCAGCTTATAATGTTCACACTCCTGGGACACACTCTGTGAGAGGAAGTGGGCCGTAATATACCACGCGGGCCCAGTTGCGGGTTGGTAGATTTCACAATTCTTTGAATTTACTTTGGTTCTAGGAAATGCTGGTTTCCTCAAGATGGTTTCCTTCACCGTTTTGAGAGCAGTTGTGATAATAAATGTACACAAAGTAAAGTGCCTTTTACGGCCCAATCCCTGTTACAGAGAGGGGCCTGTATCCCAGCAGTGCGAACATTGTGGGCTGATTATGAATCATAATCCACTTTATGTTTTAATCAACACACACAATATGCAAACTACACAGTAATAATAATTATTGTTGTCTATCGATCAATTCAAACGATATTTCTTCAAACTACTAATAACCTACAATAATCCTTCTCTTACCACTTCAGGGAAGGTAAACTTGAAGCCACTAGTGCTCCACTGAAAAATACATTCCATGAAAACCGCTGACCGCTTTCCTTATATACGGCACACGATTCGGGCAACGGTGTTTTAGTATTATGCCTTTTTGCTGGTGAGGTTTGAAATGAAATGGACTGTGGAATGAATAGGAGTATCTAAATAATGAAAATTAAAACGATAAATGAATGTGCCATCTACCAACTCACACTGTGCCAAAACTAGCTTCTGTCCGCAACTTATTGAAAGTAAGAAAGAAAGAAAAAGTATTTATTGCGACTCGTACAGGATCATAAACTAAACTAAAGTAAACACAGTTAAAAATAAAAATAAAACAAATTATATATAAAAAAAAAAAATATTCTGCGTGAAGCTTGTGATCACGTGGAATAAGTTGCGATGCGACGTCGGGGGGGGGGGGGGTGTCGCATCGCATCGCCTGCTCGCACTATTACTTGGTTTTTGCTTAAGCTTTCTTTCAGGCTTTTTTCCTTTTTACTCGGTTCCTAAGGGTCCTAGCGTGATGTTATATAGCTTAAAGCCTTCCTCGAGAATTGGGCTTTCAAATGAAAGAGGAATGATTTATATCCAACAAGTAGTTCCGGAGATTAACCCCTACATACAAACAAACAAATCAATCTCCAACAATCTCTTTATAACATTAATTATATTATAGGTTAACCATTTACACTATGTTTGATACTCACAAAAAACAAAAGTTCCTCCACACATGTACACAGCAACACCGTGTCCCTGCCGCTACTTCTAAGAATTATATATTTATCAGCTGGCACATTGAGCTAACATTTCTGTTAGTAAGTGCTGGATGTACTGCCGGGGCGAGGCAGTTGTCTCCGCTGTATCTTATGGATGCTAACGTATGGGTTTGTTTTGATTTTGTGTTTGAAATAAAGAAAGAAAAATGCGTTTATTGGCATTACAACAAAAAAAAACACCGTAAAACTATGCCAAAAGGGCCTCAGCTCAGTATAATGTATACCCCCATATGTACCACCCACGAATGCCATACGCTAGAATAACAAACACACAGGGAAGTGTGTATATTATGTGTGTTTCATGACTTGTGTATTTGTAGGTATAGCGAGTATCTAAGATTTAGTAGTCATGATTTTTGTGTGTCTGTCACTTTGTCAAGATAATTGATTGGTAAATTAGAATCAATGATAATACTTCACTCGTACTTTAATTTTATTTTACTTATTTATATTATTTTACTCGTTTTTAATTTATACACTGGTACATTCGTTTGCCATCCAGGATGAAAAGTAGCCTATGTCCTTCTCCAGATCATGGTCTACCAATGTGCCAAATTTCATCTAAATCCGTTCAGCAGTTTTAGCGTAAAAGCGTAATTCTTAAATTTTCTAATTTGCAAATTTCTTTATTTTTTTTCCGTAAAAACCTTCTACAAAGTATTAGAAAACTTAAAAAAAAAGATGGATGAAATCGGTAAAGTCGTTCTCAAGTTATGGCGAGACCAAGGGAAATAGGGATTAATTTTTATATATATAAATATAGATAGATTAAAACAATATGTATAACAATATGTAAATAAAAACTGATACCTAAATAACTAATAAAAACAACAAATGTATATCCTAACTTAACTATCAAATTATTTACAAAATATAATTTAGCGTCGAAAATATTCATCCGCATCGCTGTCGACTGGTAATGTACCCAAGAGACTCTCGGCATTACCACGTTGTATGGCAAGGCTTAGCCTCTGGTCAGGCCATAGCCAGCCTTTGGATCATGGGAAGTGTCAACCAGCCGTTTCGAGATTTCCTTAAAGAGACCATGAGACCCCACGGCTCGAGGGTTTCAACCCCAAACGGCTCGAAAATATAATTACCAATAAGGTTATTACTTACTTATAAACTTAAGCCGCCGCTCGAGGTTATCCGCTACCACTAGTTAATGTACAACGATAAGACAAATTAAAATAGTTAATGCGTAAGACTTCTTAAATTTGAAAACATTAAAAATCAAAATCGTTTATTTGCATAAAATGTGGTAGGTAAAAAAGATAATAAATATAAAACTGTGGTGCAAAGACACATTTTGCCATGTAACGACTGCAAGTAATGAAGTTTTCTGTAATTATAAAACTTATGAGAATTTTTTTTATTGAGTAATATAATGTTATTGTTATTTTTTTTTGCAAAACATTGTAACGATTCACAAAGTATTCACTGCTAATCTTAACTTCAACGTACTCTACAATACCGTCACACAAGCACATACTAGCTTGTGCGTGCTTGTGTATTATAATTGTGCTTGTGTGTTGTGTATATTGTACACTATGTTGCTTCCTGCCTAGATTATGTTAGTACAGACGCCAGCACATCAAGCTTCTACCTGTCAAATATCTTTTACTCTTTTTTTCGATTTTCAACTTTAACGCTAAAGCATTCGGTTCAAAATTGATTGGGAAAATTTGACAGTTTCGGGTAGCTTGATATGCTGACGTCTGTACTAAGCGAAATTATGCATAGGTCAGATTACCTGACCGACCAATTGAAATATAATTGAGCTTCATATTACGCCTTCTGGCTTATTCACAAAGTATTTACTACTTATCTTCACTTAAATATCATCACATAAGTACATAGCACACAGTCTCATCTCGTCACCCATCTCATTGTGATGCGGCTAGCCCCCAGCGTCGGCAAATTATGAATGTGCCACATTACCTGACCGCCCAATTGAAATGTGTTTGAGCTTCATATTATGCCTTGTGTGTAGTTACAGCGTATCTACTGCTAATTTTCACTTTAATATTGTCTACAATAGCATCACACAATCACATAGCATCGTCTGGCCGGCCATCTTAATCATCACCTGCCTATCGTTTTCCGAACTATATTGGGGTCGGCTTCCAGTCTAACGGGATGCAGCTGAATACCAGTATTTTACATGGAGCGTCTGCCTATAACCCACCACCCAGTTCCTGGGTAATACTATATCCCTTGGTAAGACTGGTTGTCAGATTTTCGTGCTTCTGACGGCCCGTTAATACTGTCGAATATTCATGAATGACAGCTGGGACCAACGGCTTAGCGAGCTTTACGAGGCACTGAGGGGTCTTGGTATGTAACGTTGGTCACCTATACACGGACTAACCGCGGTAAGCGTAGCTTTACCTGATAGATCGATCCGTGCGGCTGTTACTTAGCCACCAGCCCCTCCAGCCATGTTATTGTGAGCGTAATTGAGCTTCTTAATACACCTTGTGACAAATTCACAACGCATTTACTACTTATCTTCGCTTTAATATTGCCTACAATATCGTCACACAAGCACATAGAACATAGTCTCATCGCGCCAGTCATCTCATTATGATGCGGCTAGCCCCCAGCGACGGCAAATTATGCATGTGCCACATTACCTGACCGCCCAATTGAAACGTGATTGAGCATCAAATTACGCCTTGTGTCTAATTCAGGTGTTGTGTCTGTGATTATGAGCAAGTCATTTTGAAGTTCAGGGGTTTTGAGAGTGAATCCTACGAATATTATAAATGCGGAAGTTTGTGAGGATGGATGGATGGATGTTTGTTACTCTTTCACGCTTAAACTACTGAACAGATCTGGATGAAATTTGGTACACAGATAGGTTATAACCAGGATTAACACATAGGATACTTTTTATCCCGATAGTCTCGCGGGATCGAAACTTATGCGGGTGAAACCGCGGGGCACTGCTAGTATGTAACTAGCTTCTGCCCCGAGTTCGTTCGCGTGAAATTTGCTGCCCGCGCTATCACGTAATGGTATGCTTATAGCCTTCCTCAAGGATGGGGCCATCAAATGCAAAAAAGGATTTTCAAACCTAACTGGTAGTTCCAGAGATTAGCGCGTTCAAATAAACAAACAGCTCTTCAGTTTTATTATTACTATACAGGGTGGCTGGGTGACGGGACATCGACGCGCAAACTGTAACCATGGATTCAGCACATGAGTTTAGACCCCATAGCGTCGAAATTTTTCGTCGGTTTTCAAAAAAAATCTTCTGTTTCATAGAAAAATGCAATACCTACGCTGTCAAAACGTACGGAACAGCAATATTTTTTTTTAATAACCGACGAAAAATTTCATTTTTCATGACGCATAAAATAGAACACAACCAGAAAAAAAAATTACAAGCTGGGGGTAAACATGCGTCACATCATCGCAAAACGGCCATCGCTCAGCATAATTCTACTAGACAGAGCCCCAGCGCTGGTTTTCAGCGGTAAAAGTATTTAGTGTGATTCGTACAGAAATATCATACAACTAAACTAAACTTAATATAAAAAATAAAATAGAAAACAAACTTTATTTTAGGTCCTTTTACAAAGTAATACATTTACAAACTTATACATACTTAGTAGTACCAAGTTCTTAACAGATTGGCTTAAGTACCAATATAAAAGCTAGTTTAAATTATACGTTTTTAATTACCTATGAAAGGTGCGTTGGTACTGACATTATAACTTGCTGCCTGAGCTAGGCGAATAAAAACCTGTGTTTCAGGCCATCCCCATACTAACCGATCAGCTGATTATTTGTCCATAGTTAGTTATTTTATTATTTTTTTTAAATAATAATATCCTACTTATAGTAGGTACTAAATACAAATAAAAAAATACCAATTTAATTATAAAAAGAAAGAAAAAAAAAACAGAAGGTCCTGTGTCCATCGATCTATCACCAATATATCAGGCCTATTGGCGACAATAGTCCTGTCAGTAATGATAGACCGATCCCAGTACAACGTGACATGGCTAAAAACACGTTAACAACAAAATACGTTACAAAATTATTAAATACTCTGTCACATGAATCAAGATATGACCAACCTGTAGCAATGAAGGGCAGTCATCCCTCATTGTGTACAAAACCAATTCCCCATTGTGTCCCACGACCCCGTGTACAGACCGCCGTAGCCTGGGGTCTACCGTGATCTTCCATCTCCCTTCGCGTGTCTGTTTTGTACCTTCTACCTTAATGTCCGAATAAATATCGGCACAGATAAGGCTACCTTTATATATTTATGTAACTAATTTATGCGTGGCCATGTTTTAGGGTTCCGCACCAAAGGGTGCTCTAGGAAAAAGGTGGACTGTATTTTTTAAGTTCAATAACATTACGAATCGCTGACAAAACTGACTTTCATTTTGACAACATGTAAAATCCATTCCAAGGTTAGCTGGAAGAGATCGCAGAAAGCGATAAGGCCACACATTGTATATTTTTAGTGTTCGATCAATTTTTTGTTGTTAGATAATTTAAATATAAATAAATAAAGAGTAAAAATCCGGAAATATATATATAAAGCCTGCAACAGGTGCCAATGGGACCTTATTACTAAGGCTCCGCTGTCCACCAGTCCGTTCGTCTGTCTGTCACAGGGCTGTATCTTTTGAATCGTCATAGGTTTGTAATTTATACATTTTGTATTTCAGTGTGTACTGCTATGGCCGCATTAACAACAAATAATAAAAATAAATGAAATTTTAAAAGAAAACTAATTGTAACAAGTTTAAAGTACCATTAATATGTTTCCCAAACCAAACAAGAAATCTGTTTTTTTAACAGACTTCCAAAAAAGGCGGGGAATCTCAAAACTGCGTTTATAAACTGATTTGGATAATTTTCTTAATTTTTTTGAAAAGGCTATATAACTGAAAGAGCTATATATAACATAAACTATCGATTTCCCAAAAAAACACGGAATTTGAAAAATTACTTTAATTTCGGTAGTCGGTCGCAAAAAACTAAAATACAAAACCAAAAACCGACTTCCAAAATTAAAGTTATTTTTCACTTTTTTTTTGGAAGGCATTTTTTTATACTATTTTTTTTTTTTCATGTTGGTTAAATATTGTGCGGTGATACCCTTCGTGTCCGGGTCCAATTCGCACTTGGCCGCTGTTTTAAATAAGATGTCCTTGGTTGTATTGGACTTGTTCTATAAAAGTCTGCTTGGAAATAGGTCAAATCAGGGGTTTTTATGATGATTCCATCATTGATATAATGTAGTAAATAAACATTTTTTTTTGGTGCATCGTTCTTTCTTGATACAATAGTACTTGCAATTTTGTGCCTTATCTTGTTTAGGCCCGAGATATACTTGTAAATGTCAACCATATTGATAATATCTTGAACCAAAGATTGTATTCTTACATCATGTCAGTATTTGTTCGAATAGAGCATGTATTCCTCTTGCCGTTAACAATATTTTCTGTACGGTACGGTTAAAGACAATTTATTTCGCTTAAAACGAAGAAAAACATAATATAAGCGACGGTTTCACTGGTTATATACTAATATTTAAGTCTTAAGATGATTGAAAAATGATTGAAATGTAAATGATTGAATTTGTATTTTTGCTATTTCGACTTTAGGGATAGAGTTAAGACTTTAGCTCTATCATATACGACAGTATCAGTATTGACAGTATTTATCAGTTAACGTTTAGAGGTTAAAAGATTAGAGGTTACGAGATTGTACTTCACACGAATCTTTAATACCAAGCAATTAAAAATACTTTTCCACTACTGTTCCTACTCCGTGTAATGTGGGCCGCGGACCAGAGGCCAGTTTCCCCCTAACCCGTATTATGTGTTTCTTATGTTCTGATTTTTTAAGAGACTGCAAACTTACGGTTAAGTAAATACATATATGGACCAGTCCACATGTGTACTAGTTATATCGCTCTGACCTGGAATCCTTCAAGTTGTGAATTTGATGCATGAAGGGAGCTTCTGATAAGTTTATTCATAACGCAAGACCCGTTTCTTGTAGATTAACGGGAGGTTATCCGAATTTGTTTTAGAAACAATTTTAAATGGCTAAATTATTTAGGTTCTGAAAAAAATATATGTCAGAGATGCATCCTTGTTTGAGGGACATTAACGGTTCAAAACACGATAAATTATTATATAACTTAGGGCTGATTTTTCAATCATCTGATAACTTTAATCGAGGAATAATTTTGAAACTTTGGCAGTTACTTCATAAGAAAACTGTCAAACGTCAATTTTATTCGTCGAATAAAAATTATCTGGCGATGGAAAAATCAGCGGTTAATGGGATTTATTTATAAACGATGATTAAAGTAAAGTCACGTTTAATTTTCAAAATTGTAAGGGGAAACAGTCGCTAATCACTACTGGCATGATGAGGTCTTACATGTCTGCAGCATCCAATAGTTATAAGCGATAATATTGATGTAGTATCCGCTTTCGCTTATAGTAGTGTACCAGCCTTATCGTACACAAATGCGTATCTCCATACTGAGACACACCCTCTTTGTACAAACCTATAGTACGAACCGTCCATTCTGCACTATCATGCATTTTAATTGATTACCAATACTGTACCTACGTCGTCAGAACCCATTGTCCATTCTGAAGACATAAAACCCTCAGGTGTCCCCAATACCGTCCACCTAAGCCCCAATACCGTTCATGTACCTATCATTGTTCCAGATCTGTGCAATCATGGAACTTAAATCCAAAATCTATAACGCTAGACTTACTATCTGGGCGGAAAATTTATTTGATAACCATTATGCTTCGGTTTGACAGCATCGCTAAGTTCCGTATGTATTATACATTGCTTCTTTGTATAGGCGGGATGTGAGTGTATTGTTCGGAAGACGCGCAATGGATAGGTCACTAGGAGAGTATCTCGCGAGACCTGTGCATGTGTGTGTGAAGCAGGGTAGGCCCACAGATCGGGCCCACAATGCACGTTGTTTATCCGCTAGGGCGCGGGGGTGCGGCGCGGGGCGCGGGCGGCGGGGCTCCCGGCCGGGCCCAGTCAGTGAGTTGCCAGCGCTCGCAGCAGCCGCACGCGCCCGCGAGTGCATCATACCCTTACACTACAAACACTGACACTCCGACCTTCAATCCGTGGGAACGAGACATCTATATCAGGTAAGGTTCTTTTTTCAAAAAGGATCCGTTCCGGATTTTTTCCGGATTTTTCACTGACCTCTAGTGATATCGAGATGAAAGTTATATAATATTAACTAATTACCTTCGAGATCGTATCGACATCCCATTCGAGCTGAACCGCGGTAACTGTCGAAAAATTTGTATTTAGCCACTACGCGGCTACACGTTCCCGTAGCGCGTAGCACTGGCGTAGAAAACAATGCGTTTGGGATCCTGAGAATTTGCTACGGAGTTTAATTTCGCGGAAGTGGTATTGTTGCGAGAGAAATGGGAGCTTTCACTGCGTGTATCGTTGTTGGATATATTTATTTATTCACGGTCAAGCCAAGGACTTTGTCGTTGTATGTTGTATGGGATCAAATGGGTGTCACAATGCGTGGTTATCCCACGGCCGGGGGTTTATGCGAGGGCTGTCGTTTTGCCATAATTGTCCTGAAAGCCTCGACCTTGTTCCGTGAGCGCACCATGAGTTCTTTGTTTCCGCAGACTGTTTTTATATGGCGTAAATTTGGTTTCTTGTTTCTGTTCTGTATATTTTTTGTTTTGTAGATAAAGAGAGACAGCTGAGTCTTTTTTAGATAAAAGTTATCTTTTATGAGGTCACACTGTTGTTCTTATCATATTTAGTTCTTACTATTATGATTAGTAGAGGGTCGCTGAGCGTTATATTAATAACGATTAATTAAAACCTGTCTGTGCTAAAGTGGAAGAAATCAATTAGGATTAATATCAGCTGATTTTCAATCGTCACGGTCGTAATAGTCGCAGAAGGGGAAGGGTTACCAATGTAGCAGTTAACCAACCGTTTGGCAAACAAGCTCCAACTGTTTATTTGAACTAAAACATAGTTACCAGGCGTGATCTACGTGCTGACTACAGTTTTAGCTTTTCTAAAGATTGATGGCCAGTCTCAAAAGAAATAAAGCGTTATGTCAATGGTATACCTAATAATTAAAAATCAATAATATATGAAATAATAATGGTTGATTAATTATATAGTTTAATTTCTCATTTTTTGGAAATAATCTTTTGAAATTAAGTTTCAAGTGATTATTTGATCATCAATCAATCTATTTTTTATCTATACACTAATAATAAAACTGAGGAGTTTGTTTGTTTGAACGCGCTAATCTTTGAAACTACCAGTCGGATTTAAAAAAAAGCCTTTGTTTTTTATAGCCCAATTCTTGAGGAAAGCTATAGACTATTTAACATCGCGCTATGACTCTTAAGAGCCGAAGAAAAAGGCAGAAAGAACGTTAAACAAAAACGAAGTATAGTCCGGCCAGGCGATGCGTTGTGACAGGGTAGGTCGGGGGTAAAAAAAACACGCGAAGTCGCGGGCAGAGGCCAGTTTAATATAAAAAAGCTGCAATCAAAAACTTACTACTTCATCAATAATAACATTAAATAGAGGTCTAGAAGGTACTCTCCACAATATATCAAAAATATTAGTAAAAGCAAAAAGTGTATAAATTTTCACGTTACCCGCTCCATAAATATGAGCCAAGTTACCTTTCAATCAGTCACTGCGCTGTCAGCGGTCAGGTTATTGAAATATCGGCTTCCCAAGGATATGTGGCCTTGAGCCGACATTCAAACAATGTACCTAGAAATATATAGACATAAATGTATGACTAGATGTATCAACGTAAAAGAAGCAGAAGGATATAGTATGTAAGGATCGGAGCAGGAGTTCAGTAATTTCTGCCTATCTCCATGGGAAGAAGTGTCAGTTAGTATGTTTGTATGAATATAGACAGAAACAAGAAAGGTAATATCAGGTAGTAAGTAGTTAGTGTTAGAGCTGTTTGTGAAGGAGCTCGTCCCGGGAAGTACTACCATCATACTGAAGTCAGCCGTCCATTGCTACATCACAGAGGTACGCCACGTTTCTGCGTCGTTCATTTGTTTGCCATCCACATTTTTGTGCGTACCGTAGCCGTGCGTACCGTGGTCGCGCGTAGCGTGACGCCCGCGTTGCGTGACCGTGCGTACCGTAGACGTGTGTACCGTAGCCGTACGTACCGTGGCCGGACGTAGCGTTGCCGTGCGTAGCGTTGTCTTGCGTAGCGTGGCCGTGCGTACCGTGGCATTTCGTAGCGTGATCACAGTGAACGATTACGCTTACATTTTTATACAAAGCGAAGCTAAGTACACATGCGTAGCTTGGCCGTGGGCTGCTGCGGACCGGTGTCTATATTCCTGCAGCCAGGCAGCGTGACTGTGGTCCAGTTTGAAGGGTATGGGTGAGAAAAACAGGCCCATGTGACCTGCGACGTCTCTGGTATTGCAGATGTATAGGTGACGGTGACTGTTCACCGTCAGGCGGCCTGTCTGCTTGTTTGCCATCTAAAAGACAATGTCTAAGATGATAAAGGCAATTGTTCATTTGATTATTTGAAAAATGAGCTACTAAATAAAAGCGATAACTTTGTTATAAATAAATAACGTTAAATCAAGTATCTTGACTTGGCTCGCGAGGTTGTCGACCGATCATTGTTGTTGATTATCATTGTGCCGATAGTCGTGACAGCCAAAGGCTTAATAGCTAAGAGCCTCGACCAACACCTGAGGAGGCTCTCGTTGGGCAGCTGGATCAATTGGGCTCTGGATCGTCGACGCGTTTCTGAATTGACATGATATTGACAAACATTGTATAAGATGCTGTAGTGGGTTTAATGAGCACAAACAGATCATAACCAATCGGTTTTTGAAAGAGTACAATGCTGTTATCGCCCTTAGACCAAAAAAGTCATGATTTGGAGACCGCCACGGGAGTTAGGTGACTTTGCATTAAGATTATGTGAGCAAATCAGCAGACATTCAATAGTTTTTTTGAAAGGCTGTATTATAGGGCTGATTGTTTCAAGGCCAGATAATTTTATCCGAGGAATAAATATTGTGGTTTGACGCCTTTTGTATACAAATGATGTCAAACTGTCATATTTATTCTTCAGATTAGGTTATCTGACTATTGAAAAATCAGCTCTAAATTATATTTTATTTCTAAAAATTGGTTTTCAAAGGCATTTTTTATACGTCAAAAAGGAATGATAATAGGTTAGAACTAGTTATCAACTTTCCTAACCAACTCTCTGTTACATCTACAGGATAATTTGAAGTCCAGAAGTGCCAATTATTTTACCAGGGTTGATGAGAAGTCTACCACACGCAGTTTTCACGTAATTAATTGAACTACTCACTTACAAGCAATTGACTCTCATACCGATATTCTTCTACCCCAAGTAAACTTGGCTGAACGGGTTCAAACGCGGCATTTGATCTGGAAACCGTTCGCTTGGAACCGTCGGGTGGGTTTTGAACCGGCAATGTTCCCCTTGTAACACGTATCCCTTCACCCTAACACTTATTTTTATATCCTTTTTATTAACAAGCTTCTATTCTAAACACAGTCTATGATGCTGATAGTTTATAGAGCTTCAAGGTTTTGGCGCGTGGCTAAAATTGGAACTAACGCCGCCATCTTGTTTTTTACATACATTTAACAAAACAATTGCATAAATGTTTACCAACAGCGCCACCCTGTCGACGTCACTCGAGCGCCAAAACATCTTTGAAAAGTCTGTTCTCAGTTATTTTACCAGTGACAGCAGCAATCTTATTCTAACGATAATAAAGATCACTGTCATTGTGACAGACCTGTCAGTGGCCGCAACCCGAAAACAACCTTCCAAAAATGAGAATAAAGATCATAGTGACGTTGACAGTGGTGTAAAATCAGGGGTAAAATGACTGTACATTGTAATACCTACACTTCTTTTCGCAAAACCGAAACCTCAATATTCTACAACAAAATCTAGCCAGTATTTTTCTGTTATTCTCCGGTAGATTTTTTTGCAAAATTCCGTTTGCATTAAAAGGCTCAGCGAACTAAGACTCCGTTCGCGGGTTGCTTGTCCGGTACGTGACCGAAATACGGCCGGTATTTGGAATAGGGGCACGGAATACTTGTTTAGGATTTTCCGGGTTCTTAAGTTAATGTAGTGTTTATTGTATTGGTTGGAGATGGTCCTGTTGTCTGTCTTAGTTTTAATTGTCATTTAAGATACAAGGGTTAGTGTTAGATATCTTCTCAGTTTTTGGTGAGCATAATGGAACAGTCATCAATGACAAGTCTCTTGCTTGCACTAACGTCAGGTTGTATACAACGTGTTTTTTTTGATATCCCATAACTCTAGGGGGTCATTGTACTCATCATTATGAACCACTTTTACTATGGGACCAAACCTGAAATCGCGAAAGAAAAATCTGGTGTTCCCTAGATTTTGATGAGTTATACGAACATAAATGTAGGGAACAGCTGATTATTTTTCGCGCTTTCAGGTTTGGTCCCATAGTAAAAGTGGTTCATAATGATGAGTACAATGACCCCCTAGAGTTATGGGATATAAAAAAAAACACGTTGTAGACGAGGTGCTCACTGTGGGTATCCGTCGCTGTGGGGAATTTGAATGGCTTCTTTTTCTTTTTCGTATCGATGGTCATCATCATCACCATTTCAGCCCATAATCACCCACAGCTGGGTATAGGCCTCCCCTTTCTTCTGCCATACTTCCCGGTTCCGTGCGTCCCTCATCCAGGTGTTTCCCGCGACTTTGACGATATCGTCAATCCAACGCGCTTTTGGACGGCTCTGGTTTCTTTAGCCTGACCTTGGCCACCATTCGGTCACAGCTTTACTCCATCGGCCATCTTCTCTTCTAGCTAGATCGTTCTAGCTAGATAGTATTGATGGTATGTTTTGTCAAATTACTTGGGTCCAGTAAGTAGCCTTTATGTCTTTTGGCGATGTGGTGATTCGTTGAGCCTGTAGCATATATGGCAAACCATTGGCGGCGCATGTCTCGTCTCGTGGTGTATGCTTCATACAAATTTTCCGATTTAAAACTGACACGGATTGTTAACATTACGTCCAACTGCCATTCAATGTGGATAATCCATAATCCGTTGTAATTGGCTATGAGTAGTAACTGACAATTGTTCAAGCTTTTTGAACCTGCCACTATTAATAGAACCGTGTAGTAAATAAATAAATAATAGTCTCTGAACTCATACAAGTGAAATTGATTTTTGATTGATTGCCAATCAATCATCGCGAGCAATATTTTTGATTGATTAACGTTATTGCTACACCTGCGTGAAGCGGCTGGTCGAATAGCACTTTAGGTGATTGTTTAAAATATACTTCGTGATTGACTATCGACCTTTCGGCACAGAGGTTTTAAAGTTACAGAACCAGAGAGGCGATTCTCGTAATTTTAAGAACATTCACAGTGATCTCAGTCTATCTGTCAAAAATACCTCTAATATACAATTTTTGACAAGTTTTTGACATTGATTGTCGCTGAGATGATTTTGCGACTAGATTTTGAACGTTTTTAATTACGAGAATTGGCATGCAAGTTACGGGTTTAATACTTGAATACCATTTAATGTGTTTTTTATTCGATACTGTACTTATTAAGTTAACAGACCGTCAGACGATGAAATAATAACTACGACTTATGAAAGAAATCTCCATTTGCCTAACCTTTTCCCAACTTTGTTAGGGTAAAAACATAGAGTATAGTATTTTACATGTAGCAACTGCGTATCTAACCTCTACAACCCAGTTACTGGATAACACGATACTTCATGGTAAGACTGGTGGTCAGATTTGGGCTTACTCAGAAGCTCAAACGGCTTAACGAGCTTCCTGAGGCTCGACAGGTCTCGATATGTAGTGCATGGTTACCCATCCATGAACCGTCCGCGGCAAGCGAAGTTCAATGCTTGTCCTTTTTTCATATTTGAAAAAGATCTTTGGTCTCGAGTGGGACGAAAGCAGGCTGGTACGAGTTCTACTGTACTGTTCGTTTTACCTATAAAACCTTTTTTATTTTTATTCTTTCTTTGTAATCTTACATAATCACACATAAATCAACTCAAGTCATCGTGGTGTCCGAACATAGCCCTCTCCAAATTCTCCACTTTGCCCGATTCCGTATCTCGTGTATATATTACGTACCTATTATAGTTCAGTTGTCGTTCTGTCTGGGGTGCGTCCCACGCAGTGTTTGTCGGTTCACGGTCGCCACTCAAGGATTCGTCTGCTCTTATGCCTGCTTGGTTGTTTGAGGATTGACTATCTTGCTGCCACTTCTGCTTGTTTATTCCGCTCAATATGTCGATGTAAACCAGCCTTTATTAGATTAAATTATTTGACAAAAAATATGCTATATGTTATTGTGTAATTTGAAGCTTGTGTTTTACTGGTTGTCCCCCATGCTTGCTTCATATGATTCTCCAGAGAAAGAAACCTGTCAAAAAAGGTATGGGAATCAATCAGTAATGCTAGCTTTTTTTTTGCGTGTGGAAATCCTTGCTGACGTCCTCCACCTTGCGGCGGGCGAAAGTTTTGCGTGGATGTGACGCGTTTTCCCCCAACTTGTTTTTTTTTTCTTTGTGTTCTTTTTACGCGTCATGTTTACCGCAAATAAACATATTGGCACGGTTGGCGCAGTGGTTAAGCGATTGACTGCTGCGCTGCGTGTCGCGGGTTCGATTCCCGCACGGAACAAATATTTGTATGACCTACATGTATTTGTTCCGAGTCTGGGTGTTTTTCTATCTATAATATGTATGTATTTACAAAAAAAAAATTTGTATATAAGTAGTTTATCAGCCATCTTGTTACCATAACACAAGCATTAGGTTGCTTAGCTTGGGACAAATGGTGCGGTTGAAATGTCCAGGGATATTATATTATTATTATTATTATATTTTATTTCTTTCTCTTTCAAAGTTTCAGTCTGACTCTTACTGACTAAAACCACACCGCACATTTCAACTACTGGAGCACTGGAAGACTTGCTCAGTTCGTCACGCTCCCCCGGTCAAATGCTAGCAAGTCAACGACTGGCTCAGGCAGCTGAGCCTTGTCAGCAAACGAGGGGTAAACACATTACCCACCATTTCTTAACCCCCCATATTTATCCACACAGCAGCCATTAGGCCACGGTCCGGTTTCTTCTCAATTGCCGTCATCTACATCTCATTAAATGCTCCACAGCTTTTATTTCAAATCATCTATAATTCCATGCTAAGCCAGGAGTTGGCCTTGCAACATTGCACGTAAACACCATAATAGTCGTTATTTTGTCCCTACGTTGGCTCATTACCGCTTGCCATGACATTTGTTTAACGACGCTGCTCCCGTCCAAATATTTGCAATGAACCGCCATTACTGTGTTGTTGGCTGGAGTTATGTTTAATTTTTTTGTTTATCAGTAAAGGCACTTGTGGCCAGGCTACAGTATGAGCATTTAGTTAGGGATGAGTCTTCTTTTCGCTTGCTGTTCATGCCGTGGTATAAATACAGGGTGGCAGGGACATCGACGCGCAAACTGTAGCTATGAATTCAGCGTACGATTCTAGACCATATACAATTAATGACCGATTATCCCCCTACAAAAGTGCAATATCCACGAGGTCAAAATGTATGGAACAGCTAATTTTGTTTTTAATAACCGGTGAAAAATTTCAACACAGGGGGGTTTAGGATCATGTACTGACCCATGGTAACATGTTGCGCTTCGATGTCCCTGCCACCCTGTATGAGCCGTTCAGTAGGTGCTAGCAAGACGGACTACTCAGGGTGCACCGAACTTTCATTGTCGCCACTTGTGAAAACGCGCTCTATGTGTTACAAAGTTGGGAAGACTAAGGACACAAATTAGTACTGCACCCTATACAGGTTGGCAGGGACATCGACGCGCAAACTGTAACCCCATAAATTTCGGGTCGAAATTTTTCGTCGGTTATCAAAAAAAAAAAATCTTGTGTTTCATAGAAAAGTGCAACAACTACGCGGTCAAAAAATATGGAACAGCCATATTTTTTCTAATAACCGACGAAAAATTTCGGCGCTATGGGGTCTAAACTCATGTGCTGAATCCATGGTTACAGGTTGCGCGTCGATGTCCCTACCACCCTGTATATACGGCTCGTTATACTAAAAACACGTTCGCAAAGTTCCTTAGTAGCTAAACAAAGAATTGTACCTTTTGAATATTAGGAAACCAGACAATAAACTCGCCCATCTTATAAGACGTTTTATTCGCCGTTCTTACACGACATGTAGAACTAACGACATACAACGTTCTCCGATCCTAACATATGTACCACTATTCTTCGTCCACATTCATGCATTCTTTGGTACTAGCGCGCAGTAGTCTATGTGTAGTATGTTCGACCTTCTTGAAGGACGTCCTCAATGTGGGACGTGCACTCTATTTTCCAGGGTGACGGAGCGGAAAGTGTTACCACACAGACGTGGAGAATGGTTGTCTCGTTGTTTCAATAATCTGTATATCTTTACTAATAATAAAGCTGAAGAGTTTGTTTGCCTGAGCGCGCTAATCTCTGGAAGTACCTATTATCGCCAATATCTATATCTGACCACCGTAAGGAGTATTCCTGCTTGCAGCGCATATTATTAGGATCTTCTTTTGTTTTACTTACAGACGCAGTTGTGGTCATCATATGCGCGAGATTTTGTTTTCAAAATGGTCAGATATAGGTTTTGGCGATAGTACCAGTCGGATGAAATTCTTTTAGCGTAAATCTTAAGGAAGGCTAGGCTATTTAACGTCACGACTCTCAGGAGCCGAGAAAAAAGAAAAAAGTCAGTAAAAACAAGTCCACAACTGACTTCTTCAGTTGCAAGCCACTGAAATCCGTCACTCTCATAAACACAACGGTCTTATTATATTTTTATAATACGTGGTTAGCATCTTTAGGTCTTCAGACGGGTGAGTTCCAAAGTAAAAACATTGTTTATTACCCACTATTTTAGAGAAGAAGTACAGCAAATTCTGTCAAAGCATGATATTTTCAATTCAATTCAAATTCTTTATTTCAGACATGAGTCCATAGTATCAAAAAATAACTTAATAACTAGTGTTAGTCATAAAATATAGAACTTCAAATATTAGCTGGTATGGATTCTTACCCAGTGGCACAGCAGAGGGGAGTCCCACCGATCTGAGAACACGCTCAGGAGACCGTTGGAGGTGGCGCGTACCCGGCCGGCTATGGAGGCCATTTTGTTAGAGGCTATTTTTGTTTCAAAATTATACTCATTAACTGTAACTTTCACTTTAAAAATGGTATTTAGCTATCAGAGCATTGTATACCTTCTTGAGCCGTCAAGTTTCAAGTAGGGGATTCAACCCTTCCGGACTACATAGGTATACGAGTACATCCTGGGATCGCTGTACTTTTCCCCACATATAATTGAAGTCACGACCGGAATCAAAGTAATTGCTGATCTTTGCGTTATGCTCGTGAACGGGTGCTTGTGGTGGCTGGTCATTGTAACTTCGAGTGACAGCTACGTGAAAATAACCCAGCATTGCATAAATATGTAAGCTGTCACGCCCTTTATGCCTGGATGCTTTTATTTATTTTTTGCTTGAAAGATGAGGGTCTTGACTGCGAAAAGGAAGTCTTCCTATTATCTACAAGGAGTAATTCGCCCACATTGGCAAGCAGACGAACCTTGAACCCGTGCCGCCCACGTTCTGGCTGTATTTTGGTGGACACCCACGCATCGCCAGCTGATTGTTACGTGATAATAAACTTTATTATTTGCTTGACCTACTTTTCTAGTGGTCTCGTACTATGGCGTGTTATGATTAGGAGTTTTGTAGTTTCACAACCAGTTTTGGGGTATCTGGCTGACTTTAAATCTTAAAACGGTTGTGATTGGTCTACCGAAATATCAACAACCAATCGTGGAAGTGGACGGATGAGCTGGATTTCTATAATAAAGATTGGTCCATGGCAGCTCTGGTCAGAGAGAGATGGACAGAGAGGATAGGAAGGCCTTTGTCCAGCAGCAGCAGATGTAAACGGCTAATAAAAAAATCGTGAAAGTGAGATTTATCAGTAGATTGAAATCGGTTACCTTTCTGGATACCTAGATTTTTTAATGATGAAGGAGATATCTTTAAAAACAATCATCTGGTGATTTAAAAAAAGGGAGAAGCCCCTGGTGATTTAAAGGATTCCTTTAGCTTCAATCGAATCTCATTTCAGCCAAAAGATGTCCACTGCTGCCGGCCGGCCGACCCAAAGCATCGTCGCTTTGATCATTTTTCTACCCTTCCAAATGAAAATCAAATAGAAATTGTTTATTACAAAACATGCGTTGAATGTATACAAATACTGCGTAAAAACCCTCAACGTAATACGGAGAAAAAACTCGTAGTCAGGTTACAGTTTTTTATCCCCATACGGCGGGTAGTTCGCTAATTAAACCGACGTCGACCAATCACCGCATCTGCCTGAAACTGATACACCAATTAGGGAGCGAGCTGACGGAAAACTGAGAACATCCTAATGAAAACGTATTTGTTTACGTTTGTATAGATTTCCTTTTGTAAATAAGGTTTAGAATGAAATGGAGTCTTTAGATGTTAATTTTTAATGGGCTTTTGCTCAATTTTGGCTATGAGAACCAACGTTTGTTGGGCCATAATATTATTTATTTAATTTTTTCAAAAAACGTTGCCCCACACTAGGAATTTCTCCTGTGTCGTGGGTGCGTTTACAGACATATAAACTCACATACACAAACAGCCAGACCCGGAACAACTAATTGTAGGTCATACAAATATTTGTTCCGTGCGGGAATCGAACCCGTGACACGTAGCGCAGCAGTCAATCGCTTAACCACTGCGCCAACCGTGCCGTCAAAAATAATTAAATAAAAATAAATTAATATAGTAAATATTGGTTAAAGAGTTTTTAGAAGTTATATAAGGGCTAAAATAGAAACTCGATATATAGAGAGAACGATTTCAAGTACAATATAGTAATATTTTATCAAAAAAACATCTGTATATCACTCTAAGCTCACTTCACCTAACTTTTCACTGTGAGATTTTTACAGAATCGATCGGCTGTCAATAGTTTTAATCCCTTAGCATTAGTTGGAATAACAGCTCACTCCACGCTCACTTCACCTAACTTTTCACGGTGAGATTTTTACAGAATCGATCGGCAGATCGTTTTTTTTCTTGAAAAGATCTACAAAATCAATGCCGCGCACAACTAAAGACAGGGGCTGTATTATGAAGTACAAGCTTCTGCCGCGACTTCGTCCGCGTGAACTTTCTTTTCACGTGATGTTAAATAGCCCATAGCCTTCCTCAAGAATTAGTCTATAATATGCAAATATAATTTTTCAAATTCGGCTGGTAGTTTCAGACATTGACGCGCTCAAACAAACAAACTGTTTAGCTTTATTATTAGTATAGATATAGATTAACGCCATCGGGTTCCAGACCAAACACAGGATGGTGCTCATCATGCATAGCTCCGTCTCTCCCTCGCACTAGAATCTTAATGGCATTATACTCTGTCTAGTAGGTTGACCGTTTTTTGACAGATCGAACTAGTGAGCAATTATATGTTTTTTGTCAAAACTGATACACGTACGGTATTATAATGTCTGTAAGAAGTCATAAATAAGACAATTCAATAAGATTAGGCAGTTTATATATTTATTTTATTACGCATTTTAAAGTTAACTTTTACGTAATCTGGAATAGTTCGTTATAAGGCAGCTGTCAAAAAATAGTTAACCTAGTGGACAGAGTATACTCGTAAAACGTCATAATACGGTTCCAGAACTGTAACATTTCCACATTTCCTCAATCATTTTTTGTATCAAGAACTTCCACACTTAGCAGAAATCGACCTTCCATTTCCTAGTATTGTATTGTTAAGTATCGGCACTTAACTCTATGCTGTAACCATAGTCTGGCATTGAAGGAGTTCAACATTGTTTCTACGAAAACTCGTCTGATTGCCGACTTACGTGTCACCGAGGTAAAGTTTATGGAAGTGGCTTTGCAAGGTCAGTGGGCTGTGCTTTGAGGAGCGTGTTTTAGTTGAGCGAAAGAAAATGATTTAATTTTATACGGATCTGGAATGATACATTAAGGGTTTAAGTGTATTGGAAGAAGACGAAATAAATCAATAAGTTCCAGTAATAAGTACTTTTTTTTGAGTCTTTAGGTACACACCGGTCGAACACTCTACTTGCTTTAGCATGTTAGGTACAGATACACCCCTTTGCTTTAACTGCAAACAAATCTTTTACGTTTTCTCAAAATCCGTTGCTATTTTACAACGTCAAACTCGATGTTTCTTGCCTATATTTTTTAACGTACAGTCAACAGACGTAGAGGTAACACTTGCACTACGAAAATCACCTTAACAGCTACGACTTAACAGCGTTGTCCATGTCAAATTGTTACCGCTCATGGGCGGTTGACTGTACGTATTAAAGGATTTACACAAACACAACCAAAAAAAAAAGGAATAGGGATAGGGACCCACATATTCCTTTTTTTTTTGGTTGTTTCTATTGTAATTTGGTTAGTTTTAAATGGTTCTTTTTACTGTTTGTATTTCCGGTGCGTGTAAAACTAAATAAAATACTTTCCTTTTTTTCTACACAAAAGTTTTTCTTTTCTAATTTTTATTCTGCGCCAATAACAGCCCGATAATTTCCGAACACAGGTCAGAAGTCAGAGGGGCAATTCCCGTAATTTTAGTCAGTCTCAAACTAACAAAAATACCTCTAATTTCCATATATTTTTGACAAATTTTTGACGTTCATTGTCGCTAAGATGAGATTGCGACTAGATTTCGAACGTTTTTAATTACGGGCCTTAAGGTCGCAGAGCTCCTGCGCACAATCGCCGAAGTACCAGTCTGTAGAAGACCCTTCTCATTTTTTTTCATTTTTAAAGATGTGGGTTTTTTTTTTTTTTTTTTTTTTTTTTGTGGATGGGAAATCATCAAATGACCCCTCCCACTCTGGGTGGAGCGGAAGGGAGTGTCAGACTTTTACTGACTAAAACCCACCCGTGTTCCGTCCTTAGCCCTTTCTGTTCCAGGGCAGCGGTTAACCTAAAGATGTGGGTTAGTGTAATTTCAATTACGTCTTTATTGACCGTTCGACCGGTTCCGTGCTTCTCGCATCCAACGGGTTCCTGCGGCTTTAACAAGGTCATCGATCCACCTTTATACCTACCTTACCTTACCTTTATTGCCCAATATGAACATATTAAGATGATTATGAAATTAGACCTAATGGGAATTAAAAGAATTGGTCTTCAGATTATCAAAGCCACTTCCATTATAGCACAGATCATGGGCCACTCTTTGCTCAACTATACTTGACCTTCCAATGCCGTGAGTGGCGACGATATATCATCTGTTGGCGGCTAGATAGTCCTGCCAACATTTGTTATGTTTCTTTTCTTTCTTTCTTGCCGTATCTGAACTATGTCGAGGTCTGTTTTAATGTGGTTTGGGTGTTCGGAAACTGAATTTAAGTAAAGGCAGTCGTACATGGAGGAGAAAAATTCACACGTGAGCTATGGAAAAGCCTGGGGGTGGCCTTTGCTAAAGAGCAAAGTAATCTGGATATTTCAGAAGGCCAATTCTCGTATTTTAAAACGTTCAAAATCTCGTCGCTGTCTCATCTCGGCGACAAACAATTGTCAAAATCTAGGGAAATTAGAGGTATTTCTGACAGATTGAGACTGAGATCAGACTGTGAACGTTCTTAACATTACGAGAATTGCCCCTCTGATGTCTAAACTCTTAATTGAAATATATTGTTAAACCAGTTTGTAAGATTGCTAATAAAGGCTATTTGAAATTGAGTCGTACTTTAGGGTTTTTGGAATTATATTTTATCATATTCTATCCTGAGAGCAGTGGTGGCCCAGTGGTCGTAGGTCGTGGGTTCGAACTCAGACAGGTGCGTAAATAATTTCATCACCACTGCTCTCAAAACTGTGAAGGAAAACATCGTAAGGACACCGGCATGTCCTAGAACCAAACATTCAAAGACATGTGACATCCGCACCTCGCACTAGGCCCGCGTGGTGGATTACAGCCCATTCAGCCGATACTATTGGGCCACCACTGCTTCTGCCCCTCATGGCCAAGAAATAATAAAGAAAACACGTGTATCTACCCCACCTTAAGACAGATTTTTGCAGTGTAATACTGTGTTCTCATTGACATCGCTCGTTCGTCAGATACGATACCTTAATCTCATGTAACGATACTCATTCAGCTAGATAGGGCAACCCATTCTCACTATGTAACCGACAATAAGCTTACCCTTAAGACTGTGATATCACCAAACATCATGTTTCATTTGCAGAATATCACCTTTTTCTATTATAAGAATCAGAATATTAATTAATAATAATTAATAATTTATTTATTTCAGACAACTGCAGTCCATATTTAAAAAAAATACATTTTAATTACTTATAAACTATTTAAAATTATAAACATATAAAAACCCAAAATAAAATTGTGAGTAATTAAATTAAAATATTCATAAATAATAATAATTAAAATTGTAAAAAAAAAAAAAAAAAAATGTCAGAATAATTTAAAAATAAAATGTAAAATAAAGCCATCATCAGTTTGGACTGAGAAAAATCTTAGTAGGGTGTCGATACAGGAAAAATACAAAAACGGCAGTCATAAGAGGGGCAAGTCTCGTAATTTTTAGAACGTTCACAGTCTGAAGGCCAATTTCTCGTAATTTAAAACTTTAAAAATCTAGTTGCAGTCTCATCTCGGCGACAAACAAATGTCAAAAACTAGTCAAAATGTAGGGAAAATGCCGAGAGAAAAACGAACATAATGACCACGCATGCTCACTTATGTGGCAGCATTTACATCGTCACATGTGAACTACCTACGCATCACACTGACGTCACACAAAATCCTACTTCGCGCAAGCAGAGTTTACCGCGCCTCTAGAATATATTCAACGTCCCGATATCAATCATCGTGCAGTTGCCCACCAGACACAACACCCGTCAGGTGGGAGGAGTCTCCCTTTTCTATGGAGGATGAGTGGACTTTACACCCTGTCCCTCATACCTCTATACCAGCCTATTATTGTCCCACTGCAGGGCAAACGCCGTTCTCATACTGAGAAGGCACGAGCATTGATCACCACGCTTGTCCAGGTTTTCTCACGATGTTTTTCTTCGCCAATGTCAGGAAGGTCCAAGATAAACTCAGAAAGTAAGCATGCTCACTGCATGATGGTTATTTTAGTCTACCAAGGCACGCGTCGGTGACTAATTCTTGAGATCGCTTCGCTCGCTCATGCTTTCTCGTTTGCTTTAGATTTTTATCAAGAATTTCCGTCTTTTTCTTGATCGCGTACTTCGTTTCTGAAGGTCGTGTCCCCTTCAGGGAATTTTCAAACATAGCGTAATCAGCCTATAATGTTCCCACTGCTGCCTCCTCTCGGTGAGAGGGAGTGGGCCGCAATCCACCACGCGGGCCCAGTGCGGGTTGGTAGATGTCACATGTCTTCGAATTTTTTGGTTGTAGGTCATGCCGGTTTCCTCACGATGTTTTCCTTCACCGTTTTGAGAGCATGGTGATGAAATAATTTACACAAAGTAATGTGCCTATCTGGGTTCCAACCTACGACCTCCGAATCGTAAGTCGCCGCCGTTACCACTTCGCCACCACTCATACTTAAAAGTAATTAAAAAATATACGATTTCTTATAAGCCGTGGTCAATATTAAGCAGTGGTGGCCAATTTTCTAACATAGACACATCTCAATATTGATTAAACTGACGTGTTAATAGTAAAACAGTGAGAATATCGACATTTAAGATAATTAGCATATAAGATAATATAGCAGTTACATCACTATTATTAAAAAAAATATGTTAGAAACGGTGCAATTTCTGCACTGAACGCTTGATGTGTCAATGTCAGAATATGTAAGAAATAAAAAATAAAACAGGTGAACGTGACATTGGATGATAATATTGATGACTGACCTATCATTATCTTCTTCTTTGAAACGTTTCAGGGTTTTATCGTTCATGGTCTTACCTACTCGAGGACAATCGACTTGGAAATAAATGTGTTTATACAACTTTCAGAAGGGAATGAAGATATAGCAAAAAGTAACTTACATTCCTAACTTATACTCGTAAATCAGCAGGCCAATTCCCGTAAATCAAAACGTTCAAAATCTAGTCGAAATACGGTACGAAATAGAGGTATTTTTGACAGATTGAGACTGAGACACGACTGTGAACGTTCTTAAAATTACGAGAATAGCCCCTTAGTATTTTTCTTGTAACAGCTTTAAACCACATGTTCTGGAAGCAAGGCCCTCGCTAAATCGATCAACTTAGCCTGTCGCGGTCCTCTGCTGAATATAGGCCTCTCCCAGATTACGTGGAGACCGCGTAACGGCAAGCATATTGTGGGAACCCCAGCTGGATGGACCATGACCCAACCCATGACCTCACTAAATTCAGGGACAAAATCCGAAACATTGAATTACAATCGTAGAAATCAGACCCCACTTTTTCTAGTACCTAGTGCAGGATTGGACTAAATAGGACCCTCACCAGCTCAACCACCTTACTTATACTATGTGATAGCATAGGTAAAAAGGCTTGTTCGAATACTATGTAGGATCGCTCAAAAGCCACCGATTTTGTTTGTGGTCAACAAGTTTCTTGTCTAGTGTGTTTATCACCGAGATTCACCGTACTTTTAGAATATTGTTTTCGCGCCGACAAAATCAGCCAATGAAGTTATAAAATGTCCCATGGCCAATTTTCGACATACCCCGGATTCTTACCTACTGCGATGCGACGATTTCGTACTCGCATTTCGAGATTCCCCCAGCACGTTTCTCCCGTCTCGTGGTCTCCAAAACAGGTGTCTGAGCTCAAAGATCCGGCCGAGTATCAGTGTATCTTCTATAACAATGTAAATATGAGCAAAATAACCAGTTGATTCGCTAGGGTTGTGTCGCCCGCAGCTCAGTGCCGCAGCAACGCCGCACTGCGGTACACACGGGCCGTTCGGTCCGGACAACCCGAGCCAAAGGAATATCAAGCTAAAACATATATTTTGGAACATTTTTTTACTATGTTATTTTGTGGCGAAATTTAGCTTGAAAATAATGTTTTGAAAAGAGCAGTGATATGTCTAGGAATTTTGGGTAAAAGTTTTAGTAAACAAACGTTAAACCTATAATACCTACTCGAGAAACGGAAAGTCATCGCTTCTTCTTCGCTCTTCTTCTTCATCGCTTTTTTAAATAAAATTAATGACGACCGCATAGCAACCCTGCACGTAATTTGCATGATGTAAAATACAGAACATTTGTTGCCGTATAAACCTGCAAACTTTGAACATAAATAAAAACAATGCTTGTCACAGACTAAATACAGGGTGGCAGGGACATCGACGCGCAAACTGTAACCATGAATTCAGCACAGCTGTATATTGACCTACTATATCAATCAATCAATCAACTCATCCTATCGCAGTCCACCGCTGGACATAGGCCTCTCCCAGTCTGCGCCACAACACCCTGTCCTCCGCTTTCCGCATCCTACTATATTCCGCGTCTACTGTATAGTAGGTACATACTAATTCCATGACATTGCCATCTAAAACCATAACCTACATAGTGTCAATAGATAACACAGGTACAAAAAATTTGCAGCATCACCCAGCCACATATCGATTTAAAAAAGGTTTTATTACATTAAGGGCTATACGTTATTCCCTGACACACTGATCCAGCGACCTTGGGCGAAACGGGATCGTTCCCGACACACCGAAGGGATTTATAATTTTTAATTTAGATTTAATAAGTGACGTGATACTTTTTTGTTTTTCACAATTTTGCGCGCGAAATTAAATAATGGATGCTTGACGTGTCACGTATGTTTTGTTTTTTGAATTTGAAATTCGAATGTGACATTTTTCTCTTTATTTTTAAATTGGCGATAGAAGACGACTTTTATATGCGTGCAGCCAGTACTAAAGATAGCATAGGGTGTAAGAAAACCGTAAAGTAGAAGATGAAGACCCACATTATTAGCCCACAAAAAGAAGGTCAGCATTATGGAAAAGCGTTCGCACATGCACAATAGAAGGATCCACTGTTTACGAACAGCTGTCAATTAGAAGCCATACCTTATGAGTAGTAAAGCCAACAAGAAAGTTCAGAGGGGAAATTCTCGTAATTTTGAGAATTGGCCTCGACCTAACCAATACAGTCAACAAAAGAGTTAGGTACCTAAAGTGTACTGCTAAAATATAATTTTTCCAATCCATAAAGATTTCTTTACCACCACCTTTTTCCATAAAAGTTAGAAGGGCAGTGTTACAAACTTGACTAACCATTTACTCGGCACACGCACAACACGAATCCAAATTAGCTGCTTGTCTCTGTAGACTGTACTCTAGGCATGAATTACGGTACGTCGCAGTTTCCAGACGAGCATTCAGTGCCCTAATTGACACTTGTTCAAGTTAGTTTCTCTGCACATTCAAAGGCGTATGTGGACTTTGATATGCAACTTGTAACTGTGCTGTTAAACTCATGAATTTACATGCTAAACTTTTAGGAAGGAATCACGCTAGACGAAAAATGACAATGGGGACCTCATGTAACATCTCTTGCGGGGCGGCTAAGCTCGGCTGCTTATGCTGTTAGAAAGAAAATACAGCTAACAGTAAAGAGTAACGGTGGAATTTCTTGCCATTCTTCTCCATACAAAACTACCTTTTGGTAGGGGTAATTAGAATCAATTCTATTTTGTTGTTTTTGACATTCGAAAGTGCCTTTTATGTGCTATTTGAAACAAATTATTTGACTTTGGCTTTGACTTTGTGTTTGACCAAAACCTTAGGTAGGGGCAATTCCTAAATTTATAAATAAAAATATTATTAACAAAAATAATATTATTTGAACCATTCAAAATATATTTTATAAAACAAAAAGGAATTATAAAAATTAATATAATAAATTTTTTTATCATTATAATTTTATAAATAATAATTTAATAATAAATAATTAATTCCTATTTTTTAAAGGCAGAGAGTTCTACACTTTGGCTGTGCGCATAATAAATGTAGAGCAGAAGTGTTGAGTGCGACTGGTCGGGATATCAACCAAGTGTGGATGGTAACCTTTTACTACCGGACAACAATACTAGTCCGGTAGTTAAAGGGCGATGGTGGGGCACAGTCAGAAGGCCATTTCTCGTAATTTGAATTGTTCAAAATCTAGTCACAGTCTCATCTCGCGACTGAGATCAAAGGGGCAATTCTCGTAATTTTAAAAGAACGTTCACAGTCTGAAGGCCAATTCTCGTAATTTAAAACGTTCAAAATCTAGTCGCAGTCTCATCTTGGCGACAAACAAATGTCAAAAACTTACAAAAAAACGTAGGGAAATTAGAGGTATTTTTGACACATTGAGACTGAGATCAGAGGGGCAATTCTCGTAATTTTAAGAACGTTCATAGTCTGATCTCAGTCTCAATCTGTCAAAAAATACTTCTAATTTCCCTACATTTTTGACAAGTTTTTGACATTTGTTGAGACTGCGACTAGATTTTGAACGTTTTAAATTACGAGAATTGGCCTTCAGGTCGTGCAGCTCCTGCGCATACTCTCCGAAGTACACTCTGTAGAAGACCCTTCTCTATTTTTAAAGATGTGGGTTAGTATAATTTCTATTACGTCTTTATTGCCCAGTATAAACATAATAAGACGATTATGAAATTAGACCTAATGGTTATTACTTCGTGTATTTGAGCTTAAATTGTTAATTAAACTTTATTAGCCAGGATCCTCACCTTTATACTGTTACTGTCTTAATTATTTCAAATAGGGCAGGTATACTATATTAAAATTTAGTGTGATAATGTTTTATTTAAAAGCTGAACTAGTTTATCCCGTGACTTTGTTTAATGATTACTGCTAATAGTTTTAGAGAAAATTGCTTGAGATAGACAGACAGACGGACACTAAATATAATCCGTGACTTCTATTTTATTTATTTATTTTACCATTTATGTACCTACACACATATGTATATAAACAGACAAGAAAAAACTGAACAGAAAAAATAGGTAAAGAGGTGATGCTTATTTCACAAGAAATCTCTTCTACTTCTATTTTGTTTCATTTTGGCACGAAACTTAAAAGGTTCTATAAATCACATTTATGGATGGCTCCTGTAATCTGCGTTTAATTCCAGATTTTAAGAAACTTAAACCCTGAAAAAATTATGGTTAAGCAGAAATTAATTAATACTGATTTTACTTTACTTTGAGTTTATTAACATTCTCTTAGTGTCCGACCGAAACACGATTGTCAGCCGAAACGGAAACCGTTACCGAACCTTCGGCCGAAACCGAAACTTATGAAGTTAAGAAAAAATTAGTTAATTAAGGGCAAATTTTTCAATAGGCAGATAACTTATAATACCAGAACAATAAATATGACATATTTTCTATATTAAAGCTGTCAAATATTCCTTAGATAAAAAATATATGAATATTGAAAAATCGGGCCTAATTGAGATTATTTTCTGAGACCCGTTGTTTTTGGTAGATTTGTTACAAATAATTTGAATATGGGCTAATTTTGCAATTGACAATTGCAAAATAAGATTTCTTTTATCTAAATAAAAACAAATCTTTTGCCAGATTTTGTGTGAAAAACTGTTCAAAAAGAAGATTGAAAAATGAATTGGCCAAAGTTTCGGCCAGTTTTTAGTCGAAACCGAAACTGCGACCGAAACCTGCTTTTTTGGCCGAAACTGGCTGAAGCGAACCTTCGGTCGAACACTAAACTGTCTGTCCCACTGCAGGCTAACGACCTCTTTACAAGTCATTTGAAACCACAGTGTTCCCATTAAAAACAACTAGTATTTTTAACTTAATTAACTCATAAAGCAACGCTATCATGGCGACAAATTATCGATGTAACGTTTTCTTTTGGTTTAATAACAGTTTTCCGTGTTAAAAGGTTATTAATAACAAGCTCGTTTTAAAAGCATTTCGGTTATTTTTGTTTATTTAAGGCTGAGAGGGATGTTAATTATTAATAGAGGTTTTACTATATTTATACGAAGTTTTTTTTCATGTTAAAAATAGAAATAAAGCCAACGTTACAGTAAAAAAAAAAAATGGATAAATAAATATAAATGAATAAAGTCCTCTAGAACGAATTTTGGCCACGGCGACCAATCTCAAGCAGAGACTAGTCATCGACGCCGGAGATACACTCGAGAGCAATGAATTAGGATCACATAAAGATACACGAAAGTCTCAGAAACTAAGAATGCTAGCTTAATGAAATAAATTGTGCTTAATAGCAATTAAATGTCCCTTAAAATATGAAGTAATAAAACTTCTTAGTTACTGTAACGATATGATAGTAAAAATGACAAAATAAAAAACGGGGCTTTTGTAAATGGAACAACGAATTTTCTGCATCAGTTTTTGCTGATTTTCAATATTTATTATTGTAGCTGTTATAATGTCGCTTACACCTGAAGAACGGAAGAAAGAAAAAGTATTTATTGCGACTCGTACAGGAAGATCGTAAAACTAAACTAAATAAAATGAAATATAAAAAAAAAAACAAATTACTTACATATATAACAAAAAGTAACAAAAAGAAAAATGAAACGGAAAGTCCTATACGAGGCCGAAGGACTCGTATCTCAGCATGATGCTTCGACATTTAAAAAATAAAATGTCGCAGTGCTGGAATGCACCACGTCGTATTTTAAACTGCGAGGTAATTGCCTAAAATACTATCAGTAGCGATTCCTTTAATTGTGACAGTTCAACAACATTCATTGCGTTATTTACGTTATTGAGCAGACAAATTTTTTGAACATATGAAGTAATGGATTAGCAATATGCTTCAGCTTGAGAATGATAGTCTGTTACGCAATTACCCCATAATATAGCAGTCCACTGCTGGACATAGGCCTCTCCTATTGCACACCATTCAACTCAATTTTCGGTAACTCTCATCCAGCTGCTACCAGCCATCCTGCGAAGATCGTCGCTGTACCTAGCAATTACGCCTATTTTTTTTTTTTTTTTTTTTTTTTTCTGGTCTGAAATTATGAAGACGCAGTGACGAGACGCGACATTTAATGCACGTTCCTTCTCTGTGTGAAAAGAGACCTATGCTGCTTGTTTGGTCTTGTTTCTTTCTATGTAAACATAGTTCTGTCTTTACCCAGTCACTAGATACGCATATTCCATTCTTCGCCGATATAAATAATCGGAAGCGGCTTTTTGCTTCGGCAAACGGACGGGCGCGGTCCGAATATACCGCCGTATGTTTATCAGTAATGGAGAACTCGTAGTTACATTGTTAGATTAAACCAGTCCTTGGTTTTATATTAGTTATCTTTTTGAAATCGCTTTTTTTCACAAGGACTCTCTGAATTTGGGTTTCACAACACTGCGATAGCGGAAATATGAAGTAACGTAAGGGAAATTTTGTCAAATCATTTTTTTTTAAATACAACCAACATTTTTGGAAAAAATATCACTCTTTAGTTGTGGTACCTACCCCACACAAATTTGTATACCACTACTTGTTATGTAAACAACATCAAACATTTTGAACGGCCCGGGAATCAAACTCAAGACCTCAGCAGTAGCGCTTGCGACCGCTAGACTAACGATATAGAAATTAGAAACAACTAAACAAATAAAATTTTCCGAAATAATGCTGAAACGAAGTATATGATCGTAGCATACTATGACACTCAACAAAGTTCCTTATGTCACTTGTAACAAAGTATTGATTAGTTTGACACGTGACTATTTCTTACGCTTTTATATTCTTTCCAAAGACAAGGTTTGTAAGTTTTTCTAGGAATCTGACCGTCTCACGTTCGAGTTTTAAGGAAAACTTCAGTTTTTCATGGCGGTATAGCCATGTGTCTACTTCACATATTTCTACTTCCAGCTTTTGCCCGCGACTTCGTCTGCGTGAAATTCAGAATTGGGTCCAGAGAGAAATTAAAAAGGTGTCATTAATGAAAAAAAAAATGGGTTAAAAAATAGGTTATCTAATCTCTTTACCTGTACCTAACTGAGAGAAATTCACTACATTTTCCAACAATCTATAATCTATAATATAAAAATGAATCGCTGAATGTGTTGCTAAGCGCAAATCTCGAGAACAGCTGAACCTATTTCGCTAATTCTTTTTTAGAATACTCCTTGAAGTACGAGGATGATTCTTACGGAAAAAAAAATGCAAGAAAGTTGCTTCACGCGGACGAAGTCGCGGGCAAAAGCTAGTTACATTTAAATACTTATAGACTAGAAAACTTTTATTTCAGACAGGACCATGGGGTTAGTAACATTTTTATTTAACCTCTAGTGTTAGTTCGTTACAGACACAGATATAGGTACAATTAGACATACAATAAAATTAAAACTCAATGTGGAGCTGCATCCACCTCCGCATAGAAATATTCTTATAAACAAAACCATAAAAAAAATGTAGCCCACCAGTATCGGGAACATTGTCCAAGCTAGGGTCTATTGTTTGAATTAAATTTTAAAATTGTAATTGAGCCATAGTTAAGTTATAAAATTGACCCCAATTATCAAATGAAAAACCTCTTTCAGGTGACTTAAAATTATAATTTCGGGTTTAAGGATTCAAAATAATCAAATCAAAGCACTCAATATGTAAGTGACAGTACAAATTGGCGTCCACAGGTAGGTTTTCTAATTCATTTGCTTACATTTTCATCAGACAGTTTTTGAACAGATTATAACTATGTTGGCTTATACGTGTGTGTGTGTGTATGTGAACGTAGCGGGTGAGAGAAAGGGAGTATATAGTACTGTCAGTAAACATTCCAAGCTACAAGTTTGATTTGAAAAGTTTTGGGGTTGTGTGTACGTCTGTGCAGGGTACGTTGCTGCCCATGCAACTATTTATATTTTAACAAAATATACGAACCCTTCTGAATGATAGTGTTTTTTTTTTTAAATTAAAATTCGATTAGTTCTATGAATGAACATTAGGGTTTTATTTTTCATTCTTATGCCTTGCATTGCATTTTAGTTGACATTAAAACGTAATTTTTTCGTATCATTTGTAATTGATATTTGAATGCAGTCGTCATAATTTCAACAAATTGATTTTTAGAACCAAAAACTCGAAGATGTGGCATACCAACCCGCACTGGGCCCGCGTGTTGGATTACGGCCCATTCCCACTCACAGAGAGGAGGCCTGTGTCCCAGCAGTGGGAACATTATAGGCTGATTATGCGTATGCTTATGCATCATAATTCAATTTAATCAAACATTAGCTCAAACTCTTTGTGATGAAAACCATCTTCAATATCACGCTTTTCTTCTCAGTTTTTGCCTTTTCTAGTGAACTAGCCTAAGCATTGAGGCTGCATATCAACATTTTACATAGATCCCTGTAACTCAGCGAGTGAAACACCGGTATCCTAATACAAGACTATTTCTCTTTCATAGTATTCAGATAGAATCAGCATGAAGATAAAATATTCAGCCACGTATTCCCATCTCTCTACTGAAATACATACAAGTTGGAATTCTTTTCGTCCGTTTCAGCGGTCAACGTTTTCCCGTAGTATCTACGTATATATGGATAGAAGTATGATGTTCCGGCTTATTAGTCGATTAGCACGAATTTACTTGCCCGAAACGGGCGAATCGAAACTTTTTATTAATATATTTTGCTATAGGCGACTCGCGCGAATCGAAAGTACCTAGATATGTATGTATGATGTTTCTATGTGCAGGGTGGTGAAAACTTCGTATTTTTTATCATAATAAAAGTCTGCAAGCGGTGGCTGTAGACTTGATTTAATGAAGTTAATTTTTCGCGAAAATATGCATTTTATATTTTCTCATGGAAGATTTTTTCTGGAAAAATAATACTTGCACAAGAAAATCGGAGCTGTGCTAACATGAGTTTTAATACGGCGTTTCTCGTTTCTTTAAACTAAGGAGTACTTACCTAAGCTTTTGCAGCCAAAAAAACCATATCAGGCGTACGATGTATGAATGCCATCATGATTCCAGTGCGAGAAAGAGATGGTGCTATCGGTCATGTATAGCTCCTTCTCCTCCTGCTCCACGACGGCACGGTTGGCGCAGTGGTTAAGCGATTGACTGCTGCGCTGCGTGTCGCGGGTTCGTTTCCCGCACGGAACAAATATTTGTATGACCTACATGTATTTGTTCCGAGTCTGGGTGTTTTTCTATCTATAATAAGTATGTATTTACAAAAAAAAAATGTATATAAGTAGTTTATCAGCCATCTTGTTACCATAACACAAGCATTAGGTTGCTTAGCTTGGGACAAATGGTGCTGTGTGAAATGTCCAGGGATATTATTATATTATTATTATTCTCTCTCTGACATCAGATTCTTGATGGCCTTAAACCGTCTTAATACGGCACCAGTTTGGTAAACAGACAGCCTGACTCGCTTTTGCATTTGTATACTATACCTATATTTATAATACTAGATTCTGTCCGTGACTTCGTAAACGTTTAATACGACTATATAATAAAATACTTCATATGGCACTAGTAGAGTATCTTTTTATGACAGAAAGAAAGAAATAAAAGTATTTTATTTGGAACAGGCACAGGAAATACAAACAATAAAATAGAACATACACAAAATCACAAAGACAATAAAAAAAAAACATTAAAACTTTTAAGTTTATTTAATAAGGGGTGATATTTCAACCATCTGGTAACTTTATTCGAGGAATAATTTTGAAATTTTGACAGTTATTTCATTCAAAAACTGTCAAACGTCAACTTTATACCTCGAATAGAAGTTATCTGGCGATGGTAAAATCAGCCCTAAGTATATTTATAATTATCTAATACAGATTATAACCAACACAATAGTGAAAACCACAAAAAAAGATTTAAAAAAAATTATTTAGAAAAAATTAATAATATATTATTAATTTAGAAGAAAAGATAAAATATGGCCACAGTCGTTTTAAACACCCCCTTTGGTTAAGGTACCATGTATGTAACGTATATGTATAGGTAGGTACATATGAACGTGATGGATGTGTGACGTACAAGTAACTAATGAGCCCAATTTGAAAGAAGCACGCTCGAACGAAACGGGTACTGAGCAAAATTTGACAGTAGGTAGTCGAAATTCGACACGAGGATTATTCGGTCATTAGGAAGTATAGGGGGATTGTTTCTGTTAATTTTGGTTTGTTTTTTTGCCTGCTAAGGGCCATTTTTTGACCCGTACTTAAATTCAACCAATTGTTAAAAACAGTAACTAATGGTTAAATTTTTACAAAATGTGTTTTTTGATCAATTGTTAGTTTATCTAATGGTCACTAATGGTTATTTTTTTTAAAACTAATAGTTAATTATTTGACCATTAGCAATGATATTATATCATTAGATAAACTAAAAAAAAAGATCAAAAAACACATTTTGCAAAAATTTTACCATTAGTTACTATTTTTAACAATTGGTTGAGTTTAACTACGGATCAAAAACGGCCCTAAATATACAAAAATTGTTCCTAGTGCAACATCTATAGGTGTTCTTAAACCATCAATAATTTCCCGGCAATGCATCGCTGCCGGCCATACTTTAAACTCTAATAAACATTAAAAAAAATAACATAATCCACCTATAATGTTCCCACTACTGGGCCACACGCCTCCTCTCTGGTCCAGCAATTCAACTATTGTTGCCACACTTTTTACCGACTATTGTTGTCCATGTAAACGCGAATACTACAGTCTAAAGTGTTGTGGAAATATTGCCGGGAAATACATTTTCTACATTAATATGTTGTTGCTATTGGCGGACCATACTTGATAATGTTGCAGATACATTTTTCAGTAAAACCCGTTTAGGAAACGCCTTAATAGTTACTGCCAAACTTCTGCCAAAGCTTTCTGGTACTATACCTATTTTACCTCAAATTATATAAAGCCATATTATATCTCAATTGATTGAGCAAGGTCTTGAAGGAGAACTAAGGGACTGTGTCGATTGAATTGTTGGCAGAATCGTCCTATAGCTATCCTAACGCTGGTCCATAACCACAGCCTGCGAAAGCCATCGCAATGCCCTTACCCTCGCCATATCCGACCTTACCGTGACGGCACGGTTGACGCAGTGGTTAAGCGATTGACTGCTGCGCCCTGCGTGTCGCGGGTTCGATTCCCACACGGAACAAATACTTGTATGACCTACAAGTAGTTGTTCCGGGTCTGGCTGTTTGTGTATGTGAGTTTAAATTTTTGTAAACGCACCCAAAATTCCTAGTGTGGGGCAACGTTTTAAAAAACTCCATAGTCTTATTTGTCCTCACGTTTATTATGGTACTAGTTTCTGTCCGCGACTTCGTCCGCGTGTAATTTCTTTGTTATTCAGACCCACCCCATCGTATCGCATCGCCTGACGGCGTTATTACTTCGTTTTCGCTTAACGTTCTTCCTTACTTTTTGCTCGGCCGCTAAGAATCCTAGCATGATGTTAAATAGCATATAACTAGCTAGCTTCATCCTTCGGATTGACCGACCCTTTGACAATTCAAAAGTGCCTGTAATTGGTTTATTTGAAATACATAAATGCTTTGAGCTTGAATTATAGCTTTCTTCGAGAATTGGGCTGTTACATGCAAAAGTAGTTTTTCAAATTCTACTAATAGTTTCAGAGATTAGCGCGTTCAAGCAAGCAACCAAACAAACTCCTCAGCTTTACTATTAGTATAGTATAGATAATAATTCCCACAAGATTGTTCAATACTGAGCAACGCTGAACAGACGTCCAGCTTTGAATAGCTCTGAATTGGACAGACACACGGACAGATACGTCTGTATCTGTCTCTAAATGCATTGGTGCCAATCAAAGACAAAATAATTGCATTTAGTGCTCAGTAGTGGAAGACGATATTGTATTCAGCAGACCATCAGTATACGTACTGCAAGTGAATATAGAAACGTCACCTTATGCAAGAGGAATTTGGTCATCAATGCTTTGGTCATTTATCTATTTTATTATTTATTTATTACTGTAATTGCCCGTAACATCACAGCTGGCCCTATCAGAATACCAGCGCTGCGACATTTATTTTTTAAATGTCGAAGCATCATGCTGAGATAGGAGCCTTTTGGCCTCGTATAGGACTTTCTGTTTCATTTTGTTATTTTTTTATATAATTTGTTTTATTTTTATTTTTAACTGTGTTTAGTTTAGTTTATGATCCTGTACGAGTCGCAATAAATACTTTTTCTTTCTTTCTTTCTTTCTTATTTATTTATGCTTTGGTCATCAGTGCTTGGCATCGCAATAACCTTATTGTTCTTACGGTTACTATAGTGTAATTCTCATAAGATGCACACAACACAAACCACACAATGATAACATGACACACAACTACACACAGACAGTACACACAGTACAATGTGGAGCAAAGCTGTTCTACGGCAATGAACATTTGTATCTGTCCGTAAATGTATTGGTGCCAATCAAAGACAAAGTAATTGCATTCGGTGCTCAATGAAAGACGATATTGTATACAAGCTTTGACAATCAGACTGGGTATTAACGAACACGGGCAAGTATATAATAGGAGAAACGTCACTATGTACAAGAGGACTTTGGTCATGTATGTTTTGGTTGCCAAGGCTTCGAGAAATGCTTTGTGTTAGCAAGCGGGAATCATTACGCACGTTTTTAAGACCATTGAAGTTTAAATCGTCAATTATTTTTTATTGAATCCTGTTATATTATACTGCTAGCTCATCAACGTCGATGCGCAACCTGTTACCATGGATTCAATAAACATATGATTCTGAAACCGCGAGCGATAGTCGTTTTGCGTGGATGTGACGCATGTCAACCATTTCTTGTTGTTTTTTTTTTCGTGTTTTATGTTCTTTTTTGCGTCATGTTTACCGCAAATAAACGTATTTTCTTTCTTCTTCGTTCTTTCAAACCAACTGCGTTGAAATTTTCCGTCGGTAAAAAATTTGCTGTTCATTTTGACCGCGTATTGCAATTTTCTATGAAGCAGCAGTTTTTTTTTTAACCGACGGCAAATTTCCTCAGTACTCTAGAATCATGTGCTGAATCATAGTTCCAGTTTGCGCGTCGGTGACCCTGCCACCATGTATTATTGTTTTCAAATCATCAAATACTTCCAAGTTCACATCATTGCAACAATTCGTCAAAACATATTTGAGTCGGTATATCTCCGGTACATTTGGTACAGTCACACTCGACAGTAACATGTACAGTCATAAAGATGTCAATTGTAAACGGATGTCAGCGAGTTGGGGCTATGATTGCTATGTCAATTCTCCCGAACACTCGTGCAACTTAAATTATATTGTGAACTGGTTACAACTGCTTTTTACCGGTTATATCTGCTTCTCGGATTTGGAACAGGTGATTGTTTTCCTGTAGGGGGGGAGGGGGTGTTGAAGAAATAATTTGGCGAAAATTATCGTTGTTTTTAACGACTGCAAGGGGCCATAGGCGGGCAATTTTTGTTCTTGTTTCATGCGATTTAATACAACTAAAGTTGCAGACTCCATGAACATGTTTTAAAGTACAAAACTTTAAAGGGTCATGTTCATCATCAGGGGGTATCATGGGTACATTTCACTAATTCAGAAGGAGGTTTGTGGCTAAGTAAAAACCGACGCATGGGTCGATCGATTAGGTTAAGCTACGCTTGCCGCGGTTTGTTCGTGGATGGGCGACCATCTTTACATACCGAGACCCCTCCATGCCTCAGAAAGCTCGTTAAGCCAGCTGTCATTTGTGGATGTTTGACAGTCGTTACGGAACCCTGAAAGTCTGACAACCAGTCTTAACCTAGAGGTATCGTATTACCCAGTAACTGGGCTGTGGAGGTCCGATAGGCAGTCGGTCCCGGTAAAATACTCAGGAAAGTATTCAGCTGCATCCGGTTAGACTGGAAGCCGACCTCAACATAGTTGGGAAAAGTCTAGGCAGATTGATTTTACTAACTCAGAAGACCTGGTCTTGAGTTTTGCAATCCATCATCTAAATTCTAAAGCAATGTAATGATATTAAATTCAATTGAAACCAGTTTATGTCATATCCTGTGTCAATAACATAAGGAAACGCGTACGCAGTATGATAACATCTTTATTACCTAAATTGCTCTGTGAAAGCGTCTCCGTCTGTCACATCGAATCATTGCCACTGCAGACGGTCTTCCGGTATGATCTTGCATAATGTCATATGATCAATACTGACCTCAAATCATTTGAAGTGGTCACTGACACCCTTATTTAATAAGTAGCGTACCTATTACACACAAAAATATGTTCTCATGTGATAAAAATGTACCTAGCATAAAATAAAATAGGTACTATCTTTCTAGCAAAGTTCATGCCTTCATAGCCATGCCATACCTATAACAATATATTACATGTGTGGGATACAGAGATGTTATGGTACATTACGCGAAACACCGTTGGTCTGTCGGTGTACTTATTTGAGAATTTACCGACAAAGACGCCGCGCATTATCAAAGACTGTGCGACAAGTGTATCACAAAATTTGACACTGTGTGATCGCCGCATTCGCCGCCACGGAGTATGGACCGAGATATACAAAATGTTCACCTATTTTAGTAGGATTGGCACTGGAGGATAAAATTAAAAGACCTTGAAGATGTCTCAGCAGTAGGTACTTGGTAACTAAGATACCTACAACGGGCGGCGATATGTCAAAAGGCGGGCGTCGCGTGTCATAGGGCGCACGCGCACTCACTTGTGGCCGCAAGTTCTCTTTGAATTTGCCGCGTGTGTTTTTTGACGACATTTTTTAATTACGACAAATTGACGACACGTTGACGACAAATGTTCTTAGAAGTTGAAGAAGTCGAGATGAAGATGAAAAGTATGTACCTAAGTGATAATTATTTTAACCGCTAGCTATTTGTGAAGAGTTTAGGCATCTATGGTTTAGGATAGCCAGTAGTTCCATGTGGAACTAGCTACATGTGAATACTCCCACTAGTTCCATACACGGAACTAGTGAGTTGCAGTAGTTCCATGTGGAACTAGCTACATGTGAATACTCCCACTAGTTCCATACACGGAACTAGTGAGTTGCAGTAGTTCCATGTGGAACTAGCTACATGTGAATACTCCCATTAGTTCCATACACGGAACTAGTGAGTTGCAGTAGTTCCATGTGGAACTAGCTACATGCTACATGTGAATACTCCCACTAGTTCCATACACGGAACTAGTGAGTTGCAGTAGTTCCATGTGGAACTAGCTACATGTGAATACTCCCACTAGTTCCATACACGGAACTAGTGAGTTGCAGTAGTTCCATGTGGAACTAGCTACATGTGAATACTCCCATTAGTTCCATACACGGAACTAGTGAGTTGCAGTAGTTCCATGTGGAACTAGCTACATGTGAATACTCCCACTAGTTCCATACACGGAACTAGTGAGTTGCAGTAGTTCCATGTGGAACTAGCTACATGTGAATACTCCCATTAGTTCCATACACGGAACTAGTGAGTTGCAGTAGTTCCATGTGGAACAAGATACACGGAACTACTGGGAATAAAGGGATTTTTCTTCATGCAAAAGGGTTACGTTAGCGAAATAAGCTGCGACACGCTCCTAGGGCCGAACAAGCTCCTTCTACTAAACCTACAGGAATCTCTTACATACCCTCCATTTAGCTAAGTACCTTCTCACAAATAACACGAAGTCCACAGTAAACAACACTTATCTGCCTAGCCTTTTCCGAACTATATTGGGGTCGGCTTCCAGTCTAACCAGATGCAGCTGAATACCAGTATTTTACATGGGGCGTCTACTTATCTGACCTCCACAACCCAGTAACTGGGTAATAAGATACCTCTTGGTAAGACTGGTAGTCAGACTTTCGGGCTTCTGATACCCGTAACGACTGTCAAAGATCCACGAATGACAGCCGGGACCAACCGCTTAACGTGCTTTCCGAGGCACGGCGGGGTCTCAGTATGTAAAGATGGTCACCCATCCACAGACCAACCGTGGCAAGCGTAGCTTAACCTGATCGATCAACCTGTGCGGCTGTTATTATTTAGCCACAGGCCCATCCATAGTAAACAAGACTGCAGTAGATCAATTCTGTTTTCCCGTTATTACGTAAAATGCAACGAGAAGTAATCGGGTCAGTGATTCTCGTTGGCAACACGCCACAGCACATGCATTCCGCAAACATCTGCCAATATGTTTGCCTTCTAGAATATAACTTTTACAAATATTATTTGGGTTGTTTTCTTCTTGAAGAATTTCCAATTTGTTTAAATTGGTAAACATGCAGATAGACTCGCGATTGATTGATTGATGTATTAGGGTTAAAGGATACATTGCCAAAATTAAAAACGGCGATAAAAAGTTATTAATATCTTCAAACCATGACGCAGAAACGATGCTTGCCATAAGAAGATAATATGATGGTATCGCTTCTGTTATGTATGCTAATCTTGAACTATGTAACTCGTCTGTTTCAAGGAAATAAGTGTGGCGACCTCTATATCGCCACATGCGAACTACGCATGTGGCACACTGACGTCACGCAAAATCCTGAGTCGCCCAAGCAAAGTTTACCGCGCGACTAGCATATATACAATGTCCCGACATCGGCCAGTAACCAGTAACCCGTCTGGTCGGAGCTTTCTCTCTTTTCTAAGGAGGATGAGTGAACTTTTGACCCTGTTCCTCATACCTCTATATAAGTTATTAAAGCAAATTATTGTTATATTTTTGAAGTCTTACTGTGGCACTTGTTCGACCTGCCTGTGCCAACGTGGTACCTACCAAAGTGTAGCGTAGTAAACTCTTTCAGCCTTGACTGGTATCCGTTGGTTAACATTGACTTCTTTATAGGCACAGTTTTGTATGACGGAAGTACCATACAAAGTAAGGCGATCGACTACCATTATTTCCCTGTTTAGTTCCTTTTTTTTTTTAAACTTTGCCCCACACTAGGAATTTCTCCTGTGTCGTGGGTGCGTTTACAGACATATAAACTCACATACACAAACAGCCAGACCCGGAACAACTAATTGTAGGTCATACAAATATTTGTTCCTTGCGGGAATCGAACCCGCGACACGCAGCGTAGCAGTCAATCGCTTAACCACTGTGCCAACCGTGCCGTCTTTTATGGTGGTTACTTACACCTTACAATACTCATTTGTTAAGATGTTAACAAATGAGTATAGTAAGGTGTATGTCTAGCCTTTCCCAACTATGTTGGGGTCGGCTTCCAGGCAAACCGGGTTGCAACTAAATACTAGTAGTTTACACGGAGCGAGAGCGACTGATTGTCTATGTGACCTCTACAACTCAGTAACTAGGTAATACGATACCTCTTGGTAAGACTGGTGGTCAGACTTTCGGGCTTCTGACGACTGGTAACGACTGTCAAATATCCACGAATGACAGCCGAGACCAATGGCTTAACGTGCTCTCCGAAGCACGGAGGGGTCTCGGTATGTAAAGATGGTCACCCATCCACAGACCAACCGTAGCAAGGATCGACCGACCAGTGCGGCTGTTATTACTTAGCCACGAGTCCCACCTGTCCCACTGGACATTAATAAGAAATGATACCTGAGAAAAGTCAACTCGCAAAGCAAACTGCCAGTCATCAAAAATACATTCTGTTAGAAAATACTATAGCGAAAAAAAGAAATAGGACACCTACCTATAAAATTAAAAAAAAACAAACAATAAACTTATCTTCATCTTCGTTATTAAAACAAGACAAATCACATTAAAACAAAACGCAAATCCATAAACCCGCAGACACACTGCAACGTCCAAACAATTAAAACTACTTAAAATAATTCATACTTACCTTGCACCCAAAATCTATGCCTGAAAACTGAAAATAACCTAGTTTACGAGGTCAAACGTACAAGCTAAACTTTATTAGCCCGTTATAATGCAGTAGACTATGAATTCGGGCTTACCGGCTTATCTGCAGTCGCGGCTGGCGTGCCGACTTTGAAATGTAAGGTCAGGGAGTCACAGTGATGCATTGGATACTAAAAGTATTGTGGAACTTTGTAAAAGATATAAAGGAAGTTTTGATTGACGATGCGATGTTATTTCTGGTATAGCATAATTAGCATGTATAACAAATATTTGTATGACCTACATGTACCTATTTGTTCCGAGTCTGGGTGTTTTTCTATCTATTATATGTACCTATGTATTTACAAAAAAAAAAAATTGTATATAAGTAGTTTATCAGCCATCTTGTTACCATAACACAAGCATTAGGTTGCTTAGCTTGGGACTAATGGTGCTGTGTGAAATGTCCAGGGATATTATATATTATTATGTAATGTTCTCAGTGCAGGGCCACAGGGCTCCTCTCTTCGAGACGGAGTGGGCTACAAGCTACCACGCGGGCCCACTGCGGATTGGTAGATGTCACATGTCTTTGATATTTTGGTTCTAGGATATGCCGCTTTCCTCACGATGCTTTCCTTCACCGTTTTGAGAGCAGTGGTGGCAGACCTATACTAATTAATACCAGCAACTATCTATGACCGCTAAGTACGTCAGTATATGCCCAGACACACTTCACGTACTCAGTTAGTATGTGGGTTCATACAATTTTAAAATTCATGTTTCCATACTCTATTTAAATTAATATTATAAGTGCAAAAGTCACCCTGACTGTCTGTCTCTCTTTCATGCCTTAATGTCTTAAAGGATTTCAATAAAATCTGGCACACAGGGAGACCATTCCCTGGGCTAGGACAATGCATACTTTTTATAATAATAAATAAAACATAATGGAAATGAGTGGGTCATAGGTCTGCAGTGATTACAATCTTGAAGTTGATGGAGGATCTTGTATGAACTTTGACGTTTTACAACGACCTCGTCTGAGGTCATCTTATGTGATCGCTTTACTAGCTGCTTGCAGCAGTGCTGTTCAGTAAAGTTCAATTTCAACCGCCATTTTTAACTTGAAAATCGAGGTCGATCATAATAGTGTTTTAGACATCATCGTGCCGCTACAATGTTGACATTAATTTAACACACTTTGTAAACAACGATATTACAAATTAGAGGATTATATCCAAGATAAGAATGCTTGGAAACATGCTGGTCCCGCTTCATAGAGCAATCTAGAGTCTAGACAAAAACTAACTGGTTGCTAATTTAATTGTATATTTTTTTTTACTTTTTATGACATTGATTTTTACATTCTGTGACTACTGTACTCACAAACTTGTTAAAATTTTAGGAAAATCATCTACTTTTACAATATTTGTAAATACTTGTAAATATATATTTGCACTAGCGGACCCGGCAGACGTCGTCCTGCCAGGAAAAGCAGCGCCACCTACCGGGTCCAATTGTGTTTTCAAACCATCCAGGAACCCATTGAATTATACACAAAATTTCGTCCAAATCGGTCCAGCCGTTTAGGAGGAGTTAGGTGACAAACACACATACAGAAGAATTATAAATATGTATTGAGATAAATCATTTGTAAATATCATCTCTGTCATTAGAAGACAGCCGCCATTAATGCGACGATCTGCTAGAGTGACAATAATTAGCCAGTGTCACTCTTAGCCGACTTCTTCGGTGATTTTTGCAACACTGTCAAAATCATTGTGATCTTTATTTTTGTGACAATAAGGTTGCTATTGCTGTCAAAGGTAAAATTACTGTGAAAGGAATGTAGTTGTTATCACGATTTCTTTTGGTTCCCTGAATACCTATGGCAATTACAGGAGTAAGAATTCTAGCAATTTTATTGGCTTCTCTTAAAAAAATACTGTAACCCCTTGCCAAGATACTTTATCAGAATTCCGAAACATCTGTAACATGCTCACACACACATGTTAACATACTGCATGGTGCTGTGGCGTGTTGCCAGCGCGAATCACTGACCCGATTACTTCTCGTTGCATTTGACGTAATAGTTTGCAAACAGAATTGATCTACTGCAGTGTTATGCACTGGGGGAGGATCGTTATGGGTGTGTTGATTTTCATTTGTTTTTTTTGTTGATACCTACTGCTAATTTTATTTTTCTCTCATAAAGCCTCAAACTAAGATGGTCAGTAGTCTATTAGTCTTTGGAATAGTCCGGCCAGCCGCTGCCTGTTTCCTTACCCCATCGAATTAACGGAAAATACCGCGTTCCATAGAAAGTCCACTTAATTTAGGTGAAAAAAATTGCCCAGTCTGTCGATGCTCAGCTTGGAGGTTCGTTCTTCTCCATAGGTACCTATTACGCTTTGAAATTAACAAGTAGCCTCATATTTCTGACTGACCGACTCCTTGACAAATCAAAAGTGCCTGTACTTGGTTTAATTGACATAAATGATTTGAGATTGATTTTGAAAAGAATGGATGATTTCATCATCACCAATTTCTCTGCTGGCGAGTTTGTTGCGCCACTTCTTCTTTCAAAACACTAGGAAGTGGTGAAGGGCGGGCGTTTTGGGGGACTATCTATGTAATTATGACGTTTGAAATCAGCTAATTCTCAGCCTAATTTGAATAAATGGCTCTTGATTTTGATAGACCAATCTTCCATTATGTACTATCGCCAAAATCTATATCTGACCACCGTAAGGACTATTCCTGCTTGCAGCGCATATTATTAGTCGACCTAAAAAGGATCCTCTTTTTTTACTTACGGACGCAGCTGTGGTCATCATGTGCACGGGATTTTGTTTTCAAAATGGTCAGATATAGGGATTTGGCGATAGTACATGTTGTCAGAACATTAAAAATGCCAACTTATTGGTTCTCAAGGTCACCTAGTCCTCAGAAACGATGTCCAGATCCACATCCTAACACAATTTACTGTGTTTCATTACCAGGGTATTCGTTTCGGCAGCTCTTAGCCACAAATCATCGCGCTAAGCCCACAACGGACTGCTCAGCAATTAAGGTGGAAGTCCTATTACGCGGCACGAATATTAATATTAAATTGACTAACTTTTCCCAAGTGTAAGATGTTAGGAGATGTTTTGATTACTTTTCATGTTCTTTTATCTTTATAAGTTTTTTTTTTTTTGGAAAGTAATGACTGGTTTGTTGGGTAGGTAGAGTGCTGCTGTGATATTTACTTTTTCATTTTTCTTTGAGAGTATTTTTCATTTCATCTACAAGGTCTTCCCAGGATCTGACCAAGATTATGCCTGGACTTTAAAAGATACTGTGACCTCTGAGTTTGTTTCGGCCTTTCTTCTCAGAGTGGTCAGATAGTAAACGTTATATTTTTTTTAAATAATATGATTGATGTGTAAAAGTTTTTGTGCAAACCTACTTCATAATCAGCCTATATTATTCCCACTGTTGGGACAAAGGTCTCCTCTCTTCACGAGGGAGTGAGCTATAATCTACCACGCGGGCCCAGTGCGGGTTGGTAGATGTCACATGTCTTCGATTAAAGATACTTACAGAAATAAAATCATTTATCATTTATCATCGCTAGATTAGTGATAGAAAATACGCTGTCTTTGCTTGCAGTGGAGATGATTATGATAAACGTTTATAAAGTGTAGCTGCAAGTGTCATGCACATTTTGACTTTAAACGTGGTCTCCTTGGTTGGAAAAGTATATGCAATCTTCTTAGTGTCTAAATTTACCTAAAGTGTGCACATGAGCGAAACATGTCGACGACAGAACCAACTGTAGGCGTTGCCTATGTCGTCGCTGCGTGTCGCCCGTGTGCACACTGTAGGTCAATTCAGACCAAAACTAGCGAATGCACATTTTATCCCTACTCCACCAAATCCTTTTTGTGTAAACCTGTGTGAAATTTATTTTTCTTCAGATAATATTTTGATGTTTTTGTCATTTGTTTTACAAAGAAATGTCAAAAACATCAAGAAAAGGTAATTATCTTGTTCTTGATCTGATTCTATGTTCGTTCAACCTTCAGACGGTGCTTGATCCCAAATACTTAATTAAAAATCGTAAACTATTATAGCCAGCCAGTGATTAAAACATTACTTCACCAAACTAGAATAACTCATCTACCAATAAATTCCTTTAATACTTGCAAGACATGCTCAAACTACCGAAGCGCAAGTTCTCACTCAGCACGAAACTTTCACCCGCTCCCTAAGTACCACAGCTTAATAAAGACAGTTTGAAAATTAAAATTCATACTCTAATAACATGCAAGGGCTTACAATCATTTACAACTTTCGATGAGTAACACTGAAACAAAACAATAAACTTCTGAAAACAGTGTTTTACTGATACAACATTATTTTTACACTGTCTGCGGTTACAGCCAATCGATTTTGAAATTTATTGCTGGTTTTCTAAGGTTGTATATTAGTTTGTGGATCGAAATATGAATTGGTATTACCAAATTGGTAGTTGTGTCCAAATGAAAGGTCACGCGAGCTGCGATAGCTGCGATTTATAAATTATGAGCATTTTCACGTTAATATGAGTAATTCACAGCTTTTTTATTGCTACGAAATTACTTTGATAATTAATAGTTCGTATGTTATTAATGACTTATGACAGGTATTGTTTTGTTTTCTTTATGTCCGATAATTGCTCTTTTAATACGTTTTTCTTTTGTTTTCGTGTTTGTTTCACACAATAAATAGTTATGGGCCAACCGCTTAACTGTGACGTTGCCGGAGGTAGCAGCGCGGTGCGGGAGGGGTGTGGTGACGTGATGCGAGAGCTCAATGATTCGTCAACTTGTGACAACTATCACCCCTCCCGCACCGCGCAGCTACCTCAGACAACGTCTCAGTTAAGCGGTCGGCCTATAGTACTGACGATATTGTTTTTCTTCACATGTTTTGGGGTTTTTATACCTACATTGTAGGTACAGAGTAATTATCTCTAGTATAGTATCAGACTAATCAACTCAATGTCTAGTGGAAGTACCTAAATTAGGTATTAGAACAGCACCCTAATTGCGTAACACACTATCAATCACAATCTGAATCATTTTGAAGGATATTGCTAATCCATTGCTTTGTATGTACGAAAAATTTGTCTGCTCGGCAACATAAATAACGCAATGAATGTTGTTTAACACTCAAGATGAAACTCATTGCTACTGATAGTGTGGTACGCAATTACCCCGCAGTTCCCAAAAGTATGTTACTGAAAATTCTCAAGCGCCTAGTGTAAAAATTGCCGCAACTTTACAAACCTCGACTGAAAAAGCGCATAAAAGACTGCAGGCGCCTAGAATAGCTCGAATCTAAAAATACGCAAAGTAACTTTACATTTTGCCTTTTAAACACTCACACTCTTAAGTTCAATGGGTCAAAAGTCAAGCCACACATGCTCTTTGCAGCGACCGAGGCAAAGGCAAGGCTCTGTGGGGCCAATTTCCGGAGGCCGACACGGCCCGACGTATCTATTGCAACTAGCGCCCTTGTCGTGAACCAAGTTTATTGTTTAAACTTGGAATGTTGGTATCTCTGTTGCCATTTGTCAATGATGGATTGTTAGGTTGTGATTGGTTTTGAATTTGGAATTGAGTGCACGATTGATGATAGCTTGAAAAGTGATTTGTGTGTTTTTGAGGAGAAAAGCTTTTAAGCGGCAGGGTAGTCCGCAAAACCTGACACTGCAACTGCAAATTGCAAAAAAAACTTATAACAATTTAAATTTAGCGGTTTATCTCAACGCATCCCCTTTAAATCTGGAAGGATTAACCAAACAAGCAAAAGTCTAAAACTTAAGAACTACGATTTTTCCTCCAGGTAATGCCGAAAAATGCGTTACTGATTCTTTGGCCAAAAATAGGCCAGCTCTCTGGTCGCGTCAACAGTCGACCAACCGCTTGGCGATATCTCGAAAAACCAAGTTGGCACTGGGACCTCATGGCCCTGGTGTTTAAACTCCAAACGGTTCGAACATATTATTAATAATATTATTTTAAGGCTGTTAGCTTATATTATGTTAATTTTGTTTGAAAATAAAAATCAAAGTGTACGTTAATATAATAACTAACAACTATTCCCGTAGTTCCACTACAATTATATTAAACTCTATTCTTAAGAGAATGTTAACGTAGTTAGTTTCGTGTTTAATCAACTCGCCACGGGTTTTCAGAACTGAAACTGACCCACTTCAGCCTTTCTAATTTGATTTTTATTAATCACATTGTGAAATTTTGGAACGAGGTTCAAATCTTTATAGCTTGGCACTACTCACGTTCAATTTTAAAGAGTTTAATGCTCGCTGCGGTTAGACTAATGTTTTAACAAGGAATGAAGCAATGGCGCCGACTCCCTTGTTCACAAACTAAACGAAATTTAAGTTCACTGGATCTTTGTCTTTCTATACAGAAGATAAATATTAGTTTAGTTGTGTTCATAAACTCAGATAATTTACATTACATCGCCACTTAATCAGTTTACTTACTTACTTTACAGACATAGCATCTAAACGCTTACTTTAAATAAAATCAAATAAAAACCTTTTATTCCATGCAAAAGTGGGATACATACATAGTTTAAAGAAAAAGAAACTTACTTACATCAGTGAAAATAAATAAAAAAGAAAGAAAGAAAAAGAAAGAAAAACGTTTATTTGGACACAGTTCGTGAAACACAAAATACAAAATTAATAAAATAACAAAAAATGTTTCAGACAACAATCAATCAATCAATGTATTCCAAGTTGATGTTTGAGTGACTATTTTCCAACAAAAAGATCTAAGTTTTTGGTTGCAATGGAATTTGAACTGTATTAAGTATGACATTTAGTTTGTTGTTCCATAACTTGAAAATTATCTCAAATTCTTATTTCAAATATACTAATTATTTGAAATGTATTCAAAATGCAAGATGGCGGCGTTAGTTCCGATTATGGCCACACAATGCGAATTGGACATAATGCGCCCAAGGGGCCAAAATCCTTTGGGCGCATTATGTCCTATTCGCAAAATCACCTCTATATTGGTAAACGTAAATACAAATCCGAACACATTCTATCAAAAACAATGCCACAGATTGTCGCCCTGATATGATTGTTTACTTCATATCGAAAATTCTAATAAAATAAAGCAGGCAAACAATTTAGGAGACAGTCTGTCGTATAATTTAGTCATTCATATCGCAATGCGGAAGCCATTGCTCGTAAAAATATGATTATGGCATTTAAAATGTTATTTGATTCCCCACATGCGATCCGAGGAACTGAATTGGCATCACCAAATGCTGCATTGATCATCTGCAGTGCTTTTCAGGTGTACGAGTCTAATATAAACCAAGTCTATATTTCGGGACCTTGTATTCTTTCTGGAAATCAGAGGGTACAATTCTCGTAATTTTAAGAACGTTCGCAGTCTGATCTCAGTCTCAATCTGTCAAAAATACGTCTAATTTCCCTACATTTTGACAAGTGTTTGACATTTGTTTGTCGTCGAGATGAGACTGCGACTAGATTTTGAACGTTTTAAATTACGAGAATTGGCCTTCTGATGTACCTATACCCTGTCCATTCCGTTTTTTGAAAGCTGTCTTAGAACGTACATATTCCAGATTACGTAAAAGTTGACTTTAAAATGTGAAATAAAATAAATATGTAAGCTGCCTTATCTTATTGAATTACAAATCTTAATTTATGACATTACAATACCGTACGTGTATCAATCGATGTATTGTGTGTTGCTGAAATCACTGTATTGTGTGTAAATCAATGTATTGTGTGTTATCAAGAAACGGTTTAACTTATGGACAGGGTATAGGTATAAGAAAAACTATTTATTGTGACTTGCACAAGGAGATCACAAACTAAACAAAATTAAATGAAAGTAAAAAACAGAAAGTCCTGTACGAGGCCAAAAAGCTCCTATCTCAGCATGATGCTGCGACATTTAAAGTCGCGGTACGCTGGTATTCTAATAGGGCCCGCCGTGATGTCACGGGCAAAGGAGGTAGAAGTAAGTTTTCCTCTGCTTGTATTGCCATCATTACTTTTTCTCCTGGTAATTAACCTGTAAAACTACTGGCTTATGAGACTTTATCACTGGAGCACAGGCACTATACAGGGATTTGAGAGTGTACTTGACGTAAAAGGTATTGCAGTCGTAAATGGCTGAAGCTCAACATTTTATTAAAAATCTATTAAAATTCAACCATTGACGACGACGAAAGAAGAAGAGGCACGCATTCACAAGTTCCGAGTAGAGCTACACGATTGTAGCTCAACTCAGAACTGTACTGTACGTACTGTGACTGGACTAGTCCACTCAAATCTGTGTGGCATTTTCCTTAAAAGACCAGTTCTCAATCAATCTACGTGGTCTTCACATGATCTGACCAAGATTATGTCTGGACTTTAAAAGAGGCTGACCTCTGAGTTTGTTTCGGTTTTTCCTCTCAGAGTAGTCAGATAGGAAACGCCGACCCTATCTAGCTTATTTTGTTTATAAAATATGACGTGTAAAATTGATTGCGATATCCTATTTACAAAAATAAACAATTTCATTACAAAAAGATTTAAATGCATTCTGTCCATCAGCAAGTTCTATCACCTGCCAGTTTTTTAGTTGCCCTATATAAGTTACACCACCTACACCATAAAGTTTGCTATTCTAACAGAACCACACAAAAACTTAAGCTAAGTGTGGCAAGTTATCAGGGGGCTTACCATGAGCTCTTATAGCAGGGCAGAAGTTAAACTAAACTGTTTTTTTGTACTACGACGTCATAATAGCAGGCCTGTTGCAGGCCTGCTACGTTGACGTTTACAAAAACTGTTCACCTTCTTTTTTGTATAGAATTTCATACCATGACCAGCAAATTGACAGCAACAAAACGAATATTGAACGTCTGTAACGTCAAAATAAACCATCTTGAATAAGTTACTATTAAACGAGCTTTTTCAACATTGTTTTGTAATGTAGTGCCCATACAACACTTTATTTTTATTGATTCTCTGTGTGACGAGTACGTAATATTTGTTTGGAGTGAATCTCGAATAGAGAAAAGAAACCAACGGCGTCGCACTATGGAAATAAATAAGCCTTTTGAAATGAATACAGGGAATTTTTAAATTAATATTTTTCTTATTTTGATCTAGTACCTACTCAAAATCAATATCCTATGTTGCGCATACTGCACATCAATGCTCTAGGATTGAAAGGTAAATTTCTCTAGATAAATCCCATAACCGATCGTTTTAAACCCTAAATAATCGTAATCAACGAGTGCCGGGAAAACCTTTCCACAATCGTATGATTCTCCTGAAATACGACAAGATCACACATTCGATCACGTCGCATGAGGAATACGCTGGAGTTGGACCGACGACGTAACCCCAAGTACCGAAAAAAAGAGACCGCTTCATCGAAGGCGTCGCTATTAACCTCACTTATGATCATCTAGGCGCACTGATCAGAGCACTTCGACGCCACAGCGCTTAACGATGAGCTTGAAGCTCCAAACATCACCATCGGGGACCTCAACCTTAAAATGACCGCACTCAACCAGACGAGACGAAGGGGTGGGAATACTGTGGGATAAGACCACGCACTTACCAAAGGAAATCACAACAGACGCAGAATGCGAGGAATATATACTACAACTAGAAAAGGCCATCACAGAAACCTTGGATAGGTACTCATGCGCCACTACATAAAAACAACAGAAGAGACTAATGAATTGAACCTCACTACTCTGGGATATGCTGGATTGGGATCCATGGCACCTCCGTGCACTTATATAGGAAAATAAATACTTAACCCTTTCTAAATGAATAAAAGAAATTTGTAAATCAACCTTTTTTTTATTTTGTCCTAGTAATAGTACCTTCTAAAAATAAAATAATAGTTATCACCACAGACTTATATAAGTCTGTGGTTAACACACATAGTAAATAAGTACATAATGCCTATAAGTCCGCGCGGAACTAGTTGGCCGCGCCTTGCGGTGGGACGGCGGGGCCCCGCGCACTATGTACGTTGCATGCAACCCGCCGCCTCACCCCCGCTGTCCCTCCCGTCCCACCGCTCACATACCTAAAGGGCTTATTACTTATTACACTATCCAATTTTAAGCAATGCTAACTAGGAAATCGGCAGATGTAATCGCAGTAAGAACAGTTCTAACTGAACTGTGCTGTTAGAGTGTTCCTAGTTAGCATTGCTTAAACTCGATAGTGTGCGCTTTAGGCGCGGCCAACTAAGCGGCCTAGTGCAATCTTATGCTCAAACAAGGATTCAATGGCCAATATATTTTATGAAATCAAACTCTTATCCCTTGCTTCTTATTAGCCTTTTCTATCATGCATTGCTCTGATCTAGGTATTCATAAGTAATGTAAGCAGAAAAACTACACTATGAGAACATTGTAGTGATATGGTAAAAATACCTTTGACCATTTGCATGCAGACTTAATCTGCTCCTTTGCCAGCAGAATGTAAAAGGAGTTTTTTTTTTTGTTCAGCGATTAGGTATTAGGTCCTCCAAAAATGTTGGCATGGCAACTATTAATGAAACGCATGTTTATTTGTTCCCTAAGATGTCTAGATTACAATGGTATAAATTAAACTAACGGGAATACTGAGAAATACGACCATAACCTTAAAAAACACTAAAAGTTAAGTGAGTAGTTTGGCCTCGGTTTTATAATTAAGTAAAATAGTGGACTATTTAATAAATAGTAGACGTAAACGTTCATGAAATCAAAAATCACATAATTAGCTGAATAATTTTATTACTCTATGTAGTATAGGATCAATTTCAACGTCAGACGACTTAGAAGTAAATACATAGTCGTTCATCTCAAATTATGCAGGTAGTTCCACTTCTCATCTTGATAACGTGTCCAAGACAAAAACAATATTATGTGTGTGCACAACAGCCAACAATGTCTTCGCACATTACGTTGAAATCTTACTAAACAATTTACACATCATCTTTCTGAAGTAAGTGCTGTAGGTACCGTCTTGAATATTCCATATTCATTAACATCCTTCAATTACACACAGGAAAACAGAAATATCAATTTTATTCAATTCGAAAGAAACGGACTAAATGTATTGAATGAAGTGTTGTTGTCACAGTTGTCAACTTGTCACTAAACTTGTCTTTCTGACTGTGTCAGATAGTGCTGCGGTTTGATTTTATGTAACTCGATAATCATAATAAAATAAAAGCTTGAGTTAATTTTCTCTCAATGTGCCAGTTGATGTAGTCGCGATTAGATAAATATCACCAACATGACCAACACTGCCTGTGATTCTTAATTCTATTATTAAATACGTAGGTAGGTAATAAACTACTGCTAATAATAGGTAAATATTACACTACACCAACAGCTTCTTTGTCTAATACATATATTTTTAAGTACTATAGATCACAATAGTCTCAGTCTTACACAATCGCCTTATTCGTGATGGTGATATTAACCGACATAATACTATGATGAAAATACAGTTCTGTGGGTTAGTGCTGTCAGTTGATAACGTGTAGGTTGTTTATAATCAGGATCTTGCTATGATGATTCTTTCCTTTAAGTTTTTTTTTTTGTGTGTGTTTCAAACGTAAGAAGCTGCTAGGTTCAATGGAATAAATTAGATTCAACTTTAATTGAATTTTCGAACTATGTAATCGAGACAATCGAGTGCCTGACCGTTAATAACTGAGTAACAACACTAGAGCCAAACTGACAAAAGACCAAAAACTACAATCCGTTTCACGATGATTTTTACGCAACAGTAAGCAAACTTAAAAAATAGATTAAACACAGGAGGACCTGCTGCAGCGTCAATAGTAAATTGTTTTACTTAATAAAAATAGATTTGGTTACCACCTGAAACTGTAATTAGGTATATACTTAATTAGTTTTTTTTTTATTTCAATCGTTAAATACGCTTAAATATAGGTATTATATTACAATAACCACCATGTCGGGAATTTAATCAATTGAGTACATTATCAAAACATTTTCTTTTTATTTCGATTTCGTGATCCCGGTTATGGTATAATTAAAAAAATGACCATTTAAAAAAGATAAATTGGTTACTTTTTTTAAGGTATAAGTAATATGATTAGACTTTACAATACAAGGGGGAGCAAAAATACTATTTTCTCTCTGCAGCCCTTTTCCACATTATCTTGCTATGTTCCCGTGCTTGGGTGGATTTGGTAGACATAACTGCAATTTCTCTATAATTATTTAAGAACTCCCGGCGAAGCAGTTGGGTCATACTAACACGACGACTTGTTCGCGTTTCACTAAAAATAAATTCACCACATTCATCAGTAATCTCTGAAGCGACATTCCTATTATAAATGCGTGAAGTACACCATTATGATATTTTCATGTAAGTAAACAAAGTTACGACATTGTGAAGAGGTATACAAACTTATAACATTTTATTTGGTGCGCAAAAATTTTTTTTTTTTTTTAAATTGTAGCCTGACTTAGCACACACGTTCAAAATCACGTTGAATCCTTCAAAGTTACAAAGTTGTTTTGAACGGGAAATTGAGCTTTGTAGTGCTTTTAGATAATGTATCAAGGTAACTTGTTATACATAATAATAGTTAAAAAATGTATATACCCTAGAAACTCATGTTTCTATTATTTTCAAAAAAACCGGTAAAGTGAAAATAGAATTAGATTTAAGTTTTTGAACGATGCCTTTTAAAAAGACAATGGCATTACAGCAGGCCACAGACAAGCATTACCACTCAACTTCGGTGAACTTCGTTCAATAGTCGTTCACTTTTATTACTCTCATAGTACGATTATTAGCAGAACTAAATTAGGCCTGCTTCTGAACTGAATGAAAATTGAACGTTTTCTTAAAAGGTCATAGTAAGCCCCCTGGTCAGTGTAACATTTAGTTCGACGAGGTGGCCCCGCCTGACTACCGCCGCCTCGGAACGACTCGAGTACTTTATTAGGCAGTAGAGGCGGCGACAAAAATCATTCCGGTTTCGAATAAGTTTGACGCAGCAAGTGGCGCCGTCTATAGTTCGTTTTTTAATCCCAGAGACTAATCTGACATTTAAGTCTTTTGTCTTTGCGTTTTTTAGTATAGAAGGTTGACATTACATTTGTCAGATTAGTCTCTGGGATGGATTAAAAAACTAACTATAGTTTCGTTATGAAGTTACTGGAACTACCGAAAAGATTGGATAAGAGTGACATTGTCTGGTGAGAGTCACTCTAGCAGAGCGTCGCGTCGATGGTGGCGTGGTGGCTGTCTTCTGATGACAGAGCTGATGTGAACCACTAAAACAATGGCCACTGCAATGGTTAAAGGCTATCCTGCGCCGTTTTAAGTTTTATTGTGAATGTCGGTAAAACTCCCGGATGGGATGGGGATGGATTTGGATGTAACATATTATCTAGCCTGCTTTCTCCCTCTTTCTCCTCCCTAGCATTAGTTGGAACGGGGTTCAACTATGTATATCAGACACCTGCAACAGCTGATGTGGGTACTACTGCAAAACAAAGAAAGAAGAAGAATATTCTATCCATCTATCTGCTGATTTGTCGATGACTCGGGAATCTTCAAGGCAAAGTTGAAAGGCCCTTTCAAAATCGTGTTAGGTACAGCAATGTTACAAACAATTGGCTTTACAGTTTGCTCTATCATCTTGGCTGGGTAGTGGGTAATCTTTGGTAATGATTTCAAGACCTTTGCCATTTTATCAGTACGAAAGACTTTTTAGAATTCGATTATGTAAAGGAAAATTACCAAAAGTCGTACCAAAGTCTCATGGATCAAGATCAAAATATCATAGTAATTATTTTCATAATTTTTTACGACATTACGGGTTTTTTGAACTGGGAATTTAATTTAAAGAAAAAAAGTGTTGATTTTGTTGTATTCCTTCTACATGACGTTCCGTTTCAAAAGATATGATTAATATAACCTTGAATTTTGAAAGTGTCATACATCACGTCTTTCAAGAAACATGTAAAAAAATTATACCTTGCCTTGATTCTACATTAATTAAAAATAACTAGAATAAAATATAATAGAATTTTTATTTAAATGATTATAATTTTTTTAGAGCAATAATGGCCGTTCGTGTATGACATGTCAAACAAAATGAAGTACTTAGTTTTCAGGTTATTTCCATTTTTTTATAAATCTCCGAAACTTGGGTTTTGTTTACAAAAAAAAACTTTTGTAGGAGTTAATATGATGAGAGTAGTCTATAAAAAACAAAGTTTGAGTTTGATGCAGCATGGTACGGGAAGATGTTCACTCAATTGATTTGGTAGCTCTGATTGAACACTTGTGTGACCGCCAGTACCGAGAACCTCAGGGCGTGTTGATAAGATGTTTTTCTACGGTTGCTGCTATAAAAACTTTCCGATTGCCGCCGAGGGGTGTGGCCGGCTTCAACTCATTTCTAGCTTAGTTCCGCTTGCTCCGCTGCGAATACTTTTAACAGATATTTTAGTTTAAGATAGGTATTTGAAAGTGATTAGTACCTACGGTCGTCTGCATTTATTGGTTATAACTTTTGCTAACGGCTTTGGTAGGTATCTGTTTGTATTTATGTGTGAGATACCTAATTAATGTTATCATACAAGATGGCTGGGACATGGACGCGTAACCTGTTGCCAAGGATTCTTTCTGTACATGATTCTGAAACGCCCCGCGGTTAAATTTTTCGTCGGCTATTAAAAAAATAAATTAGCTGTACATTTTCACCGTGTAGAATGTAGATATTGCACTTTTTCATGAAAAGTCTGTTTTTTTTTTGATAACCAACGAATAATTCCGCTCACGTCACGCTCACTTCACCTAAGTTTTCACGGTGAGATGGTTACAGAATCGCAGTGCAGCTATATATATATATGTATATGTTCTGGTCTAAATATCTTGTTAGGCTAGAAATACATGAAACCTTGTCCCTTTATTTCCCAGAATAGTACAATGATTCGAACTCACAACCTCTCAATCACCACCCGCGCCTGTCGATACCACAATAGCTAATTCCACAGCTGCATTTTCAGTGTACCCGTATTTAATCAATATATGCCTAGCCTTTCCCAACTGTGTTGGGGTCGGCTTCCAGTCTCACCGGATGCAACTGAATACCAGTATTTTACATGGAGCGACTGCCTATAGAAAAGAAAAAGTATTTATTGCGACTCGTACAGAAATATCACAAACTAAGGTAAACACAATAAAAAATAAAAAACCAAGTTATACCTATATTAAAAAAAGTAACAAAAATAAAAATGAAACAGAAAGTCCTATACGAGGCCAAAATGATCCTATCTCAGCATGATGCTGCGACATTTTAAAAAACCTATCTGACCTTCACAACCCAGTTACTGTGTAATACGATACCCCTTGGTAAGACTGGTTGTCAGACTTTCGGGCTTCTGACTACCCGTATTATTCGTGCAAAATAAAGATTATTAGAAACCTACAAATATACGGGTTTCCTTTAGCATTCCCTGTGACGTTGATAGTATATATTATTCAGATGGTTCAGTAGCTCAAACATTCGGGGTCGAGCAAATATCTCTCTAGCCATATTATTTGTTATGCCTCTTGAACACACGATGTTAGGGGCCAGAACTCTCCTTCAGTGTAGCCTCGTTACGTTGTTTTCTAGTAATTATTTATCATCATCTCACTTCTCCTGTAAACTACCACTGGTGAACACAAAAGTCTCTTTTTGTTTTTGTGAACGTCGATATGTTTAGCTTAGGTATTACTCGTATTGATGTTATTTAACAGAGACAAACTCTGTCATCCATTTCAAACCTAGAAACGAAAAAATATATTGTTTATTCCATACTGGCTCAGGATCGAATTAAGTGGAAAAAGGAAAGGCAGGCCTTTTGCCTTGCAGTGGGATAATACGGGCTAATTCTTAGGGCTGATTGTTCCATCGCCAGATAACTTTCATTCGAGGAATATAATTGACGTTTGACAGTTTTTGTATGAAATAACTGTCAAAATTTCAAAATTATTCCTCGAATGAAGTTATCAGATGATTGAAAAATCAGCCCTTAGTAATTATTCTGAACAAAATTAACATAATAAAGACATAAAAATAAAGATGCTATATTATTAAAGCATCTTTATTTTTATTTGTCTTTAATACAGATGCAAGGGCATTATCTAGCTATCTACTAGCTTAATTTTTCTGACTGACCGACCCCTTGAAAATTCAAAAGTGCCTGTAATTGGTTTAATTGAAATAAATACTTCGAGTTTGAGTTTGAGTTATCGATGTTATTGTTGGGCCAAACTTGCCATTTTCACACATCTTTGCCTCGCTTAGTGCCTCCAAAACCCCGCTCAGCTCACCTAAAACATCGCTTCGCCCCCAATAGGTCGCGTGCAGACCATGGGTGGTATTCCACTGAATATATTAAGGCTTAAGGCTTTATCTTTTGTTTTTTGCCGACCGATGAAGTGTGCGAGGTTTGCGATGACGCAACGAAGCGGCACAGTTTGCCGTCGGACGGCAAAAAATTGGGTTTGTAGGTAAATAATATTCATGTGTATACTTTCGTATTTGTCTGGGTTAGGGAATAGGGTATTGCTCGGCTGTTTTTCTTGGTTGATATGAGTGTGTTCGAATTATTGTTTGTTTTGGTGGACAGCGAGAAAAATATAGGGGGAATTAATGTGATAATGAAATGTGCGGTTGTGGCTTCAGAGGTCAGTAATATCTCCTTTAAATAGACAATTTTTTCAGTATTGAACCAAGATTTTATTAACATAAGCTCTAAAATGGTTGTAATAAAGTCAAACAATTTTTTTTTTTAATTGTAAAAGGGTCGGTCGGCACGAACTGACCGGGTCCGCTAGGGCCGATGCCTGCCAGGGCCGCGGGTTGTTCGAAAGAGATACCGTGGCCCCTGGCACAGGCAACTGAAAGAACACGGGTGGGTTTTAGTCAGTAAAAGTCTGACACGCCCTCCCGCTCAGCCCAGAGCGGGAGAGGTCATTTGATGATTTCCCACCGAAAACAAATGGGTCGGTCAGTCAGAAAGATTGGATTGATTTGGAAGTGGCCCATTCCAAAGTGTAGTAGGTACCTATGGAGAAGAACATGCAAGAAACCCCTCGGACAATCTTTTATTTAAATCATAAATTTGTTACAAAATATTGGTTACATTATTCATGTTGAAATTATAGCACGTGAGAACGATGTAGAAAGATGTCACGTTAAAAGCGTCTGTAATAAAAAAAGCTAAAAACAAAAAGAACAATTCAGAAATTAAAATGAGCAAATGAAGTAAATAGGTTTATTGCGAGAGCTACAAAAGAATACCGAAATGTCAATGATCACCCACTGGAAAAAAATCCTACCCCCTAGCTTAAAAAAGAGTTCCACAAATAAACACAAAACAACCTACCACTATTTTCCTAACCACGACCTGGCCGCAATTTAAAAACGAACAGAAACAAAAAAAAAAAGAAAAAATGAAAACCTCCTTGCTGCCCCGAACTAAAGCAACCTCGTTCGATCAGGAAACTTATGTAAGCACTCCAGTAAGCTGTGTTAGCCAGAAAATAACTAAGAAATCGCTTAAAGCCAACGACGTCGGTACCTTAATTTCCTGTGTAATAAGTCTTGTTTTATTTTTCATATTTCTTCTCGTTAACTTGGGTCTCTTGGAGAAAATACGGGGCTTAGTGAAGGACTAGATGCTGTTTTTCTTAGGGTGGAAGGTTGTTCTTAGGTTTTGCTTTATTGTTTCTTAAGAAATCTGGTAGATGCCATGATTTTATGTAGGTGGTATTACAACCTACATAAACTAACTAACTACGACAACTAACTGAGAAAAAAAGCGACTTCATAGCATGCTATGAAGTCGCTTTTTTTTTTCAGTTAGGTTTTATCATGGTCTGGCAGTTTGAGTACCTTATGCGACCTACCCAAATGCCCTTTTTGTGGTATTGTTCGCCGAATCGTTGAGTTGCTTAAGTTCTGAGTTGAGCTGCATGATTACTGACAAATGCGTGCACTAACTGGACAGGTCCATTCATTCTGTGTGTTTTTTTTCGACACATTCTAGACAACAATCTACATGCTCTTCAAATTATATGAACAAGATTATGCCTGGATTTTAAAAGAGACTGTAGTTGTTTCGGTCTTTCTTCTAAAGTAGAAAGTAGTAAAGTAGTTCCTAGAGTAGTCAGATAGGAAACTCCGACCTCATCTAGTTTTTAAAATATGATTGACGTGTAAAAGAGTTTATAAATAAAAATGAAATGCTGCTCGTTGGTAAACGGCCCGACCGATTTGGCAATTTTTTGTTTTGAAATGTTCATAATAGTCCAAATAAGGTTTTTAATTTAAGAAAAATTTGAAAACTTTCCTGGAAAACGTTCAAATTCGAGATAAACTGAACGTCCCGTTTTGTATGAGAATTTTGTATGAACTATTGAAATTTGGACAACATCTGTCGGATTATCATCCATAGGCCAACTTAATCCATTCCTGAGCATAGACCTGTCTTTTCTTGTGCCAATGACTTCGCTCCTGTGCCAATGACTACGCTCCTGTGCACATTACTACGTTTCTGTGCCAATTACTACGCTCCTGTGCCAATGATTACGCTCCTGTGCCAATGACTACGTTTCTGTGCCAATTACTACGCTCCTGTGCCAATGACTACGCTCCTGTGCCAATTACTACGCTCCTGTGCCAATTACTACGCTCCTGTGCCAATTACTACGCTCCTGTGCCCATGACTACGCTCCTGTGCCAATTACTACGCTCTTGTGCCAATGACTACGCTCCTGTGCCAATTACTTCGCTCCTGTGCCAATTACTACGCTCCTGTGCCAATCACTACGCTCCTGTGCCCATTACTACGCTCCTGTGCCAATTACTACGCTCCTGTGCCAATTACTACGCTCCTGTGCCAACCTCATCCAGATTTTGCCTGCGATGAAAACAATGTCGTCTGCCCATCTCGCCAATGAACGATCGTCAAATCAGCTAGTTATTAATGAAAATGAAAATACAGTAATTCGAAAGTTTTTTTTTACAGTTCGAAAATTTGTTTTTTTCAGTAATTTATCTGTCCGTTATCATTCAGAACGACCTCTGTCCCGGCCCCCGTGCAAGAATCTGATCACCCGTAGCCAATCAGCCAATTAGCCAACCATATTGCGACAATTCAGCCGTCATTATTCTCGACCACCAATCAATTTAGCTATTGGACTAACACTGGCCCGTGATTGTCGCACTGCAGGACAAATGCCTCTTCTCATACGCATACAGAAATGACGGTATTTATTTATTACATTTGGGAAAACAAACAGCAGTATATTAAGCATAAACAGTGTTGTCTTAAAATTAAACTTAACAAATATACCACCCACAACATTTTCCACAGATTACTATATTATATTAAACAAACAAACAAACAACGGGTATTGGACTAGCATAAGGTAGGTACAGTCAGGAGCAAAAGTATGTATACGCTTTAGGCTTTATTCAAAAGTGATTTACTCCTTTATATTAGAATGAAATTTTATGTTGTTACGAACATAGCATTTCCGAACCCATAGGTTTATGTAATGTGTCATATTTCAACGTTGCATTCGTTATTTCACGAAAAAATCGCAATTGAAAGTTGCCAAGTGTTGCTCGTGACTGTACTTATTTTTACTTTAACTTCTGTTGTTTGGGACTATATTAGAGCCAGGAGTTTGAGAGAATATTAAAGTTATAGAACACCAACTTAATGTCATACTTAACAAAGTGCAAATTTCATTGCAACCAAAAACTTATATATAACTTTGCCTCCTGTTATTTGGAATTTATACGTTACTGATGAAAAGTGGGTGAACCTCGCACCTCTGCCATCACCTTCGCGGATTACAGGCTTGCTGTTACATTACAATACGATGAACACAAAGCTTTAACTAAACCAATAATTATACGCTATATTATTACCTGCCTGGATTTGAACTCACGACCTACAACTCTACAACTAAGTCGGGGTCGATACCACGTGGCCATTTACGCACTTAGGCACTTTACGTTGCGTATTTTCATCGCCACTGCACTCAAAACGGTGAAGGAAAACTAAGTGAGGAAAATGTCCTAGAACCGAAAATTCAAAGACATGTGACATTTACCGACCCCCGCTGGGCCCGCGTGGTGGATTACGGCCCACTCCCTCTCACAGAGAGAGAGGAGAGGAGAGAGAAGGGCGGTGCCCCAGCAGTGGGAACATTATAGGCTGATTATGTAATTATTAACTAAGAAGACATTTGATTTAAATATGTTACATGATTTTGTTACAAAAAATCACGTAAAATTATAGCCTGCTTCACACTACATGTAAAACCTTTATCAGTGGAACACCTATTACATAATACCAATAGTTAGGATCATTAAACCTACCATCAATCTCATATGGATACTAAATGACAGTAATAATTGATGAACTATTGTTTTCTGAGGGAAATATGGATTTATGTCGGTGACATAATTCTGTGGCAAGCGTGTGGAGTAACGTGCTCGAATGAATATTAAATGAGGAATTGTTGGTTATTATTTTTATGTGGGTACTAGCAGGGCGCCGCGGTTTCACCCGCATAAGTTTAGATTCCGTGGGAATATCGGGATAAGAGGTGTGCTATGTGTTAATAATCCTGGTTATAAACTATATGTGTGCCAAATTTCATCAAAATGCGTGCAGTAGTTTTCACGTGAAAGAGTAACAAACATCCATCCAGCCATCCATCCATACAAACTTTCACGTTTATAATATTAGTAGGATAGGATTAGTGGGATAACTATTTATAATGTATGTATAGGTACCGACTGATAGAGAATCGGGACGAAGGATGAAGCTCTGCAGGGTAATCACGCACCTACAATGGCAATACCATTTATTTTGACAATTCAACAACATTCATTCCGTTATTTACGTTGTCGAGCAAACGAATTTTTCAAACATACAAAGTAATGGATTAGCAATTTTGTTAAAAATCTTTCCGGTTGGGATTGAAAGTGTGTTACGCAGTTGAGTTGCAGTTTCGGCAACAAAAATATATCTTACTGACAGACAACACAGCTTAATCCACTGGGTCTTGAAGCATGAAATGCACAAGAGTTCCTTGTAACTAATAGATATTAAAATTTAGTTTTAGTCAAGCATTTACTAGTATTATAAACGCGAAAGTTCGTGAGGAAGGATGGAAGTTTGTTACTCTTTCACGCAAACACTACCTACTGAACAGATTTGGATGAAATTTGGCACACAGAGAGTTTATAATCAGCATTAACACATAGGATTTTTTATCCTGATATTCCCACAGGATCGAAACTTATGCGGGTGAAACCGCGGGGTGCTGCTACTAGTGTTATACTTTGTAGGATTGTGGGAAACATGGCACAACATGGAAGACGCCAAATGATCACAAACACAATTTGTAGAAAAAAATGGTTTGAAAACTGTATCAATTTGCTGAAAACTGTGTCGAGTCCTCAGAGAAAAAAGTAGTTTAAAAAAAAAACCTTATTTCACCAAAAAAACCGAATAAAACAACGAAGTTTCCAAAGATTTTCCGATTTCTCTATCTCTATGAGTGAGAAAGTTGAACTGCAAGTCCTCAGGGGTTCTATCCGTGTTACTGGATATGCAACGCTAAGTTTTGGTCCTAAGGGGGATAGGATGGGCGATAAAGTGTTGATTGAGCTGGATACTTGATAGAGGATGGCTATCGAAGACTCTCACCCCGTTTGGGTGGATTGTGACAAATAGTTTGTTTTTATCTTACGTTTTCGTCGATTTTATTTTAAGTCCTGTCCTGTTTTATGGCAAAAAGATTCGTAGCAGTTTTCAGACTCTAATATTAACCTACAATTACTTCAACTATTTTTATTTCTTTCCCTAAAAACGGAATTGTATAACTAACTATCTGTACTAATAATATTGACGAAGAGTTTTTTTGTTCGTTTGTTTTACGCATTAATCTGTGGAACCAGCAGTCGGATTTGAAAAAAAAATCTGCGTTTGATAGTCCAATTCTTCAGGAAGGCTATAATATATATAGTTTAACATCTCGCTAGGACACTTAGGAGCCGAGCAAAAAGAAAAAGAAAGACAGTTCGCTAAGCGAAAACGAAGTAATTGCGCGGGCAGGCGATGCGATGCGACAGGATGGATCGAGGAATATGAAAACGAGGACGAAGTCGCGGGCAGAAGCCAGTGTATTCATAAAAATACTCATTTATATACATAATACCTACAAATCTTAAATTCACTGACAAACAACGCACATCCTTAACCAGATGGGTCTAGAAGCATGTTTTGTAGGTGAGTTCTAAAGAAAGTATTATTGAAAATTTATCCCCTACATATGTTTAATAGAGTATGAAAGTTAATACCGAAATTCGTCACTTTTACCGACGGAAAATCCCTTTGGACGGCTTGTACATTATAAGAATCGTCTAAACATAATCCACCTATAATGTTCCCACTGCTGGGACACAGGCCTCCTCTCTGTGAGAGGCGGTGGGCGATCATCCACCACGCGGGCCCAGTGCGGGTTGTTGGATGACGAGAGCAGTTGTGGTGAAATGAAATATACAAACTAAAGTTCCTACCTGGATTCGAACTCACGACCTACAGCTCGTAGTCGGGACTACATTACTGTGAAACTACTGCTCTAATCGTCTACCTATAGTCATTTATTTATTTAGGATCTCCAACAAAACACGCAAGACCTGACACATAAAATAAAGGGCAATATCAGGTAATAAGTAGTAAACGGTCCGTGGATGGGTGACCATCTTTACACACCAAGACCCCTTCGTGCTTCGGAAAGCACGTTAAGCCGTTGGTCCCGGCTGTCAATCGTGGATCTTTGGCAGTCGTCACGGGTCGTCAGAAGCCCGAAAGTCTGACAACCAGTCTTACCAAGGGGTATCGTATAGTAACTGGGTTGTGAGGGTCAGATCGGCAGTCGCTTCATTTAAAATACTGGTGTTCAGCTGTTTCCGATTAGACTGGAAGCCGACCCCAACATTATTGGGAAAAGGTTAGTCAGATGAAGTAGTAATCGTCTAAATGTTTAACAGATTGCTTTAAACTTAATTTCCCAAAGATCGACCCGGGTAAACGTGACGTAACATTTCTAAGGGACATATATATTATGTATAGGTAGGTAAGTAGATCTCGTAGATTTACGCGAAGGTTACAGTCAACATCCGCACCTGAGTTACGCAGTTAAGTAAAAACTCCGTATTTGTTCCGTCCGGGAGGCGCGGCCCAAAATCAATAGCTGACAAGTGATCGCACGTGTCTACAGGGTGTTACACCTGACACGGCGTGTTATACAGGATGTAACGCGAATGATCATGTTGTAAGATGTAATAAGTTTTGTTTTACAGGATGTAACGCGAATTATTATGTTTTAAGATGTAATAAGTTGTTACACAGGGTGTTACACCTTACACGGCGTGTTATACAGGGTGTAACGCGAATTATTATGTTATAAGGTGTAATGCGTCAAGTGATATACAAGCTGGCAGGAACATCGATGCGCAAACTGAAACCATAAATTCAGCACATGATTCTAGAACACAGGTAGCTAGCTGGTCATCGAAAAAAAACTGCTGTTTCATAGAAACGTGCAATACAACCTACGCGGTCAAACTGTATGGAACAGCAATTAAAAAAAAAAGAAACGACAAAAAATTTCAACGGAATTTCAGAATCATGAACTGAATCCATGGTAAAAGGTAGCGCGTCCCTGCCACCCGGTATAGGGTGGATATGACGTGATATTATAGAGTGTGATCCGTTAACATTGTACCAAGATGATGTAAAAGTATAAAATAGTTTCGTTGTACGTAGTAACTTTAAGATCGTGAGGAAACCGGCATGTCCTAGAACCAAAAATACGAAGGTAGCATTTTTTATTGCCAATCTGGGCTTATAAATACATTCGTAAGCTAATTTTTCCTGTGATTTTACTACTTACATATGGGGTCTACTAAGCAAAGCTATGAGGCCTTTCCTTCATTATTAGTAAAGAAACAAGAGCCCTAATTTTAACCAATAACGGTCTGTAAATTATAGGAATCGGCCATTAAAAACAACAACCACACGAAAGTGCCTACGAGCCCGCTATAAACTATTGACCAGACTGCGTACACATTCGAAGAACGCAAACATTCGCGATAGTGTGTGGTCACGAACAAAGCGTGTCCTTGAGCGAGGCCCGGTTGGTCCTTGAACGAGTCCAAGGCTGCGAACTTCGTGGTGCGAGGCAGCAAATGTTTTGTTGAGGTTTAAAATTATGTTGAGGAAGATTTGCTAGTGTTGTGAGAGATAATTCTTTTTTATTTATTAACTAAACACTTTCCACTTTATTTATTTATGAAGTTTAAACGTGTCTTAACTTTAAGTAGCGTTTCTATTTAATCACCTTCATTGTAAACCACGTAAAACAAAGCGGACAAATATATTTAAAACTAGTGTATATTTTATTGTACAGTTTAACTGAAATCAGTTTTGACAGCTCAATACTTTTTTGATTAGTCTATTCTGTCTCACTACTGGTGAAAGGACTCCCCAAGTTCTTACAGGAACTCTTTTCCCGTGCCACCTCGAACTGCTCAAAATTATTACCTTCCGTTTTTTTCGGTTTATTCTGAAAAATATGGACAAATTCTGAGAGTTCTTGTAATAGTGGTGATTTCCTTAGTCTTCTTGTAACTTTAGCATCTCTGATGCTTTTGAGACGGTAAGCAGAAAGCTAAAATCTTTAGAAATACCTATGAAAATATAAATATAAAAATATTGCTTGTTAGTAAGTCGCAAACGCAAATATCTAAAAATATTTTCGTACTAAAAATACTTTTATATTTTTATAAAAAATCCAGCGCCTATTTCTACCAATGTGAAAAGGCGGCTGAATATTTTCATCACCCGAGTACTTTCAGGCTAGTTAAAAAAAAAGTTGGCAAAATAAACCTGGAGTCGGTTCGTTCACAGAACTACAAGTTCAGTTTAGTTTCAACGGTGAGGATACTCGACCGGCTGGCTTGGACAAATTGCACTCTAGTGGCTAAAGACCCTCGGGCTGAAAATTGGGGCGGAGACGACACGGTCCGTTTTTTTCGTTGGGTCCAATTTGGAGCCTATTAAATAAAATGACAGACGCCAGAAGGCCAATAATTCTCGTAATTTAAAACGTTCAAAATCTAGTCGCAGTCTCTCTCGCAATCTGGGCGACAAACAAATGTCAAAAATATGTCAAAATTTAGGGAAATTAGAAGTATTTTTGACAGATTGAAATAGATCAGACTGTGAACGTTCTTATAATTACGGGAATTGCCCCTCAAATGTCGATAATATTACAGTCTGAAAAAGATAAGATGGACGGATGAAGACAATGAAATTTTAAGACCGTTCACAGTCTGATCTCAGTCTCAATCTGTCAAAAAAATACTTCTAATTTCCCTACACTTTGACAAGTTTTTGACATTTGTTTGTCGCTGAGATAAGACTGCAACTAGATTTTAAACGTTTTAAATTACGAGAATTATTGGCCTTCTGATGATTGAAAAATCAGCCCTAAATCCGTCTACAGTACCTTTATATTTCCCTACATTGTTTACAAGTTTTTGACATTAATTGTCGCTGAGATGAGATTGCTAGATTTTGAACGTTTTTAATTACGGGAATTGCATTCTGTTTGCTAATCGTATAATTTACGTACTTCCACTACACGAGATTCAATTCCGCTACATTGTGTTTATTTGAAATTGTATTACTTTTACAAGTTATTCTGATGGAATTTTGTTTTCTTTCGTGAGAAAGATGTTGTAGAAAGGATTTTGCAAGTAATCCATTCTATCTGAGTTGTTTATTCAAAATAATGTCGTAGGGTTTTGGTGCCAGTTGGCAAGGCCCTGGCTTTTGTTTTGAACAGTTGCTATGCCGAGAGTTAAAAACCTGCCTAGCCTTTTCCCAACATGTGGGGTCAGCTTCTAGTCCAACATGATGCAGCTGAATACCAGAAATTTACATGGAGCGACTGACTGCCTATCGGACCTCTACAATAACCAATTACTGAGTAACACGATACCATAGATATAGGAAAGAAGCAAGATACCCCTTCGGTAAGACTGGCTGTCGGACATTTTGGAATTTTAAGTATCCGTAACGACTGTCAAAGATCTTCGAATGACAGCCGGGACCAACGGCTTAACGTGCTTTCCGAGACACGGAGGAGTCTCGTTAAGTAATGGACGGTCACCCATCAATGACTGACCATGGTAAGCGTCGCTAAAACTTCGATCGACCTGTGTGGCTGTTATTATTTAGCCACCCATTCCTCAGCTTTGACGAGACAAAGGGGTTTATTTATAAACGTTACCTAAAGTTAAGAGACGTTTAAACGTCAAAAATGTATGGTTAAACAGTTACTAAGCAGTATTTAACTTTAAGCAACATTTATAAATAAAGGGATAAATAATCATTGTTACTTAAACGACTTGCATCATAATTTGCAGGTACCATTGACTTTTTATTCACAGGCCCGCTCGTGATACCTCCCCGTGTTTTTACAGTAAGCCCCATTTTCCGCATTCGTCCGTCTAAATTTCAAATGCTATGCTGACTCTCCACGGGTTTAAGTGTTATATTTCCCTCTTCGCCGGAAATTCAGACGTGTTTTTTTATTTACTTTATTTATTTGGGGAATAATAGACGTTATATATTTTTTTTATAGTGTGCCATAACGGAATGTTGGGATAGAACCTTTATTAAATTGCATAAGTGTGTTGTATGTTTCTGCGAAATAAACTTACGGGTTTATTTTAGGCAAATATGGATTTTTAGTATTATCTGGAAAAATTAAGATTCTTTTAAATAGATAGATTGGTTTAAATTCTTTTTTTTTTCTTTTTTCTTTTGTTTTTTTTTCTTTTTCGTTTTTTTTAGGGTATTGTATGCGTATAAGCTTTCGCATTGATTGCCAGTATTTAGTATGGAACGATTGACGTCAAGTTCCATATTTTCGTGATTTCCGAAATACAGGGTCAAATAGCGAAACGTCGCAGACGTGTTGGGTATTGGTATCTAAGCACGATAAAATAAAAAAAATATGAATTTAAATCAAATTATTTATTTGCATAATACAGGTAGGTATAAACAGATGTTACAAATAGATATAAAGTATACTGTATCATTACCTAATAAGGTGTGCAAAATTCGGAATACTATCAAAAGTTTAAATTAAAAATAATATTATCAGATGAATTATAAATTAAATTTATACTCCATGTCATAGACTTAACAATCATAAAAATTAAATTAAAAATATTGGTCCAAATTAAAATAAAATTATACAGATGTCAAAATAAATTATTATAACATGTCACCCTATTTTTATTGTCATAATATTCAATGTCAATAAATTACTCTTGCTATATGTATCTTGACATTATAGTAACATTTATTCACTAGGAATTTTTGCAACTTCGACTTGAATTGATGAACAGGGTATCTTTTTGACATCATCAGGCAACTTGTTGTAAATCAATGATGCCATACAAAGAATACTTTTATTGATTAATGCTGTTTTCCCATATGATATATCAATTTCTGTCGATACTTGCAGCTGGTAGTGTAGTTACTTGAAATATCCGTTTTTTTTTTGTAAACTTCACAGACATGAAGGGTAACACGACAAAACAAGTAACTTATTTTTTCAACTCATACCTCAAGTAATTACACTACCAGCGGTCGTTGACCCCAAACAAAAAATCATAAATCTTTTTTATTTTATGTATTTACATATCGATAAGTACCCATAACGTCTGCGGAGTTTCGCTAGCTAATTCAATTTGACCATCTAAAATTGGTGTTCGTCATTTAACACAGCTGAATTAAGAATCAGTTTTAAATAAGTAAGCTGATTTTTTTTCCATTTCCCAATTTTTACTGAGCGTTCTGATGACCAAGCCTATGACGTCATCATCACCATCGCTAGTACAACTCTAGGTTTTCTTGTTTAAAAGCTTTTCTGGCGTTTTAGAGTCAAGTGGCACTTCAAAAGAGAGCTCTTTACAATGCTTTCAGCGTTTAAGTGTTCAAAGAGCATGGAGTTTGTACAATCGATGTCGAGTCTGAGATGACGAATTTATTTCCGTTCCATTTTATACCCTGTCCATTAGGTAAACCGTTTTTTGACAGATGGAACTAGTGATTGCAGCAACACACAATACATACATAGATGGATACAGGTACGGTATTATAATGTCTGTAAGAAGCCATAAATAACATAATTCAATAAGATAAGGCAGTTTATATATTTATTTTATTAAGCATTTTAAAGTTATCTTTTACGTAATCTGGAACATGTACGTTCTAAGACATCTGTCAAAAAACGGTTCACCTAATGGACAGGGTATAGTTTGAATTTTGGATAATGGATTTTGTTTATGTTAATTTTGCGGTGATACGATAGATAGCGTTGTACTGTCTTAATTAGTGTGTCAATCGAGTTTGAGATAAGGAATTTATTTCCGTTCCATTTTAGGTTTGAATTTTGGTAATTGGATTTTGTTCATGTTAATTTTGCGGTGACGCGATAGATGGCGTTGTTCTGTCTTAATTAGTGTGTCAAGGAGATTATGATAATTTTGGTGGTAATTAGTTTTATCGGTGTTTGGGTCGGTTTCCGTTGTCTTATCTCTTCTCTTTTACTTAATGTTTATGATTGTTGATCTAGGACTTTTTGTAATGAAAGTTACCTTTTGATGTAGCATTCATTAAATGGTAACTGAAAAATTCGGCTATTCTTGATTTTTTTTTCCACAGCAGGTATCAGAAAGGTGTGGGTGGTCTGATTTAAGAGTATGGTACAGACCATCAAACTGAACCACTTTCTTCATGCGACCAACATCGTAATCGCGAAAAAAAAACAACACTGTAAAATAAAAATAAAAGATTTGATGTCTTTTTTTGGATCAACGACCGCTTGTTGTTACTTGAAAAATATGAGTTGAGAAAACCTGTTTTTTTTGTTTCACCGTGTTTAGATATCGAACCTATCATGGCTTTGAAGTATTTGTGGTTAGTATCAAGTGGCTACACCTGAGGTTGATGACTCTCAAAGAAAAAAAAACATCAATTTCTTTTATTGTTTTATCATTTTATATCGATACCTCTGCGGAGTTTCGCTAGCTAATTTGATTTCACCCCGTATTCAGGAGATGATCTAAGAAAATGTTTGGTTTAATAAACATTCTACTAATCAAACAACGAAAGCAATCGAATGAAACCCGCAATCCCAATCACATAAAAACAAAAGAAGAGCTACAGCCAAGAAAATAAATCAAAAAGTACAATGATACACAGCGAGCATACATTTGTTCGGGACAGGTACAGTCGCGTCCAGCAAGCAATCAGTTAAGTGCTTCAAGATTGAGGCCGGTAGGTACTTGTTACTATGGAATATGGAGTACGGGGCGAGCCGGAACAAATGAAGTATAGTAACCGGTTTCTATAGTATTCCCAGAGGTAGGTAGGGTTAGGTAATCAGGTATGTCGTGATTTGGCACTGGACGTGTCCGTTTTTGTAGGTAATTTTTTTCTAGTTTTATTGAAGTGTTTATTGTTTATGATTTACGATATTATGAATTAACCCTTGTGCAAAATGAAAAGTTCCACGGGGCATAATGGGGGGAATATCTCAGGCAGTCTTAGAAAAATTGTATAGTAAAATAAAAATCATGCTGCTTAGTTCCATACATTTGACATGTTAACTTACATGTCTTTACAACATTGGTCGATACGAAAACATTGACCATACTATTGGAACGAAGTTCTTTAGCGCAGCTTGCGGTAAGAGTAAACTGGTGGAAATCGCCACGTAACGAAAAAGCGTTATGTGACTTTTTATTATAAATAATATGTAGAAACGGAGAGATAGTTTTTTACGGTTTTTGAGAGTGCTGAAGCCGATAGTGAGGTCAAAATGAAAATCAAAGATGGTGGATGCAAACATTTAAAAAAAAAATTTTAAACTTTCACGGCCGCCATCTTGGATTTTCATTTTGAACTTCGTTCCTAACGAGAGTCCCCCGATCCCAGTCGTTTTATTTTTCCAGCTAGGTACTCGTACCAGCCAATTTCGTAATTTTAAAAGAGGTATGGAACCTAAACAGTATTATTATTATACCTACTTGTTTTAGTTATTTGCTAAATATTTTTCCCAACATTAAAAATGCATTCATGCTTGTTCCAGGTGGTGACGAATAGGATGTGAAGTGGTGTTCAGCACACTGCACACGCGCCGCTAGCAGCGGTCATGGCGACCCGGAGATAGTGCCAGGTGACTTATTCTTGTACGAAGTAGATCTATGCATCATTTAAACTTAAGCCAAACAGCAAGAAGATGCTGCTGATCCTTGGGACACTGATGTGGCGTGTTGTTTACAGATCTATCGAAATTAAGCGTAGGAAAATCAGCACCCTAATTGCGTAAGACACTATAGATATTGCTAATCCATTGCTTCATATGTTCGAAAAATGCATCTGCTCAGCAACGTAAATAACGCAATGAATGTTGTTGAACTGTCAGAATTAGAGCCATTGCTACTGTGAGTGTGTTGCGAACCCCTGCGGAGTAATTCTCCGCAGGGGTTGTTTACACCTGCAATGATTTTTAGTTTATCTGTGACACAACGAAAAACAATTACGTTGCGGAGTTATCATAGAAAACAATGCACATGGAATGCCCGGCGCATAATCAAATTTTCGGCAGTCACTTCACAACTTTGGGATATTATTGCACAATTCCATCGCGACACAAAGAAAGACATCACTAGCCTTCCAAGAACCGATCGGTATCGGTAAAATATCGGGATCAGTAAAAAATCCCGAAAATTATGATACCAAGGCAATGCGGTATTATATTTTGTAGATAACTTTTATAATATATTTGGGTAAGCACGATGTTTGTCGCGGGATGGGCAGAGAAAAATATAATTAAGTCGTTCGTATGTGCCGGCACGGAGGCAAGCGTGCTGGGACTTTATGGAGTTCACCGTAGTGATGTGACATGGTGTCGAAATTTTGAGAACGAAGTTCTTTAACGCGGTTTGCGGTGGAAGTAAATTGGTACAAATCTTCAGGTTACGAAAAAAGCACCCCCTCCATGCGACGTTCGACTTTGACGAACAAGTATCGTATTCCCACAACCATACATGATTTTTGTTATAGAGAGAGGTTTGTAGGGTAGGTACTGAAAGAAAAAAGACCGAAGAAAAAAAATGATTTATTTTTTTACCTTAACGGCTAATTGGCTTTCCTTTCACAGTAAGGTGGGTACAGTGCCGATTTAAATTTATTCGTTGCTCCTGAATGAACCTACCTACTAACGCAAATAATAGCAAAATTACATCATGAAAGCCGAGAAAACGGGCAAAACACCACCTAAACAATGCCATACTATCCAACAGATCGTTCCAAAATAAAGTGTACATTTTCAATGAAAAAAATTCAGCTTGAGCCTTTAAAAAAAAAACCTCTATACTTTTAAACATCGATACTTTTCCCCAACACTACTCATGATGCTCTTGCTCACGCTACGTTATCTCAGCTTGGCATGTCTCATGTTTAAAAAGCGCTGGCTAAGTTTTTAATAACAACTTTGCTGCTATGTCTTATATTTTGTCACGGAAACTCGTGACGAAATATCTCTGGTCTTGGAACATTAGGAATATTAGCAGCGTTTGTCATTGTTGGGAAATGAAATGTGATCTCATGATATTTCTTGTTGAGAAGGTTGAGAATAATAATAATAATAAGTTTATTTATTTTCTCTCACAATGGTTTGTAGTACTATAACAGTTTTGAACTATATAAATTCACATTGTAAGAGCTGGTGCCTGAAGTAGGTTTTAGTATAATAAGTTCAGGGTGGCTCAAAATAACGTTCACAAGAGGTTTCACGAATTATTTTATCAATTGTATACGTGAATTAATAATATAGTAATAATAACTTTTCTGCTGTGTCCTTATATTTTGTCACGGAAACTCGTGACGAAATATCTCCGGTCTTGGAACATTAGGAATATTAGCAATGTTTGTCATTGTGGGGATATGTGACTGATTGACTTTTTGAGAAGGTCGAGAATAAACGATTTAATTTTTATACCTAGTTCCTAAAGTTGGGTCATAGGATCGGCCATATAACCTAAGATATAATTTAAACTGATTCTATGATTGTTATGTGTGACTAATTTGCATAATTGCACCTACCACTATTTATCTCTGCATCACCCAACTGATAGCAAATGTTTATACATAATCAGCCTATAATGTTCCCACTGCTGGGACACAGGCCTCCTCTCGGTGAGAGGGAGTGGGCCGTAATCCACCACGCTAGCCCAGTGCGGGTTGGCAGATGTCACATGTCTTCGATTTTTTGATTCTAGAACATGTCGGTTCCCTCACGAAGTTTTGCTTCACCGTTTTGAGAGCAGTGGCGATGAAATAATTTACACAAAGTAAAGCGCCTGTCTGGGTTCGAACCTACGACCTACAACTCGTAAGTCGCGGCCGTTACCACTTGGCCACCACTGCTCTAATGCCTATGGCATTAACATAATATATGTATACAACAACAACATTACAACAACAATTGCAACAACTTAACTTAAAAAGTAACGCACAGTATCTACACGTTATGTACAACATTCAATGTTCATTTTAAAGGGCACATGAAAGTTTTAAACTACAACTTCGTGCTTAAGAAGCGAGTCCAAACACGATCAAGAAACTACATTAAGAATGAACGACATGAAATATTCCATTTAACAAACACTCGGAGACCGCACATTCTAGGAAAAGACATTCGAATTTGAGGAATCTCAACTATCCGGCACCCTTCTGCTATCTCACTTACTCCTCATGCAAACTGTACCCAAGAATATTCCCATCTCTTTCACCCCTAGAGCAATTTCTACAGTTTATCCTAGAAAGTCGGGAACTCGGAAATACTCTCAACCACGGAAATGAGGAAAGAATGAAAACTCATTAGTGCGGTTATTAGAGCCGGATTACACCGCGCTCCATTAACTGGGAATTTAAACTGAGTTTAACCTATTTTCTTGATATGATCGCGACATTGCGAAAATTGTGGAGACGGCTCTTAGTTTTGATAGTTTTTGCCCTCAAGTAGTTGTTGACCTCAAACTTAAGGCGTTTATTTCAATAAAAAAAAATACAGGCACTTTTAAATTGTCAAGGAGGCGATCAGGTAGGAAGATGAAGTTAGTTGCCCATTCCTAGTATGTTCCTGTGGAGAAAAATGGGCAGGAAACTCCATGGACACTGTTTTAGAATCAGAATTTTATTTGCTTCGAATGTAGGTACAGGTATAGGTTGGTATAAGTACATAAATTAATGAGATCGGCTACAATCTACCTTGCGGCGTGCAAATTATTACATACATTAATATATATTAATAGAAACAAAAATAATTTCAACAAAACAAAACGGAAGTTACAGTGAAGTCAATTAATAATATTATAGTCAGGCATTAGTCAGATATTTATGACAGTTTTTCTCTTTTTAGCTTCGATAGATTGCCATCACACACACACATTCCATATAGATTGTTAAATGGACTCGGCCCAGAATTCGGCTACGCGTTGGCGCCATCACTAGCGTCCATCAGTTTCTATAACGTGTCGGTGACAGGACACGTAGGACATGACAAGCCTCCGTATAGGACAGTTTACAGTGTGTTTTAATGAAATTTCTTTTAACGTGAATTTAGATAACTTATCTCTTTTTAATCGTGATGCCCTTCGTGAATGGGGAAAACCATGTTGTGATAATAATCAGATTTTTAAAAATTATCAAGCAAATTTATTTACATAATTATTAATAAATAAATGCTTATATATAGTGATGTCTCTTAGCCAAGAATATAAGGAAGCGAAAAAGAACTGCAGGCCAAGAATATCGCAACGTACGAGGTAATATTGTCCCGGCTAAAGTATTTACACCTGTTGTATGCAACGTGCCTATGAGCTTTTCTCATTTATTTTAAATATTTTTTGTTCCTAGAAGTGTGTTTCTAACCCTACTAACGTCCATCGTTTAAACTTTAAGTTAACCGTCGTTTAACTATGTAATCGGCCGTAAATATTCCGCGGCCGTAATTCGCGGTTTCCGTGAAGGTGCCATTTTATAAATTTATGAAGCCACCGAGTGCCTCTCATCACCCGCCAGTAATTTCGTCCTCAGAAAATATACGACAAGTTCTTAGCCTTTGGCGGGATTCTCTGCAAAGATACCGAGCGGACTGTAGGGTGACATTTATACAGAGTGTAAAAAGACAAATCACATAGCTGTTAAATACGCATTCTTTACACCAAACTAAGTAACTTTTATTATAGTTATTTTTTTATAGTTTTTTTTTCGTTAGGGGCTTGTGGCTAACTAATAACAGCCGCACGGGTCGATTGATCAGGTTAAGCTACGCTTGCCGCGGTTGGTCCGTGGATGGGTGACCATTTTCACATACCAAGACCCCTCCGTGCCTCGGAAAGCACGTTAAGCCGTTGGTCCCGGCTGTCATTCGTGGATCTTTGACAGTCGTTACGGGTCGTCAGTAGCCCGAAAGTCTGACAACCAGTCTTACCAAGGGGTATCGTATTACCCAGTAACTGGGTTGTGGATATATATAGATAGGCAGTCGCTTCATGTAAAATACTGGTATTCAACTGCATCCGGTTAGACTGGAAGCCGACCCCAACATAGTTGGGAAAAGGCTAGGCAGATGATGATGATGAAGGGCTGATTTTTCAATCGACAGATACGTTTTATTGGTGGAATAAAAGTGACGTCTGACAGATTTTGTATGGAAGAACTGTCAAAAATTCAAAATTATACGTCGAATAATTTTGAATTTTTTAATCTGGCGTTAGAAAAATCAGCCCTAACTTTTACTTTACTTGTATCACTGGCGGAAAACATCGTGAAGTCTGTCATGGTGAAGGAAAACTTTATGAGGTCTGAAATTGCAATATGCAGTTGACGAGCGTGGTGTTCGAAGCTTCATTCCTCTTTCTCTTCTTTATTCGTCTGCAGATAAACAATATATTGAAAACTTATTAAGTTCAAAACATTTAAGCAGACTAGTATTGGTGGGCCATTCGGACCCGACTTACGAGTTTGAAGTCGTGGGTTCGAACCCGGGCAGGCGCTTTAATTTGTGTAAATAATGTCATCATCACTGCTCTCAAAACGGTGAAGGAAAACATCGTGAGGAAACCAGCATGTCTTAGAACCAAAAAGCTTCCGTAGTGGATTATGGCCCACTCCCTCTCACAGATGCCTGCGTCCCAGTAGTGGGAACTTTATAGGCAGCTAGCTAAGCAGACTATCGTTACTTAGAACTCCGGGAATAATCGAAGAAAAATTTGGCTGTGTAAGCACGGTTTTAAACACTGTCTACTCGATGAAGAAAGTTTTATCGTCTCACAATATTAAAGCTTGAACTTGTTTCAGTATGATTGTGTCATCGTTATAATTGCCTTTAGTATTAATAGAGAAAACAGTGATTAAATTCAATCTTCAACAAAACCACACATACCTATAACTTCTACCACAACACTACCTTTTATTTTTAATCTGAAACATTATCGCTCCCTCAAAATCTACAATTCCAACAGCTGAACTCAAATATTAAAATGAAAAACCAACATTTAAATTTATCCTCGGGCTGACCCAAATACATGGAGATCCCACTTCAAGAGTTCTTGTTACTCTGGCCGGTCGACGTGTAATAGGCTCCCTTGGGGTATAAAATCGCCTATAAATTTCGTTTTGAGCTTCTCGCTGTTGAAGACGACGATATCGGTGGTATAACGCGTCGAATATTCCCCTATATTCTCACAATATACTGCTCAAATGAGACGAGTGTCGTAATCAAATTGAGCATATACTTGCGAGGGTATTCTGTAAGTTGATTTGACAGGTGATACATAATGACTGAAATATAGGATGGTGGATAGTGATTGATGAGTCTTGGATCTTATGGTCTACTTTAGATAAACAATATTGGAAATTATTTTAGCGATAGCAGAGCTGTTCGTCAGAAATAATCTGCAAAGGCGGCGACTAACTTGCAACGTTTGTTTGTAATGTATCATTCGAGGCGAGCTTGGTTACAAGCTCGCGATACACAAGACGCGGCGAATGCTCGCTTCGAGCACATGGCTCAAGCGCACTTCATTTCTTGTTACAAAACGGCGATACACTAAATGTGGCGAACGCTCGCTTCGAGCAAGTTATTGTCAACCTGCACTGACTTGTTTATAAACATGCGCTCGCAACGCTCGCATCTAGCGGCTCGGCTCGCTGCACTGACTACTGTAACGTGTTTCAAAAGGATTCATGAAGAAGCCGACAGTCGAGTGAAGGATCCAGCGCTCGCATCGAGCGGCTCGGCTCGCTGCACTAACTCCTGTAACGCGTTACAAAAACTCGATACATTACAAACTAACGTTGCAGTCAGTCTCCGTCTAAAGAATGCATCAGTCAGTGTATCAGTGTTTTGCCGTTAGGTGGCATATGTAGGAACACATGCGTTCATTAAAACAAAGAACTTCGCAAGCAATGGGAAATTACTACTGAAGGCTGCGGGTCTCCACCTCAGGACGAGGTACTTCTCATACGGACAACTGTACATCACTTGCTCTCGCGTCACCAGTACCGACTCTCCTTTTATTTTGGTTGCATATGATAATCGGTCTATTATGTTCCCACTAATGGGACACAGGCCTCCTCTCGGTGATTTTGGCTGGTGAGACCAAAACTACAGACGTAGTATACAAGAAAGTTTTATAAAAATGTGGCTGTTACTTTAGTAAATTACGAACAAGTCGCGGGCTGACGCTATTGGGAAATAATATATTGGTATTTTCTCTTAAGGAGTTTAAGGATAATAGATTATACCATGGTAGAGAGATTAGCCAGTCTAGAGGTTTGGAAGCAGAGCTGACTGCCCAGAGTACATTGGATAAACTTATGTAACGGTAACTGTGGCAGAAACTCTTTAGCCACTCAAAAATGGATCCATCTATACCTATTATAAATTGAAGACGTGTCTGTGTGACCGCGCTGTTCTTATTAACTACAGTAAAGCCCATTTACAGAATTTATTCATGTTAAGGATTTCACGCAAGGTTTTTAAGGTTTTACGCTTTAATACTCTAATTTATATAACTTAGATAAATTATAGAAATCTTCACGTTTTGTCAAATCATCAAAACCGTCAAGGGCTGGGTTTTAATCAGAGATACTCCAAAAAAATTTTTTCGGTATCGAACTGATACTGATCTGACACAAAGCCTTTTAATCTTCACCTACATCCAAATTGGGTGTCAACAAAGCATAGGAACAGCCCAGCACGTCTTACAAGAAAAAAAGTAAAAAATACTGAAGTTCTCTTCAAAATTACAGCGAGGCTGGCGATATCGCGCGCTCGCGTGACTGAAGGTCGGCAGTGCAGATACAGACGATTTGCAATTCAAAAGCAGAAGGTGAGTGGTGGCAATGCGACAGGTCTTGCTATCAGTCGCTTTCGTCTATGGCCTTGGCAAGGTTTAATTGGTGCCGTAATTGTGATTGGGTGTCGCCTTGGCACTTGTTTATGGTGGTAGGGTTCTTTTTTTAAAGTATACGCTTTGCTGATACTGCTTTTTAGGATTCTGAACTCAATGGGTGACAACGCGACCTTGTTACTAAGCCTCCGATGTCCGTCCGTCCGACCTTTCGTCCGTTCGTCCGTACACCCGTCTCTGTCAGCAGGTTGTATCTCGTGAGTCATAATAGGTAAACCGTTGAAATATTGCCGTTATAACAAACATAATAAAAATAAAGTTAGAAGTTAAAGGGGTTCTCCATACAAGAAACATGATTTTTTCGGTGTTTTTTATCTTGTGGTATGGAACCCTTCGTGCTACTCGAACTTTGCCGGTTTTTTCAAACTCAAAGCATTTATTTTAATTAAAACCATTTGCAGTTACTTCTGAATTCTCAAAGAGTCGGTAAGGTAGAAATAAGAAGTAGAATTTGGGTGTCGCCTTTAAGGTGATAGGATTTTTTATTCAAACCACACTTTGTTGACACTGCTTTTATCAGTCTCAAATTAAAAGCATTTACAGTCACTTTTGAATTGTCCAGGAGTCGGTGAGTAAGAAAGATGAAAGATTAAGCTAGTTGTGATTGGATGTGAACTCAGCCTATCGCAGTCCATTGGTGGACCACGCCACATCACCCTGTCCTCCGCATTCTGTCCCAGCCACTTTCTTAACGTCGTCATCTAGCTGGGGGCCATCCCACACTATGCTTGCCGATACGCGGTCTCCACTCCAGGGAGTCTACTCCGCAATAGTATCGGCCGAATGTTCGGCCGTTTCCTGCTACGAAGTTACTATTTGGTTCGTTCGGTCCCGATCCTACACTCCTACACTCTTTCGAATATTGACTATGATCCCGACCCAACTGAGCCGATCCGAACTTTTTTTTTGCATTTTTAAATAATATTTGGTTGGGCCATGTGTCGGTCCGATCCGAACATTCGCACTTTGCACTTCGGAGTAGACCCCCAGGACTCGTCTGCTCCACCGGCCATTGGTCCTTCGACAAACATGACCAGCCTACTTCAGTTTGCTTACTCTGCAAGCTTTTTTGGTAACTCCGGTTCTTTTCCGGATAATGTCATTTCTGATTTTGTCCTTCAAAGAAACAACGAGCATAGCCCGCTCTGATTGGATGTCGCCTTCGCATTTCTCTAAAGTGGTAGGATTATTTTTTGAACCACAATTTACTGACTCTGCTTTTGTCTATTAAGGCGCTTTTCAATTGTTTTCGTAGTATGATTGCTAGTGTTTTTCGGTGGGATAATTATTATTTAACTTAGATGTGGAAATCTCTGGGTCAGTGTTTACAATGAAAACACCTTAGCCTTACAGTGACGAATCAATAGGTTAACACCAAAAGGCCAATTCGCGTGATTAAAAACATTTAAAATCTAGTCGCAATCTCATCTCAGCGACAATCAAAAACTTGTCAAAAAGTAGGGGAATTATAGTTATTTTTGACAGATTGAGACTAAGTTCAGACTGTGAACGTTCTTAAAATTACGAGAATTGCCGCTCTAGCTAAACGTGATTCTTTACCTACAATAAAACAAAATGTCGCATCGATGACTAATATTTTAAATTGAAATTGAAGTTGGAACAACATAATCAGAATTGCTTTAACGTTTTCAAAACATGAAAGGTCTTATTAGTGAGCTATAAAGTAGTTTTCGATATTCTGGAAGTTACCAACTGTTCGTTAATCCTACTAATAATATTATAAACGCGAAAGTTTGTGAGGATGGATGGATGGATGTTTGTATACCTACTGTAGCGGTAACGTGAACGTGGCGTCTAATCTTTCACGCAAAAACGTTCGATGGATGTTTGGCACACAGATAGTTTATTACCAGGATTACCACATAGGATTCCTTTTATCCCGAAATTCCCACGGGATCGACACTTATGTGAGTGAAACCGCGGGGCGCTGCTAGTAAAATATCGGAACCCGGCAAAAACAATTAATAATAAGCACAAGCGTGAAACGAAACGTGTAAATTGAATCAAATCATCATCTGAGTATTATGTTAATACATTTACTGAAGAAAAACAACATAAATAATTAATTCTGTAGCCATTTGCATAAGCGGCTTGGTTCGGCCCGGACATGGACGTGGATACAGCAGTTATTTTCGTACCGTGTAGACTTAAATAGGGATCTCTGTGGCTGCAAAACCCAGTATATTTATTTCGAACTAGCTGCGCCCCGCGGTTTCACCCGCATAAGTTTCGATCCCGTGGGAATGTCGGGATAAAAAGTATCCTATATGTTAATCCTGGTTATAAACTATCTGTGTGCTAAATTTCGTCAAAATCTGTTCAGTAGTTTTTGCGTGAAAGAGTAACAAACATCCATACATACAAACTTTCGCATTTATAATATTAGTAGGATTCGTGGTGTTGTCACCAAGAGGATGTGTCGACATCTGCAGCTGTCGTCATGGTATGGAATGCCCCGTTGGTCTCGTGGTCGCGTACTACCGGGGTAAAACGTATCCTATGGTCTAAATCTACTAAACTTCTCTTTTTTTTTTCCGGGGTTGAAAATCGGGTGTATTCCCGTTCGTCCCACTGACTTCGTCCCCGTAGTGGGACGAACGGGAATTCGTTATTTTTTTTCCCGATCGTCCCACTAATTTTGTTGATGGGACGAACGGGAATAATTTATTAATTATTTTTTAGTCCTCTTGGTCCCACCAAATAATTTCAGACTGGTTTTTTTAATGGTAAAAAAAAAAAATCAGTCATTTACTAAGGAATAAAAATCACAGTTAAAATCACAGAATCTACTTTACGTACAAAAATACACATAGGTACACTGAAACATTAAAACAAAATAAAATTCCCCATAAAACTAAAAATTATGATTAAAAAATCAGTCAGCTAGCTTCTTCAATCAGCTTCTTTTTGTAAAAAGAAAACGTCCTAATTATTACAAAGTCACACTTGCTTATGTAGGTATACAGTGGCACATTTTTGCGTTAAACATTATGGGGTTTATTCATAAACGATGATTAAAGTTAAGTAACATTTAAACGTCAAAAATGTATGGTTAAACAGTCGCTAATCACTGCTTAACTTTAAGCAACGTTTATGAATAAAGGGATAGGGGTTTATTCATAAACGATGATTAAAGTTAAGTAACATTTAAACGTCAAAAATGTATGGTTAAACAGTCGCTAATCACTGCTTAACTTTAAGCAACGTTTATGAATAAAGGGGTATAAGTATAAGTGATCAGGACAGTGAACTCGTTAATTTTACACATAAATAGCGTCAATAAACTATAACAAAATCACAATAAAAATACCCAAAATATCACAAAATCAAGAAGAATATAAAACATCATAAAGAGTAACAATAATAAAAAATTTACATGGATTTAAGAAAGTAGTTGAGACCATAAAAAAGGCGATAATAATTATTGCACACAAAGATTATATCAACGTACAACCATCGAGCACTTTGCTTATGATTAATATTTACGTAAGTTTTTCTAGAAAATGTCCTATGGTTATTTCTGAATTTAGAAGTTGCATTTGGCAATTCATAACATATTGGTCTGTCAAGATTGAATGTAGCTTACGCCGTTTTGGACTTTGTTTTGCTTTCACGCTGTATAAGTTGGAGTCTTGATATAACACCGTAAGCAATTTTAAAATATTTTTTTTGCCTATAGCACTATTTAATTTAAAATGCCACCCTTCGGCAAAGTTATTGGTACGGTGTCGTTTATCAAAACTGCACCACACTTTTACGAAATTTGGTTGAAGCCACTGCGACAGCATGTATTGCCGAAATTTTTCACTTTGGCTATCATCGGGGCTTTCGCCAGCGACATAAAACCAGCCTTCAAAAATACGGTCCTCGGGTAATAATGGAAGCACCGCACTTAGGGCTACTTGACGTCTTAAAATTTTATTTTTTGTTAGGTTTAATTCACGGCCTTTCCTCCAAACAGCGTTATTAAAATGATAATAATAACCGTGTATACTTATCTCTGGAAAAATTGTACGTATAGCAGACATAGCTGCTTCTTCAAAATCACTGGTAAATGCTGTAGGATTCCAATCGTTGATTTGAGATTTAACGAGTTTGAAAAGTATCTCGTATGTTTCTTTTTTACGGTTTGATATTAAAGCGTACAATAATGGCGTCAACGCTGTGCTTTGATTATCACTTCCTAAATCACCATGAACCGTGTAAAGTTGTTGGAACGGAGATGGACAACTCCTAAAGGTACCGTCACCAAATATATTTTTTAAAACTATTAATTTTTCTCTAGCTTCTTGGGAACAAAAAATGAGTAGTCGTGTGTTATCGTAACAGTAATCTGATAACAAAAAAGATTGAAATTTTTGGGGAATCTCAACCGTTTTAACGTCATTGAAAATTATTTTACTAATATTATTCGTTTTATTTCAATGGCGATACAAAGAGCTTTTAATGTTTGCAAATTTGGGAATATCTTTAGGTAAAGTTACTAGTTACAACAGCTCCGCTTTTATATTGCCTTTTCCTCAAAAATTGATATCCAGCACGAAGAAGCACGATTCCACCTTTTCTTTGTATATATTGTAAACAGCTTCCTGTACTACTAGAGGGACCAAGATGCGCTTCTTGTGACATTGTTGTTGAGCTCTAAAAAACAGAAGTCAATAATTTTATTACACACTTAGTATTGATTTAGGCGCAAAAGGACTAATTCTCAAAATGGCCCAAGTATACTATGTAAATGTTGCTGTATAATCTAGTAAACGTTTTTATTTAAATGTTCATTTTTGTACGCTTGTACCATTCTTCAAATTAATTTGTTAGTATTTTTATGAAATTCCCCTATTTTTTTCCTACTTATCTATGTAGTGTACATAGTGGTAGCCCAAAATCAAACATCTCCTTTGAAAGTAAACTACGAAACAACGACTAAACAATACGCACAAAATTATTTAGTGGGACGAATGGCGCTAATCTAAGAACATATTCCCGTTCGTCCCCCTAAAATCATGAATGGGACGATCGGGAACAAATTTAATATTATTTTTGTAAATTCCCGTTCGTCCCACTACGGGGACGAAGTCAGTGGGACGAACGGGAATACACCGAAAATCGCCATGGATGTTCTCCGCCCAGGGGGCGGCGAGGTCTGTGAGACTCTAACTTACTAAAAACCACCCCGGTGTTCCATCTCACACCTACGCCGGGGTCGCCGGAACGTATGATCCTTCCGCAAACCCCGACTGAACTCTACTAACCTAACCCAGGTCATGATCTATCCATGTGGCAGATATCCGTGAATGGTAACCGTCAGACAGGTTAGTTTCGCATAAATAGTATTAAACAAGTATATAAAACTATGGATGAATGTGGATGGCTATTACTGAAAGGGGAAACCAAAGATATGAGTAATAATTGAGAGAGGTATGCGATTACAAAACGTAGTAATTATTATAATAATTACTATATTTGTAAGTAGGTACATAATTCTTTGTAATTTTGCTTATCTGTCATTTTACTTTTTTATAAATTCGTGTACTTAGACATCGTGATTAATAACATCGCCTTGAATAAGTCTGTGAAGGTGTAATATAGATAAGTAAATAATAATAAATAAATGACGGATGAATTATGAGACAAGTCGTTCGAATTTTTGATTCCTAAATTCAAATAAAAAATATTTTATTTTACGTAAACGTAAAATAGTTACCGCGAATCGGTAAACGTAAGGAGGGTCGCCCTCAGGCTAGGTGGAGGGACGAACTTCGCATGATGGCTGGTAGCAGCTGGATGAGAGTTGGCGAAAATCGAGTTGAATGACATGCAATAGGAGAGGCTTATGTCCAGCAGTGGACTACTATAGGTTGATTATGATGATGTAAAATAGTCAGTCCTCAGAAGCCAGGCGTACAGTTCTAATTAGTCGTTTTCTATGGTAAATAAACTCCACGAGAACTTTTTCAAAAATACAAATAGCTTTTACAATATTTTCATATTACAGTGTTAAAATGCATGAGGGAATAGCAGTTATGAGAGAAGTACAAAAGTACTACTATTACACTATTACTGTCAGCCTGCATCACTGCTGGGCAAACGTCCCCTAAAGCTCCCCATGACTTCCAGCTCTTTCAATCTACGGCTAAAGTGGACCACTGGTCGTTTGGTTTTCTCCCGCTTGTCCCGCTATCTTCTACGCAGGCGCGGTCCGAGGTGGGGGTCATGACCGTCCCCCAAAATCATTCAAGCTGTCGAGAGTCTGCATGATTTGCTTGCCTTACTAACTTTAAAAGTTACTAACTTACTACTTGGTGACACCCCCCCCCCCCCAAATATTGGCCTGCGATCGCGCCTGCTTCTACGGGGAAGAAAAAGAGAACAGAAAGAGAAAGAGAATAGAGACAAGAAAGAGGAGAAGGAAAGGAGGTGAAAGGAGAGAAGTTCAAAACGTAAAAAAAAATCGAAAGCCGCCTACTAAAACTCAGCCTCTCTAAACTCAAACTGAAAAATATAATAGTGCGAAAATTTCTTTCAGGGAAAAATGTTTAGCTAATAAACTAATATTTTCGGGATTGAACTGATGTACCAGTGCAGTGGGTTGGCCATGACTGTCTGTGTGAAGGATAAAATCAGAAATTAAATTATCCGGAAAAGAACCGGAGTTACCAACATAGCCTGCAGAGTAGGCAAACTTAAGTGGCAGCGGCACCCTAATTGCGTAAGACACGATCAGGAATTGGTTTCATTTTGACAGTTCAACAACATTCATTGCGTTATTTACGTTGTTGAGCAGACATATGATACATTTTTTGAACATATATGTAGCAATGGATTAGCAATATCCTTCAAAATGATTCAGATTGAGATTGATTGTGTGTTACGCAATTAGGGTGCGGGCTGCCCATGTTTGTCGAAGGACCGATGACCGGTGGAACAGACGAGTCCTGTAGTAGAGACCGCGTAAGGTGGCTGGGGTGGACTGGATGCGGAAGGTGAAGAACAGGGTGTTGTGGCACAGTCTGGGAGAGGCCTATGTCCTGTAGTGGACTGCGATAGGCTGAGTTGATTGATCTTCGGGATTAGGATAGAAGGACTCTCGAGGGACACTACAATAGTGCGCCATTCAGACCGAAATCGTTTGTTGGTATCATTTTTTTATCGCAATATCTTTCATGTCTTTCATTTTTGGCCTAGATTTTTATGTAGATTATCCAAAAGAATTTTTGGGTGCAGTAATTATGTCCTGATTACAGTGTCACTGTCTGACACTGATTATAACATAGTATACATTAAGCCTTTTTGTTTGAGGGGCCCGTGACTAAATAATAACAGCCGCACAGGTGAATCGATCAGGTTAAGCTACGCTTGCCGCGGTTGGTCTGTGGATGGGTGACCGTCTTTACATATCCCTCCGTGCCTCGGAAAGCACGTTCAACCGTTGGTGCCGGCTGTCATTCATGGATATTTGACAGTCGTTACGGGTATCAGAAGCCCGAAAGTCTTACCAAGAGGTATCGTATCACCCAGTAACTGGGTTGTAGAGGTCAGATAGGCAATCGCTCCATATAAAATACTGGTATTCAGCTGCATCCGGTTAGACTGGAAGCCGACCCCAACATAGTTGGGAAAAGGCTAGGCAGATGATGATGATATTAAGCTCTTTTGTTTAAAAACGTTGCGTAAAGATACGATACGTCTAAACTTCAAAATATGTGTGGTTATGCCGACGTTTGTCATTACTCAACTTTAAGCAACATAATCAGCTTATAATAGTCCCATTGCTGGGACACAGGCCTCCTGTCTTCAAGAGGGAGTGGGCCGAGTGCGGGTACACCATACACCACGCGGGCCCAGTGCGGGTTTGTGGATTTCACAGCTCTTCGAATTTTCGGTTCTAGGACATGCCGGTTTCCACACGATGTTTTCCTTCACAGTTTTGAGAGCAGTGGTGATAAAATAAATCACACAAAGTAAAGCGCCTGCCTATGTTCGACCCCACGAGCTATAACTACGACTAACGACTTCAAACTATGTCGTTTCTTTAAGCCTCAAGGTGTGAAACAGAAAATATACCCAGTTTGAAACTCTCAGTAAAAGGGGTTCCGGGAGTCCATTGTTAAAAACAAATGAATGCTACGGAAACTTGTAGCCGATTGGCCGGAGTTACAGACAATTACAGCATATTTGTCTTGTATTGTAAGCAAATGATACATGCTGCAATTCTCGCAGAAGAAATAGGTTTTTATGGTTTTATCGTAGAATCATTGAATAGTATTTCTGCTCTTGGAGGAAAGATAAGCCACGTTTGGTGGATGGATGAACTACACAATATCGCAGCATTATGCTGAGATAGAAGCCTTTTCACAGGTCTTTTTTTGGGTCATTTCGTTTTTTTTTGGTTGTTTGTAATGTAATTTTGTTAGTTTTAAATACTTCTTTTTTCGTGTATGTGTCCCAAATAAAATATTTTTCTGTCTTTCTTTCTTTTATGGGTAGTTTTACTCGTGGAGGTTTATATGCTACGTTTGAAGATCTATTTTCTGACTTAAAAGGCTAGGCGGATGATGAAAACCAAAAATCAAGGGACGAAGAAAATAATCAATCAAAGACCGATGTTTCAATCTCCAAATAGCTTTTAGTTTGTCAGCTTTTGCTTTTGTCATATTTAGACCAGGAGGGGCAATTCTCATATTAATTTTAAGGACGTCTGATCTCGGTCTCAGTCTGTCAAAAAATACTTCTAATTTCTCTACATTTTGACAAGTTTTCGACATTTGTTGGTCGCCGAGATGAGACTACGACTCGATTTTGAAACTTTTTAAATTACGAGAATTGGCCTTCTGATTTTTCCAACGGCAGATAATTTTATCCAAGGAATAATTTTGAAAATTTGACAGTTCTTCCATACAAAATCTGTCAGACGTTAATTATATTCCACGAATAAAAACTAGCTGTCGATTGAAAAATCAGCCCTTATTCTTCAAATGAAAGTTATCTGACGATTAATTACATATACCTATGAATAATCTGTACTATTATTTGATTTGATAAAAAAATCGGCTCCTAAAGAACTTAAAAAAACATAGCTAGGTACTCGGGATAGTAATCCAGTGAGCTCTAATATCCCTACCTCTCTCTACCTTTACCCCAATATTGACCCCCATGTCCCCCAATGGTTCCCCAGCCGGCAAGCGGATGGATCCATTGGATTGGTTCCATTGTTTGTAGTGACCGAACAGTACAAATACTCCGGGATTATTGCTCTGTAGCCGATACACAAATATTTGCACTTCGCTAAAATTTGATGGAGTATTTTAATTTCAAAGTTGAGGCTGAATTTTGGTATTTATTTTAAATGTTGCTATTGACAAGGGTTTTGTTGTGAGGAAATTAATTAATTGAGATTTTTATTATTTTGGGAAAGAAATAAAATTACTTGGATTACTTATAATAGCTCTTGTACATAGTTTTGTTTTCTGTTTATCCTATCCATATAATAATATTCGTTTTGTTTATTTTTTATTATGGATTTTTTTTTGCCTTGGGGGACTCCTCATGGATAGCCTCCGCCTGGGAAGTACGGAGGGTTATGTTGGACTCCTACCGTCTAAAACCCCACTACTTTCCATCCCCCATCCACCCATCCATCCATCCCATCCATCCATTCCATCTTCCCTTCTTATGTTAACCCCCCAACTTGTTATTTTTTTTTGTGTGTTTGTTCTTTTTATGCGTCATGTTTGCCGCAAATAAATGTATTTTCTTTCTTTCTTTCTTTACTTCTTCTAGTACCATGACTCGGGGGCCCGGGAGGTACTTGTACATACACTCGCCGTACCCCTGACTGGATTATTGTATACCCTAGCTAGAATTATGTTGTAGACATACTTTTGTGATGTTGACAAACTTTAATTTGTTAATCGCCTACAGCAACACTTCTATTTTACTTATGTTTGTATTGGGGGCAACCAAAACCAACTCTGTATGACTCCGTTTGCAGTGATGAAAGATTGATTGGTAATATTGTTTGCAGTAACATTTACTAGTTAGTTGCTTGTTGCGAAATAATGTCTAGCAACTGTTGCTCAAATTTCGTTTCCCACGAATAGGACACTGTGCATCCTGAAAGTTGGCTACGTTGTAAATAGCTGCCAAATATTTCGCTCTACGAATATTTTGGTACACACGGCGACACTGAAAAAGCCATTGTGTCTCGCGTAGATCCACGTTCATATGAAGTCCACGTTTATACAACAAAAAAAAAAAACTAATGAAGAAATGAGTTAAACTTCTACTGATGGTAACTATATGTACTGAGGGAAAACCTTCTCGCGCGGAACCCCACAGTAGGTATCATACATAGTAATCTAGAATAAGATATTCCAACACGTACTATACGTGTTGGAATATCTAACTAACTGTAATCTTCTATCTTCATCGTATTGATTTATCAATTAGCATTCTGTCCAGTTTTCTTTGTCAAGTGAAAAACAAACAATTAATTTTTTCATCTTGATTAAAAATGTATTATCTGACATGTGGCGTGATATTTATAACAATGAGAAATCAATCATGAGGCTAAAAATATGTTTATTAAGTATTATGATTGCACAAAGACAGGTGTTGTTTATCTTCAAACTAGCTTATAGCCACGACTTCGCCCGTGTAAAATGTCTTGTTTCCCTGACCCACCACGTCGCATCGCATCCACCTGCCAGCGCTATCACTTTGTTTTCGCTTAGCGTTCAATCTGGCTTTTTTATTTTTGCTCGGCTCCTAAGGGTCATAGCGTGATGTTAAATAGCCTATAGCCTTCCTTAAGAATTCGGCTATCAAATGCAAAAATAATTTTTCAAATCCGGCTGGTGGTTCCAGAGATTACTCCCTACAAACAAACAAATAATACCTCTCTATAATATTATAAGTATACATAAATTGCCAGTATCGCTATGATTATAAAAGAGATTGTTGATGGAAATACGTTGAGGAAGCCGGTACCATATTCTTGAATGACTTTTTTGCCACGTTAAACAGGATTGTCAATCAATCAATCAACTCGGCCTACCGCAGTCCACAGCTGGGCATATGCCTCTCCCATTTTAATAAGTTGCCCAAATCATGGAAAACCTTAAATATATCTGCTCTTAAAAGTAAACTGAAGAGTTTACTAAATGAAAGAGCATATTACAGTATAGCAGAGTTTATGAAAGAGGACAATTTTCTTCGTTTTTGAAATGACAATGTTATATTTTTATCATGTTATTGTAATCTATTGTATTTTTTTGGAATAATTGTAATTTGGAATTGAAATTTTTAATGACAGTTATTTATATATATTTTTATTGACCAATTTATTTAATGATTACCTACTTTGACATTTGAATTGTATCAAAAAAATATGCTTGTTGAATTGTAATTATATCTAATCTTTAAAGAATAACGATGAAATGTAATTTTGATGAATATTATCATGGTTTATGCATCATCTCTTCCTACCAATTTGTACGCCACGATATGCGGCTGAACATGTTAGAACTTTTCTGTATCCTACTAATATCCTGCATGCGCACCATGTACACCATGTTTAAACAAATAAAATTTACTTACTTACTTACATGCTGCGCACCGCATTCCGCATCCAGTCTGTCCCAGCCAATTTCTTAACGTCGTCGGTCCATCTAGCTGGGGGGCGTCCCATGCTTTGCTTGCCGATACGCGGTCTCCACTCTATGACTCGACTGCTTCTCTGGTCATCGGTCCTTCGACAAACATAACAAACCCACTGCCACTTCAGCTTACTTACTCTGAAAGCTTTGTTTGTAACTCCAGTTCTTTTCCGATTAAAAAAAAATATTCTTCAAAGAAACTTCCAGCATAGCCCGCTCCATAGCGCGCTAAGCAACCTTAAATATGTAAACCAGACCAACTGTCAGTGTCCACGTTTCGACACCGTATAGTTACAACGGGCAGGACGCCCTGGTTGAAGACCTGTCTTCAAACATTGCGGGATTGGTGACGAGGAACAGGATTGTAGTTAATCTCAAACGCAATGCATTTATTTAAATTAAATCAATTACAGGCCCTTTTGAATAGTCAAGCAGTCGATCAGTCAGAAAACTGCCGATCTATTCTGTAAACATCTGACCGTGAAAACGAGCTGTCATTTCACCTGATGGTAGGGTTTGACACTATTGTCAGCTCACTTCAAGCTCACTTCACCTAAGTTTTCACGGTGATGTTTTTACAGAATAGCACGACTGCAGCTAGTTGTTCATTCCAAAGCGTAATAGGTTCCTATAGAGAACAACGGGCAAGAAACTCCATGGACGTGTCCATGAAGTTTCTTGTCCGTTCTGTTCCGTTTTAAATAAAAAATATGATTACAAAAGCATTGGCTACATCATAGTCTCTGTATACAATATTCCTTTTTACTATTTACCAGTCCATGTGATGTGTATTAAAGAAGAGCCAGATGCAAACCACGGAAAACCTCTATGAATACTATGCCTGAAATTCAGTTATTTTCAGCACTCCATATTGGTGTAGCCGCAGGCTATATTAGAACGTTACATCAATCGATTTTGCTATTTCAGTTCATACCTACTTCCATAGTGCAATAGGTGAATTGGATTTCTATACTGAACAGAGGGGATGGATAGATAGAATACAACCTTTTTGTATAAAAAATAATAGGACGAAATAGGATAACATATTATCCTATTTCGTCCTATTATTTTTTTGGCTTTTTTTTCCTATTTGTTTGTGTTGTTTGTTTTTTGTGTAGTTTGTATGTATATATGTATATACATACTGTGAAGTTCTAAAGTTATATTTAGTTATAAAAGATAAGTAATAGCATTTGATTGTATGTATAGATAACTAAATAGTTACACTAGGTACTTAATTAAATGACTAACTAACAAACTATAAAAATAAATACAAAAACTTAGGCGTCGAATCGTCCGCATCGTTGTCATCCGGAAACGTGCCCAGAAGACGTTGCTTTGCCACGTTGAATGGTAATGCTAATTCTTTGGCCAAAGAACGACCCAGCTCTCTGGTCACGTGAAGTGTCGACCAGTCAGCGAGAAATTTATTTTAAAAGGAGACGCGCATTCGGGCCCTATGGCCCGAGCGTTTCGACTCCAAACGGCTCAAAGCTGTAGTTACCCCAAGGTTACAATATTTGCGCCACTTGAGGGTCTCAGCGCAAGCACAGCCCACGGTGCTAGGAATGTTAGTATCTTATGTAATTAATACCTAAAGTTGTATGTTTTATGTCAAAAGGTACATACAATGGTGGTGAACTGAGAAAATGAGCTTTCTAATGTTGTGTAGACTTTGACTTAATGTTTTAAGCAAGATGAAGTAACGAGCTAAGAAGTGTATTTTTTATTTATATTTTAATTTAAGTAGAAAACGTATTTTTTAGTTTTATTTCGGTCTGCACCCTTACAAATACACTAAGGGCGATGCCAAACGGGCGTTGCCAATGCGTTGCGTAGGCGCTGCAACACCTGAGCGATGACGATATCACAGCGCGCGTGTGTCACTCACTGCATCGAAATCACTGCGCTGCGACAACGCAACGCATTGCCAACGCGCGTGTGGCATCGCTCTAATTCAAAGGCTTCACAGCATTATAAAACTGCTTATCGTACGTGCGTTTACAATCTCACATATACACAAAAAAACAAAAAGTTTGACGGCACGGTTGGCGCAGAGGTTAAGCGATTGACTGCTGCGCAGCGTGTCACGGGTTCGATTCCCGCACGGAACAAATATTTGTATGGGCTACGAGTAGTTGTTCCGAGTCTGGCTGTTTGTGTATGTGACTTTAAATGTTTGTAAACGCACCCAAGATACAGGAGAAATTCCTAGTGTGGGGCAACGTTTACAAAAAAAAAAAAATTGTATATTGTGCAAAAAGAGTCATCATATTATAACCATCATCTACGTATTCTGTAGGCACACCGGAAATATGCAATGTAACGCTGGAAAATAACTGTGGGTACAGGAAGTCGTGGTGGTTTTTAAGTTAAGCTATAACATTTAAAGTTAAGCTATAACATTTAAAGTTAAGCTACAACATTTCAAACTTTTTTTTAGCCTATACTGTCACACTGCTGGGCAAAGCCCTGCCCCCAAGTCCTTCTAGGAACTCTTTACCCGCGCCACCTCGAACCAGGCCTTGCGGTACGCATCCAGGTCATCTCGCCACCGCTTTTTTTTATTTCAAACTTATTTTCATAAAATAACTTTGACCTTCAATATCTTGGTGTCAGAAGGTGTCTTTTTACAACCGTTATAGCTTACTTTTGTCACATTGATCAGCAGCACAACAACGCCACATAAAAATTTCAATTTGTCCCGTTTTCAAACATAAAACATTTTCTCGTTCAAAACTCTAAAGATTGTCCTTTTGTATTCGTTTGATGAATGACGGGTTTGTTTTGTATCTATACGTACCTTTACCTACAATGTTGAGATATTGTGCGGGAACTAATTTGTCATAGGTAGTCGGTCCCGAAATCCTTTGATGCTCTCTACAATACTGAATGTTTTCTTCGGTATTTGACGGTGGAGACAGTGAATGGGATTTGTGAAATATGTTTCGAGATTGGCATTGAATTCATAATTAAATTCTCTCGAACCATCAAATACTAAAATATATAATCCAACTTTGTTCCCAACTGTACTTATTGTGATAATCTAGATAATATTATGTCAAACATTGGTTCAGTTTGAAACTTTTTCGTTTGCTAATATTCGCCTATTTGGGTTGCAGGTGGTGTCAGTGGGAGCGGGAGCAGCGGCGGTATGCGCGTGGTGTTGGCTGCGCTGACGGCCCTGGCGGCGCGCGCGCTCGCCGGGCCGCACGAGCACCGCGCGCGCCACCACGCGCCCGACCATGCCCCGCACTTCCCCGCGCCGGCCCCGCCGCAGCCATATCGCGGACACGGCGAGGCCGTCCGATACAACCCCGAACTAGACACCATTCTACCCCGACTTGAAGATCACGAGACTTCCTCCAAACGCGCCAAGTTTGAAGACGCGGAAACCTCGTCTAAGAGAGCAAAGTATGATGAGAGGCTATACTCAAACCATGAGCGGGCCGACGAGGAAATGATGGCCGACGAGCCACAGCTCGGGCCAGAGGACGAGGACCCGCTCGTCGTCCGCACCAGAAAGGGAAGAGTTCGGGGCATCACGCTGACAGCCGCAACCGGCAAGAAGGTCGACGCGTGGTTTGGCATTCCTTACGCCCAAAAACCAGTAGGTGACTTGAGGTTCAGACACCCCAGACCGGCGGAGAGCTGGGGTGACGAAATACTAAATACTACGACACTGCCACACTCATGCGTCCAAATTATAGATACTGTGTTCGGTGATTTTCCTGGAGCGATGATGTGGAATCCCAACACAGACATGCAGGAAGACTGTCTCTTTATAAACATAGTGACGCCAAGACCTCGACCCAAAAACGCAGCTGTCATGCTGTGGGTATTTGGTGGCGGGTTTTACTCAGGAACAGCTACTCTAGATGTTTATGATCCAAAAATACTCGTCTCGGAAGAGAAAGTTGTTTATGTTTCCATGCAGTATAGAGTCGCATCCCTCGGTTTTCTGTTCTTCGATACTCCGGACGTCCCAGGCAATGCTGGTCTTTTTGATCAGCTCATGGCATTGCAATGGGTGAAAGACAACATAGCTTACTTCGGAGGAAATCCTCATAATATAACTTTATTTGGAGAGTCAGCTGGGGCTGTATCAGTGTCTTTACATTTACTGTCCCCTTTGTCGAGAAACTTGTTCTCCCAAGCGATAATGCAGTCAGGAGCAGCGACCGCTCCTTGGGCAATAATATCAAGAGAAGAAAGCATTTTGAGAGGCATTCGTTTAGCAGAAGCTGTCCACTGTCCACACTCTAGAACGGATATGGGGCCAATGATCGAGTGCCTCAGGAAGAAGAGCCCGGACGAACTAGTCAATAACGAGTGGGGTACTCTCGGCATTTGCGAATTCCCTTTCGTCCCGATCATAGATGGTTCCTTCCTAGACGAGCTACCTGTTCGATCGTTAGTTCACCAGAACTTTAAAAAGACCAACCTTTTGATGGGATCGAACACAGAGGAGGGTTACTACTTTATACTTTACTACCTGACTGAATTGTTCCCTAAGGAGGAGAATGTCGGGATAAGTAGGGAGCAGTATTTGCAGGCAGTAAGAGAGTTGAACCCCTATGTAAATGACGCTGGACGCCAGGCTATTGTGTACGAGTACACTGACTGGTTAAACCCAGAAGATCCTATAAGAAACCGGAATGCTTTGGACAAAATGGTAGGAGATTATCACTTTACGTGTGGAGTGAATGAATTTGCGCATCGTTATGCAGAAACTGGAAACAATGTCTTCACATATTATTACAAGCACCGTAGTAAGAACAACCCCTGGCCGTCTTGGACAGGAGTGATGCACGCAGATGAAATTAACTATGTATTTGGGGAGCCCTTGAATCCAGGAAAGAATTATTCTCCGGAAGAGGTGGAGTTTAGCAAACGTCTGATGAGATATTGGGCGAATTTCGCGAGAAGCGGGTAAGGGATTATATTAGAATTGTTATTTAATCTATGTCATTGATAAGGTTTGATGTCTGGCGGCTTACATACATTCCTTTTTTTTTCAAAACAATTATATTATTCAAAATTTAATCAGTAATTGAAATCACAATGCACCTAAATATTACCTCCATCAAAATATTTTATTTATCACCACTGTCAAATTTTCAACACAATGGCTTTTGTTATGAAATAACTTAATAACTTATGAACCAAGGGTTGGGACTTGTGTCCTTAATACAAGTTATCCTAATAACTTATCAAGGGTGCAAGTTACGACAACTTCTAGTGCTATAATATCCACAATTAAGTCATAAGTATATAAAGTTAAATAGCTGTATTGTTGATACGAATAAATACTATTATTACTTATCATGGCAACATTTAAGAATACGCATTTATCTCATTCCAGAAACCCGTCTATAAATCCGGGTGGGGAATCGACGAAGATCCACTGGCCGGTCCATTCAGCGAATGGGAGAGAGTACTTGTCCCTAGCAGTGAACTCTAGTTCCATTGGTCGCGGGCTGCGCGTCAAGGAGTGCGCATTCTGGCAAAAGTACTTGCCACAGTTGATGGCTGCTACCAGTAAGTATGATTTTCTTGAATGTCTTCATATAATATAAGCTAAGCCAAATAAAATGGGAGATGACGCTGACTCCTGACATATAGGTACACCTAGTTCAGGAGTCAGAGGCTTCAAACGAGTTTTTGTAACCTATTATGTCATTATAGAAGTATTATATTATTATTATATATGATATGATATTATATATATTATGATTACATATATTAATCATTATTATTTTTTTATTATTATTATTATATATATTATATTATTATATATGATTATTATTCATGTAATGGCCCCGACTTACAAGTTGTTTGAAACCGCGGTTCAAACCCAGGCAGGCGCTTTTTTATTTTTTTATTAGTCGTTAATGCCCCACTGCTGGGCAAAACACTCTCCTTCCACCTCTGTCCAGAGCTGCTAAGGACTAATCTTTATTAATCAATTTATTTAACAACCAATCCAGCTAGGCACTTTATTTTGTGTCAATAATTTCATCACCACTGCTCTCAAAACGGTGAAGGGAAACATCATGACGAAACCGACATGTCCAACCCCCACTGGGCCCGCGTGGTAGACTCTCTCTCTCTCTCTCTCTCTCGGGAGGCCGCTGTGTCCCAGCAGTGGTAAAATATAGACTGATTATGCTAATTATTTGTCATGGAGTATACAAACAAACTAGGAGTCGCTATATTTATAGATTTTATGTCATATTTGACATATTCATACGGATATTACTGATGTCCCCAAGTATAAACATCCTCTATATCGCCTACTGAGAGAGAAGGCTTAGCTTATTGAGAGGTCCACTGTAGTCCAGTCCTCAGGGTTTATATTCCCTCCTATATATATTTATATACTCATCTATCACAGGCACCTTTCTCTATTTAATATTGTGCATTATAATAATCACTGCCTGTAATATGATGTTGATATAAATAAAGTTTTATGATTATGATTATATTTATTTATTAGAATGAGAGCAGAAAGCGTATTTCTATTATTACGTTTTGAAATTCTATAGAAGATTTATTTGTTACTTTTTGGGAACGTTAATTAGAGTCAGTACAATCTAGATAGCATAGTAAGCCTATTATAATAATCTCGATAGTGTAACAATCAGACACACTGGCTTTATTAATGTTATGCTATAAAGATATGGGGTAATTGGAACCAAATCACATCCATCAGTACAACGTCCTCGTTTACGTCTCTATAGTAATCTTTATCCACAGATGTTTAATTTATATTGTTTCTTAGATAGCTTGTTGCGTTTTATCAATGATATCTAATCTAATGATATTATTAATATCTTCACTTCACTAATTCCTTCACCATTGAATTATCGTCTATTTTCATTTCCTGCTTCTATAATGCATTTAAATAACGTTGGTTTCACGATTATTGTTACTCGTAGAATTTAAATTTCCTGGACTAAAAGTGTTAATTAGTAAGTTAGTAGCCTGTGTTTTTCTATTATTATTATTTCTTTTAACGAACCCAAGTAAGGGTTTCTTCACGTAGAAAGCAGGTACAACCAGCGCTTTTCAGCGCCGACAAGCGCTGGTTGTCATACTTTTTGGCAAACCAGCGCGAGTCAGTGCAAACCGGCGCTGACTAATTCAGATAGGAACTTGTCGACGCTTGAGTCTGCCTGCGCCGACCAGCGTTGACAACCAGCGCTTGTCAGCACCGACAAAGGCGCCGGTTACCAGCTTTCTACATGAATACACCCTAACATGGGACAAGGGCAGGAAGCTGATGATTATTTCCTTTAACGAAACTGCTTTTGTGATTACAGCTAAGCCAGAACCCCCAAAGAACTGCACGAACAGCGCAGCACCCGTGAAGGTATCGTACGAAATCTTCGGAGTCAGTGTAGTCATTGCAACTGGCCTGGCTAAGACCTCGTTCTTCAAGTACATCATATGAGTTTGTTGTGTGGTCTCCGAGCCTCTTCAATTTATTTGCTTCGTCTATAACTTCTTTACTAAGAAGATTCTAAATGTTTGAATATGGGATTGTTGTTTTGATCGTACCGGTCAAATATTTCAATGCTAAGAATATTGTGGAAATTTAAATGGAAAAGTATATGGAAAGATAATATCTAAAGTTGGAAAGTTATATAAAAACTTATTTCAATTTTAATTATTGTTAATAGATATTTCGGTCGGCTATTTAATATTGCTTGTATGTGATTTTCCAGTAGATTTACTATTCAGATATTTGATAAGGCTTGAAGTGACTTGAAGCCTTATAAGGAAGGAAGTTTCTTTCGCCCATCTTTAGTAATCAGAATCTTATTAGTGAAGAAGGATTTAATTCGTGTATAATATTATGTGTTGCCGCCAAAGAATCTCTGGAATATTTTCTTATCAACTTATTTTTATAATGTAGAGTATTTTAGTTGTAAGCCACCTCGAGTGTTGAATTGCTGAGTCCATTAATATTCGTCTAGATATCTGTTAAGTTCAATAGTTAATGTAAGCGATGTAACGTATTGTTTAAATTTTAATGTTATATTTTAAAAGGAGTGATTTCTCCAACTACATATCACTTGTTAATAACAAATTATAGATTACTGGTAGTCGTAATTTCGTCATAGTATAAGTACCTAACTACATATCTTCTGTAGGTTAAAGAACTTCTGCCATGTGGTGTGACGTCATCGTCAACTTTGTCTTCATAATGCTAAGGGGCAAGTAATTTAAATTGAGTCTGCGGTGTGTTTCGGAGTTCTAAGAAGGCGTAGATATGAGAAAAATGATTAAAAATGTTAGCTTTAAATCGCCTCTAACGCAATACATATCACGCAAGGCATAGAAAAATTTAAGTTCATTATAGCCTTAGGTAGTAAGTTTAATATAAGCTAGATCATTTCACAACTCTGTAGCGGACCAATATTAGAAAGTTGTACGTGTTATAATGGTTCGATGTAAATCAATCGGTGGGAATAAAGAGGATCGTCAAACAGAATGATTTAAAACGAATCAACGCAACATTTATGATATTTATGACAAAACCAATGAAACTATAGATACAAAATTGAATAAGACTAAAATTCATAATAATGTTACAATATTATAAACTAATGGAAGCCAAAGTAAAAGACACGTGACGAAATCCAAAGGAGTGGAAGATGTACAGAAAGTAGTATACTGAATGTATTAGAGAATACAAAACTTAGTACATTACGTTTAGGGTCGATACATCTAGTTTAGAGATCGTAGTGCCAGCGGTTCAGCTTTCAAATATTGGTGGACGATAGATGAATCTTTACAATTCGAGATTTAAGATAACAAATATTACTAGTACAATACTATAAGTTTTCTCGCGACAGCCGACTAGACAACCGAATACTTCATTGATGTAAATAAATGAGTGTTAGTATTATGTAGGAACTCGTGACGCCCTTAGTTCTTTTTTTAAAGGGCAGATCAAACGGGTGCCTATTTCGTATATATCGAAAAAATATTAACCTGTTGTGAAGGACGATACCTATGAGATATAGAAGCTAAATGTAATTTTTACGTAGTATTCTGAGCTTCTGTTGTATTATTTTCATAGGCTACGTGATCGTACATTTGGATGGACGGTGTCTTTATTCGCTACGTTAGTTAATGTATAGTAACAATTCACGTTCTAGTTCCACGTTCGATGTTTCACGGATTACGCTTATTTTAGATCTGCGTATATAAACCTATAGAGTGCCTCTTATTCACTTTTATATATATTGATACATAGGTGATACTGGTAGATGTAGTTCGCGTTATTTCTCGATGCACTGTTCCTTTGTTTTTATATTACTTGTTCAAGACAGACGCGTAGTGCCAAATGAGATTGAGAAACCTGAAAAGGGTATATAGGTTTGAAATTTGCGATACAGATATAAATATGCTTTTGACATAAAAAAATGTATATTTCAAACGTTCGTTACGAATGATATAATGATTATAGTTTGTTCAAAATTAATGCTTTTCAATTTGGCGGGTGTTATTTTGGTGTTGTAGTGTGAATAGGAACGATGTTGAGTTGGTTTGTCAGTGTTTGCAGGTAAGAAACATACTGTAACGCAGATGTATGACACTTGTGATGCAGTTTTCTTCCCACTTCACTCGCCTGAATCAAATAATGGTACTTGCTTGTAACAAATGTAAAGAAATCTGACATTATGGAAAAGAGTTGAAGTCAACGTTAAAGTTTATGAAAAGTCGTATTGTATCTCACAATATAACTCCAAAATTCCACAATTTTTTGAAGATACTACACAATATTGCTATGACAATAAAATACTTTACGCAAATTTATTTTTTACGATAAAATTTGTAATATTCTAATCCTTTTCCTAACTGATCTTAGATTATCGTTAATATATGCAGTGAATTTTACAAAACACAAGTAGGTTAGAATTTAATATTCTCTTTGTAAGTTAATGTTTTATTGTTATAATTTTAGATAATGCTAGTATGTTCGTTAAAATATCTACACTTTTAGTAATTTATCAGCTTCAACGTTGTAGCTTTATATATTTTCTATCCTCTCTTCCTGTATGTCTTTTCATAAATATCGAATTACTATGTTCTCTATTTCTTTTACTTATATAACGTTTTGATTAACTATAATATCTTTATTATTCTTTTACATAAGATTATTTTCAAACATTATTTTAAAAAAAATGTCAAAAGCTCATACCTTCTTTCGTGTTTTGTAAAATTCAAAAATAAATGTAAAATATTCCGTTGCTCTTGATACACCAATACTTCGCTTGGGACTCCGCTTGGCTATAATGTTAAATGTAAAATAAAATAATCAATGTATTACGAATGGCCTAAAACTGTAGAAGGTACGACTTTCAGGCCTACGAGAATTTTCCGTATTGTTATTTTACATTCAAAAGTTATCTTTTTTCAATTCTAATAGCGATTCAAGTAAGTTAAATAACATTAGTGCTATGATTGCATTATTGAATGTTTGCAACGTTTGTGTTTAATTATAAAAATAAATGCTTGTATATAAATATTTTTTTTATTTTCCGTCTTTGCCACACATACGATTTATGCAACGAAATGATTGAAATAAAAAACCGCAGGTGCTTGCCGACGAGACGTTATCTATGCCTTAATGGTCATTTTTGGTAGCGTTGATATGATAACAAAGAGTATAATAATGATACGTATATAACATATCAATACACTGAACTCATAAGAGAAAGCCTATGTTCAGTAGTGAATAACATTCGATTGATTATTTTCTCGCCAACTCCACAGCGAGGTCGATGATGGATAGTTCAATGTCAAAGTTGGAACGGGAGGTGATGAGGCTGTAACTGATTTTGTGTATCTCAATGTTGCTCAGGCTAGTGCTTAAGAAGTCTTCGACAAAAGGTTTTCGGACAGTCATCAAAATGTTTTCAAGTTAACTATTCAGCACGAGTAGCATGACCACCGTAAAACTGAAGAAACGAAAGACAAAATTTAGGAATAATTCTACGCCACGATGTTAAAAATGAAGAAAATATAGAGAAAACGTAGAGTAGAGACAGAAGTGGACATGCTACGCGTGCGTTATAAAAGAGTTTTTTGTTTAGTTTTCTTTGCAAAAGATCCATTTACACTATCGCGACAAGTAAGATCTGTTAGGATTAATGAAGAGCACCAAAGGAAAGGCAGTTACAAGAATTTCTATAATACGTTTATTATCCTTTTATTTATACAGGGTGACAGGGAAACTCGAAGTATTCCTTGAAAGGCGTTATACTAGAGGCCATTAGCAACAAATTAAGTCCAGTGAACTAGGGTTCAAAACTGGATGGTAACCAAGCTGTGTCGGTTCTTCAATTTTTTAGAAATTTTCTGACTTGTTACCAAAAACAATTAAGTATGAGAAAAAACCACTCCACTCCAAACATTTAATTGATACTTTTCTGAAAGTTGAAAAATGAGTGATCGTTTAAAAGAAAATGCTTGCAAAACTAACATAATCTCAGAAATAAATGGTCTCCAAAAGAAAAAAAAAAAAAATTTTAACTATCCAGTTTTGACCCCTAGTTCACTGGACTTAATTGGTTGCTTAACCTCTAGTATAACCCCTTTCATGGAATACGTCGTGTTTCCCTGTCACCCTGTATATTCGAAGGTGTGTTTACTAATACTAATCTTATAGCCTTGTGTGGGATCACACGTCTTGCATAATATTAGGGAACATGGTCAGAAATAGTTACATTAATGATGACATGTACACTGAAACGGAAAGAGTTTTTTGCGACACGCAGCGCAGCAGTCAATCGCTTAACCACTGCGCCAACCGTGCCGTGCCGTCGTGCGTCGAGCAGTAGATGTGCTTTATATATCTTCCATACTTTTTTATCCCTTCTAGATACAACTTGTATGAAGTAACAAATTTTTTGATAGCACCGTTGGCCTCGTGGTCGCAAGCTCGATTGCTGAGCCTGGGTCCTGGGTTCGATTCCCGGGTCGGGCAATTCTTGGGTTTTCCATTGGGAATTTCTTAGTAACCGCTAGGAGTTTGGAAGTTGGCGGTGCGATACTCCTCGCCTCGGAAAGCACGTTAATCCGTTAGTCCTGCGACTGATCTCTCGCCGGTCGTGTCAGATTGCAGTCATCGGGCTATGAGAGTTAGGGAAGAGAGATTGCACCTAGGTCTGCGCATACACTTGTGCACTATAATATCTCACGCACCGAAGGTTGGTCTTCGCTGAGATTGCTCGTGAGGTAACATTTGGTTCGAGTAGGTATGGGACAGCGGGGGCAGTCTAACACCTCACTCCCCGCCGGCCGAGCCGGCACCAGTTGGGAGTTGAAGGAAGGATCGTACGTTCCCGCGACCCCCGGCGTAGGTGTGAGATGGAACACCGGGGTGGTTTTTGGTCAGTAAGAGTCTGACAGACCCCGTCGCCCGCCCCGAGGCGGCGGACATCCATTAGGAATTTCCACCCCGAAAAATAAAAAGGTATGGGACAGTTGATTAATTATTTTTTTACGATTATAATGGTGTTCCCATGGAGAAAGTCGTTCAGTTTGATGGTTTGTACCACCCCCTTAAATATGACCACACCTTTCTGATACAAGCTGTATAGCTTATAATAAACAAACATCCCTACTTAGCTAATCTCGCTTAGTAACATGTGTTAAACGCATTTTCTTTGTGTCAGACAATAATGACTTTACGAACTAGTTTATCATTCAGTTAAAAGTAGGTCTTCTAAATATAGTAGCTAAAATATCCCTACGGTATGTGAAGTGATAAGATTTGTATCACTTTTAATTGTTTCCTGATAACCGGCTAGTAAGAATGGTGCATACAATTTGCTCAAGTTTTTATGGGACTGCATTAAATCCTAATAATATTATAAACGCGAAAGTTTGTATGGATGGATGGAAGACTGCGACTCGTACATGAAGATCATAAACTAAACTAAACACAGTTAAAAATCAAATTACATATAAAAAAGTAATAAAGAAAAATGAAACAGAAAGTCGAAGACGTCGAGAGTCGAGTCGACGGATGTTTGTTACTCTTTCACGCCAAAACTGCTGAACGGATTTGGATGAAATTTGGCCCACAGACAGTTTAAAACCAGGATTAACACATAGGATACTTTTTATCCCGATATTCCCACGGAATCTAAGAGTGAAACCGCGGAGCACAGCTAGTGTATTATAATTATGAGACTTTAATTTCACCTTCAAACCGGAAATTGAAGTATGGCTGCAGAAATAGGCGTGGCAGTAGAAAAAATAAATTTTCACAGCAAAACCTTGAATCATCTATGGTGAATTTGGTATCATGACAATCAATACGGTGAAGGAAAACATCGTGAGGATACCGGCATGTTCTAGTCGACTATTACTCGTAAACTTGTAAAGCCCACTTAAGTGAGATAGTTTTCCTTTAAACTTCGTTTTATATAGGTACTACTGCCGTGACATTTGAATTTCTAACTACAACCGTTTAGTTGGTAGAGGGGGGGGGGACACTTGACTAACAAAAATTGGTACTTAAAAGCTTGATAAGTCACGAGCGGTTGACTTAATCAAAAAACGGTTTTCACAAACCCTTAGAAGACCTATCCAACAATATCCCACACTATGGGAAGGACGAAAAAAAAAATTATCATCCCCACTTTACATGTAGGGGAGGTACCCTAAATAATTGTTTTTGTCAAAATTTTATTTTACCACTTTTTTGGCGTCATTAACCTATATACTCATGCCAAATTACAACTTTCTAGTACCAATAGTTTTTGAGCTAAACCTCGGACAGACAGACAGACATGGCGAAACTATAAGGGTTCCGTGTTGACTACGGAACCCCAAAAACAACCAAGTGTGAGTCAGACTCAAGCGGAACGGACGGAACCCTCGCACTGAGATCAGTGCGAGGGTTCCGTACAAACTAGATATGTAACTACAAATTTACGGTTTTCGGATTTTTTCCTTTAATTGTGCTACATGAAAATGGTTCTTGCCAAAGTGGACTGTAGTCCACTCCCTCTCACAGAGACGAGGCCTGTGTCCCAGCAGTGGGAACATTATGGGCAGATTCAAACCAAAGGATACAGAGAGGACGGTTAAAAGAGATATCTTTATAGAAGAAGATCAGCTGCGTTGACGCCAAATAAATTGGGATATAGATAGGAAGATGATAATGTGAGTGGCAACCATAAGTTACCATACTGTTACTGTTAGCCTTCAACATCACTGCTGGGCAAAGGCTTGTCCCCATGACTTCCAGCTCTTTCGATCCAGGGCTAAAGTAGACCACTGGTCGTTTGTTTTGTCCAGCTCGTCACGCCATCTTCTACGGGCAGTGGCGTGCATTGGTTTTCAGAAGTAGGCAGGAATTTAATTTCGTCGTATCAACTTGAACGAGTAAAGACCAATGACAATGTGCGAATGGTACGGGAGCCGAGTAGGCCGTCTGCCGACTGCCTACTGCCGCGCGTGTTTGTATGAAGATTTTGTTTTTTGTTAGGTAGGATAATTTTGTGAGTTTTTTTATTGTGGGGCACACACACTAAAATGTAATTGACAAGCTTATGGTGATTTATCGAGGTAGGCACTGCTTATATGCCTTTATGCAATGCACGCCACTGTCTACAGGGTCTGTCGCGACGCCTTCTAGCTGTGTCAGGGCTCCACATGGTGGTTATTTTGGCCCGCAGCTTATTGGGCATACTTTTGGGCTTTTTGAGCAACATCAGTAATCTGTGTTTTGGAGCGCAGTGTGGTGTTGCGAATATGGTCTGTTAATTTGACACCTAGAATACTGTTACCATAGTTTAATAGTGTAATAAGTTACCATAATTTATATTAATATTTCCATCCTGCAACAGAGCCTATGGGTATTTTTATCTGTCTCTGAAATGCACGAGTTTCATATATTGTAAATATAGATACGTCTCAAACAAACAATTAAAAGATATTATCAAGATGAGACAATTTGATAAGCCACCGATTAAGGATCAATTGCTTTCGAATCGTATAAATACGACATGTTTTATCATTGTATGTTATTCAACTTTAGAAGTACCATAAGGTAAGACATGTAACTGAAGAAGAATTTTTTTTTTTCGTTTAATTTTATTATATAAAATTCAGGATTGAATGTTCAGGATTTTTAGTTTTTGTTGGTAAAAAGGCCATAAATATTTCCCTAAGTTCCTAAGCTTGTAAACTGAAAATTTCCATATGTTTTTTTCAGAAGAAAATAAATCAAAATCAAAATGGAAGTCATTCTTGCTTTCGCTTTCCTCATCGCTGGCATCAGTTCCACAACCATATCACAGCGGGAAATGAGATGTAAGTAGGTATAGGTTAATTTTCAAAACAATATACTTCTTTTACGGTAAATTCAATCCAAACAGAAGACATTTTAAAATATTGTTTTTTTTTAAACACCCTTGTAGTTGAAGATTAGCAATCCTATGGTTTATTTTAAACATTTGTAAAAACTAGCCAATAACATAGAAAATATCAGCAAAGCAAAAGTTGCTGGACTGGAGAGTTAGAGTTTGAGCTACAGTGTCATTGAGTAAAAAGAAGTGTTCATTTCTCACCACAAGCCAAAAAAAAACAATACAAACAATATTTTATACACCAGAAATAGCTGACGATGTTTTTGGCTTGTGGGTAATCTGTGGGCACAATACAGGTTAGAAACAAATTAATTATAATTTAACCATTTCAGTTGACTTTATGAACGAGCGCTTAGTCAGCGGACAAATAGAAAGCGCCATTGAAGATGCAAGCCAAGCCATCAGGGACGCTGGACTGGACCCCTTCGAGATCAAGCAAGAAAGCTCCAGCTACGAACTACCAGTGCCCGTGTAAGTAACTAGAAAATCATCCATCTACAGGGTGGCAGGGGGACATCGACGCGCAAACTGTAACCATGTATTCAGCACATGAGTTTAGACCCCATAGCCTCGAAATTTTTCGTCGGTTATTAAAAAAAAATATTGTTGTTCCATACGTTTTGACCGCGTAGGTATTGCACTTTTCTATGAAACAGAGATTTTTTTTTTGATAACCGACGAAAAATTTCTATGCTATGGGGTCGAAACTCATGTGCTGAATTCATGGTTATAGTTTGCGCGTCGATGTCCCTGCCACCCTGTATACTATTTTAATTTCCTAACAAAAAATATCATTAATTATAAAAACAGGTAATTTGAGTGTGCTAGTTTGTTTCATAAAGCTCGAAATTAATACAGGACCATGATATAGTTTTGAGAATTTTTTTACATTTATATTTATATTTGGTAATAACCATTAAAAAAATCTTTTATTTAATGAAATATAAATTCAAACTGCATTCATGTTTCATTCTGCGGTAACTTAATTTCACATTTTATTTCCAGTCTCTTTAACTATGAAGCCATAATTGAGGACATGCTGAGCACTGGGCTCAGCAATATCAAGGTTCACAGAGTTAACTATAGCCTTATCACTAGCCGCCTCAACTTTGACATCGAGCTGCCTCTTATTCACTTTTCTGTTGGTAAGTTAACTACAATATAATGTCTATTAATTTAAAATTTTCTATTTTTCTGGAAACCAATTTAAATAACAGTTTTTTTCTTCTAAGGCCCTTTTTTGGTAGTCTAGAAAGGGTACTACATATTTTTAATTGAAAAAAGGTCACCGTTTTGCTTGTATCTCATAAGGTATTTAACTATTTCAGGGTCTGCTAGAGCCGATGGAGAACTCTTCAGCAACAAACTCGACTTTGATGCCTCTGGAAGGTAAGTAACAATATAAGAATAATCACGATTATTTAGACAGTGGGTTGAAGTAAATATTATAAATTCGAAAGTAACTCTGTCGGTCTGTCTATCAGTAGTGCTATTCTGAAGAAATCTCACCGTAAAAACAATATAGGTGAAGTGAGCTGTCGATCGCTAGATTCCCTAGCGTCAAGCCAGGGTTCACTTAAACTCACTTCACCTACATTTTCACGGTGAGATTTTTACAGAATAGACCGGCTGTTACCTTTTCACGTCTAAGCCGCTGAACCGACCGACCCTGGGCCAGGTCTTGGGCTCCCTATCTGTCAAATTAGAGAAGGACAAAGAAGCATATATGCTACGTTCTACGTATGCTCAGACGAAATTGCGAGCATCACTAGTACAAGATATATTTTATTTTATGTAATGTCGGCCAAATAAATAACGATTTTATTTCTTTTTTCCAGAATCGACATCGTGAGTATCCGCGTGACTGGCGTGATCCGCGTCAGCATCGGTGTCATCTCCGGCATTTCTATCCGCAGTATCGCTATCGACTTCAGGCTGAGAGATATTGAGGTAAGCTTTATTCTCATAATTAATCTTTTCATTCCCAAGTTCGTCTCTCGGGTGGAAGATTTGTCTTCTTGAATGTCACAAGTGGTTCTTCTAACACATAACAAAACATCATGCCTGTAATCCCCGAAGGGTTTGGCAGAAGTGTACCCATATTTCACCAGTTATATTTGTGTAGGTAGATGATTAACTGTTTGCTTTTAAAATATGTATAATTGTCTTATTACTTGTTGATGAATAATTGTTTGCTGCACCGGACGACGTCATTACGTCGGCGCCGGCTGTCGCTGAAAACCAGCGCTGGGGCTCTGTCTTGCATAGGGTCGCAGCATAATGCTGAGCGATAGCCGTTTTGCGTGGATGTGACGCATGTCAACCATTTCTTAATGTTTTATTTTCTATAATATTGTTCTTATGTTCTTTTGTGCGTCATGTTTACCGCAAATAAACGTATTTTCTTTCTTTCTTTCTTCTTTCTTTCTTTCATTAATTATATTATCTATTCTTTCAGTCTGATGTCAAGTTGGTTGTCATGGGCCAGGACTACTCCGATGAATTCAACGAGTTCGTCGGAATATTCGTTCCCGACACCATCAAGGCTCATGACGTAAGTACATATAGTTTGTCTTTAATTTTGGAATTAATGGTATTTTGTTTTAATAAAATTAGCTTTATAGAAGTTATCCTTGAAACCTAAGAATTAGCCAGTGATTTAAACAATAAAAAATAGACCATGGAATTCGACCAGATGAAATATAGATAACCAGCTGTAGCCCGCGAAATTGTTTTCATAATAATATACACTCCGTAAGTTGTCTTGAATTTCGTATTCTTCGATGTTTAGGTTTTGCGTCCCAGTCAGATAGTACCAGAACTGCGGGGTAATTGTGTAACACCCTATGCATATATCAATAGCTATGGGTTTCATTTTAACACGCTCAGCGCCATGTGTATCTTTTGCGATACACACTGTCTAAACACTTGTGTATCCTTTTTGATACACAAGCACCATTCCAGTCTAAGCGCCGTGTATCGCTAACGCGCACACTTTCCATACATTTTGTATACAAAAAATGTTGCCCTGGCCTAGGGAATTTTCCTGGTGTGTTTGGGTTTTGACATATGGGGCTTGGCGCTGAGCGTGTTAGCAGTTCAACAATATTCATTGCGTCATTTACGTTGTCGAGCAGACACATTTTTCGAACATATGAAGCAATGGATAAGCAAAAAAAAGAAGTTAAGTAAAATTGTTACTAACCCTATGGACTCCTGTCTGAAATAAAAGTTTTCTATTCTATTCTAAGCAATATCCTTCAAAATGATTCAGATTCTGGTTGATAGTGTTACGCAATTAGAGCGCTGTGTGTGTTTAGAAGATGTTCTAATTTGTATATTTTCTCCATTACAGAAAGAAATCAACGAGCTTCTGGAGATCGTTCTACTGGACCTCATCGAGGCTAATTTATAAAGTTTTATTTGTAAACAGTTAATTAAGATAAAGGATAAATTTACTCATAGTTTTAGATAATAATAAGAAGGCTAGATCTAGGTTTTTAGTGAATAAACATTTTTTGTACTGTATTTTTTTTTATATCTGTACTCATCTTGTTACAAGCCCTTAGTAAATATGGATGAACAGCGTAACCACTTTTACACAAAAAAGAAATAAAAGATATACATACAGATAAGTTACACACATAAAAACCCATTTCACCCAAAGTAACCGAACTGAGATATACATAGAGCCACATCAAACTACTAGAAGTTTGCAATATACATTATTATGTATATGTAGCTGCCAATAACTTCGTCGACTCTAAATATTCCTACTATACCTAAGATATCCCTGAGGGGCTTGTGGCTAAGTAATAACCGCCGCACAGGTCGATCGATCACGTTGAGTTACACTTGCCGCGGTTGGTCTTCGATGGACCATCTTTATACATATATACTAACCTTCATGTCTCTAAAAGCAAGTTAAACCGTTGGTCCATGGTTGGTCCCAACTGTCATTTGTGGATCTTTGACAGTCATTACAGGTCGTCAGAAGCCCGAAAGTCTGACAACCAGTCTACCAAGGGGTATCATTTTACCCAGTAACTAGGTTGTGGAGGTCAGATAGTCAATCGCTCATTCGGTATTCAGCTGCATCTGGTTAAACTGAAAGCCGTCCCCAACATATTTGGGAATAGGCTAGGTAGATGATGATGACCTAAGACCAATAAGGACACCACATTAAGGCATCCTAGTGACTATGCAATATAATAAACAATCATAGGGCCGTGATTCGTTAGTAATACAACTTGCGCTGTAAGAGTTGAAACATCCCCCCTTTGCTCTATAGGAAAACTTCTTCATCTCTTAGCGTATTGATGGCAAAAAGTTCAAAAATCTTAAGTCCAAAATTCAGCAGGCAAATGTAGGAAAACTGCCCCACGCTGTTAGACGTGTTAGTTACAGATGGGAATGAGTTCATTGATTTAAAATGTTCTACCAACAAGTATACATACATTGATTTGTTACTCAAAAATCCTCAATATAGATACCTATGTATGTCAATGGTTGCTACCACCATGTGTCAACATTAAACATTAATTAGCCACTAATTATTCGGATCGATATATAAACTAGGCAAATTTGGTCAGCAGTTCATTGCAATGTTAGAGCTTTGTTAGGTAAGTTATCGCATATTTTGGGTTTCCGGATATACATCGACGCACAATCAGTTACTACATTGATCACATGGAGTTCATGATTCTGAGTAAAATTCTGTTAAAATTTTTCGAAGGTTAGTAAAAAAAAAAAATTTGCTGTGCTTATTTATACATTTTGACCGCGTAGATATTGTACTTTTTGATGAAACAGCTGTTTTTTTTTTATGATGACCAATTTCTACACTAGGGTTCTAGAATCATGTGCTGAATTCATGGTAACAGTTTGTGCGTCGATGTCCTTGCCATCCTGTATATCCATTTTCATATGATTTCTCCTGGAATTTAAACTTGGCCTGTAACTGTAATAATAGAAATAGCATTCCTGATTGTTTTTAAATCGTATCTTTTAGCAAGTCTTTGTAGCTTGTGGCTAAGTAATAACAGCCGCACAGTTCGATTGATCAGGTTAAGCTACGCTTTCCGCTGTTAGTCCGTGGATGGGTGGCAATCTTTACACACCAAGACTCCTGCGTGTCTCAGACAGCTGTCGTTTGTGGATCTTTGACAGTTGTTACGATAGAACCCAGAAAGTCTGACAACCAGTCTGACCAAGTATTAACTAGTAACTGGGCTATGGAGGTCAGATAAGCAGTCGCTCCATGTAAAATACTGGTAGTCAGTTGCATCCAGTTAGACTGGTAGCCGACCCCAACATAGTTGGGAAAAGGCTAGGCAGATAATGATCTTTTTAGCAAGCGGGTTCTGAATTGGAGATTTTGTATTACATATTTTCTATCTCTTTGCAGAATACCAAGTACAAAATGAAATTCATCATTGCCATCGCCTTTTTCGCCATTAGCGTTAATGCTCTGCGCCGGTTTGATGCGAGTGAAAGTAAGTTCATCGATTTGACTATTTTTAGTATAGTATAGACAAAACCGAATATTTCATTTCATAATCAACATCATAACATCACGCCTATACACCTCGAACGGGTTGGCAGGGGAGTATATGCACATATGTTATGTTACCAGTTTTATGTACGGTAAGCCTATACATATACACAAATCTAGATTCTGGATTTTCAAAAAGAGAAACCGAAAACCATTTTGCCCTGTATCCTGTATCCATCTACATCGCCATCGAACTACGCATCACACTGACGTCACGCAAAAACCTGCATCGCGCAAACAAAGTTTATCGTGCTACTAGCATATGTACAACGTCCCGACATCAATCGTCGGGCAGTTGTCCACCCGTCTGGTCGGAGTCTCGGAGGATTGTCTCTTTTCTATAGAGGATGAGTGAACTTTACACCCTGTTCCTCATACCTCTATCCTCCTCGATCTAGCGATTGTAAACAATCTAGGTACCCACGCTCTGCATTCACGCTGGCGACCACAAGATCAACCGTCAAGTCACTGTCTTCAATAAAGACCATTGCATTTTGAAACATCAAAAGTGCCAAATTTAAACATATTCTGACGAACTGTAAGTTATTTGTTTTCAGTTGACTTCAAAAATGAACGTTCGGTGAGCAGCTACATGAAAATCATTATGCAGGATGTGAGCCAGTCTATCAAGGAAGCTGGTATGGATCCTCTGTATATTGAGAAACAAGATCGTAATTACACACTGCCTGTACCTGTGTGAGTATAAGTTGAAAAAGTTAAACTAAGCAGGTCTGTTAACCGCTACCACCGAAATCCTGCTAAGAAGCATATTTTGTACAAATAGAAATGCCATATTCTAGTGAGACTGACCTCTGAGTTTGTTTCGGCCTTTCTTCTCAGAATAGTCAGATAGGAAACGCCGACCTCATTTGCTTTAAAAAATTGATTGACTTGTAAAAGTATTAGTACAAATCAACTTTCAGAAATAAATCCATTTATCATATACATATATACTAAATAGTGTATTGCCTATTTGAACATTGCAAGCTCTTAAGAATGTCTACCTTTTTCTTTTTCAGGATCTTCAACAGCGCCTACTTCATTGAAGAGTTGTTGAGCAATGGCATGAGCAACATTGTGGTGAACAGCGCCAATTACAGCATCATCTCATCCCGTCTGAACTTTGACATTGAACTACCTCTAATTGATGGCAGTGTTGGTAAGTGAAATTGAGTTGTTGAATTAATCATTAATATTAACCATGCCATATTTTATTTCTGCGCCTTTCGATCAAAGTTAATCTATGTATTTGGTTGAATCGTGTTATATTGCCAAAAGGTTTCTAAATTCTAATTATATATTTTTTTTAACTTGCAGGTACCGCTTCAACGGAGACCACTGTGTTTGGAAAAACTTTCAAAATGAATTCCTCTGGAAAGTAAGACCTTTTGTCTTAAACTTCTATCGTCAATGTAAAAAAAAAGAATATAGAAGTATGAGAAACGGTATAAAGTTCACTCATACTCTAAGGGAGAATCTTCCGACCAGACGGGTGACCTGGTGGGCAACTGCGATTGAAGTCGGAATATTTTATTTATTATGATAGTTGCGCGGTAAACTCTGCTTGCGCGATACAGGATTTTGCGTGACACAGGATTTTGCGTGACATCAGGTCTAAAAAAATGGCGATGTAAAATCAGCGGAATTGAAAAAAAAAACAGAAATTTGTTGCTTTTTTGTTGCTAATTAGTTGCTAAAAAAATAATTTTTTTGCTCCAACCGATCGCAAAAAATCGGCAATAGCGCTAACTTTTCATTAAGATAGCGTGGAAATCACAGGATGTGGACTTATCGATCAAGCGAATAGGGGTCAATTTGTTGCTAAAAGATGCTAAGAAGAAAGAAATTAAAAAAAATAAAAATTGTTTTTTTTTTAATTATGCCAAAATAAATAATGTCCACGCCAGCTTAACTCTCGAGTTTTCCACGGAAAAACTATAGCAAAAATTTGTTGCTGCACATACTGCAGCGTGTTTTAGCAGAGAGAGACAGCAACAAAATAAAAACCGGAAGTCAAGACAAGTTGGAGATCGTTGTACAAAAAAACCGGTCACGCTAGCTTAACTAATAAATATATTATATCTGTGGCCTGGTGCTAAAAGGGCCAAAGTACGTTTTTGTGAGAAACGAGATTGTAATGCCAGTTTATTGTAAAAGTATGATATTTTTTTGTGCTAAAAGGGCGTTAGTGTATTAACAATCTTTCAAAAGTTACTATGTAAAAAAGGCCAATGTAGTTTGCGCTTTCATACAGTTAACTAAAAAAAAGTAAATGATAAAAGGGCTGCAGTATACTTAAGCCGATAAGAAATTATTATTTTTCACTTTCCTAGTAATAGATTAAGAACTAAAACGATCAAAGTTAACATTAGCCCTTTTTGTGATATAAGTTTAGTTTGCTGCTTTATTTATATTAAAGCAAAATAGACCAATGTTTACATTGGTCCATTTTGCACTAAGTCAGTAATATTTTTACTATAATATCCAAATGTTAAAAAGACCAAAGATAACTTTGGTCATATTTGCACCCAAGTGATGAATAAAAAATTAAAATTTCATCTCTGTTAAACAGGCATCAGATTACATTGGCCTTTCTTACGTGAAACGAAACGACGTTTTGGCTGTTTATTCTGTGGTCCTGCGTGTCAAACGCCAGTCACAGCCAACGTTTATTTGTCAAACTAGCCGCCAATATTCAATGTACTCTGTGCTAGCCGCGTTAATTTGACTTTTAGTGTTTAAAAATATTGCTTTCTATCTAAGATTGAATTATAATCTTTTCTTTTGTTGTGTACTTGATAATAATTGTTTCTTACCATGAATCAACCGAAAAGATTGTTTAAAGATAACCGAAGTGCGAAAATGTTGCAATTACTTACTCGTGTTGAAGCTACTGACGAAGAAGAATCTGATGATAACGGTAAGATTTGAGTTTTTTGTCCTGCCTTACTTTTTTACGTAAAATTATGTTGAATTACAAGTTATATTGTAAATTGTAGCTCAATCTGTGCAAGAACATCATGCCGAAGATAAATCGTTCTCGCCATTAAACACAGCATCATCAGCAAAAGATCAGCAGAGTTATGGTGATAGTCTTGAAATAAATCGGCAACAAGTGGATCCAGCAGCAAGTTCAAGTATCGAAGGTTTGTAAAATACTTATCAGTCTTCATGAATGGAAAATAGCTATTATAAATTCACTTTATCTGACTTAAGGATCAGGTGTTTATTATTGGTTTGGGTTTTAGATTGTAGTTGCTTAAATGAGTGTACCTAATTAATGTGTATTTTAAATTGTAGGTTGTCCTTCTGAGCAAGGATGTAATATGGAAGAGCAATCAATTGTGTCACATTCTAGTGAGCTGAATGATGGTAAGTTTCTATAAATTGTATTTTTTTATTATCGGGATTGGACAAGTTTTATTTTTGTATTTTTTTATGCTAATGATTGTAGGCATGCCTAAATATTCTGGACTCCAATCACAATTCCCCAGTTCAGCCACTGTTCTACGGAACAGGAAGGATGTTCAAATGATGTACAATCTAATAATTGATTTGTATAACTTCTTTTTAATTTACAGGTGTTCTACAAGAATTACAAAACCGAAGCATTTTACTAGAGTTATCTTGTGACAGTTCGGATGAATATATACCTGATTCTTATGAGTCTAGCAGTTCTTCATCAGATAATGAAGAACCTCCAGCTGCCAGTACTGAAAGTTTGTCTTATCATTTGAATAATGTCTCAAATATTGCCTCTGCTGTTGCTGTTCCTGAGAGTCCAAATCAATTGAGTAGAAAAAGAAAAAGGAATCCTAAATTTTGGAGAAGAAATGTTAGAAAGGAGAATAGGACTCATGGCAGAAGCTATACATCATGCAAAGGCACCATAAAACCGGCTAAACAACTTGGGCCTTCCTGCAATTGCAAGAAAAAATGTGCTGATAAGTTTCCTGAATACCTGAGACAAAAGATATTTGACGAGTTGTATGATTTAACTGCAGAAAGTCAATCACAGTATATAGCAAGCTTGATTGAAGAATTTTCAAAAAATTCGACTAAGGTTGTCAATGGGTTGAGTAGACGCCAATGGACCCGAAAATACTTCTTCACTAATCAAAGTGAAACTAGAACTGAAGTATGTCAAACTATGTTCCTTAGTACATTATCATTATCATTGAAAAAAGTAAGAGTAATTGTTGAGAAAAAAAGGAACTCAGAGGTAGGAATACTTTCTGAAGATCAGCGAGGAAGGCACCAAAAACAGAAAAGAATTAGCGAGGCCAGTAAGATGGAAGTAAAAGAGCATATTAAAATGTTTCCAGCTTATGAAAGCCACTATTCTAGGTCTCATACCCAAAAAAAATATTTAAATGGTGATCTTTCTATTGCATTGATGTATCGCTTGTATGTCACACATTGTAATGAAAATGGACAAACCCCCGTTAAAGAGAGCTACTACAGGAAAGTTTTTGTGGAAGAGTTTAATTTGACATTTAAAAAACCGAAAAATGACACTTGTGGAAAATGTGACAAATTTAAATTGCAGTTGGAAGTGGAGCCTAACTTAGAAAAGAAACAAGAAATTGAGGCAGAAAGATACGAACATGAAAAGCTGTATGAGTCTTCATATGCTGAGAAAAGAAGAGACAATGAAAAAGCTAAAGTAAATGACAAAGTTATAACACTGTCTTTTGACTTACAGAAGTGTCTTCCAACACCTTATTTAACAGCAGGGTTCAGTTTTTACAAGCGACAATTATGGACCCTGAACTTAACAATTTATAGAGTATCACAATCATCAGCTAATGCATATTGTTTATTATGGGATGAAACAATTGCTGGTAGAGGAGGACAAGAAATAGCTTCTTGTTTATATCACCATCTGAACACCCTGCCTAATAAACTAGACGAAATTAACATGTATAGTGACAGCTGCCCAGGACAGAATCGAAATATTTATGTTGCTATTATGATCATGTATTTTATAGAAAACTCTATCAACTCGCCAAGCATTATAAACCTTAAGTTTTTAGAACCAGGCCACACACATATGGAAGCAGACACTATACATGCTTCTATAGAAAAAGCTAAAAAAAAAACTGCAATGAAAATAGAATTACCAAAAGACTGGGCAAACCTAATCAGAACAGTCCATAGGAACCCAAAAATAAATGTTGTAGAAATGCAACAGTCACAGTTCTACAACTTCCAAAAACTGCTCACTACACAATACGTACACCGAAAGATAAATTCAGTGAAAGAAAAGGTCAATTGGAATAAAATAAAATGGATACAGTGTAGAAAAGTAGATCCAGGGGTATTATACTACAAATACTCATTTGATGAGAGTGAAGAATTATTCAAAGTGCTAAGTTTAAAAAGAAACCGAAATATGACACGTTCACAATCAGAAGATACTGCACCAGTAGCACCTCTCATGCCCCTAAATCAAAGACCTATTAAACTCCCTGCACCAAAAGTCAGAGACCTGCAATCATTTCTGGAGTACCTCCAACCATCCAGCCGTCCATTTTATGAGTCTTTGGAGACTGGCCCCGAAGTGGAGGATATTGTGTCATGTTCTGATGAAGAAAATTAAAAATATTGTGATCTCTCCATAATAAAATTTCATAGAAAAACAACATTGGCCTTTTTAATTTTATACATAATTGGGAACTAACATAATAATTATCATCAGTGCTAAAGGGGCTTAAGTTGTTAATATTTTCCAAAATAACATTTTTTTCTTAAACTAGAATTTAATTCATAAATCTACATAAAAACATAAATCAAATAAAAATAAAATATTTTTGCCATACTACAATATAACACCTAAAATAATAACCATGTATGCAGATTCATTGTTATAACGCTCATTACTGAAAATAATGATTATTGATATTGGCCCTATTAGCACCAGGCCACAGATATATTTATTAGTTAAGCTAGCGTGACCGGTAATTATAATAAAATAATTTTTTTAGACCTCGTGACATCAGTGTGGTGCGTAGTAGATGCCGCTACAATAATGTTAAAGGAAGTCTTCTTCTGTCCAGGGTCGAGATCCAACGCATCCGCTTCGTGGGACAGATCCGTATCAATATCAGTCTCATCACCGGAATCACGGTCAGGAGTACAAAGGTCACTTTTACTATGGGAGGAATTCAAGTAAGTTTTCACATATTCATATTACTTTTCAACTCTCGTAGGGGAAAGTGGGGGAATTGAGAACGGCGGCTAATTGGGAATAGCTAGGTAAGTAATACTTTCCCCCGGACTACACCGCTCCGCCCCGTTCAACTGTCGCGGACGCACTGAGGGGGGCTAGACGCGTCTGTTGAACGGGTGCAGAGTGGTGTAGTGCGGGGGAAAGTATTATTTAACCTAGCTATTCCCAATTACCCGCCGTTCTCAATTCCCCCACTGTCCCCTATCGGTTCAAACAATCAATCAATGAAGTGGATTATATTCCACTGCTTGTCATAAGTTCCCCAAGTTGTGCCACAACACCTGCCAATTTATTTTGTAAAAATCACACCCTCTCATGAAGTGAGCTGTCAATAGTGTCAATGACTAGCACCTGATACTAGTGATTGACACTATTAACAATGCAATGACAGCTGACTTCAAATTCACTTCCAAAATAGATCGGCTAGTTTTTCGCTCGTGCACATACAGTCTGTCTCAGCTATTTTTAAAAATATGGGCTAAGATACCTAGAAATTTTCAATTTTCAGTTACATGTTGATTGACTGGAAGGTAACCCCTGCATAGTTGTCCCTTGTCTTTGATAAGACTAAGTTCAGCATCAGACTAGATTAACCGTTGCTGGGTATAGGCAGCGCCAATTGCATGCTTCTGAGTTCTAGTTGAATAAAATCATGGATAATTAATATAATTTATTCTCCTGCTTCTTGTTTTTCAGTCTGACGTGAAGCTGGTCGTCCAAGATAAGGATTTTTCTGACAAATTGAACGAGTTCCTTAGTTCAACAGTGCCAGCTACTTTTAAGGAGTACAGCGTAAGTTAACATTTTCATCTACTTGAAATGTAGGCGTCTAATGATGCACCACCAGTGAACCCTTATTGAAAACCTCAACCCTCCAAATTTTGTTTTTATTAGCAGGCATAGACATGTCATGCAGAGGAATGAGGAAAGTTTTGAGTAATAATGTGAATGGCTATAAGAGCAGGGAGCGATCAAAGAAACGATGGATGGACTGTGTGAAAGATAATATATTATGGATAGAGAGGCGGGTGACTACCGAGATGACGACTAATAGAGTAGTGTGGAAGAAAAAGTTTCACTCACTCTTTCACTCTTTCATCATTCATCATCATTATTTTCAATAATTTTTAATAATGATAGCAGTCAGCATAGGCTGCTGATTCCGAACCCCGAATTAATTTAATTGATCCAGTAAATCAAAATGATTATTCGTTGGTAACTTGAGAAATTATATAATTCCAATAAAACCATCATTTTGTTTTTCAGTCTGAAATCAACGAGCTCTTGGGAATCATGCTAAGGGACTATTTGAATGAGTATTTGAAGCAGAATTAAATTTTTGAAATTCATATCAAAATATTGTGGAATTCAGCTTTTATCGAATACATTGTTGTACAAATGAATGCTCGTTTGTTTGATCGTTATTCTCTGATATTGTTTCTATCTCTCTTATCTAGGATTAAAAATATATTGTAGAGTTTTGCATGTCAAATGCTGATATTGTATTAGGAAAATTTGATACTGACTTTAAGACCAATACCTATTGCAAATAAATGATTATTATAATCCCATTTCTTAGTTTAGATCTTAAACTAATATTATACTATAACAATAATATTAGTATATTATTATTTCCTTTATTTTATTTAAATACTTACTTATAAATTACATTTGTAAATATTTTTATAATATAAAAAAATAGTAGCCCACCGGTATCGGGAACAGGGTCCAAGCTACCAGTGGTCAGGGCTCCAGAGAGAGGAACCTCCTGACAATGCGAGTCGTGTCCAGAAGTACCGCTTCCAGAATCAAGCCCTTGATCCAGCTGCCTAACGAGAGCTTCCTCAGGCGTTGGTGTTAGCTGTCACGACTCTCGGCACAATGATCGCTGAGTCCCACATCCCACATTCGACAACCTCGTGAGCCAAGTCAAGATATTTTGTTTTTCTTGTTTTTTGTTACGCTTTCACGGTAAAAGGATTTGAATGAAATTTGTCACAAGGGTAGAGCGTGACATGGATTAGAACTTAAGATACTTTATATCCCAATATTCCCACGCGATCGAGACTTATGCGAGTAAAACCGCGGGTCGCAGTTAGTCCCTAATCAGTTTCAATATTTTTCAATCCACCAACCTGCGTAATCGTAAAACTATGTTAATTGAAGAAAAATGTAAGCAATTATTAAATCCTTCCTAATCAGTAAGCTTGCAATAATTTAAACTGATTACTTATTAGAGATTAAATACTTATTTGACTATCTAGATACGTTTATCGTAAGTACTTATAAAATTATTATTTTTTAAATATCATATTTATAGTAGATAGTTTTTGTAACAGTGTTATTTGATCGACTGAAAGGTAAGTCAGTTTTATTACGTCAAGACGTTTTTCTTTAACAAAAAAAAATATAAACATCCAAATTGAGCACCGCCTCCTTTTTTGGAGTCGGTTAACAAATGAAGTGTGCTCAAGGCTTTTACAAGGCTTCATATTTTTTCGTGTTTTCGTTAAGCACCATTTACACGATGCAAGTATCTTGTCTGTACCATATTTATTCATTAAACTTATTACAGCGGTGGTGGCCCAGTGGCAACGGCCGCGACTTACGGGTTGTAGGTCGTGGGTTCGAACCCAGGCAGGCGCTTTTCTTTGTGTGAATAATTTCATCGTCACTGCTCTCAAAAGCGAACGCGTTAGCGTTTATAGTTTTTTATTATTATTTTTTTTTTCTCAAAGTATTTATTGTTAATTGTTTTATTTAAATTAATGTGTTATTATCTGCGCATAATGTAGTGCATGCTGTGCTTTTCTGTAAGTGATGAGGCGCTTAGATTTAAGTTTGCAATGTACAAATTATAAAGTAACAGTGTACTCATTGTTGAAAAGCCTAATAAATAAATAAATAAAACGGTGAAAGAAAACATAGTGAGGAAACCGGCATGTTCTAGAACCAAACATTCGAATACATGTGACATCTACCAACACGTACTGGGCCCACGTGGTAGATTACAGCCGGCTTCCTCCCGAAGAGAGGACGCCTGGTGATTCAGCAGTGGGAACATTATAGGCTAATTATGCTCGTTAAGGATTACGGCCCACTCCTTCTCACCGTGAACATTATAGGTTGATTATGTGAGCTTTGCATCAACAATTTTTCACAGTTACATATTTTTCCGTTCCAGAAAATAATTCAAAATGAGAATCGTACTTGGTTTCACTCTCCTCGTTGCGGGCATCTGTGCTTCTGTAGTACCCGAACCGTCGTTCGAACCAGGTAAGTCATGCTTTGAATTTGAATTCTTGATAGTCAAACCGCACGTTTGTTCCCTACCTTGACAGCGTCGCTGTATTTAGTAGCAGTAGTCTGTTTTATTACAAAACAAGGTTAATCTTCAGAGTCAGATTTAAACATCTGAACCATTATTGAAATTTTATTCGGGATACGGTAAAGTTCTTAATACAAAACTGACAACGTAGTACCCGGCTAAAGCTATGCGCAAAAGAGCCACCGGCCACAGCCACCGGTGGCCCAGCTAGAAGCAGTTCACGTGCGTTTTCATACGTTTTGTATTGATTCGTCGTTTCTGTTGTCTTTGGCGGCCACCACAGCCAGCCAACGGTAGTTTGGCGGCCACCACAGCCAGCCACAGGTAGTTGTGGCCGGTGGCTCGTGTGCGCTTACTCTAAGACTAGGCGCAAACGAGTCACCGGCCACAGTCACAGGTAGCCCAACGACAAGCAGCTTACATGCTTTGGATTCGTCGCACACGTGTGACCGGTGGCGGCCACCCGCTACAGCAGTACTCAACACCGCAGCAAGCGGCGACAGACACCAGTAATAGTGGCCGGTGGTTCGTGTGCGCTGACCCTAAGGTGTCAGTTTTGTTCGTAGTTCTTATTCCATATGCTCGATGGAATAAACCACGAAAAACCTTGTTTTGTAATAAGGCCGTATTCGTTTTTGTAATTTAAGAAAAAGAGTTTTTTTTTAGATCAGTAATTTTATGGGATGCATGGAAAAATAAATCATCAGTCATCATACTGATCGACTTTTCTTTTGAAAATTTAATCCTTTTCCAGAAAAAAATACAAATTCTCATAAAAAGTAGACAGACCACAAATGTATGAAATATAGAACAATTTTTTTTTATCATGATTTAAATTTGGGTACCGAATTGAAAGTTGTTCAGTATGGAAATAACCTACAATTATGGCTAAATCCCTAGCCTGTATGATTTCTTCTTTACAAACCATTAAATCAAATGTTCAGATACAGTAGCAACCCGGGACTCCAGATTTATTACCGGACCGATCGAGAATCAGATCATAGAAGCTATTGAGGACATCAGCCAATCAATCAGAGACGAGGGATTGGATCCCTTCCACATAAAGAAGGAGCGTTTTGCCTACGAGCTTCCTGTACCTGTGTAAGTAATTTTTCGTACGTCGATCTATACACTGTTAAATTGTGATCGTTTTAGTCCTTAAGAGGGGTCATTGTACTTATCATTATGAACAACTTTTACTATGGGACCAAGCGTGAAATCGTGAAAAAAAAAACAGTTGATCCATAGATTTATGTTCGTATAACTCGACATAATGTATGGATCAACTGATTTTTTTTTAACGATGAGTACCTAATGACCCCTTTCAAGGATTAAAAGGATCAAAATTTAACGTTGTATAAAACGTTAATCATAAAAACGTCAAAAATATATTATTATAAACGTCAATCTATACTAATATTATAACCTAGCGGACCCGACAGACGTCGTCCTGCTCGAAAAAGCAGCGCCACCTACCGGGTCCATTTGTGTATACAAACCTTGTCCTGACAACTACAAACACAAAAAAAAGGAATTATTCAATTTGGTGCAGTCGATCGGAAGTTAGGCGTGCGCATACATTTCGGTGATTCATATTTATCTATACGAGTATCTAGATTATATATAGATGCGAAGCTGTGTTTGTCTGTATGTCTGTTGTTCCACGCCTAAATAACTAAACCGATCGTTAGGTTTGACAGAAAATTAGTTTGGGATGTAGAAAATAACATAGGCATAATACGTTTTATCCTGGATATTTGTATAAAAAAATATGAAATATTAAATACCCCCAGACGAAGTCGCGGGAAACAGCGAGTGTTATCATTTTGGTTTTTCCTTCAGGACATTAGCATTCTTCCAAATTTTTAGTGGTTGAATAATGGCAATAGACCCGCTTCACTATACAAGCCCATTTTGGCTACGTATAGTTTTGTTATCTGACGAAATGACGAGCGTATTACTTGTGGTAACCAAGTGTACAAACACTGTGTGAATGTGTGCGTGAAGACGAGTGGTGTCATCACATAATACACACACGCACACTTCTGACTTCACCATTGTCTCGGACGGTACCGAGAGCTCCTGCGCTTACACACACATTCACAGCGAATTTGTACACTTGGTAACCACAAGTAAAGCACGTGTCACTTCGAGGTATAAAAATACTACAAGTTATTTTGTTCTCTCTGCTTTGTTATTAATTTCCTGTGAGAGTTTAAAAGAAATACAATTTATTTCTCCCTTTCTCTGAATTTCTTTCTTTATTTCTGCCTATCCTTCGTTCTTTCATTGCGGCGTTAACCATGGTGTAGTCTTTTAATACTTTTCTCCATCATTCCCAGGCTTTTCAACGCAGCTGCTCTGCTGGAGGAGGTGCTCGTTACCGGTGTGAGCGACATCGTGGTCAACTATATGAACTTCAACCTGTTCTTTTCTCGTCTTAACTTCGAGATCGAACTGCCTCACATCCATTTTTCTACCCGTAAGTTTATCACACCAAACAGTAATTCAAAGTTTTTTTTTTTCTGAATGGTCCAGCTCTTGATCTCGATCATGCCTGATGGAAAGCGATGGATGAGGTTGACGATGGAACGAGCGTGCCCAGAAGATGCCTGCTCACTCTTGCTTTGAAGGCAGACGGGTTAAATGTGGGAGGGAACACTGATTCGGCATAGAGTTCCTCACTTTCCACAGTTTATGGCGCACTAGGTGGCACGTCGCATAATTAGCCAATAATGTTCCCACTGCCGGGACACAGACCTCCTCTCTTCGAGAAGGAAGTGGGCTGTAATCTATCACGCGGGCCCAGTGCGGGTTGAAAGATGTCACATTTCTTAAAATTTTTGTTTCTAAGACATGCCGGTTTCCTCAAGATGTTTTCTTTCACAAACACACCAACAAAACAAAAACAAAACAAACAACAAAACAAAGCAAAATATTTTTTTTTTAAATTAATTAATTTTAAAAATTAAATGCCCCTAAGGGCTGTTCATTTTTAAAAACAATTAATACCACTTTCTGACCCCTCCTCCCCCTACGTAAGAAAAAATAAGACTCGGTTGTAGCCCCTCCCCCCCTTTCACTCTCACGTGAGATAGTAGATCTACCAAAATTGATGTAGTATAAATAAAAAGAAAATCTTATAATTTAAATATTCAAGTTTTCACTTCTGCCGGCACTCCCGGAGTGCAACCCGTTTTTATATTGACATATGTATCTCTTTTTTTTTTCTTTAGCCTATATTGTATCCCACGGCAGTGCAACGGCCTCCCCTTTTTCCTTCCAAACCTTTCTGTCTTGAACGATCTCTGGCCATGTTGGCCCTGCAAATGTCCTTAGATCGTCACGCCACCTTCGCCGTGGTCTACCTCGATGGCGGAGGGTCCTCTTCATATTTATTTACATATAAAATAAAAGTACTTAAATGCAAATATGGTTAGAAATGGTGCGATGCGTGCTGTTACTAATTGTCTGAGACCACCTGCATGTGGGACTTGTTCTGACTTTGTCTTGACTTGTTTAATGATAGCTTAAGTGTGTAGGTCTTGGTCGTAACTGATTTTTGTATTATAATGTTTCAGGTACAGCTAACGGAGACGTTACCCTCTTCGGGGATAGACTTACTGCTGCAGCTGATGGCAGGTAAGATATCGTAGACAACTACAACAAACAGCAAAAGAACAAAAAAAAAAATGTAAACAACACATCGAGCTTCAGAGGGAGGGTAAATGGGACAAATTTTATGACATTGTTTGACGGTAGAACATTCTAAAATCAACTTAGGGCTTAGTTTCAATAGACAGATAACTTTTAACTGTGCAATAAAATTTACGTCTGACAGTTTTTGTATGGAAGAAATGTCAAAAATTCAACACTAAACCTCGGATAAAATTATCTGGCGTTGGAAAAATCAGCCCTTTTATTTCTTTTAAAATAATTTATTCTGAGATAGAGTAGGTAATGTACCTATAATTATACAAATTGGCAGGGACCTCGACGGGCAACCTGTTACCCCCATGGATTCAGTACATTATTCTAGACCCCCCAGCGTTGAAAGTTTTCGTAGGTAATTAAAAAAAAATAGGTGTTCCATACATTTTGACCGCGTAGCTATTGCACTTTTGTAGGAAACAGCAGATTTTTTTTAAATAACCGAAGATAAATTTCCAGGAGTATGTACTGAATCCATGGTAGCAGATTTTTGCGTCGATGTCCGTACCACCCAGTATGAATGAAGGCTCCGGCAGACATTTGCGGCGCGACTCTAGTAAGACAGTTTCTATGGAAACTGATGGACTAGAGTCGCGTCGCATGATCGCGTCACGCCTGTCTACGGGGACCTTGAATGACTTGCACAATCAAAAGCGTGCTGTCAACATACAGTAGTTTGTGTTGTCACATAAAACCTCTTTATTATTTTATCTCATACGTCTTAATTGATGTTTCAATAAAATATGCGATTAACTACTGATTGTAATATCGGACCAGATAACTCTGATTTCGAGGTAAAAGTACTGATAATATTTCTTTTGATGACGGACACTAATAAGCCTCAAGGTTTTTTATAATCTAGATGTTAATTTATTAGCACTAATCTGTGAACTGTTTTAAAAAACATAAGAAAGTATACACGATGCTTGTTGTGGGAGAAAATTTTGGTCACATTACAAAATATCGTAGTAGGTACTTCGTCCATTTTGGTTTGTTGTGACTCTACAGCGGAAGTACAGTGGACTTTATCTTCCCAGCCTAAGCACTAGGAAGTGGTGAAGGGCGGGAGTTTTGTCTTATCTAATTTTGACGTTCGAAAAGTGCTGACTCTCAGCCTAATTTGAATAAATTACTTTTGACTTCGATTTTAACACTTGTAATGTACTGTAATTTATGTAGTTATGTAGTTATAAATTACCTCTATTAAAAATGACACAATTCGATTCTGTAAAAACGACTTTCATAATGTGCATTAATTCAGTTACACATTGTATTATGATGTAAACGATATAGAATTAAGTATTTAAACTTAGTGCAAAATTAAATAACTACAATGATTCGCTTAACTTTCTCAACATATTTTAAACGCATAATCTCAGTGTACTAATTACTTGTTTAACACATTCGTTAGATTAGATTAGGCAGGAATTCACTGTGATCATTGATAATGATTTTCAAGGCGACACATACCTAACAAAATAATATATAACATACATGTATTTGCAACTCTGCAAGGATCTTTTGACGTGTGGTAATAATCGGAACTAACGCGGCCATCTTTATTTTTCAATACCTACAATTTCACAAATGCCCTGTCAATGTCATGTAAGCGGTATAGTGGTATCTACAACGCCACATGCGAACAATGCGTCATACTGACGTCACGCAAATCCTGCATCTCGCAAGCACAGTTTACCGCGCAATGAGCATACATAAAACTTCCCGACATCAACCGTTGGGTACTTGCCCGCCAGACACAACACCCGTCTGGTCCCAGGATCCTCCCTTTTCTATGGAGGATGAGTGAACTTTACACCCTGTTCCTCATGCCTCTATAGCGTTAAATTATCCTTGTAGAACAGGATAGCAGTGTTAAGGCTGGATTTACATTACTGTGTTGTGTCGTGTCGTGTCGCCTTCAGACGCAGTTTTAGCCAATCAAAACTCGTTGTGATTTTACCTAGTCGTACAGAAACGTTTGATTGGTGTATTCCGTGTCACGACACAACACAACACAGTAATGTGCCGGTGGCTTTAATAATCTCAGATAATTTACATTCCATCGCCACTTAATCATCTACTTTAGTAAAATGTATTCTAAGTTGATGTATGAGTGACCATTTGTAACAAAAAGCTCGTAATAAGTTTTTGGTTGCAAAGGAGTTTGAACTTTGTTAAGTATGACATTCAGTTTGTTGTTTCATATCTTGAAAATTATCTCAAATTCTTAATTAAAATATAGCATGCATATAGTTGGCGCGTGTTTTAGGGTTCCGTAGTTCACGTCTCGCGTGGTGGCGTGGTGGACACGTGGGCCCTGCCCTACGCTCTCACTCACAGAGTGGGAGGCCTGTGTTCCAGCAGTGGAAACTGGAATTATGGGCTGATTGTGCTTATTAATGTCTTACATTTCTTCCAGAGTGAATGTCCGTCGCACGGTCATCCTGGGCGTGGTCCGCGTTAACATCGGGATCATCTCTGGCGTTTCAATCAGAGACGTCACCATTGACTTCAATCTTGGGCACATTACCGTAAGTTTCTTAGCAGCGAAGTCAGGGGAATTCATTGCTTAGCACATTGAGACTGTCCACATAGATTGTCCGTATATTCAAATCATAACTGGGAATATTTTGACAGATGTATAAAATTTTATATAACTGTCAAAAATGCCCAGTTGCCCAGCAATAACACGGCAAATTGACGCAGTGTGTCAATTTGCTTAACTATTAATTTCGCTGACAGTACATAGTACAATGGTTTATTTTCAAAGTAAAGTAAGTTTTTACTAAGGTAAACTTGCCTGAATTGCATGTGAACAATTTTCTTACTATTTGCATTTTCATAAAAAGTAAAATATGTAATAATATTTTACATAAAAAAACCGTTATCAATGGCAACTAGCCAAACCCTCTACAGTACTCTTCTACGCTAGATTAATTTGAAATGTTTTTCTCTTACAGTCCAACATCAGGCTAGCCATCCAGGGTATCAACTACTCTGAAGATATAAACAATTTCATCAGCCAAACGGTCCCAGCTACCCTCCAAGAGTACAGCGTAAGTCATTGTTTGGAATAAAATTATTAAATAATATCAATGAATTCTATAATATTAATGAATTAAATAATATCAATGAATTAAATAATACCAATGAATTAAATAATACCAATGAATTAAATAATATCAATGAAATAAATAATAGGTATCAATGAATTAAATAATATCAATGAAATAAATAATATCAATGAATTAAATAATATGAATATTGAGAAGTGGTGGCCCAGTGGTAACGACCCCGACTTACGAGTTGTCGGTCGTGGGTTCAAACCCAAGCAGGCGCTTTACTTTGTGTAAATAATTTTATCACCACTGCTCTCAAAGCGGTGAAGGAAAACATCGTGAGGAAACCGGCATGTCCTAGAACCAAAATTCGTTGACATGTGACATCTACCAACCCGCACTGGGCTCGCGTGGTAGATTACAGGCCACTCCCTCTCACAGAGTGCAGTGTGTTCCCAGCAGTGGGCACATTATAGGCTGATTATGCAATATCAATATTTAATATTTAACGCAACGCTTTTATAAGGCGCACTGGATTTTTAAGTCTGAGAATCCAATAGAACGCATGCCAACGCGTCAAAAAAACACTGTTGTATTTTCTACTCCAACTTTTCAAATCCATTGCGCGAAAAACGTCGCCCTTGGGTATGAGCCCTCCTGGAAAACAGGCGTAGGTAGTATTATATAAAAAATCAGTTTTTTTTTTTTAATCAATTAGTCGTTCCCGAATCATTTATTTGACCTTGTATTTAATCGATCCCCAAATAATTCCCATTTGGATTTCAAATAAATATTTATTGATTCTCTAATATAATAAATGCGCCTCTTTTTGTGAGCCTCAAAAAATTTCCATTTTTTTAGCCTACATTGTGTCCCACTGCTGGGCAACAAAGGCCTCCCCATTTTCATTCCTTCCAAATTTCCATTTTTAGAAACTAAAAAAGTTTGAAGAGGCTCATTTAATTTTCATTTAAAGAAACGTACACCACTGGAAGCACATTCAGTTTTATAGGCTCATTTCTTGAAAAAAGCGTACTTACACCTATTTAGATCAATTAGTTTTAAAAATGAATATTTCCCATTTCTTTGTTGATGTTGTTCATAAAATATCTGTACCTATAAATAATGTGTAATTTAAACCAATCTATTTTTTTCAGGCTGAGGTCAACGAACTCATCGAAATTATTCTTTTGGATATCATCAACGAAAACATCGATTTCTGATTCTGTTAATTTTATGCTTGTACAATGTACACGTCTAGGATATTAATTGCTAAAACTAAACGTTATTAAATAATGCTAAACTTATTACTGTAGTATTTTTTGTGTACCACTATTTTAATATTACTTTTTAGGGTTCCGTACCTACCTCAAAAGGAAAAACGGAACCCTTATAAGATCACTTTGTTGTCCGTCAGCCAAGAATCAAACTTCTAAGGGCCGGCGCCCACTAGCGGCACGGAACGGCAAGGGATTTTTATGCGACGAATAGAAATATAACTTAGGTGTATGATAATAAAATTTAAATTTCATTGTCATACTTTTAAGTTATATTTTCTATTAGTCGCATAAAAATCCCTAGCCGTGCCGTGCCGCTAGTGGGCGCCGGCCCTAAGTCAACGCAATCAAAAGATGCGGGCTTATATGTCCTGAAATCAAAACTATAGGGTACTTCAAGTTGACCTAGAGTCATGAAATTTGGCAAAAAGCAATGTCATATAGTAAAGGAAAAAAACCGAAAACGTAGAAAATGTGTAGTTACATTACAAAAAAAATTAAAACTATTTATGTACATACCTATTATTGGATAGTGTATTACAATATTTAATTAGGTAATCTTCTTTAGTATAAAAATGAATCGCTGAATTTGTTGCTAAGCGCAAATCTCGAGAACAGCTGAACCGATTTCGTTAATTCTCTTTTTAGAATATTCCTTGAAGTACGAGGATGGTTCTTACGCAGCGAAAAATTTAAAAAGGATGCTTTTTATCCCGATATTCCCTCGGGATCGAAACTTATGCGGGTGAAACCGCGAGGCGCAGCTAGTTTAATATAAAAACCAGCTGTTAATATGTTTGATTGAAGTACAATTCGAGAAATTGGTAATTATTTTTTTTCGAAATTTCTGTGGACGAAAATATTTAATTTACTGACCTATTTGTAATACCTTCTTATCGACAAATACTCCATACAAACATGTATGTTTTCTACCAATTAAAATGAATGAAAAAGTGTACCTACGTGTATGACCAGAGGGGCAATTCTCGTAATTTTAACGTTTAAAACGTTCAGTCTGATCTCAGTCTCAATCTGTCAAAAATATGTCTAATTTCCCTACATTTTTGACAAGTTTTTGACATTGATTGTCGCTGAGATGAGATTGTGACTAGATTTTGAACGTTTTAAATTACGAGAATTGGCCTTCTGATTTATGAACGTAAACGAGGCAAAAGGAGTATGTAAGGATTGTAGCAGGTGACGTTCTGCAGTTTCTGCCTACTCCCATAAAAAGTAGTCGTGAATTTACGTACATAAAATATAAATTAGATGTTTTCTTTAAAAAAAACACGGTATACATTTATTAACATACTCCCCTGTTCATACCCTACACGTTAGATGAAAAACAAACCATTGTTTTAAATGAAAAGTAAGCCTATAATATTCGGAGAAACTTCCCCGGGCCATAATGTGAAAAGTGTCCCATGGTTTGTGGGCCATAATATCGTGTCCTGGGTGTCCAGACAGGTGCACGTTACAGGAACTAATGGCCGCTGGTGATGGCGTCAAACATGTAGCCGAATAGGGTAGTTTCCTGGGTAAAATAATAATAATATCATTTATTTCGGACAATGTCCATATTTGGTTAGTAAAAACAAATTGCTTAAAGACTAATAGGTATGTTAGTAAAAACAATAATACAATAATTAACAATTAACCAACGAATAATGTTAGAATGCTATCGACACGCTAAGAAGGTGACGTGAAAAGTCAACAATGGGAACATTGTATTAATGACAAGATAAAATTAATCGTTTCTCATATTTTATAAAGTTGTAGTAAAGAGATAAATTAAAAAGCCAATGTGGATTGGTTCTACAAAGACTTTATTTAAAAAGTCCGTGGTGACATCTACAAAGCGACATGCGAACACATTACGCTGACGTCACGCAAAAGCTGCATCGCGCAAGCAGAGTTTACCGCGCGACTAGCATATATACAACGCCCCAACATCAATCGCCCGGCAGTAGCCCATCAGACGCCACACCCGTCTGGTCAAGAATCCTCCCTTTTCTATAGAGGACGAGGAACTTTACGCTCCGTTCCTCACACTTCTATAAATCTTATACAATTGAAGAATAACTTGACTGTTATTGTGATTCAAAAACATTTGAACGTACAGTTTTTTCAATATTTGGCACAGGCTTCTTTGGTTAGACCAGAGCACTAAAGTAAAGTTTACAATTTTGCTCGAATTATTTATCTGCGTAAGTGTAACGAAACGTTATTGCACTGCGTTATTGAAACGTTTGCATACACTGTCATCGCTAGCGATCAATGACGGGGAGATAGAATCGTAGTACTCCCTTATTTAATACCTACTAGGGTTAAATCCATTTATTGAATGAAATGTTTATATTGTGTACCTTCAGGGAGTGTCTGTGTACCAGTTTTTATTTAGATAGCATTTGTAATGAGTATTTACTTGTGAACGGAGCTTAGCTAGTGCATTGTGAGACATTCGTAATTAATAAAGGTAAGTGCGTGAAAGAATAAAAATATAATTATCCTGTACGTTGTAAAATTAAAAACTATTTAAGTAATTACATATTAGATAAAAAAAAATTAAAGAATGTTTCATAAAAAAAATTACAAAAAGTTTTATAGGAGTTTTTATAGGTGTTCTTATTATGTCGTTACTTAATTAGGCAAATTAATCTGCCTAGCCCTTTCCCAAATGTCGGGGTCGGCTTCCAGTCTAACCGGATGCAGCTGAAAACCCGTTACGACTGTCAAAAATCTACGAATAACACCGGGAGCAACAGCTTCACGTGCTTTCCGAGGCAGGGAGAGGTCTCGATATGTTATTGATGGTCACCCATCCACGAACCGACCGCGGCAAGCGTAGCTTAACTTTCGCAGGAGGTTTTGTAGGTGTTCTTACTATGTCGTTAGTTAATTAGGCTAATTAATCTGCCTAGCCCTTTCCCAAATGTCGGGGTCGGCTTCCAGTCTAACCGGATGCAGCTGAAAACCCGTAACGACTGTCAAAAATCTACGAATAGCACCGGGAGCAACAGCTTCACGTGCTTTCCGAGGCAGGGAGGGGTCTCGATATGTTCTTGATGGTCACCCATCCACGAACCGACCGCGGCAAGCGTAGCTTAATTTTCGCAGGAGGTTTTGTAGGTGTTCTTATTATGTCGTTACTTAAGTACGCTAATCAATCTGCCTAGCCAATTTTCCCAACTATGTTGGGGTCGGTTTCCAGTCTAACCGCATGCAGCTGAAAACCCGTAATGACTGTCAAAAATCTACGAATAACACCGGGAGCAACAGATAACGTGCTTTCCGAGGAGGGAGGGGTCACAATATATGTTATGGATGGTCACCCATCCACGAACCCACCGCGGCAAGCGTAGCTTAACTTTAAATCTACCCATGCGGCTGTTATTATTTAGCTGCTGGTGTTAAATCTAATTACGTGGTTTTGTAAGAATCATAGAGGAAATAATACTTTATTATAATCAACATTGTGAGCACGCACGACGACTCTTCAAGCTATTATTTATCCAGTATTAGCTGACTTCTCTTTATACAAAAAGTCTATACAATGCGATGTCAGCTAAAATTGTAATGGACAATGCTCATGGATGTATGTAATCCCGTACCATATGCTGCATCAAAGTCAAACTTTGTTTTTTATAGACTACACTTATCATATTACGTCCTACAAAAGTTCTTGTTGTAAACAAAACCCGGGTTTCGGAGTTTAAAAAAAAAATCGAAATAACCTGAAAACTGGGTACTTTATTTTGTTTGACAACACAAACGTCCATTATTGCTCTAAAAAATTATAATCGTTTAAATAAAAAATATATTCTATTTTATTCTAGTTATTTTTAATTAATGTAGAATAATTGGCAAAATATATTTTTTTTAAATGTTTTTTGAAAGACGCCGTGATCATGACACTTTCAAAATTCAAGGTTATTTAATAATATCATTTGAAACGGAACGTCATGTAGGGAATAAAACAATATCCAACTTTTACACTTTATAACTTTAAAATAAATTCCCTGTTCAAAAATGAAATCCCCGACGCGTAATGCCGTAAAAAAATATGAAAATAATTACTATAATATTTTGATCTTGATGCATGAGACTTTTTGGTACTTACGTCATTTAGTCATTGTCCTTTGTAGCTTGATGTGACCTACCTATAGTTTAGGTTAACACAGTATCGTACTCCATTCAATTCTCAATTCTTTACTGCGTATGTATTTATTTGGTAGGAAAATAATTATATTAGTCACAATTATGGACCCGGTCGAGTACTATTGCTCTGTCCAACTGCTCGTGTAGCATGACCAATTCTATCTCTATTCTACCAAGAAAAAAAAGTTCCTGCCTGGGTTCGAACTCACGACCTACAACCGATCACGGCCGTTACCACTGGGCGACCACTGCTCTCCCTCGCCCTATAATTATATGTCATTTCACGTCACTTATTTCGTTATGTAATTTTGTTTTTAAAAGTGCTCCCACACGGCAGTTATACAACGTTAGAGAATATTGCATAACATTTGTTGTCTAACTTTTTTTAACAAATTGTAACAAAAGTTATAAATTGTTAGTGATGTTATACAACTTCATGTAACTTCATTCTTACAACAACAACATAACATTGTTAACATGTTGTAGCAGAAAATCCTGCCTATCAATACATAATAAAATTATAATATACAAGCATATTCTTATGCCAATTTGGACGTATGGCATCCAACTTTGGGGCTGTACTAAACGAAGTAACGTTAAAATAATCCAATAATTCCAAAATAAAGTACTCAGGGATGCTGTAAATGCTCCATGGTACATTAGAAATGACGACCTCCACCGTGACCTTAAAATGGAACTCGTCACCACCATCATTCAAAAATTTGCTGAAGCCCACGAACACAGACTTCACCGACATGTGAATGTCGAGGCAATTCAGCTGCTAGACAACACGGATATAGTGCGTAGGCTAAAGAGAACTAAACCATTTGAGTTAGTGTAGTATTAAATAGTGAATGAATAATAGTGCGGTGCTAATGGTGCTATACATGTAACACATGAACAAAGTGTTTTATCAATTATCAGACCCTAAGAAAGTGCTACGAAACTGTGTAAAAGTGCATATTGACACTATTCTTAGTTATAACATAATCTATCTCGTAAAATATTAAGTTAGAGTTAAATTGCTTATTAGTCTGTTAGGCTAGATTGTAATCCATTACTAAGAACTTTAGTTCTTATTAATAAAGAAAAAAAAAAAAAAATGTTGTAGCAAAATGTTACACACTGTTATAAAATGTTATCGTGCTACACAATGCTTTATAACGTTATATAACTGCTGGGTGGGAGTACCTTAAGAGCTAACATAAATGCCAGAGATTAAAGCCATGCAATAACATGTTTCAGGGCTGAGAAATGGGGCATTTGTTCTCTAAACCAGTTAATTCGTGGGTATTACAGCACTTGAGGTCACTGTACAAAGACGGAATCGCCCACTACAAACTGAACGATTTTGAAGGGGAGTTCCCATTGAGTTCATTTCTTGGGTAAGTAAGAAACGTAAATGAAACGACTTTGTATTGGTGCTTGTAGAAGATAATTGGACTTTTAGGGATGATTTCCACCAAACGGCTCACATTGCATCGGATCGGAAAGGATACGAACGCATGCGTCGACAGCCGACCGCGTCCGGCAGAATGTCGAGGCATACGATAGGCTCCGTACCGTCCGTCGCTTGCGAACGTATCCGTTTCTGCGCCTAGTCAAATAGTTTCATTCCTACCGTGTTGACGTGTTCTAATGCCAAAAGGATTCGATCGGATACGACGACAGGCGAACGGAGCCGATCGCGTCGCAGCATACTTTCGGCTACGATGGCGTGTCGTGGAAGACGCCCGCCTGCTGTGCGCGGCTAGATAATATAGACTTTAAATTCTGTGTACACGATTTAATAACGTTTAAAGATTGTAAAATCCTTTCCGATCCGATGCGATGCGAGCCGTTTGGTGGAAATCATCCTTAATTTTATGACAGAAAGGTACGACTTGTATTGCGTATGGTGTACAGTCACCTTCATCATCATTAAGCTGAAAGACATCAGGGTCTACTGGCACTGCTTGACAAAAATCAACCTCCTATATTCGCCATAAAGACCAGTCTTGCGCTTCCCGCGTCCAGCGGATTTCATTTCATTCATAGTTTCACCACAGAATAACTATGTATAGTTAGTTGTGTGTATAGTTTCACCTGTACTTGAAAATATTAAAACGAGTTTGATTTTCGAGTATTGATTAATTATTTTTTTACCCCCTTTTATAATAAACCCGGTATAGTTATTTTTATTTTATTTTTTATTGAGAGGAACGGCAAACAGTTACGTACATTTTAAGGACTTAGAACTATGTAGTTTAACAAAATAGCAATTTAGTTATAAAGTAACCCACAACGCTGTCCACAAGTAGGCATAGAAGTTTAAAAAACAAATATATATATATATAAATATATATAATTTGTTCAAAATTAAAGTAAAAAGATAACAACATTATACAATATTTCTAAATTAAGGAGTATACTATGTTATAACTGTTAACTTTATGATATATTAACAGGACCTAGTCAAATACAAATTATACGAGTAATGGCGTGTATCGGTTGGGCTTCTAATAGTTTTACACGCAATATTCACAAAAAATGGTTTTTTGGAGAGTTCAGCACCCTAACTGCGTAACACACAACCAATCTCAATCTGAATCATTTTGAAGGATATTGCTAACCCATTGCTTCATATGTTCAAAAAATGTGTCATGTGTCTGCTCAACAACGTAAATAACGCAATGAATGTTGTTGAACTGTCAAAATGAAACCGATTCCGATTGATCGTGTGTTACGCAATTAGGGTGCAGAATCATTTTGAAGGATATTATTAATTAATTGCTTCATATGTTCGAAAAAATTGTTTAGTCAACAAAGTAAATAACGCAATGAATAGAATATTATAGAATACTCTTTATCGTACACCATACAAATAATGAATGAATGAATGAATGTTGTTGAGCTGTAAAAATGAAAGCCATTGCTTTTGTTAGTGTCGCGTGTGTACACGTCATCGGTCGAGGTCAGCGTGTAGTCGGATAGACCGCAGCCTAAGTTTGGCATAACTTTAGGTACTTCGGGTTTATTAATAAGCGGGTAACTTGCAGAATCCTACTAATATTATAAAGCGCAGGCCACACCGCCAGCTAGTGGGCGGGCGGGCTAGGCGGGCGAACATTTTTTCATACTTCGGTAGCTTATCTCTGTAGTTCGCGGTGTGAACCCAAGTATGAAAAAAGGTGAAACGATGCCTCGCTCGGCTCGCCCGCCCGCCCGCCAGCTGGCGGTGTGGCCTGCGCTTTAACGTGAAAGTTTGTATGGATGGATGGATGTTTGTTATTCTTTCACGCAAGAACTACCGAACGGATTTGGATGAAATTTGGCACACAGTTAGTTTATAACCATGATTAACACATTACTTTTATCCCGATGTTACCATGGGATCGAAACTTATGCGTGTGGAACCGCGGGGCTCAGCTAAAAAAAAAACGTGTATTTTGAGGTCCAATAACGTATTTGCTTACATTTGCAGACGCGAGAATGCTCCAACATGCCACATGTTTATGACAAACTGTACCGTACTTTGCCGGGATTTGCAGTTTGACGGTCAACCTCTTCGAATGAAATCTTCTAAGATTACTATTACAATTGGTATGTATCATTTTATGTGTTTCATTTCGGGTCATCATCATCATCTGCCAAGACTTTTCCCAAGTATGTTAGGGTCGGTTGAATACCACTATTTTATATGGAGCGACTGCCCATCTGACCTCAACAACCCAGTTACTGGGTAAAACGATAGGTACGCCTGGGTAAGACTGGTTGTCAGATTTTCGGGTTTCTGACTACCCTACGGTTACGAATCATAAAAGCACGTCCGGACTGTGTCCCAACTATTTCATCGTAAGGCCGCGTCGTAACTATAGCGAACGTTGAGCGAACACGCGTCTGTCGCGTTCATTTTGTTCGGCGAACCAGAACGCGTCGCGCCGTCCGAGAGCGCTTTCAAGTTTTCCTAACAAATGAGCGACTTGAACGCGACGATCTCGTATTGTCATGACCGATCGCTTGGGTTAGTACACAGTGTCAGCCTTTTTCCAGTTGAATACAAGTATTTTACATGGAGCGACTGGCTATCTGACCACCAGAACTGAGTTACCTACTGCGCAACACGATATCCTTGGTAAGACTGGATGTCAAACTTTCGGGCTTCTGATAACCTGTTACGATTGTATGAATCTGGTTGCTTTCCACACCACGGAGTCTTGGCATGAAACTGATGGACACCTTCCACGGACCGACCTCGGCCACCGTAGCTCAACCTATGTCCCAACTCATCTACCTCGCCTTTTCCCAACTATATTGGGCTTGGCTTCCAGTCTAACCGGATACAGCTGAATACCAATATTTTACATGGAGCGACAGCCTATCTGACCTCCAAAACCCAGTTCCTGGGTAATACGATACCCCTTGGTAAGACTGGTTGTCAGACTTTCGGGCTTCTGACGACCCGTAATGGCTTAACGTGCTTGCCGAGGCACGGAGCGGTCTTGGTATTTGAAGATGGTCACCCATCCACGGACCAACCGCGGCAAGCGTAGCTTAACCTGATCGATCGACCGTGCGGCTGTTATTACTTAGCCCTACGTCCCAACTATTTATATACATATATTCATGGATTTTTTTTTTGTTTTCAGGAAGACTAATCTTGAGATGTGATGATCTTGGTTATAACGTTCGTATCAAGGGAAGGTAAATTCTCAATTGATTTTTGTAACGCCTTAAAAATCAGTTTTTCGCAAAAAACTCAATTTTAACTTTCGAGTACTAATGATCTTATCTGTATAAAATTATTAAACGAACAAAGTATTGTAAGTATACAGAGTGGCAGTGACATCGACGCGCAACCTTGTGTACCATGGATTCAGTACATTATTCTGAACCTGGTACATTTTGACTGCGTATTGCACTTTACTATGAAACAGCTGATTTTTTTTGATAACCGACGAAAGATTTCTACGCCTGGGGGTTCAGAATCATCTGCTGAAGTCATGGTTTCAGTTTGCGCGTCGATGTCCTCGCCAGCCTGTATAAATATTATTTTGTACATAATTTGCTGTTATATTATCTATTAATTTCTAAAAAAATATGATTTTATTTTTTAGATTTACATTTTTTGACGTCCTCATCAAAGCTTCATTTAATATAACTTTTGAACATGGCATCAAAGTCGCAGATATTAATGCAGAGACTACAGTGAAGAAAATAAAGGTAAATTATTTCTTAGGTTGAAGCCATCTTGCATTCGCAAAAAAAGTAACTTACAATTTTATTTTATTTCGGTAAGACAACACTTACACAAAATTACGCGCACATACACACACACATAAACTCACTCTTGTATTGTCTCCAATACAAGAGAGAGTGAGAGAGTGAGAGTGAGTGTGTGTGTGAGTTTTATGTGTGTGTGTGCGGATGATCTGAAACAGGAAAAACTGAGAAGTTTTTCCTGTTTCAGATCATCCGTTTATATGCATCTTTTTGCATGTGTTATCCTCACATGATCAGCGATCTCGGCTTAATAATATGGAAATTAAGGGAGTCCCCCTGAAGAAGGATGAGAATTTATTCTCAATCGTAGACGTCATCGGCCGCAAAATCAACTACAGCTGTCCTAAGGCCCAGATTAACTATATCTCGAGGGTACCTATACATAACTCCAAGGAGAAATTAGTGATAGTGAGCTTTCTTAATAGGTATATAAAGGAGGACTTTATTGCGGCTGCGCGTGCCGACAAGGATCTGTCCACCTCTGATATCGGTTTCCAAGGAGCACCTCAACGTATTTACGTCAATGACCATCTAAGCGTTGAATCCAAAAAACTCTTGAATAAAACAAAAACCACTGCTAAAGAAAAACGCTATGAGTTTGTATGGGTGAAACATGGTAAAATTCATGTGCGCAAGGATGTTGACTGCAAAACGTTTATAATTAGAAGGGAAACGGATTTAAACAAAATTGTTTAACACGCTACCTTAACATGCACATAAATAGTTGCTTTTTTCTAATATTATGTTTTAATTTTAAAATCTATCAAAGTTTGCAATTTGAATGTTCCTTAGTTTATTATTGTAAAAGGATTATCACCTCGGCATCACTGATAAGCTTCTATTGTATTCGTTATCGCGCTGCTTGTTTTGAAGATCTAACACTTAATTTCTTAACTATCTCGCTTGTACACACGCGTGTGATGTATAGGTGCTTGCTTGCTCGCTCAGTTGTGTCCTGCCTGACATCGTATGATCTAAACCAGTGGTTCTCAAACTTTTTTGGTGACGGAACCCTTTTGGGAAGCAAAATACTTGATGGAACCCTACAATAAAACAATAGTTTTTAAAAGTGTATTCTTTATTAATAAGCATAATAAAATTACAATGTAACAGTTACTAATTATTACTTACTTTACCACATGGCAAGTACAATAATAGAAGATATTAAAAAAGAAAAAAATCTAACTAATGGGAGGTATGAAACTGTTTTTTATTTTTCATCAATTGGTTGATATCAGGTTTGATAGAAGACAGTTGAAGTCTCATATCAGGTTCGGCGTCCAGTCTATTGCGATATTTTGTTTTCGTGGCTGCATAGGTTGAGAATCCTGTTTCGCACAAATATGTTGTTGGGAACGGGAGAAGAATATTCAGAGCCATTTTGCCAAGCATTGGATATTCATCACGGATTCTGCACCAAAAATCGTTGAGAGGCGTCGTTTTGAACAGTGACTCCATACTTGTGTCTGATGACATTTCTAAAAGAGATTCATATATCTCGTTTGACATACTTTCGGGCTTTTCCAAGTTAGGTAAAAAAGGATTATGAATCCATGAATTCAGTTTCATTTTTGTATTCTGTTCTTCGGGAAAATACTTTTCAAAAGATGCGCGCATCGATCTGAGATATTGGACCAATTCTCCAAACACATCATTTTGAAACATTTCTGAGTCGTTATCGCTAACAAACTCACTGAGTGACGTAAAGCTTTCTATTTCTTTCTTACCAACGCAAATAATCCAAAAATCTAATTTTCTTTTGAAGGCAGTTATTTTGTTATAGGCCTGAAACACTGTTGTCTGTTTACCTTGCAATGATAAATTCAATTCGTTCAGTTTTTGAAAGATATCCGCCATAAAAGACAATCGGAACAACCAAGTTTTATCATACAAACGGTCCTTCAAATTAAAAGAAGTATCTGCTGAAAGAAACATTTGTAACTCGGCTCTAAGTTCAAATAGCCTTGTTAAAGTTTTACCTCGAGACAGCCATCGCACTTCTGTATGGAGCAGCAGTGTTTTATGTTTGCTGCCATAATCTTCACACAATAATGAGAACAATCGGGATTGTAGTGGTCGTGATTTGATAAAATTAATTATTTTTACCGCTTCATCCATAACTAATTTTAGATTTGACGGCATTTGCTTCATCGCAAGTGCTTGTCTATGCAGAATACAATGGCTGGAACTACAATTAGGCGCTTTATTTTTTATTCGTGACACTGCTCCTGCTGTTTTACCTGTCATCGCCTTGGCCCCATCTGTACAAATGTCAATGCAATTGTTCCAACTGATATTATTTTCTTCAAAAAATATATTTATTTTATTAAAAATTTCTTCCCCGGTAGTGTTTGTGAGCAGCGGTGAACACATAAGCATGTCTTCTTTAAAAGAACTTTCATATGGATATCTCACGATAACCAGCAAGATAGCCAAACCAGCGACATCAGTTGACTCGTCCATTTGCAAGGCGAATCGTGTTTTTTGTAGACGTGTAACTAGTTCTTGTTTGACGTAGCTTGCCAGATCATGGATTCGCCGTGAAACAGTATCGTTTGATAGCGGCACAGTAGAAAGATGCTTTGCAGATTTTTCATCGAGCATACATTTTGTTATGTCTAATACACATGGCTTTATTAAATTCTCAGCGATAGTGTGCGCTTCACCTGCTTGTGCAATGCGATAGCTAACTAAATATGATGCCTCCGTGGCCTTTTCGTTGATAGTTTGTGTTACATGCATCATATTTTTTTGACTTTCCAATAACTGATCTTTTTTACGAACAAAAAATTCTTTATTCTTGTCTTTAGACTCGGGGTGCACAGTTTCTAAATGTCGGCGCAATTTGGCAGGTGCCATGGAACTATTAGGAAGCAGTTTACTACATAGCATGCAGAGAGGTGAGCCGTTGGAATCAACAAATCCGAAACTGATATATGATTCATCATACTTCCTTTTTTTCGTCTTTGAAACCGTCGAGCTTGACGTCGCGGCATCATCGTCTGGATCGGTGATTGCTATATTCTCCGTGCGTACTGCTTTTGAACATTCAGCGTCATTAGAAGATGTTGTTGCAACACGCTTAACACCTTTAAGCCAACGTTCCATTCTTCTTTATTTATAATGTTACACGTCAGGATAGTGGGGTCTAAATAATGCACAATCGTTACTGCGTATAAGAGACTAAGTTTAGTACAATGAAGAAATGTATAAAACTGAGACAACGAATACAGCAGGCAGTAGAACAATGAACACTAGTTTCTCGCTAGCAAGCTTATAAGTAGGTAGGCAGGAACTTATCGCTCCGAACGCTAATTGTCAACTGACTGACGAGGCGCGACACGCGATCGCCGCTTTTATACTTAGTCCTAGACTCGATCTCGAATATTCTCGAAAATACTCGAGTCGGCGCCTTTGATAAACAAAAAGCAAAAATAAAAAGAGAAATATAAAAATTACGTTGTAAACAATCTCGACTTTATTTTTTTAAGTTAGAGTCGAAAGTCGCTTGTTGACAACTATAGCGTCTAATACAGAGGCGGCTTTTATCAAAGGGACTGCGCGCTCACAAGTATACCTACAAGTATACATGTTGATACCAAAGTTATGAGATATTGTACCAGTTATTGTAACACATGTTTATACAAATACAAATAAATAAATAAATATACATACGCGCGGCCGCGGTGTCAAAACGTTCGACCAGAGAGAGGTGTTTTGATTTTTTTTCTAAATTCTTGAGGAACCCCTACAGAGGTATCGCGGAACCCTAGGGTTCCGCGGAACACACTTAGAGTATAGCTGATCTAAACATTCTAACTAACTTAACTTATTTTTACCTACCTTACAAATATTTAGTTCTGTTATGCGTAATTAATGTTTATGCCGACCAATACACTTGTATTGGTTTATTTTGGTATATTGGTGCTTATACAACTATTGTTATATCTATTATAAATGACTGATAATAGTGGACAGTGTCTAACTGTTTTTTACCAAAATGTGCGGGGACTGCGAACAAAAGCAGATTCATTTTATCGTCAGGTCTCATTGAATTCTTACGATGTTATTGTTTTAACGGAGACGTGGCTAATGGATGGTATGTTAAGCTCAGAGTTGTTTGATGATCGATATATAGTGTGGCGCCGTGACCGGGATTATGCTATCACTGGACAAACGCGAGGTGGTGGTGTACTTATCGCGACGCGCAGGGAGCTACCTGTTACTCCGCAACCGCTCCTTCACTCCTCGGCGGAGGATCTCTGGATCAACATAAGACTTAAAAAACGGAACTCACGAGATTACGTAAAGCTTTATATTTGCGTTGTTTATTTGTGTAAACAAAACAAAGGATTTTCGTTTTCATATCAACTCAATAACTTTCTGACTAATTTGAACCGTGCAGCTTTGAATTATACCTCCGATGTGTTTTTAGTTTTAGGTGATTTTAATATGAGTGGTATCTCGTGGGCTCCTTCTTATAACAATTCGCTAGTCCCAGTTAATCCCGCCACTAGTGACCAATGTATGCTCGCAGATGAGTTATGTACGCTGGATTTTGGACAATACAACGGAGTGGTCAACAGGTATGGAAAAGTGTTGGATTTAGTCCTCTCAAATAAATTAGCCAGTGTTAGCGAGTGTATTGACCCTCTAGTGACTATTGATCCCTATCATCCCGCTTTGTTAATAAGCATTGACATCTTCGAAATACCTCCTCTTGACCATGCACCGCGGTTACGATATATCTATAGTAAAGGAGATTTTGAGTCTATAAACAACGAGATTGTTGCCGTTAATTGGGAGCGTGAGTTCTCATTCCGGTCTTTGGATGACTCAGTTACGTACTTTATGGACATAATTAAAAATTTACAAATAATAATAATAAAATAATAATAATAAAACTTTATTGTTCAGAAAAGGCAGTACAATATTTGAATAGCACTAGCCTTCACACTAGGATTCCCTGTGTCGTGAAGACTAGTCTCCTTCGTCTATCAAGATTATTAGGTACATGGTAGGTAGGCTTCATACATAGCATCGGTCGGTATGATTTCTGAGGCGACAATAATCGGGTGCTTTTCCAAACAAATACTAATTATAAAATATAAAAATGTAGTTAACTTATATGTGTGTTAAATTTAAACTTGTATAGTGTGTTGTTTACGTGTGGTGTGGGTGTGTGATGAATGAGTGAGTTAAGGTGGGTTTAGACCAATCGAAGACCGAGCCAGAGCAAGAGTAAGAGTACTCCTCCCGCCATCCCTATCATTTTTAGAGGCCAACAAAAAGAACACTCCCACTCCTTTTAGACTGAGGAAATCCGACAGTGGGGACAGAATAAGCATTAGTTCGTTTGGTCCAACAAGATAGGTTTATACCGCAAAAGCTTATACGTAATAAAACATACCCTATCTGGTACAGTACATCGCTCATCAGAACCATTAAGGAAAAGTATAAATACTTTAAAAAATTTAAGACTTACGGAAATAAAGCTGACGAGTTAACTTTTAAATGCTTGCGTGAAAGAGTTAGGACTATGGAAGCCTCATGTTATAAATGTTACCTCAATCAAACGGAAAAATCAATTAAAAACAATCCTAAGCATTTTTGGACCTTTGTTAAAAATCGCTACAACTCCAATGCTATTCCTAACACATTCAATTACAAAGATGAATTATTGCTCACAGGTGATTCTATTTGTGAGGCTTTTTCTTCTTATTTTCTCTCTACCTTCCTTGAATCTACCTCAAATAATAATCCCAATTCAGCCTCTGTTCTTCCCTCTAGCACAACTATATCCTCGTCTGACATTTGTCACATAGAAGTAAAGACCGATGTAGTAACTGATTTACTCTGCAATTTGGATCCATCAAAAGGTGCTGGCCCTGATAAAATATCTTCTAAATTTCTCATTGAATGTGCGTCTTCCATAGCCCTACCTATTTCAATCTTGTTCTCCAACTCTTTATCTCAAGGTGTTGTTCCCAGAGTGTGGAAATCCGCGTTTATTACACCCGTACATAAGAAGGGGTCCAAAACTGAAATCACTAATTATAGGCCGATATCCAAACTGTGCATTGTAGCTAAGATATTTGAGAGAATTATCTATAACCAGTTATACCCCGCGCTTGCTAATTCGTTCAGCTCTTTCCAGCATGGTTTTTTAAGGGGACGGTCCACCGCTTCGAATCTTGTCTTGTTTAATGACTTCATTACCGAGGCTATGGATGATGGCGGGCAAGTCGATGTGGTTTACACTGATTATAGCAAAGCATTTGATCGGATCGACCATGACACCCTAATTAATAAGCTAAACCACATGGGCATTCGTGGAGACCTCCTGAGGTGGTTCTCATCTTATATTGACAATAGGTCGCAAGCAGTAGTGCTCAATAATTTTATGTCTGGATGGGTATCCGTGCCCAGCGGAGTACCTCAGGGTTCGTTGCTCGGTCCCTTCTTATTTGTGGTATATGTAAACGACATCGATCAATGCCTGCATTCGTCCCAATTACTATGCTTTGCTGATGACATGAAAATTTTCATCAAGATTTCATCGCTTGATGATGGGTCAGCACTTCAGGCTGACTTATATCGGCTTGAGGAGTACTGTCGGGCTAACAAACTCGATCTCAATCCATCAAAGTGTTCAGTGATCACCTATACTAGGAAACGTGCTATCCTGGCCACCACCTATACTTTAGCGGGCCAAACCTTGCCTAGGTGCGATACTATTCGTGACTTAGGCGTCCACCAAGATAGTAATTTAGTTTTTGACACACACATTGACGCCATCGTCAAAAAAGCCTCCAAATTGCTTGGGTTTATAATGCGTCTGTCTAAGTGCTTTACAGATGCTAAAACACTTAAAATATTGTATTGCACTTTTGTTAGAAGTCAGCTAGAGTATGCATCTCAGCTATGGAACCCACGTTACCATAAGTACATTGACCGCATTGAGAATATCCAAAGGCGTTTCATAAAATATCTTTGTTTCCATCAAAAGATTCCATACCATTCAATCGATTACCTCCGACTCTGTAAAAAGTATCATTTATTACCACTCGAAGATCGACGTGAGATTGCTGACTTTTTATTCCTGCTAAAAATCTTTAACAGTAATATTGACAGTCCTGAGTTATTATCAAAGTTTTATTTCAATGTTCCAAACAAAACATTTCGATTTATACAACCCTTACGTGTACCTCACAGTTTCACGAATTATAGGCAGAACAGTTATATTGTGCGTGCAAGCAAAAATTGTAATAAAATATGTAAACAACACGATTTGGATCTCTTTACAACCAGTGTGACCTCAGCTAGAAGGTGCTTAAGCCTCAATTTTTTTAAATAGCTGCAGTGCTTTTTAGTTATTGTATTTTTTCCTATTTTTTTTTTTAATCTCAATTTTGAGTTGCGAACACAAATGGTTATTTTACTAGTTTGAACTATTAAATATAGTATACTATAGCAATATGTTACTGCTTGTATGTGCACAACACAAATTTTATTATAAGTCTAAACGCGAAGACTTGTAATTGGCTTTCTGTCGACTATTGTTTCCTATTTTTAGTTTGTTTTTTTTTAGCTGTAAGTCTTCCATGCTGTAATAAATAAATAAATAAATAAATGTATTTTGGGCTAATATGTAGGTATTATTGTCTGTCTGGCGCTGTGTGCCGAGCCACAGGACTCATCCCAGTAAAAAAAAGAAGGCTAGGTGAAGTCGGTGTTTCCTAACCGACTCCTCTGAGAAGAAACACCGACACAAACTACTCAGAAATCATAGTTTGTTTTAAAGTCCAGACATCACTTAGTCAGTTTATATAAGGACTATATAGATTAGTGTCTGAGATGGTCTTTTGAGGAAACAACTACACAGATTTATGTGGACTTATCCAGTCAGTGCACGCATTTGTCAGTCTGTGAATGTATAATATTATAGGCCGACCGCTTGCCTGAGGTAGCTGCGCGGTGCGGGAGGGGTGGTAGTTGTCACAAGTTGACGAATCACTGATGTCTCGCATCACGTCACCACACCCCTCCCGCACCGCACTGCTACCTCAGGCAACATCTCAGTTAGGCGGTTGGCATATAGCGGATTATCTTAATGCGAATAAAATGTCTATTGGTGCTATTGCTCAACTGAAGGCGAATACAACACGTATTGACGTTACTGCATAAGACATATTTCCACAAATGTTAGAACTATAATTGATTTTACATTGTTTGCGACGTTTGTGAGTTATTCGTTCCACTAGTTGCCATAGCACAATACCTTCTTAATTACCTATAGTCAGTATAATTTTTTTGAATGTGGTCGGGCCGTATGACCTCCCGTCCTAACCAAAGCGATCGGTCGCGCGATAACGCAACTGTCGCGTTCATGTGTCACTCATTTGTTCGGAAAACTGGAAGGCGTTACCACGCGTTGAGCTTCGCCAAATAAAATGAATGTGACAGTCGCGTGATCTCGCAATGATCGCACTTGTTAGGACGCGGCCTGATACATTTAACGTATGTCTGTATCCAGAGCTTTCGTAACAGGTAAAACCTGTTACGTATCAAACGCCCTGTAACTTTTGGGGGAATAGCAAGTTTATATACAACCTAAACATTTTTATTTAATACTAGCGACCCGCCCCTGCTTTGCTCGGTTTTTAAGACTTGACAAAACCTTGAGATATCTCTTTTATGTCAGTTTAATATGAATGTGTTGTACACTTCATAGAAATATACGTAAACCTTCCGGAATAAATTCTCTAACCCCAAGTCCGCACTGACGTAAAAATATCACGGCGGGATTTTATCGCACACTGAATTTTCAACTCTCGGTGTTAAGCCGAGCGTTGAGAATTCAACAGAGCGTATCCCAGCGTGTCAGAGCAACACACTGTTAGGTGCGCGAAAAAAATCGCTGCGGGAGAACGCGCTCGGCGAACTTGGGCTAAGTGATGGTAAAAACCGCATCAAAATCCGTTGTGTAGTTTAGAAGATCAACGCCGACACACATACAGACACGAAAATCGACTTTAATTTATGATATGTATAGATATGTAGTGGTATCTACAACGCCACATACGAACAACGCGTCATACTGATGTCACGCAAAATCCTGCATCTCGCAAACAGAGTTTACCGCGCAACTAGCATATACATATACAACGGCCCGACATGAATCATTGGGCAGTAGCCCGCCAGACACAAGACCCGTCTGGTCCGAGGATCTTCCCTTTTCTATGGAGTATGAGTGAACTTTACATCCTGTTCCTCATAGCTCTATAGATATAAATAGTTATAGATGTTTTGTTGTTTCAGACTCAAATTAGATTCGGCGTCAACGGCACCGACCATTCAAATTTGGCAAATACTTTCCTGACTATTGACAACCCACAAGTAGCCAGTAAAATGCTGGTAAGCATAGAAATAAACTATATTAATATCTCTAACTTTTCAGACTCTATTTTGTTTTATTTGTTAGGGCCGGTTGTTTCAAACGGTTGGTTAACGTAACATACGTACTTCAAACAATAACGATTACGTGCTCGTTATTATTTGATGTACGGCAAGGACATTTCATTTTGACAGTTCAACAATATTCATTACGTTATTTGCGTTGTTGGGCAAACAAATTTTTCGAACATGCGAAGCAATGGATTAGCAATATCCTTCAAAATTATTCAGATTGTGTTTAATAAGTGTGTTACGTAACTAGGGTGGTGGTTACTTAACTCTTTTGATGACTCTACCTACCTAATATAAGAAGAGTCCTTGTGTTCGCATACCAACACGTTTTCATAATTATTTTGACTTTTAGTTCGAAGATTTTTAATAGGTACTTACCTGCTTCTTTTTGTTTCAGAATGCCGTTTTTTTGATTATGAAAGAAGATATAAAAGAACTTTTGGACCGAAATATTAAAGAAGCGGCTAGGCAATACGGTTTATAGCCTGTTTAACACAACGTGGTCTCAAATATAACAGTTGTAAATACCCTTGACACTTTCAAGGGCACTACACGGCTATAATAGCCGTCATAATTATAAAAATTATCTCGTTTACTGCCCCGGAACCTGGTTGTTTACTCTCCATGTCCATCAACGAAGATACGGGCCCGTCCGAATATAGTCCGACAAAACAAGTGCCAAATTATTATTTTCGTTCGAGCACTTACACTTCCGGAGTAGGGAAAACTGTCAAACCGTGCAGTAATTCATTATCAGGTCGGGTCGCGAACTAATCTTATTTCTGTAAGTGATATTTCCCGCAATCAGTATCACTAATTTAATAAATAATGTTTTAATATTATTCTAAAAAATCAGTGTATATAGTGTATCAGTGTATTTGTATTATGATTATAACATGAATTTTCTCCCAAGTAGCACTGCCATGTCATAAAAAAGTATTGTAGATGTCTTCGAGACAATAAACTAAATTCTAGGCTATTGTCTTGGTTAAAACGATACAACACTCAAGATATTAATACCTATTATAGAAAGTGGCGCCGATTCCCTTATGCATATCCATTTCATTAAAAAAAGGACAGAAGATAAATATTAGTTTAGTCCTGTCTAGGGGGTATCTTAATTTGACAGGACTTAACTAATATTTTATCTTCTGTCCTTTTCTTAGTGAAATAGAAAGAAAAATATGCACTGAACTTTAATTTAGTTTAGTTTATGAACAAGAGAATCGGCGCCAGTGTTGTTTTGTCTAATCTTACAGATTAAATTCAAACGCACAATAGTTTATCGTGTCAAATGAACAGACCTTTTTATAAAACCGATGGGCTTCAGAAACCACAAAGTAATTATTTAATATTAGCAAAAAAATATTTTTTTTTAAATCCCAATCAATATAATTATTTTGTGTTACATTTCGTGATACGTTGTAAAATTGTGTTAAATAAAATAGAGCCTAAAATGCTGAAAAACGAAATAACTAATATTATGTTGATATTTTAACATACCTAGCTCAAAATGGCATTAAATGTATATTATTTAAACTAAGTACGAGTACAATATGGTATTAGTTAGTCAGAGTTAGGAACGAATTAAGTGATTTGACTTCTTATAGATTTAAGTCGACCTCATCATTCAATTAAGTAGATACTAAGCATTTCTTTAAAATATCTGTGTTCAGAAAATATACAGGGTGGCAGGGACATCGACGCGCAAACTGTAACTATGGATTCAGCACATGAGTTTAGACCATAGAGTCGAAATTTTTCGCCGGTTATTAAAAAAAAATATTGCTGTTCAGTACATTTTTGCAGCGTAGGTTTTGCACTTTTCTATGAAACAGAAGATTTTTTTTTATAAATGCTTTTTTTTGCATATGCTTTAGTATACTTAAGATTTATTTTAAACTAAATGGAATTTGAAATTCCAAGTCAACTTAAGCAGCCCTGAAGACCGCATTTGAAAAACTATTTTCAATTCTAGGACGACTTGAATTTATAAATACACTCTATAGCAAAGTTTATCTTGGCCAAATTAAAGTTAAGATATAGACTAAAGATATTTAAATAAGTAGAATTATACAATGTGAAGTAGTTTGTTCAAAAGCGTTTACTGAATTGATTTCTGTCATTTTTAATAAGGGTAATTTTTTATCCCAAAAATAATCAAAACTTCGTAAATTACAGTTACACTTGGACGAAGTACCTACTACGCAAGACCCTTATTCGTGTGCGACTGTGTGTGTGCGTAGATTTGTAATGTGACCACAATTTTCTCCTACAATCAGTATGACTAATTTAATAAATAAACAATATTTAATTCATTATAGTAAAAAAAGAATTGTACATAATTATTATGACATAATATTCTAGTTGAGGTATTTGGTGGTGTGCGCTAATTACGGAACGTGCTGTACATGCAAGATGGGTCCCAAAAGGACGATACATGAAATATGTAATAGTGCAATTTGTGAGAGTTCGATATCTTTCTTTAAACTTTTATTTTTATTCAGCCATTTCTGTCCCACTGCAGGGCAAAGGCCTCCCTTCCCTCCTTCCACTTATCCCTATCCACTGCTGTCAAACGCCAATTTTTGTGGAAAGAGTCTAGCTCGTCCCGCCATCTAATTCTGGGCCTGCCGCGTTGTCGTTTGCTGCTGTTTGGGACCCATTGTGTGGTTACTTTACCCCATAGCTCTTCCGGCATGCGACAGATGTGACCAGCCCAGTTCCATTTTAGCTTGGCAGCCGTGTGACCTACATCGGTAATTTGAGTTTTAGAACGCAGTATCGAGTTCCTTATACGATCAGAAAGTTTAACTCCAAGGATACTGCGCTCCATTGCTCGCTGACAGACCCCGAGTGCGGTCTTTTGACGATTGGTTAGTGACCATATCTTTAAACTGCGATAGTTTTATTATAATAAATGCGTACAAATTTTATTTATTAAAATGAATAATGCATACTACTGTAGTGACATCTATACAACTAAGTACAGACGCCAGCACATCAAGCAACTACAATCTGTCAAATTTCTTTAAAAGATTTTCAACTTTATCGCTAAAGCATTAACGTTCAAGGTTCATTGGGAAAATTTGACAGTTTCGGGTAGCGTGACCTGCTGCCGTCTGTACATAATTTACTACTACGTAGCCTAAAATCGTCAAGTAATCTCATTAGCTGTTGATAATTAAGTCAAACAATAACAATAGTTAATTAATGACAATTTGTTAGCTAATTTTTGTATAGGTTTTCGTTGAAAAAATGTCTCCTACCAAATGTGTGTGTATGTGTGTGTACCTCCTAATGTGACCTACATTCATATTATTGTCTTAGCTAATTTTAATGTAAATAAAGATCCTTTATTAACTACGAATTTGTTTTAATTAACGTTTTAGTCTTAACTATAAATTGACCAATGATACCCAAAGTTCGACTGGCAGCGACTGTCGAGGACATGAAGTTGTTGTTTTGCATCCTCGTCAAATTTCAGGAGGCTGTTATGAAAGACATAAATAATCAAATAAAATTACGATCCCTGGTAAATAATGAATACTTGTTTTTTTAGTTATTTAAGTTTGACCGTATTTCAGAATACATCACTTTCAAAGAACAGCACCCTAATTGCGTAACATACGATCAATCGGAATCAGTTTCATTTTGACAGTTCAACAACATTCATTGCGTTATTTACGTGAGCAGACAAATTTTTCGAACTTGTGAAGCATTGGATTAGCAATTTGCTTCAAATTATTCAGATTCTGATTGATTGTGTGTTACGCAATTGGGGTGCAGAATCGTGTTATGGTATCGTATAAGCGGCCGCGTTTTTATGTGTGTGTAAAAGGGCAGTTGCAGTGCGGTCTCACACAGGCCGCGTTTTAAAACGTTTTGAAAATAAGTAAAAAAAAAATACCTACTTATTTTATTATTGGATAGTGTCGAGAATCAGTAGCATAGTTACCTCCTTGAATTTGACGGGGATGCAAAACGACACCTTGTATAAGTATTCATTTGACAGCAGGGACTGTTTCATCAGTTACAAGCCCATTTAATAGACAAATAAAAAAAAAAAAAATTTGATAAGCACTTAAATGTACAGAGGCGGCCTATATTTCTATTAACCGGGCCAAAATCCAGAATCCGGCTGCAATTTTACTGGAAGAGAGAAAATAATTTATTTGACACAGGTTAAGGCACACAATATACGCACAAAAAATCAGAAAAACCAAACTCAATTATAATATAACAGAATTGTGTGTCTCAAAGCTGCGCCAAATAGGCACTTCATCATCATCATCATTTCAGCCGAAAGACGTCCACAGTTGGACATAGTCCTCCAAGCACCGCTACTTCAACTGGTTCTGTGCTTCCCGAATCCAGCGGATTCCTGCGATCTTCACAAGGTCATCGCTCCACTTTGTGGGTGGCCTTCCAAAGCTACGTCTTCCGGTACGCGGCAATAGGCACAATTCAGCATAAATGCTAGACAATTAAGGCCTGCGCAGACGACGGACTTTTCTCCGCGGCGGAGAAAAAAGTACGTTCCTTAAGTACTACTTAAGGAGCGTACTTTTAATCCCTCGTTTGCGTTAGTCGATACAGTTGTAAGCGATCTATTTTAGCGGACAAAAAAGTCCGCGGACAAAAATCCGTCGTCTGCGCAGGCTATTAGTGCCTGACGCTGGTTTTCAAAATGTTATGAGGGCGGCGGATGTAAATCAGATTAATAGTGTATGTGTGTGTTAATACATAAATACAGCTTGGTGATGAATGTGCGTATCTACCTTATGTTTAAATCTTTCGAAGGCAAATTACCTACAAAGACAATTTTATTACTTCCCTTATCTTACACCATCATTACTTGTAAAACAGTTTTATATTTTTAAACCAGCATTGAATCTCGACACGTGAGACGAATTTAAAATAGTATGTTGAGTCAATAAATATGTGTAGCAAATAACAATAAAATCGATTACATTATGTAGGTTTTGTTTAAAAATATAAATAGATAATTGTAATTAGTGATACTATGTAAACGAAGAAAGTATAAATAAAATTAAAAATTTAAAAAACCCCCTGCAATAGCTATAACACTCCGAACTTCCACCTCCACCTTCCACTCACCACCCTCCAACCAAAAAAAAAAAATCAAAATCGGTTCATCCGTTCGGGAGCTACGATGCCACAGACCGACACACACACGCACAGACACGTCAAACTTATAACACCCCGTCGTTTTTGCGTCGGGGGTTAAAAATGGAATGGCTGCATAAGAAACAACGCAGAAGCATAATCAGCCTATAATGTTCCCACTGCTGGGACACAGGCCTCCTCTCTGTACGAGGGTGTGGGCCGTAATGCACCACGCGGGTCCAGTGCGGGTTGGTAGTACTAATCCGTAAAATGATACAAGAAACAATGGACTGTCGTCAATATATATTTAAAAATATGGTAGGTGCCTGGAGTTGGGCAGTGTTATAAAAAAAACAATACCACTGCCCAAAGCAGGGTTCAAATCAAGTCAGGACAAGCACGTTTAGCAGTCGACGATTATACCATTGAAGCAGTCACACTAGAGGAGAGTGATTCCAAAGATTATCATAATAATATTATTATGTCCTCATTTCATCCACTCGTATAATAAGGACATCGTTCCATTGTGTCTCTTATTTGCGATCCCATTGACCACCCCGTTTAAGATTACTTGATCAATGATAAGTTCTCATACCGCATAAATATTATAGTTATAAGTAAACGTATTGATGTGTTTATACAAATATAATAAAATAGTAAAGGAATAGGACGAAAGAAGGTAGAAAATAAAATATAAAATATTTTATTGTCCAGGTTATACAGTAAGCAGGTTGACGGGTTAATAACTAGTCGCGACGACATAGGAAGCTTAAAGTACTACCTACAGCTAGGTTACAATATATTATTTGCCGATAGCAAATCATGAAATGATGATGAATGAACTGATGATTAGAGCAGTGGTGGCCCAGTGGTAACGGCCGCGACTTACGAGTTGTAGGTCGTAAGTTCGAACCCAGACAGGCGCTTTACTTTGTGTAAATTATAACATCGCCATTGCTCTCAAAACGGTGAAGGAAAACATCGTGAGGAAACCGGCATGTCCTAGAACCAGAAATTCGAAGACATGTGACATCTACCTACTCGCACTGGGCCCGCGTGGTGGATTATAGCCCACTCCCTCTCGAAGAAAGGAGGCCTGTGTCCCAACAGCGGGAATAATGTAGGTTGATTGACCTTTGCGAAATTGCAAAATTGGGAACCATAGGTACAATATCCATATTTTAAATGCAATTTTGTATATACACCAATAAAATCGATACTCCATCGCTTGCTGATAATCTTGCGTTTTTGAGAACCGTCTGGAGATAAAGGTCAGTCGTCAGGGTCATCTTAGGGGCGGAATAAAAAAAAAATTATTGTGTAATTGATGAGAGAGGGAAAAATAATCAAAAGAAACATCTAATAAATAATACATTCCTCTTTTGTTATTAACAATAAAATCACTGTCAACGACGAAACAAACACTGCAATCTGCTATTATCCATTTTTCTTCAGATTAAATATCATTATCGCTTAAGTCAATACTAGATTTAGTATATTATCTATAGACAACGCATTCTCATCAGCACTTTAGTGAACAGCACGTGGAAAACAGGTATGTTTATTAATCATTTAATTATTTTGATAATGATTAACAATACCATCATTGGTTATAACGTCACAATATATCACCCACACAAGTTCCGATTTCGTGGGAATATCGGGATGAATGTATCCTATGTGGTAATCCTACTAATATTATGAACGCTAAAGTTTGTGAGGATGGATGGATGTTTGTTACTCTTTCACGCAAAAACTACTGAAAGGATTTGGATGAAATTTGGCACACAGATGGTTTATAACCAGAATAAACATAAAGGATACTTTTTATCCCGATATTCCCCCGGGATCGAAACTTATGCGGGTGAAACCGCGGGGCGCAGCTAGTCCTGGTTATATAAACCATCTGTGTGCCAAATTTCATACAAATCCGTTCAGTAGTTTTTGCGTGAAAGAGTAACAAACATCCATCCATCCTCACAAACTTTCGCGTTTATAATATTAGTAGGATTTCCATCTGTATTTTCTGTCTTTTCCGTAGGCCAAAAACTCCATTTAAATGGGCAGTCTCCATAAGAATCTACGTTTTGAAACATTTCGTTCAACTAAGTGACTAACTAACTGACTCATTGATAATTAAATCAACCTGCCAAGCCTTACCTAACGATGTGGGATCGGCTTATCGTGTAACCGAATGCAGCTGCATACCAATATGTTACATGGAGCGACTACCTATCTGATCTGCACCCTAATTGCGTAACACATGATCAATCGGAATCGGTTTCATTTTGACAGTTCAACAACATTCATTGCGTTATTTATGTAGCTGAGCAGACACAATCATGACACATTTTTTGAACATATGAAGCAATGGATTAGCAATATCCTTCAAAATGATTCAGATTGAGATTGATTGTGTATTACGCAATTAGGGTGCTGTACAAACCTATTTCTGGGTAACACGATACCCCTTGGTAAGATTGGTAGTCAGACTTCTCGGTTTCTGAGTACACGTAACAACTGTCAAAGAAGTACGAATGACACCCGGGACCAATGGCTTAATCACGGTAATATTATCTATTACCGTGGCTTAACGAGCTAGCCGGGGCACAACATTTCAATATACAAGGTGTCATTTTGCATCCTCATCAAATTCAAGGAGGTAACTATGCTACTGGTTCTCGACACGAATCAATAATAAAATAAGGAGGTTTTTTTTTTCAAATTTTCGTAAATGGTGTTGGGATTTGGGACACGCCTTTTAAAACGCGGCCTGTGTGAGACCGCACTGTAAGTGCCCTTGTACACACACATAAAAACGCGGCCGCTTAACGATACAATAACGCGATTCTGTTCTTTGAAAGTGGTGTATTCTGAAATACTGTCAAACTTAAATAGCTAAAAAAACAAGTATATATAAATTGTTTATCAGGGATCGTAATTTTATTTGATTATTTATGTCTTTCATAACAGCCTCCTGAAATTTGACGTGGATGCAAAATAGCTTGTATTTAAGTAAAGCTACTATCAGATCCATTTATAAAATGGTGACTGTTTGAATACATAATATTTTTGAGTTGATTTCAGGTCATAAAATGCAGTTACATTTACAATTGCTATCAATCCTCGGCCTAGCGGTGGTTGTTACTCCGCTGGACCTCATCAAAATCAATGAAGCCCTCTCGAGGCCAGGTAATTATATTGCAATACCTATTTATATTATCACATCCTGTAACTGTACTAAGTCCAGTTTCCCCACTACTGGGCGCAGAGGCCGACGTCAACGTAACGTAAATTGGAAAGAGTTTTGAATAAAAAATACAACTATGTATCATATAGTTTTTTGTTTCGAAATCACATTAGTAACTCGCGTAGGTATATCTATATAAACTAATAATAAAACTGAAGAGTTTGTTTGTTTGAACGCGCTAATCTCTAAAACTACTAGTCGGATTTGAAAATTTCTTTTTGCATTTGATAGTCCAATTCTTGAGAAAGGCTATAAGCTATACAACATCACGCTATGACCCCTAGGAGCTGTGCGAAAAAAAACAAAGCGAGAAAAAACGAAGTAAAAGCGCAGGCAAGCGATGCGATGCGACGGAGTGGGTCAGGGATACAAGAAATTTCACGCAAACCAAGTCGTGGGAAGCTAGTTTATGAATAAAGTCTTAAAACTAAGTAAACGAGTATTTTAAATTTTAAAATCGTTCGAATTTACTATTAAGCACCACATTTCGTCTTTCGCCGTTTTAGGCAACGTCGCATTTTGTGAAGTCTCTTCTACTCTATTCACCTCGCTGTTTCTAATGTTATTGTTTTCATAACAAAAATAATCTTTCTGCTTTCCGATGGGGTTTTCATTGTTTAATTAAATAGATATATTGTGGGCGACCCTATTGCAATTTACAGGCACAGTTCCAAACTTTAGCGTGCTACTAAGAATCTCTTGCCAGAAAAACCATATGTATAGTATAGCTGTCTTCAACGTATCCGGCAACAGCGCCCCAGATTACTTTTCATTCTTCAGATTACTTTCTTTCAATCAATCAACTCAGCCTATCACAGTCCAGCTGACTGCTGAGCTTACGCCTCTGGCAGGCTGCGCCACAACATCCTGTCCTCCGCCTTCCGCATCCAGTCTGTCCCAGCAACCTTCCGTCCACCTAGCTCTGGGGCGTCCCACACTACGCTTGCCGATACGCGGCCTCCACTCCAGAACTCGTCTGCTCCACCGACCATCGGTCCTTCGACAAACGTGGCCAGCCCACTGGCGCTCTGCAAGCTATGTCGCTAAATCTAGTTCTATATTTTTTTTCATTCCTTAACTAAGCAATAATAATTAAACGTATTACAGGTGTATTGGGCAGGAACAGTGCTCTTGAGAATGCGGTCCTCGGTCTGCTGGAAGATTTAAGGCATACTATGCTGACGGGTTCTGATGATGTACCAGTTCTGGACCCCCTGGAAGTTGAAGACTTGCATCTGAATGAAGAAATTCTGACACTACCCGGGTAAGAGAGTAGTTAGGCTAAGTACGCACTGACAGGTGCCTTACTAAGCAGTTAGAGCCTAGCGAGCCACCTTGCACTCAGTGAAGTGAAATGAAGGATGTTAAGTCACAAGGCTCCAGCGGCTAAGCACGCCACTTGTTAGTGCGTACGTAGCCTTATAGTTTCTATACTGTGTGTTTGACATGTATGTTGATCGGAAGAGAAAGGAAACAACCGACTTGCTTGAACACTGGTACATTACGGCCCACTCCCTCTCGCCGAGAGGAGGCTCGTGTCCCAGAAGTGGGAACATTAATCAATGGGTCAGGAATACACAAACACCTTATAACAAGAGATGCCCGTTTCACTAAAGCGCAGGCCACACTGCCAGCTGGCGGGCGGGCGGGCGACCCGAGCGAGGCATCGTTCCACCTTTTTTCATACTTGGTTTCACACCGCGAACTACAGAGATAAGCTACCGAAGTATGAAAAAAGGTGAGACGATGCTCGCTCGGCTCGCCCGCCCGCCCGCCAGCTGGCGGTGTGGCCTGCGCTTAACACTAGGCGCTTGAATTAATGCCCTAGTAAAAGCGCGCTGTTGAATTTTCCACTTTCGGTAACGAGTCAAGCGTTGAAAATCCAACTGCGCGCTTTTATTTACATTTAGACATTCATTTAGGCGACGCTTGGTGTTACTGAAATCATCGACGAAGAAGAAGATTGAAAACCGGCATAAATTCATGCCTAAAAATCCCATGTCCATTGGTCATATAATAAAGTGGTCTTGTCTAATTGTGTTCACCTTTTCTTCCAGTTCCCACTTGGATATCAAAGACCTGAAGGTCACCAAACTAAGCACTTTCGTGGTGGACAAACTGACCGTCAACAGTCAATCAATATTCCCTGTCAGGTATCGCCTTGAGTTCGACATCCACCTTCCTGTCCTGAACGTTGTAGCTGGTTAGTATAATTCATATGAATCTTTTTGATGGATATTGCTAATCCATTGCTTCTTATGTTCGAAAAATTTGTCTGCTCAACAACGTAAATGACGCAATGAATGTTGTTGAACTGTCAAAATGAAAGCCATTGCTATTTATAGTGTGTTACGCAAGTATTACGTTGGTACAAGGTAGTACGTTCCTGTGGGATAAATCCAACGACAACGCGGGCGAAGCCGCGGGAAGAATATTTCAGAGCGTCATAAACTATTTGTGCGCCTTTCATCCAAATCTTATTACAAGCATAATACTAATGATTGAAATACTATCGTACATTCATGCAAGCCTAGTACTTTTTGTTCGAATAATCCCCAAAAGTCGGGTCATAATATTTCGATCATTATTCGAAAGACACGTAGCGCCATCTAGCGTTCTAAAGCAATTGTGACCGTCGAAATTTATTGTTCTTTCCTCGGGAACAGTATTTTTTTATGGATGTGTTTTATGTATGTCCTTTTCTGTACCCGTACAACGTATATGCAAAATTTCATGATGATCGGTTCAGTCGATTAGGGGTAAACAGGTAACAAACAAACTTACTTTCGCATTTAAAATATTAGTTAGAATTTTGATGTATTCAGTAAGTGCTGAATTTTTGTTCCAGCTAACTACGATCTCTTAGCTTCTGCAATGGGTACCAATATATTTGGAAACGGGGATGCCAAGTAAGTCTCATTTTGATAATGAGTTTTATCTAAACCCTTAATAACAGTTAGAACTATCGATGCTACTCAAAAGTATCGTGTTACAAACTCAAATAAAAAAAGAGTAGCCATAATGTTACACGACGTGACTTAGGTGCTCATACACACGAGCGACACAACTTGCCTTGGTGTAAACCGAAGCGCATGAATTTAATGAATGATAGAATGATGCATCCAATTATTGTATGCCATTTTAAGAAAAGAAAGAAAGAAAGAAAAAAGGAAATACTTTTATTTGTTTTTAATAAAAAGGCCCAATGGCCTTAGAATAACTTTACTGTACATCAACATTGTAACACAGCTGCTCTATCCTTGCCTTACTTATTTTCCAGAATCGATTTAATCGAACCAAGAGTGAAGGGTACCTTAATAGTGGGTCCAAGGATAACTATTACATCTGGATTATTCCTACAAATCACGAGCAGCCATGTTCAAGTATCTTTGAAAGGTTTTGAGGTAAGTTTGGCATTCCTTCATTCATTGGGACTGTGGATAGATGTTCATCTAGAAATGTATTTGATAGACTCTACTGTATTAATTGTTCACGTTACCAGTTTAGCTTACGGGTGAGATACATCTGAATGAACACCAGATTAGCCCAGCTTGGCGAGTACTGGCTATCCTCGAGGCGACTGACCCCCATAGAAGCAATTCTTAGATAGAACCAATTCTTGCAGTGTCTTGCTTGAACAAACTAATCTCAATGTCTTTTCAAGAGCTAGAGTGTTTTTCAAGCTCATTTAAACTCAAACTGAAAGCATTTATTTGGATTAAACCGTTTACAGAAATTTTTGAATTGTCTAGGCGTCGATCAGGCTCTCAAAACAGTGAAGGAAAACATCGTGAGGTAACCGGCATGTTTTAGAACAAAAAAATCGAAGCGATGTGACATACGTCAACTCGCATTGGGCCCGCGTGATAGATTACGGCCCATTCCCTCTCACAGAGAGGAGGCCTGTATCAGTGTAGCTGTGGTAACATTATAGGCTGATTATGCGGTCAGGAAGATGAAGCTACATAGTTCCCCATTCCAAAGCCTATTAGTTTTCTATAGAGAAGATCGGGCAGGAAACTCCACGGACACTATTTTAAGACAAAATATTGGTTTCATCATTGATGTTGAAATTATACTTGTGAGAACAATGTACAGTCACGAGCACCAATATATACACTTGGCAAGTTTCAATTGCGTTTTTTTCGTGAAATAACGAATGCAATGTTGAAATACGACACATTACATAAACCTATGGGTTCGAAAATGCACTGTTCGTAACAACATAAAATCTCATACAAAAATGAAGGAGTAAATCGCTTTTGAATAAAGCTGAGTGTATGCTCGTGACTGTAAAACCCGCAAGAGTTAACTTGTAACTTCGCTGGGATGACAAGAGTGTGGTGTTGACGCATCGATGGCGAGAGTGGTACAGCGCGGGGGTCGCGCGGGTCTCAAGTTAGCTCTTACGGGTCTTTGAAAGCCATGCATGTTAAAAGCGTCCGTAAGCTAAAGATCACAAGACAACAATTAAAATAAATAAAATAAGTCTTAACCTGAGGTATACAGGGTGGCATTTACAGTGATTCAAAACTATTTTTCTATGGCCTTCTCTAAGGGCTTTCCCAAATAGTGCTACCTAACTACTCATCATTCTCCTGCCCTTATCCCAAATTATTTGGGGTCGGCGCAACATGTCTTTTTCTTCCATACTCCTCTATTGCTACCTAACTACTATATGCTCAAAATGATATCCTTTTCTACTTTACAGTCTCAAATCAATGGCCTGATGAATGACCCCGCCATGTCAAAGTTCATAAACACATTCTTGGGGCATTTCGTGCCGGAGTTCCTGGAAGTCCATGAGGTAAGGTTACAGTGTATTATTCTTGTAAAGTGATTCATTTTTTGTGTTTTTAAGCCGGTATGGTTTTATGACACAGCTGGACTGTGTGATTTAGAACTTGTAGCGTGTATTTATTTTTATTTTATAGCACTCTGTGACCTAAACCCGCACTTAAGTCACGCTTATCTGTGACTTAAGTATTCCATTTTTACACAGAAAAGCGTTACTTAAGTGCGCGTTTGGGTAGCACGTGCTATAAAAGAGTGAACGATACGTGTGACTTAAATAGTATGAATGCACGGCGTTTAGTAATTTCACGGCGTGCAATAATGGACTACTTAAGTCACACGTGGGGAAGAACTGGTATCGTAATGTACTATTTATCTTTGTAGCACATTTTATGCTGCACCGGTTGACGTCATGACGTTAACACGGGCTGTCGTTGAAAACCAGCGCTCTGGCTCTGTCTCGCATAGAGTCACAGCATTATGCTGAGCGATCGCCGTTTTACGTGGATGTGAGGCATATTCCCCCAAACTTGTTCTTTTTTGTATTTTTTTTCGCCTCATAATTTACCGCAAGTATCTAAACGTATTTTCTTCTTTCGGATAGGCTGAGTATATTGATGAATGGATGGATGGTTCGGGGTGGCAATTTTTTGGCAAATAATGATGACTTGGCTATTAACATTGACTAACCCCACAGTTATTGAAGACACGTCAACTTATACCTTTATTTTCTCTTTTTATTTTCAGGACGAAATAACCACATTCTTGAGTGACATCGTGCAGGAGGTTGGAAACGAGTTATTAGCTGATTTGAACTTGTCTGAGATCCTCGGATAGCTGAATGCATTATCAAGAAATACGCAGGAGCGATGATGAAAATGTTTATATGTCCAAGAATGTAAGAAATTCATAAAAATTATGTATAATATATTAACCCATACCATGAATGAATAAAATGTAATTTGTGTATCTATACCCCTTAAACAATAAAAAAGATGTTATCAAACCTACGAATAATCAAACCCAGTATTTCTTTAACTAAGCGACATCTATGCAAATTAAATTGGAAGTCGAACGGAGTGCTCTCATTTGTTTCGCAACATGTGCTTGCGTTTCATCCTAGATGGCAGCACTGTAAGCATACTCAAGGCACGAAGTAAGATTTGGTGATGTCACATCAGCCACCCATATTTTCGTATTTTTATTATATACATTTTGGAAACACAAACTTTAAATTCGCAAAGTGCAAGTTCAATGTTAACAGTTTATTTATTTAGGACCTTTTTAAGCTTTATTGCTTTCTGCAATCTCTTCCAGGCAAACTTCGATACTTAGGTGATTATATATGTTTCAATGCATGTAAATTATCTAAATTATTGTGTGTAGGAATTATTTCAGTTTACTCACGATGTTTTCAGTCAGCGTTTCAGAGAAACTGGTGGTTAAATCTGGGTTTCTAGTGGTGTTTTGAACTATTATTTGTTCGGTGTTAATCTATTAGATCGAGAGAGAGATTAGGTCTGGACTTTAAAAAAAACTGTGACCTCTGAGTTTGTTTCGGCCTTTCTTCTCAGAGTAGTCAGATAGGGAACGCCGAACTCATCTAGTTTAAAAAAAATATGATTGACGTGTAAAAGTGTTTGTACAAACCTAGTTACAGAAAATAAATCATTTATTCTATTCTACATAAATTATTATGCTAAGTAAAGTGAAAATACGTTCTGAAAAGGTTGTCGTGTTTGTTGCCATCTCGGGTACCACTGTCGGTCGGTAATTCGAAGTAACGTGAACGATTTTCGCGCTCACTACTATAAAATTCAGCTGTTAAACCAACATAAAACGTAACACAATATTAGGATTTTGATACATTAGGTCGTAAAGCGTAAAATTAACGGGTGTCTGGGTTTATAGTCGCTCATAGCTATAGTAACATTTTCATTATATGCCCAGTTATGGGGTGAGAGTCAAGGGCAATGGATGCCTTTTGTTGGATTTTAGTTTTAGTTTTTATTTTGTTCTGTTGAGCAGGTAAGCTGAAGTGGCAGTGGGCCGGTCATGTTTGTTGAAGGACCGATGTCACGTGAAGCAGACGAGTGCTGCAGTGCGATTCTGTAACCATCTCACCGTGAAAACTTAGGTGAAGTGAGCGTGGAGTGAGCTGCCGATCGATTCTGTAAAAATCTCACCGTGAAAAGTTAGGTGAAGTGAGCTGTCCATAGTGTCAATACTAGGGAGTATTAGTTGGAATGACAGCTCACTCCACGTTCACTTCGCCTAAGTTTTCACGGTGAGATGGTTACAGAATCGCACTGCTGTCATTCCAAATAATGCTAGGGATTGACACTACTGACGACTCACATCAAGCTCACTTCAACTTGAGTTTTCACGGTGAGATTTTTACAGAATCGACCGGCTGGTGTGGAGACTTCGAATCGACAAGCGTTTTTTAATCCCAGATATATTAAGTCTTATATTGATATTATTTTGTTCATAATATTTAATACCATTTGTACAAGTCTGCTACTGGGCAGACTTGAGTAACTTTAGTGGAATGACACCACTTGGGAAGTACTAGGTAGTTTGACAGCTTAAACAAAATGGCGTTATGTAAATCTCATTCTTCTTCATAGCCGGATGCATCTCGCTATTGATGAGATGTCATGAGAGCGATATTTTAACCACGACATAAATAATTTTATTTCTGTAGCTTAGCTTAAACTGAGTGGAGATTATCACCATCAGGGACGGGGGCCTAAGCCTCCCCCCTTTTTCCCATGCTTCCCTGGTTTGTGATACACAATGTATAATAGTATAGTTCCCATACACAATGTATAATAATAATAATAATATCCCTGGACATTTCACACAGCACCATTAGTCCCAAGCTAAGCAACCTAATGCTTGTATTATTATTATGGTAACAAGATGGCTGATAAACTACTAAATTTTTTTTTTAAATACATACATATTATAGATAGAAAAACACCCAGACTCGGATCAAATACATGTAGGTCATACAAAGTGGTGGTGGTGTATAGGGTGAATCATAATTTGTCCTTGTAGGACGTGATAGTATATACCAACTAAGCACCACTTATACTCTAGACGAAAATTCATGGGATTCGATAAAACCCAATCTTTATGTATTTTTGAAAATTTCCCAGAATTGGTCACTAAATATGTATTACTTTTCTCTAAGCGACCTGACGAATGGTAGTGGGTAGCTATGCTGATTCTATTATAATCTCTTTGTTCAATAGAGAAAAACATGCTCAACATTACAGAAGGCTAATTCTCGTAATTTAAAACGTTCAAAATCTAGTCGCAGTCTCATCTTAGCGACAAACATATCATCTGCCTAGCCGTTTCCCAACTATGTTGGGGTCAGCTTCCAGTCTAACCGGATGCAGCTGAATATCAGTATTTTACATGAAGCGACTGCCTATCTGACCTCCACAACCCAGTTACTGGGTAATACGATACCCCTTGGTAAGACTGGTTGTCAGACTTTCGGGCTACTGACGACCCGTAACGACTGTCAAAGATCCACGAATGACAGCCGGGACCAACGGCTTAACGTGCTTTCCGAGGCACGGAGGGGACTTGGTATGTGAAAATGGTCACCCATCCACGGACCAACCGCGGCAAGCGTAGCTTAACCTGATCGATCGACCCGCGCGGCTGTTATTACTTAGCCACAAGCCCCTCAGCGAGCATCTCAGCGACAAACATTTATGTCAAATATGTAGAATTGACAGATTGCGACTGAGATCAGACTGTGAACGTTCTTAAAATTACAAGAATTGCTCCTCAGATATTCTTTTTCGTAACAGTCTTGTCAGAACGGTCGTGGTCCTCATGTATGTTTCTTGTTTAAGGGATGATTTGATTTGCCTCACGATTTCTCGTCACCCACTCCGATTTCTGGTACTTTTGGTGCACTCATACAAGGGATCGCCCACAGACGAAAGTCCAAGTTATTGTGTAGGTAGTCACATCGCATTGCGGTAATGACTTAGCACCTCAAAGTTTCCATTCGGCGACCAACTACCCTACTTACTTAAACTTACTTACACCGCTCAAGTCTTACTTTAGTGGAAGCTACTAACTACTAACTCTTGGCTTAATTGAATCTCAGCTAATTCTACTTTACATTAGCCAATGTGTGAATCAAGTTCTTGAAAGTTGAGACGAGGTGGCGAAGTTAGTCTGTTTTCAATGCCATTTAGTAATTCACTGCGACAATGTGTCTTTTGGAGGAATTTTGCAGTTTTGTTAGGAAATTACTTTTCCTTGATTTAGTATGTAGTTATGGTGTTCTTTTAACCCCTTAATTTGATTGCATAAGTATAATAACATAATCAGCCTATAATGTTCCCACTGCTGGGACACAGGCCTCCTCTTTGTGAGCGGGAGTGGGCCGTAATCCAACACGCGGGCCCAGTGCGGGTATCACAAATGTCTTCCAATTTATGGTTCTAGGACATGCATGTTGGTTCTAGGTTTCCTCACGATGATTTCCTTCATCGTTTTGAGAGAGTGGTGATGAAATAATGTACACAAAGTAAAGCACTTCTCTGGGTTTGAAACGATCGATTAAATGTTTTTATTTTTATTAGCTGTTACTGTCCCACCGCTGGGCAAAAGAACCCAGACTCTCCTTCCACCTCTCTGTCCTGAGCTGCCAAGGACCAAATTATTAAGTGTTTATTTGAAATAAAAAAGAAAGTTAAAAACGAAAACCCAACTGCGACAAAAAAGGCAACTCAAAAGGTATAAACAGAACATTGAAACAAAATAACATCGGTATTTGTATAGCCGGAATCGCACGCAATCTGTGCGATACATTATTATATACTTACCTATTTAATTATGACGTGTGTCTCCGGCTATACGAAAACAGATGTTATTTCCGTCTTTACTTTTTAGTTGGCGAGGGGCTTGCGTCTAAGTAATAACAGCCGCACGGGTCGATATATCAGGTTATGCTACGCTTGCCGCGATTTGTCCGTGGATGGGTGACACCAAGACCACTCCTTGCCTCGGAAAGTACGTTAAGCCGGTGGTCCCGGCTGTCATTCGTGGATCTATGACAGTTGCTTTGGGTCGTCAGAAGCCCGAAACTGACAACCAGTCTTGCGGGGTATCGTATTAGGGTGCTTGCAGAAAGAAGCGGGTGCCTGGTAAAGATAAGTTGGTACCGATCAGTGCGAGTAAAATAGTTCTCCTAATTATTTATGCGCTCACACATAAAGGAACAGGTAAAACATGTAACCATTTCCTTGCGAATATCAACCTGCAGAGACCTGTACCGGGAGTCGGACCCGACAACTCGCTTCTTTATGTAAGCACCCTTACCCAGTAACTGGGTTGAGCAGGTCAGATAGGCAGTCGCTCCATGTAAAATACTGGTACTCAGCTGCATCAGGTTAGACTAGAAGCAAAGAGACAAGATAGTTTTTATCGTAGCTGGGTTTCAGATTTTTATTTTCTTTTTTAATATAAAATACTGGGCATTTTAAAGCCATGCCGTTATGTCATTTATGAAATAAAGACGCAGATCTTTTTCTCCCCAGGCGCAAAACTTACCAAGCAATGCTTTGTCAACGCTGAAATGGAAAAATTCCATTTTAGCGTACAATCTTTTGAATTCATTTCTTTGAAAAATTTTCAAAAGTGGTTCTCGGAGTTTGAAACTACTTCCCGTTTGTTCCGGATGCTGCGTTCATTGTGCTCTAGGGCTGACTAATTGCGAAATTGAAGCAAAAAAGAAGAAAATTGAAGAAAGCTGAAATGTTCAAAAGATTTTGTCCAAAAAGAGTGATCCTGAATAATCATCATCTGCCACCCCCTTTTCCCAACTTTTTTGGACTCGGCTTCCAGTCTAACCTGGTGCAGCTGATAACCCTAAATGGCATATATTCAATGATTCCTCTTATAATTCTCACTATGCGCTTCTAAAAATATTACTGGACACTCTATTATAATGATTGCTTCTCTTTTTGTGGACCTCAAATGATACCTTTTTTGGGGTCCTAAAAATACTTCATAGCCAAGTAACTGCGATTGGATGTAGCGCTCGCCGGTCGCTGTTGTTTTTAGAAGATCAGTCACATATTTCCGATTCAAAATAATAATTATGGTCTCACTATAACAAAATGATTGAAAAAATTGACTGATTGAAAAATCCAATAAAACTTTGGCCGATCTATTTCAAATGGTTTTTTATCTCAGTTTATTCAGCTACCCTTGATGCGCTACTGCAAAGATAAAAATAAGAAGCAGTTCTGCCGCTTTACTCCTCCCGGCCAACCCTATGATATGATATTGGATAAAACCGAGAGCCGGTCTTTGGAGACAGATAAGTTGCGGTAACCAAGTTCGCTTGCAATCTTTTAGAGTCACCCTTTATTCATGTATTTAATGAAAATGTATTCTGATTTACGTACTGACATGACCTGACCTTACGACTCAAGAGAAGAACTTAAGACTTAGGGGGAATTCCAGCAATGAAACGGAACGATAACAGCACAATATCGAAACCGCGTTCAAGGGTTGCCAGTGCCATTATTTCGCAACAATGATGACTGACACTGACAGCTCTTGAAGTGCAGTGAAGTCCTTTTCGTACCTTTTTGGTTTTCGGGGGAAACCTTTAAAATGCTCCCGGGCTTTGGGGATATTCACCTCATTAAAACCACCCCTGAGGTCACCGTCTGCAAATCATCGTTACCTCTCTAAAGACTGATCGGAACCCCCTCTTGCAACGCCTGTTAGGGTACATCTTTGGGGTTTTCCCAAAGATGTGCCCGAGTACGAGGGAGTTTCCCCAAAATCTAACTGTGCAAGTGTGCAAGGCAGACCACAGTGTGCTAATCCTTGGGGTTACTCAGTGGACAGACAGAGTCCCCGTCCTTGGGGTATCTCTATCTATGTACATTATAAGATGATATGAGAAAAAAGCTCGTTGAAGTCTCTGCTTATTTCTGAATGGAATCTCTTAATTTTTGCATACCACGAACCTTTATATTATAAAGAGGTATTTGTGAGTTTTTATGTAGGGGATAATCTCCGGAACTACTGATTCTTTTCCGAAATTCTTTCACTTATTGGAAACAACAATATTGCCGAGTGGTATAGGATATACACGCGGACAAAGTCGCGGGCCGGAGCTAATCCTTAACTGTATCCTAACTAATATTATAAATGCGAAAGTAAAGTTTGTTTGTTACCCTTTCACGCTAAAACGGCTGAACGGATTTGGATGAAATCTGGCACATGGGTAGACCATGACCTGGGTTACTACATATAACACCTTTTATCTCGATATTCTATTGGAATTGAGACTTAGGCATGTGAAACTGCGGGGCGCTGCTAGTGAAGTTATAAAACAATGTTCTAAACAGCTCCAAGCTCAACAAACCAGTAAATAACCCCAACTAAACCCGCATTATACAAGCGTGTAGTATTTCAAATTGCACAATTAGAGCACTTTGTACGCTCATACTATTTTAATACACGCATTAGCAATCTAACTGTATAATTTGCGAGCGTTGGGTGCAGGACTAACGGCTGGGGCACACGGAATGCGTTTGTGCTACTGCAATTTTGCGGCAACATTTTAATTTGGATTACGGCCCACTCCCTCTCACAGAGAGGAGGCCTGTGTCCTAGCAGTGGGAACGTTATAGGCTGAGTATGTAAGCATTTTAATTTGCACAGTTCTCTTTTTCATAGTAACAATTTGATTTGATTTTGAAGTACCAATGGTACAGACGCCAGCCTGCACATCAAGCTACTACAATCTGTCAAATTTCTTTAATAGATTTTCAATAGATTTTTTGAAATGTCCAGGGATATTATTATAACTTTATCGCTAAAGCATTAAGGTTCAAGGTTAATTGGGAAAATTTGACAGTTTCCGGTAGCTTGACCTGCTGGCGTCTGTACTAAAGCTTTGGTTTCCTACGTGGCCACCACATAACGGTCGCAGTGTGGCTGTCTTGAATATGAGGGCAGCGGGTTTGGACTCTACGGTACCTAGAACCGCTCTTTAAGATTTAACTTTAACACACCAACTTACTTTCATCCGTAACTCTACAGTGACGTCATTCGACGGTAAATTGTGGATGCTATATGGCGGCTACCGCAGTCTTAAGAAACCCTAGCTTAATGACTTGACTGTTGACCGTATTAATTATTTGCAGATTCCGGTTCATGTTTTTAATTGGACTTGACCTTTTGTATCCTGTTCAGACATTAAGGGGATTATTTATAAGCGATGATTAAAGTTAAGTGACGTTCTTAAGCGTCATTATTGCATGGTTAAACAGTCGCTATTTTTTCCAGTCTGCAATTGGCATTTTGTTTTGATTGTTGTAGTTTAGTTGTCATCTGCCAGTGCAGTGTCGCGAGCGAATCACGGATTAATTGTTTTGTCAATCTTTATTTGTACGTCGCCTTTGCTCCCTTGCCCTGACATAAAGCATTTGGACAAAATTGAAAACTTTTTACTTGCTTGAGCTTGTGGCTACATTGTATGTGTATATTTATGTTTATATTTTATTTGTAATGTTTTGTTTGTGCAGAATTAACAACTTTTATTGATTTCTTTCTAATCACTACTTAACTTTAAGCAACGTTTATGAATAAAGGGGTAAAGGTACTGTAACCTGAACAAGAATAATAGTATAGTGACAAGGAGTGAACGGATTTGGATGAAATTTGGTACAATTATGGTTTATAACCAAGATTAACATATCGGATCCTTTTTGTCCTGATATTCCTACAGGATCGAAACTTATGCGAGTGAAACCGCGGGGTGCAGCTAGTGAATTCTATTTTAATTGAAATGTTGACGTTCAAAAGTCACTTTTACGTATGTGCCTATCCTAACTTAATATTATAAATGCGAAAGTTAGTTTAATAATAATAATAATTGTTTATTATCAGAAAGGTGGGTACAAAAATCGTCTATCCTATTCAAAAAAACAGTATAAAAAGTTTGACTTTTAAAGGATAGAGTAAACGATGATGTCCGTGCTAGTGTAAACTGTGTGACGGACATCAGCGCCTTCCTCTTACAGATTTAAACAGCAAAAAATTAACTTTTTAAATTAAATTTGACATAATAAAAATAGCACAATAATAATTACAATTACAATATAACATAATTTGAGTTAATGAAATTGATAGTAATAATTATAGAATTTGATTTAATGAAATTGATAATAATGATTAGGTACTAAAGATGAAAAATAATAAAAAAATAAAATAAAATAAAATTAAAGTTAAGTTAAAGGCATGCATGGAAATACTTTTATGTAAGTGAAGGTGAGTGTATAATACTTATTTTGAAATAGCGCATAGTATATTATATATTTCTGTTGAATAGTCTTTCAGTTTCGTCGTATGTAAGACCCTGAAGATATTCACTAACTACTCTCTTACATTTATATTTCGGCAAAGGATATATTTTGCAAACTTTATTGAGCGCATTATAAAGACGACCACTCAAGTTCGGAAAGTGTCGACTTGCTAGAGCTGTATTGACTTTCTTTGTTACGCTTTCACGGTTAAACGGATTTGGATGAAATTTGACACATGAGCAGACCATGACCAAGTAGCCATGGCAAAGTAGCCTATGTCCTTATCCGTAAGGACATAGGCTACTTTTCATCCTGGATCGCAGACGAAGTCGCGGGCAACAGCTTATTTGAAATAAATGCTTTGACGTTGACTTCGATTGCACCAACACGGAGCAGTTGCTGCACAATCACACATATCCTGCCGCTGCATCCAGTGTGTGCCAGCCTTAAATCGTTTAGCTCAAGGCTAGTTCTGATACCGGGACAATTGAATTGCTAATGCCTAACTTTGTGTTTGAACAGCGAAATTATTTTAATGTTTAGTGCAAATATCGCGGTCACCACTATCAAATATCGCGGTCGCCACTATCATAATTTGTTGGGACTAGTGTAAAGTTCACTTTTAACACTCCGGAGAAGTTTATAATTACACATTTACACCGATTGCCTCATTGGTCTAGTGATCGCAAGCGCTACTGCTGAGCATGAGGTCCTGGGTTCGACTCCCGGGTCGGGCAAAGTGTTATTGGTTTTTGCAATCTGTGGTTAACTGACATGGATTCACGGAGGGATCTCGATATGAAATGAATGGTCACTGATCCATGGACCGACCGTGGCCAGCTCAACCTTGCACGATCGACCCGTGAGGCTACTATAGCCACGGGCCCCACCATTTGAGCAAGTATTGCAATGTTTTGCAGCCAGTATTTTCCAGAATTGCCAAAGTGGGTTGGTCTGGTGGTCGCAGCGCTACTGCTGAACATAATATGGCCCGACCTGAGTATCAAACCCATCAAACCCAGGGGGTCTACTCCGAACTGCAAAGTGCGAATGTTCGGATCGGACCGACATATGGTCGAACCGAATATTATTGAAAAATGCGAAAAAAGTTCGAATCGGCTCAGTTGGGTCGGGACCATAGTTAAGATTCGAAAGAGTGTAGGAGTGCAGGTTTTTTGTCTGTTATAGAAAAAGAAACAGCCGTAATATAGAAAAGTGCAATACCTATGCGGTCAAAATGTATGGAGGAGCAATTTTTTTTTAAATTACCGTCGAAAAATTTCAACGCAATGGCGTCCAGAATCATGTACTGAATCCATGGTAACTAATGGCTGCGCGTCACCACAGTCACCAAAGGAGATAAGTAACCGGATATAGTTGAAGTTTAGTAAAAAACCGATGTATGTTTTCGAATAAAATTTAATTGAATTAATAGACAACAAACAGTTCATTTATCAAATTAAATTTCAGTCCAAAACATCCATCGGTTTCTTACTAAACTTCAACTATATCCGACGACCCTGGTTACTTATCTCCTTTGGTGTCTCTACATCTTTGCCCAACCCTTGGGGAATACAGGCGTGGTCTTTTTTTTTTTTTTTTTTTTTTGTGGATGGGAAATCATCAAATGACCCCTCCCGCTCTGGGTGGAGCGGAAGGGAGTGTCAGACTTTTACTGACTAAAACCCACCCGTGTTCCGTCCTTAGCCCTTTCTGTTCCAGGGCAGCGGTTAACCTTTCGGAAAATCCCACCGCCCCGGCAGGCTTCGGCCCTGTGGGGCCCCGTCCTCTGCTGACATCTCTTTGAGGCGCGCGTGGAACACAACGCGCCGTCCGGCACGGGCCTGGTCCTGATCGGACGGTGAGCTACCCATTACTCACCGCCCGCAGGCCCGCGCCTACGGTGGCCGGGAGTCGTCACGCGGCTCCCGACGCCCGGAGCGTCTCCCGCGGCGGCTGAGGCGTGAGGTGTTCTCCCTCAGCCTCCCCGCCACCTCCTTCGCTAGCATGACTGCTTCGCAGAAGGAGGTGACTGCCTCCCATTCTCTCTCGCCCCGGACCATGGCTTGCACCAGGGCCGGGCGCGAGAGGTCGCCGCCGTTGCCGATCGCCTCCACGAGGACACGGCGGGTCTCCGCCCAAGCAGGGCAGACCTCCACCGTGTGCTCCACCGTGTCCTCTGGGCGATCCGGGCAGTGGTGACACCCGGGCGTCTCCTCCCGCCTGATGATGTGCAGGAACCTCCCGAAACATCCGTGTCCGGAGAGGACCTGCGTCAGGCGGTACGTGAGAGCGCCGTGACGCCTCTCTAGCCACTCCTCAAAGAGGGGTCTTATCGCCGCTATCGCGGCGTGCCCTGCGCTGGGTTGCGATAGTCGCGCCTTCCATTCCGCCATGAGATCGCGAAACAGGCGTGGTCTTATGTTATTTTCCAGCCATTTAGTGTTCCAAGTAACTTTTCACTTATATAGCTTATTTAGTAATATTTCGCTACATTGTACAACTTTAGTACTAAAGAGGATACTGCTTTGCATTCAAATTGACGCAGAGTAAGTACGCCAGTACGATCATGCATAAAGAGTACAACGCCTCCATAAAGTTCTGATTGTTGCACTGCAGTTTGTTGAACTACACACTGCTGAACTTTTTTGATCAACCCTACTATTAATGTATGCTGAAAATATTAAAAAAGTGTCTGTTTTTGTATGATAAAACTGTGAGCCTTATATTGATCCGTAAGTGTTTCTCATCTCCGGTGCCTGGCTTATCTTTATGAGCTTTTTTCGTAAAAGTTGTAAGAAAAACCAGCCAAGTGTGAGTCAGACTCGCACACGAAACTTTTTACACGGATTTTTTACTGTGGAGCATTTAATATCGTGTCCATCGTGTCGTCATGCTACATGAGTCGATGGACGTTACTGAAGGTGCCAGGCTCGTAGCCAAATTCTTGGCTTGTTGGATTGCTATCGACCACGCTAACAAGAAGAGGCCGATACGTGACCTAAAATACCAGTGGGTCTTTTAGGTCACGTACCAGCAAACGTACTTTTAAAAACTTATTTGGTAAGTACCTATTTATTGATTCAACATGAAGTTTCAGATCGAAAAACCTAAGTTGTTAGCGATCCAACTTACCGTATATTACTTTAAAAGCAATAAAATTAAAATGGGAAGGAAATGGAATGGGTAAAGTTTCGCTCATAGATTTTTTATTTCGTACCAGTTTGTAAAAGTTTTGCATTCAACGCAAGCAAAAAGCATTTTACAAAGTTAATAAAATATTGTCTATATTCCATTTCCAGAATTAGCTTACTGCCAGGTCTTAGAACCCAGCAATGCATAAATATGTAAGCTGTCACGCCCTTTATGCCTGGAGGCTTTTATTTGGGTAGTAAGTTTTTTTTATTTACATTTTAATTAATTATTTTTTAGCTTGAGTACGTATAGTTTTTATTATATTTGTTGGTATACTGGCGTGGCTAGCTGACATATTATGGCAAATAATTAAAGGAGATTGCCCACGGCACTATGGACAAATGTACTCAATTTAACATTGTTGTGTCTTCATCAAATCATCTTTAAAATACTCGATGACATGTCTAAATACATCCTCAAAAAGTTCAACACAAACTACAATGGCATTACCGAGATATTTTGAAAACTTAAAATATTATTTTGAGGTTATGTTCGGTTGGTACGAGCCTTTTTTTTTTTTTTTTTTTTTTTTTTTTTTTTTTTTTTTTTTTTTTGTCGCTGAGAAATGCTTTATGCATGCCCGCCTCACGGGGGACGAGACGGGGTATGTGGGACTCCCTGTCGGAATGACAGTATACCCACTAAAACTCAGCGGTGTTCCCTCATTCGCCGTGATGGGAGGGCCACGGGAATAGGCATAGCCTTTACCTCCATAGCCCTCCCGGCGCATGCCCGCCTAGTTGGTATGGCGGGCCCCGCATGCCCCCCGCATTGGGGGGCTACGGGAATGGCCGGGACCACCTAGCCATTCCCGTCCAACACTGGTGGAGGCCTGTGCAATGCAGGCAACGGTGCCCCCGCACCCGTTGCCCGCTGGCCCCCACGCCCGCCTGAATGGCGGGCCCCGCATGCCCCCCAGGATGGGGGGCTACGGCCGCAGAGGATAGGGAGAGCGGCAACGACACACCGACACTCCTCTTCCCCTGCGGCCCCACCGCGTCCGCCATCAAACGGTGGCGGCCCCGTCAAGGCCGCGGAAGGTAGGGAGAGCGGCAACGTAACACCGACACTCCTCTCCCGCCGCGGCCTCTAATCCTCAGCCGCAATGTCTCCCACACGGGGGACATCGCGGCCCGCCTCAGGTAGGCTGCGATGTCGCCCAAGCGGCACCGCAACCTACCCGCCGGCCGCTACGTCGTCGGCTTTTCCGCACAGCCTAGACGAGCGGCCGCTCCTCGGGTTCCTCTTAGCTTCACCGTGGCCCAATCCACCACGGCTACTGAGCCCCCCCGCCTCGACAATGCGGGAACCCACCGGGGGGGGGTTGGTACGAGCCTAAAGCAAATCTTTTAAGCTCCACTAGCCCTAGTTTTGGGAAGTTTCTTAATTGTGGTACATTACCATCTATAGCTGTAAATACAGCACGTCTTCTATTAATGTTTTTTTAGCTTTATGTATCTCAGAATAAACTAAACTGATAGAAATATACAATCCTAGTTAATAACTTATGTTATTACCGACATAATAGCAGGTACCTATCTAAGTTATTAAAATCCGTAACCCAACTAATGAGGTGAGGAACTAACATACAGACATGGATTGTACTTATTGTCCTCTAAGATTTTCATATGGTACACATTATAACAAGCGCAGTTCCTAAGTAAATAATATCAAAACGACAATGTTAATCATTCTTACGTTGGTGAGATCCAGACACGTAAAATGTTTATGATATTATTTGGAATCTCCGACAACATGAGTCTGCGCATAAGTGGAGTTAATCTCAAACAGCAGTTGAGACATCGCTCCACAGTCGCACTCGCCATGTTTAATGTATTACAACACAAAAAGTCCTGGTTTTAGTAATATACAACACACGGTGCAGCGGGTTGGAAGTTTGTTTATTTTCAATGGGTTAGCAGGAGTAGGTAACGGAGGAACTAAAAGGCTCAAACTCGACGCACAACGTACCAAAACCAGCAGAAAAAAACATACTGGTTAACTTGACAATGTGTATGACAGACGGGCAATAACTGTCAAACAAGGTTGTACCCGTGCTGGTAAATGATTCTAAAACATTCGACTTTTAATCGATTTCCACAAATCACCCAGTGGTATTTCACGAATACAACTAGGCGCCTTTCCCGCGGTTGACAACTACCGGCACTTACAAATACCAGCAAGTTACATGTGATTTAAAACTCTGTTGTTGCGTTGAGAACCTACTTATTTTGTGTTTAAGCTTCTTTATGCTTATTATAGGAAGAAAAGCAAACATATCGATTAGCAACATTAAAAAAAATAAAAACCATAATGCGTTTTACAGATTAAAATCTTTATTGTTTTTAATCAACGTGGTAGTATTAGTATGATTAGACGTTTGAAACTATTCCGATTTCAATATCAACAATAAATAAAACCAAAGCTAATAACCATACCTACCAAATATCTACCTCACCGCACACTATTGTCTCGTCTCATTTTCAATGAAAAGATAGACAAATGTACCTACTACATAATGTCTAATTCTGTGGGGATATAGAAACTGATTTATTTATTTTACCTTGCTAGCTATTTATCGATTTTTTTTAAATATTGTATACAGCTGTTTTCTTAAATAAACAGTTATTTAACTTGATACGCAATATTAAATCGAACAATCAACACAGAATCGATATTATTATGTATTTTTGTAGGCGGGTAGGTAGTTAGGCACAGTACACGAAATAGAAAAAATGGACACCCCTAGTTTTGACAGGCTATAGTAAAAAATGGCGTACCTTATAGTCAGAAACTTAAAAGTACTAATTATTGTTCAAAATACTATCCCATTATAAATATTAATTAAGTGTTATTTAAAAAATATATTTTTATTTTAGATAGTTGATGCTGTTCAACTTTTTGAGACACGAGACAGTTATCAAGAGTACTGTGCTTGGGCATTCTCCTTTTATGTTCTGGTTTTGTAATGTTAATTACCGAACATAAGTACCTAGTATTGTATACAATCAAGTATTTCTTAAAATTGAACAGACAGCTGTGCTGCTGGGGAGTTTGTTGCGCCACTTCTTCTTCCCAGCGATAGCACTAGGAAGTGGTGAAGGGCGGGCGTTTTTGGGGGACTGTCTTTTGTAATTTTGACGTTCAAAAAGTTCTGATTCTCAGCCTAATTTGAATAAACGACTTTTGATTTTGATTTTGATCTCAAATAATTTAATTTTATGTTCTGGTTTTGTAATGTTAATTACCGAACATAGGTACCTAGTATTGTATACAATCAAGTATTTCTTAAAATTGAACAGACAGCTGTGCTACTGGGGAGTTTGTGGCGCCACTTCTTCTTCCCAGCGATAGCACTAGGAAGTGGTGAAGGGTGGGCGTTTTTGGGGGACTGTCTTTTGTAATTTTGACGTTAAAAAGTACTGATTCTCAGCCTAATTTGAATAAATGACTTTTGATTTTGATTTCCACGAACTAAACCCCAACATAGTTGGGAAAAGGCTATTCAGATGATTCCATTTTCACGAAAATATTCCACGGGAACGCGTTACCGAGATTAAAAATACCCTATGTTTATTCCAGGTTATAAACATCTGTGTACCAAATTTCATTCAAATCTGTTCAGCCGTTTTTGCGCCAATCTGGAACATACATCCAGATTATTAGACAAACGGACAAAAATTCTATCTAAACTATAATTTCGGCATCAGACTCGTTCCCTCACCTCTTAGCACAGTTTTGACTTCATTACTATTTTATTATATACACTCGAGAGCAATGAATCCGGGTCACTTGAAGAATCCTAAAAATCTCGGAAACTAAAAATGCTAGGTTAATGCAATAAATTGTATTTAATAGACAATGTAATACTCCTTAAATGAAGTTATTAAAACTTCTTAGTTATTGTAAAGTTATATCATAAAAAAATCAAATTTGAAAAAGGGCCACTTTCGAAGATGGAACTACGAAATTACAGCATTTGGTTTTGCTTTTGTTTGTAATCTGTCATTTATGTGGGTACATAAACCATGTTGATAGTGCTCTATATTCATTATTCAAGCTGAAATTATGTCGCTTACGCCTGAAGAATGCACCAGAATACTTACAATGCTGGAAACCGGCCGGAGTCAGCGCGATACAGCCAGGACTGTCGGTGTGTCGCTGTCAACAGTACAAAGAGTTCTCCGACGTTACGAAGAAACTGGTTCTAACCTACGCAGACCAGGAACGGGCAGAACCAGGTGTACCACAGCACGAGAAGACCGATACTTGGTGAACACCATGCTTCGAAATCGCTTTCTCACAGGAACTGAACTCACAAATCAGTTTCGACGCCTCGGAGGAAGTAACCCAAGTGCATGGACAGTAAGACGTCGGCTTGCTGAATCTAACTTAAAACCCCTTAGACCTGCAAACGGCCCTAAACTGGAGCGTGGGCATCGTATTTCAAGACTAAGATATGCCCAGAGCCACGTAAATTGGAGTATTGAAGATTGGTCAAAAGTTATGTTCTCCGACGAATCAAAATTTATGCTCTACAAGCACGATGGAAGACACAGAGTGTATCGAAGACCAGGGGAAAGATTCAAGCAAGCATGCATCGAAGAAAAAGTAGCCTACGGTGGTGGGTCTGTACTTGTGTGGGCCGGAATTTCTTCTGAAAGTCGCACAGAGCTGGTGATCATAGAAAACGGCTCTTTAACTAGCGTAAGATATGTGGAAGAAATCCTCAATGATCACGTTGGTCCATTTATGGTCAATTTAGGTGAGGATGCTATATTTATGCATGACAATGCCCGACCTCATACAGGCAGGATTGTGAATGACTACCTTCAAGAGATGAACATTACTCGTATGGAGTGGCCAGCGCGCAGCCCGGATATCAACCCGATCGAGCATGCTTGGGACGAGCTAGGCAGATGCGTAAAACAACGAAACCCTCCCCCAATCACGCTTCGTGAGCTCAAAATTGCTCTCACAGAGGAATGGGAGAATATTCCCCAAAATCGTATAAGGAACTTGGTGTACAGCATGCCAAACCGCGTAAACGCAGTAATGGAAGCACGAGGAGGCAATACGAAGTATTAAAATTCAAGAAAATCGTAATAAAGTTCAAAAATTTCATGTTTCCTATTTTTGTTTTAAGGAGAGATCAGCAGTTTTTTTCTTTATGTAATTTTGTGTTAATAAAATGTATGGTGACTCATATTTTTTTTACTTTCATTTAAGGAGTATTACATTGTCTATTAAATATAATTTATTGCATTAACCTATCATTTTTAGTTTCCGAGATTTTTAACATTCTTTAAGTGACCCGGATTCATTGCTCTCGAGTGTATTTGTATACGATTATATAGATATAATTATATAGAATATATTCTTTGACGTCAGTAGCCCGAAAGTCTGACAACCAGTAACTGGGTTGTGGAGGTCACAAAGGTAGTCGTTCCATGTAAAATACTGGTATTCAGCTGCATCCGGTTACACTGGAAGTCGATCCCAACATGTTGGGAAAAGGCTAGGCAGATCATCATCTGCCTTACATCATCATGTATAGAATATTTATCTTGGACTTTACTGACATCGGTATTATGTGGTTATCGCATATTATGTAAGTCTGAAAACCCGTCTTGAGAAAGCGTGGTTCATTTTGGGTCATATTATACACCCTTGGTGAATCCTTCGGGAAATACAGTCTTGATGTTAGGTTATGTTTATCCCATTTGTGATTTTGGTTAATCCTTTTGTATGGCAATGTCATATAAAGTATTTTCAGTTTAAAAAAAACAGTAGAAAATAGCCATGACATCAGCACTCATTTTCGTATCTATATATATAAAATTCAAAGTCCTGACTGACTGACTGACTGAGACATCAACGCACAGCCTAAACCGCTGGTCTTAGAAACATGAAATTTGGAGGGTGTCTTCTTCGTGAAGAGTAAGTATCCACTAAGAAAGGGTTTTTCGAAATTCCACCCCTAAAAGGGTGAAATGGGGGGATTTTGCTTGTATGAAAAATCTTATTCCTTGAGTTAATAAACTTGAAACTTGGCAAGAACTGCTTATCTAAGTAAATTATGAAGTTGGGCATTTTTTGTTTTTAAAGTTTGTATGGAAGAATTTTAGCGCGCGGTCCGATTTACTCGAAGCTCAGGATTTATACCTAAAATTGAAAGGAAAGAATAATGTGTATCAGGGTTTTTCGAAAATCTACCCCTGACGGCCTGAAAAGGGGTAGTCAATTTTACAGGGGACGATTTTACAACGTGGCTTGATTAACTCGAAAATTGGTATAAATAATCTTCGAGTCAAGTTATGAACAAATCCCAAATGATTTTTCAAAATTCCACCCCTGTGGGGGTGAAAAGCGGGGATACAGTTTATATGAAAAATCTTATTCGTTAGGTTAATTATCTTGAAAATTGGCATGAATACTCGCCTAAGTAAGCAATAAAGTTTATCATTATTAGTTTTTCAAAACTACCCCTCAAAGGGGATATAGGGGTGTTAAAGTTTGTGTGGAAGAATTTGAACGCGCGGTCCGATTAACTCGAAACTCAGTGTTTATACTTAAGACTAAAAATATATAATAACACGTAAGAGGGTTTTTCGAAAATCTACCCCTAACAGGGTGAAAAGGGGTAGTTAATTTTACAGAAGAGGATTATAATGCGTGGCTTGATCAACTCGAAAATGGGTATAAATAATCTTTGAGTCAAATTATGGAAACATCCCAATATTTGTTTTTTGAATTCTACCTCTGTGGGGTGAAAATACGGGATACAATTAATATGAAAAACCTTTTTCCTTTGGTTAAACTTGATACTTGGCAATATTTGCTTTAGTAATTAATACAGATGGTCACTATTTAGTTCAAAAAAACTCCTCACAGAGGATTTAAAGTGCTATAGGTAGGTACTATATATTATTATAAATTCTGTCTGTATGCTGCATTTTCACACCTAAACCACTGAACGGGTTTCGATAAAATTTGGTGAAGAGATAGATAGCATCCTGGAGAAGGACTTTTTATCCTGGTAGCACGTTCCCGTGGAGTTTTTAATAAAAATATTTCCGACATCCACGCGGGCGAAGCCGCGGGCAGAAGCTAGTAATAAATATAACCGCATACTGCATTGCTCTCATCATTCTACCAATTAGATCCTCATCTGTCAGTAGTCCGTATCAACGTGAATGCATAGACAACTGTCACTAAATAATGTATTGTTCCAAACGTTGATTACATTAGCATCAGCATGCCTCATTATTAATTTACAATACTCTAAACGCAGATAAAAGCGGATTTGAATAGATAATTTATTTGCCTAATTAAACTATTGGGGCTAACCTGCTTCGATCTATGACCATTCCACGTATTTTGATAACAGGAAAACATAGTATATGTCTGGAAAAGGGATGGGATTCTAGACGGTAAATTACCGGGTAAAATTGACGAGTTTGGTGTGGAGTTACGCTGACAGCGATATGTCAAAGGCGTGCACACAGGTACAAACCGTGTGTGAGCAAACTATACACAATCCATTACCTATAAGAAAATATAGTCAAAAAAATTTAAGTACTTACCTAAAACCATAAAAAAATCCTCGTATTTTTTATTTTTTTATAATTTTTTGTTAAGTAGATAGATCTAGGAAATCGTTTGGAAATACTCCCAAGTCTGGGCAGCAATTGGTCCAAACCCTGTCAATGTCCTTTGGGTAAATAGCGGGTATTTACCCGGGTAAATTCCCGGATGATGGGTATTTATTTTTTATAAGAACTTAGTTATTTTAATAAGATAGATTAGTCTAGCATAGCATGCATACTATGCCAGACTTATAGAGCTAAGATCGTTAGCGGTGGAGCGGAGATTCAGGGGTAATTGTGTAACGCACTATCAGTAGTAATCGCTTTCATTTTGACAGTTCAACAACATTTATTGCGTTATTTACGTTATTGAGCAGACAAAATTTTCGAACATATGAAGCAATGGATTAGCAATATCCTTCAAAATGATTCAGATTGAGATTGATAGTGTGTTACGTAATGCCGCTCATAGTATGCAAACGCACGGCAGCTAAATGAGCGAAGCTAAACCAAGTTAGCCTCGTTCCCAGTGTGGCCTGCGCTTTACGACCGTGCTAGCCACGAACATTACTCAAAATAATAACAAACTGCTATAATAACATACTGCAATAAACATAATTATTCATAAATTCCATCCATTGGATTGCCGTCGAATAAATATTTTTATTTAGACATAAAATGACAATACACCGTAAGCCAACCCATATTTCGGCCTGGGATAAAGGACGGAATCCTCTATATCCGGTCCTAAATAAATAATACGATATTGTGGAAAAATCTTTAACAGAAGAATATCAGAAATAAAACTTTTTGGGGCTTCTTAGGATTTCATTTGAGTATTTTTTTGTGAATAGAATTACGATATATTGAAGATTTTTTTTGTTATATTAAGCGTGTACGTTAAACGTCGCCAACCACTGGTTCTCATATTAGAAACGTATCGGTTTGCTAACTAACAGATTAGGGTTACCATTTTACAAGGGAGGGAGGGGCTTGTGGCTAAGTAATAACAGCCGCACGGGTCGATCGATCAGGTTAAGCTATCTTGGTCCGTCTCTCAGAAAACACGTTAAGCCGTTGGTCCCGGCTGTCATTAGTGGATATTTGACAGTCGTTACAGGTCGTCAGAAGCCCGAAAGTCTGACAACCAGTCTTACCAAGGGGCTTGGTACCCATTAACTGGGTTGTGGAGGTCAGATAGGCAGTCACTCCATGTAAAATACTGGCACTCAGATGTATCCATTTAGACTGGAAGCTGACCCCACAAAATGGCTTGGCAGGTGACGATTTTACAAGGGAGGCTATATAGGAGGAGAAAAATAACGTGCAGACATTTTATTTTTCGGCGGTGGGTACAGTCAACAGCAAAAGTAGATGATCAAAATCAGAAATTTAATACTAATGAACGGAGTTTGCGTCAGAACTGTGTGGCGTCGAAGTGATTCAAAAGTATGTCAGACTCAGTGTCATACTTTTGAATCACTTCGACGCCACACAGTTCTGACGCGAACTCCTTTAATTAGTATTGAATTTCTGATTTTGATCATCTACTTTTGCTGTTGACTGTACATAAGCGTAACAGTAAAACTTGAACAGTAATAAAAAGACAATTAGTAGGTTATTACATCCTACAAACTCAGTACAAAAATACCCAAGTGATATAATAAATCAATGGCCAGTAAAAATGTGCAGTTAGGTAAATAGTTTAGCAGTTCATAGGTAAGGTTGGAACTGTGACCTACTGCGCGAGAGCCGGATTGGTCGCATTAACTAAGGCAGGACTAAATGGGTTAGGTTAGAACTTTGACCAACCGCGTGCGAACAGAGCGAGCGAAGCGATCGGTGCCGAGCGGCCGGTGAGCGCTACTTCTAGGTTAGATTTCTTACCGACTGATTCCGACCCATTTTGCTCCTAAATATTTATTTAATTACCCATTTCAATATTTGTTATGGCTCATTTTTGTTTAGTTTACTGCTCAGTTTTTTACTGCCGAACTTGTTAATAAACATTTTATTTATTTAATTTATTTATTTATCTACTTACATATACCATTACAGGATTTAACCCAATGCGGTAAATGCGCTTATCCTAACTTAAATTATACTAACACCTATAACTTATTATAAATAATGCATTCCTTGTGAATTCACTCAGAGAACAACAGAATAAGTCCGTCCCGCTCGCTATGAGGTTGAGCGTGCGGAGTGCGCGCGTCAGGGGCGCCTCCCTTAAAAGGTTGGTCCGAGCGCGCGGTTCCACTAGTAGCGGCGGCTGCCGTCGTCGCCACACGTACCTGTCCGGAATACACAGACTCACCAGCTCTAAAATAACTGCATTATGAACCTTCCCTCTCAGTAACTTAAATATATATGAGGTGAGTGCAAGATCCCTCCTAACCCTTAGCTCATTGTATCCTACCATCCCTAAAATAAATAAGGTTGGATACATTAACGGGTAAAAGGGATAGACTCCGTAATAACGGTTATATAAATATCTTATAAACTTATTTTGTACGCTCTCCAGCATGAGACTATATTTAGCTTCATGCGGAGCCCAGATGACTGCATTACATTCTAACTGACTCCTCACCAATGCATTATATAATGCTATAATAGCTTTCGCATTCGTGAACCCTCTGACCGTACGAAGCATGAAACCTAAATTTCTATACGCTCTTTTACAGCTACGCATGATGTGATCACGAAAAGTCAAACCTGTGTTAAAGCCTACTCCCAAGACTTTGACTTCTGTGACCCGTGCCATAGGCAACCCGTCAATATGATAGGTACGTGTTATGGGACTGTGCGCGCGAGAAAAAGTGATGGTCACACACTTCGAGCTATTAAACTGCAAGAGGTTTTCTTTGCTCCAGATCACTACTCTATCAATGTCCCCCTGTAGCCTGACACAGTCATCACAGCTTTTTACCGCGAGGGACAATTTGAGGTCGTCGGCAAACAACAAACAAATAGCGTCTTGAACCACTTCTGGTAAGTCGTTTACCATCAGAAGGAAACCCAAAGGGCCAAGGTTACTACCTTGGCTTACCCCTGACGTCGTGAAATATGGATCTGACACATGCCCCGCATATTCCACATATTGTTGTCTGTTCTTCAAATAACTGGCAAAAAACTGGAGTGAGTGTGGGGTGAAACCAACCCCTGCTAACTTTTTAAGCAACATGTCATTTTCGACTAGGTCGAATGCTTTCCTGAAATCAAAGTAAGCAGCATCCGTTTGTCTCTCACTATCCACTGTCGGCACCAGTTGAGCCATGTGACAAAGAAGATTGCTGGTCGTACTTCTTCCCGGTCGAAACCCATGCTGAGCGTCTGATAACTGCGCGCTCACCTGAAGGTATATGCTCTTGTGAATAGCAGTTTCTAATATTTTTGCCGGCGTCGACAATACTGCGACTGGCCAATACCCATCTACCGATTCTCCTGACCCTCCCTTCGGAACCGGAACGACGCGGGTCACTTTCCACCTCTCCGGAAACACGGCAGCTTTTAGGCACTGGTTATAAATATGAAGTAGCGGCTTAGCTAGTACCAATCGACAATCCTTGATTATGTAGGGTGGAATACCGTCAGGCCCTGCGGACCGTTTCGGCTTAACAACATGCATATTATTGTAATTTACTAAAACTACAATAAACAACTGCCACTTTAAATTAGTACCGTAGTTTAGTGCTTAATAGGACGGGTATTCCGTAAGGCTTAGGAAAAAGGCCTTAGGGAAAAGGGCCAATAAGCCCTTTTACGTGGACCTTAAATATAACTGGCGAAATGTGGGTGTGTTAGGTTATACAGGATGGTTATACAGACTAATAATATTATTATTTCTTAGTTATACAATAATTATCTAACTGAATTAATGCATATTATCAAAGCAGACTTGAAAGTCGTTTACTGAATTTCTGTCATTTTTTTTTTACACGACTGCCCAAAAAGGTGTGTCATGTATTCAGGGTTGATGTATGTTTGTATGTATGTGAGTTTCTTCTTTATTCCACCGTAACTTTTAAATGCCTGAACAGATTTGGATGTATGGGGTATCGTTAGAATCCTTACATCATCCCGAGTGATACTTGCTGATATATTTTTGAAAAAATTTAATATTGCGGCAGTTTGGCTCCATTTTGAAAAGTGAAAAAAAAAATTGTTTTACTAATACAATATGGGTACCTATCAAATTGAAGGCCTTTTTTTTTTCTGGATGGGAAATCATCAAATGACCCCTCTCGCTCTGGGTGGAGCGGAAGGGAGTGTCAGACTCTTACTGACTAAAACCCACCCGTGTTCCTTCCTTAGCCCTTTCTGTTCCAGGGCAGCGGTAACCCTTTCGGACGATCCCGCCGCCCTGGCAGGCTTCGGCCCTATCGGGCCCCGTCCTCTGCTGACTTCTCTTTGAGGCGCGCGTGGAACACAACGCGCCGAAATTGAAGGCCTTGATGAGCACATTCCAAATATGTATATATAATTTATGGGCACCAGCTTTACCAGTGTGCGTGCGCAGATTTTTATTCTGACGAGTTTTCTCCCACAGTCAGTATAACTAATTTAATAAATAAACAATGTTTTACACAGAATAGTAAACGTTCATTGTATCATAATATTCTAATTGGTGTGTTTGGTGGTGTGCTTTAATTCTGGGAAATGTATATGTACATTTGGTCTATTTGTTATCATTATTCGATATAATTAAATGAACTGCTATATACCGCAGTGGTAACACGATGATATCGTGTTGAAATAAAAGAGCATCGCTCTATTGTAAGGTTTTTTGTTCCAACCACGCGATGCGCACATTTTCTTTTTATTATTTAGTTTTCATTATTTTGTTTTTTTTTTACAACCGTCCAATAAACCGGGAGCCGTGTAAAAGTAACATTGTATTTCAATTAAAAAAAAATGACATGAAGCTAAGTAAATAATACAGAAATACTGTGTTTAAAATTAAATCATTATCATCATCATTCCGCGGAAAGACGTCAACTGCTGGACGTAGGCCTCCCTTAAGCATCGCCATTTCGACCAGTTCTGTGCTTGCCGCATCCAGCGGATTCATGCGGCCATCACAAGGTCGCCAGTCTACCTTGTGGAAGGCCTTCCAAAGCTATGTCTTCCGGTACGTGGTCGCCATTCTAGAACCTTTTGGCCGCATTGCCTATCTGTTCTGCGAGCAATTTGCTCTGGCTGCAGTTTGGCTATTCTTCGAGCTATGTCGGTTAACTTGGTTCTCCTATGAATCTCTTCATTACTAATTAGATAACGTAGTTAAACTCCAAGCATAGCGCTCTCCTTTGCCTTTTGGGTGAATTTCAGCCTTCCGATGAGGCCCATTGTGAGTGAATTCGGTTCACCTAACCTACGAATCGAAAGAAATCGTGGTATCATTGACCTCAAACTAAGCTCGTGTACATTGTTACTAATAATAAGAGTCTTGTTGCTCGAAATAAATGATTAAATCATTGTAACTGCTGGTTCCTATAATAGTTCCTAGAAGGTAGATTACGGAGGTTCAACTACAAAAGTCATCGACAGATAAATGCAAATGAACACTACACTAACTGGAACAGAAACTGATTCAAAAAATCACTTTAGAATCGTTTCAAACTTTACAAAAAGAGAAAAAAAAATATCGCTGGCAGAGCGTTGCAAATAAAAAAAAAACAAATCGTCCGGTAAGTTCCCGTGCGCTCTTTTTGTTCCAGGCTCCCGGCATAGCGGGCTGTTGTGAACATTTTATAATTGCTGAGCATCCGCCACGGGGAGCGTCCGTCCGAGAGTGCCGTGGCGGATTATCAATTTAAATCCGACACTTTTATCTGAGCTCGGTAAATACGTTTTATTTTGTACAGTCACGACCAAAAGTATGTATACACTCGGCTTTATTCAAAAGCGATTTACTCCTTTATTTTTTAATGAAATTTTATGTTGTTACGAACATAGCATTTTCGAACCCATACGTTTATGTAATGAGTCATATTTCAACGTTGCATTCGTTATTTCACGAAAAAATCGCAATTGAAAGTGGCCAAGTGTTGAAATATTGGCGCTCGTGACTGTTCTTGTGGGTTTCAGGATTGGGTAGACTGTGTTTCACCTAAAAAGACTCAGACATTATTTTCTTAAGGAAAATAGTACATTACGACACGTGTGACTTAAGTAGTCCATTATTGCACGGCATGAAATTAGTTGCAAAACGCCGTACATTAAAATAGTATACGATACTACGGTTTAAGTAGTCTTATTAAGTCACACGTATCGTATACTATTTTATAGCTCGTGTGACTTAAAAATGTGTGTAAAAATGGCCTACGTACTCGTAAGTCACAGAAAAGCGTGACTTGAGTGGGGTTTAGGTCACACAATGCTATAAATAATATTATAGAAATCTGACTGTCAAGACTATGACTACGGAAGATCTTATGATGATCATTAAAGGGAACAAGTCAAGGGAATTAATAAATAAAATTAAAATAAAAAGGTTTATTGCAGAAACTTGTACAACTTTTACAGTCAATCTTACATTAGGGACCTACTTATAAGTAAAAGATATACCTGTGCTAGGAATTAATTGATTGTTAAACAAATTTACTACTGACTTAAATATATTGTACTCAAATCACTTAGACAGTTGCAGCATGAAATGGTTATAACAAGGAAAATTGATGTAGGGTCTCAATTTACTTAACAATTAATCTCCCTGACCTTACTTTATTGAATATTTTTTAACAACTTTCAGTAACTGGAGTGTTGAGGTCAGATAGGCAGTGAATCAACTCAGCCTACCGGAGTCCACTGCCGGAAATAGGCCTCTACCTACCTACAACACCCTGTCCTCCGCCTGCCGTCCCAGCCACCTTTTTGCGGTCGGCGGTCCATCTAGCTGGGGCGTCTCACACTACGCGGGACACTCCAGGACTCGTTTCTTCCACCGGCCATCGGTCCTTTGATAAACATGGCCAGCCCACTGCCACTTCAGCTTGCTTACTCTGCAAGCTATGTCGCTAACTCCGGTTCTTTTCCGGATAACTTTGTTTCTGATTTTATCCTTCAAAGAATCTCCGATTATAGGTCGCTCCATAGCGCGAATAGGCAGTCGCTTCAAGTAAAAAACTGCTATTCAACTGCATCCGGTTAGACTGAAAGCTGACCCCAACATACTAGAAAAGGTCAGGCAGATTATTTGATTTTGAACTTCTTGAAAAAACTTTTGAAAATCTTTAATGTTATTAATTACTAAAATCATTGAACAAATACACATTTAACGATACCACTGATTCACAAATTGCTATCAAAATAATTATTTACACCTGTTATTCCCAGCTCAGGGAAATAAACGTTTCGGAATAAAAATTACAATTTGAATTACAAATGGCGGAATCCAATTACCGTAACGTGCGTTATCAATGCTGTCCTGTCGGCAGCCTGTGGGGACTGGCGATAAAATTGTATTGAACACAACGTGGTGCAGTGGAGTAACCAGTAGTACATGTTGGATAGGTTCATCAGTCTGCTCGTAAAACGCTCTGAGAGCGCTGCATTATCAGCCTATAATATTCCCACTCCTGGGACACAGGCCTTCTCTCTGTGAGGGAGAGTGGGCCGTAATCCACCACGCGGGCTCAGTGGGTATTGGTAGATGTCACATGTCTTTGAATTTTTGGTTCTTGGACATGCCGGTTTCCTCACAATGTTTTCCTGCACCGTTTTGAGAGCAGTGGTGATGAAATAATTTATACAAAGTAAAGCGCCTGTCTGGGTTCGAACCTAAGACATGCAATTCGTAAGTCGTGGCTTTTACACGGCCACCACAGTGCTTAGAGCGCGGAAAAGTCGTGAAATGGTCAAGAATAAATAAATAATAAATGTTCCAGCGCTGCGACATTTATTTTTAAATGTCAAAGCATCATGTTGAGATAGGAGCCTTTTTGCCTCGTATAGGACTTTCTGTTTCATTTTTCCTTTTGTTACTTTTTTATATAATTTGTTTTATTTTTATTTTTAACTGTGTTTAGTTTAGTTTATGATCCTGTACGAGTCGCAATAAATACGTTTTCTTTCTTTCTTTTCTTTCTTTCGTTCAAGAACGGAGATTTACTTTTTCTTTACTGTCCCTTGTGATTTTTACAGAAGCTCTTATCTAAGCAAGAGATTTATATACCACTCTTTTAATTCACTTTGCTAAGTAAATTAAGCGTATCATACGAATATGAACTTTATTCTTATGTATGTATCACTCGCTTTAGCAAAGCAAAATCAAAGTGCCGTTTGTGAATCTTGCTATAGACAAGTGTCAACGCGAATTGGTTCAGAATCTCCGACCGACGTTTTTTTTTTGTAATGTCGATGAATATTCTGAACCTGTAAAATGTAGTTGTACTACTGTTAACAACTCCACACTGTGCCATTGTCCACGTTAACCAAAAATACACGGCAAATTTTTTAATAAACGAATTTAATGAAAATCTGTAATTTGAAAGTAGACAACACAAAAGCATTTACATGAATCGTAAAAAACCTTTATTAAATTAAAAATATTTCATATTTGATGCAGAGACTGGCGTTCGAAAGATTCTATAGCTTAGCTAAGAGAGTAAAATCTGTAAAAAGACCAATAAATTGAAATAATATGAAAATTTAAGAGGCAATTTTTAACCGACCAAAATGTTATTTTAAATTGCCTATTTTGATTATGATTATTATTTTGTTTATTTTTATTCCGATTATGTTATAATATCTAATATTTTTATGTTACGTCGAAATTGTGTATTTATTTATTTATATATACTTTATTGTACACCACAAAAATACATAGCATAAAAAATACATGAGACACGAAAAACATGAAAAACATGTCAAATACGTGAAAAATACATGATGTGTATTTACTCTATGGATATTTTATTTGTAGGACTAAAATAAATGAATTGAAAATTGAATTGAAATTGAAAAGGTCTAGACAAAGTGACATTCTATCAGTGATAACGGGGATGTAAAAGTGAAAAAATGTGTTAGATTGACATATTATTATGCTACCGAAAACCTTTTAACAATCCTGTTGAAAGTTGTTGTAGAAATACAATACGCTTCGTAAGCGATTGCTGTTGTATTGGTCCTCAGATAGGCCGCCTCTTTGACGTTGGCTTATATAGTATAGTACGTTGGAGTATAGTAAGTTGGAGTATAGTACGTTGGAGTATAGTACGTTGGAGTATAGTAAGTTGGAGTATTATACACGGTGTAAGGGACATCCACGCGTATACTGACGCCATAAATTAAGCAGATGGTTCTGCCCCCCATTGTAGACATTTACGTCTATTATTAAAAATAAATCTGCCGTTTTATACAAAAGTGCAATATCTACACGGTCAAAATGAGTCCATCGGCTGTTTAAAAAAAAAATTCTACGCTGGTTAGTTTAGAATCATGTACTGAATTCATAGTTTTAATTCGGGGTGAGTAATAATGGCTGGTAATCCATCACACAGGGTGTCCTAAGTATGGACGCCAGTCTGTTACAAAGGATCATATTTTGTGCATTGTTGTCAAAACACTATAATTGTTGTCTCTATGCTTATAAGTGTGTGAACATTCAAGCGACGCTCAAACTGTCAGTTACCATATTATAATATGGTAACTGACAGTTTAAGCGTCGATTCCCTTACACCCTCTATTGTATGTTACGTTCAATCAACTCGTTCCACCGCCGTCAACAGCTGGCCATACCTCTCCCAAGTTGCACCACAAAACCTTCAGTTCCAGGACTTCCTTTAACAAACATTAATGTGACTTCGGAAACCGAAGTTAGTTCACCAGACGTTGACAGTAAGTATTCCGAACAGGTTGGCTTTGTTCGCAGAAGTCTGTCCTAGACTAATGTTGTTTGTAATTTGTGTCCTTATCCTAAGTGCTAGGTTTCAAACACGTACGTAGGTACCTTCTACGTATGTTGTGTTCTTGAGTGTTCTTTTTCATAGTTTTGCATAGAATTGAGTTTTTCTAACTGAAGAGGAGTTGAGAGGAAGTTGTTAACTGAGAGGAGGAACTGGGAGTTTGTTGAGCAACTCTTTCTACCCAGCAAAAGTACTATTGTAAGTGTTGAATGGCGGGCGTTTTGGGGGACTGTCTTTTGTAATTTTGACGTTCGAAAAGTGCCTCTGCCTAATTTGAATAAATGACCTTTGATTTTGGTATTTTTTGAAGATCTCCATACTTTTACGAAGATGCATGTTTGTACCACCAGATTTAGGAGTGATTCCACCACCCTCCAACGATGTATCTAAGTTTCAATTTCGATATTTTCATGCACAATCAATGAATAGCTTTGTAATTCTTTGTGAAGGAGGTCGTCCAGGGAACTACAGCCAGGCATATTTCACCAGTAGCATATTACTGTGTTCCAGTTTGCAGGGTAGATGTAGGTTTAGATGCAGGCACTTGAGATATGTATGTAAGGCGGGTTCTACATCTACAATAGCATTATGCAATAATGTTGAATCACTCCTTGCACTCAAACGATCAAATTATATTCACGGCTCATAAGCGTCAATGCTTTTATTTAATATTTATTTATTTAATATTTTTAATTATCAATTTTTGAAAGAAAGAAAATACATTTATTTAGCACGTTTTTTTTTGTTTGGGACATTTTCGTTACTTTTGCTGTGAGACCTTGCTTTTTACGAAATTTCACGATTTTAGATCAACGGGAAGTACCTACCTTATAGGTTTTGATTTATTTGCGAGTTTCAAAATATGTCGCATAAATCGCCGTATTTTTTTATTGTGTGGAAGCTATTTATTTGTATTAGATACTAACTTTAACTTGACAACCACCACGTGTTCCCTAAAAAAAGGGTTTTGACAGACGGTCGGACGGATATCGAAGTGATCCAAAAACTGTATATTGGAGCGGATAGAGCGTGGCTATCTGACATATGGCAAATAATTTAATTTAATGTTCTGTGTCTTGTAATGTTGATTACTTTACATAATTAGTATTGTATAGAATTAAGTATTTTCTAACGGACCAGACAGCTGTGCTGCTGGGGAGTTTGTGGCACCACTTCTTCTTCCCAGCGGAATCACTAAGAAGTGGTGAAGGGCGGGCGTTTTGGGGGACTGTCTTTTGTAATTTTGACGTTCGTAAAGTGCTGATTCTTCGCCTAATTTGAATAAATAACTTTTGATTTTGATAGTAAAACTGGTCAAGATTGCTTCGAAATGTGTTTAAAATTCGTCAATTCTGACTTCCCTCTCAGGAAAATAAGCTTATTTGTTCTTTATTACTCAAAGCTCATTTCTAGTTAGTAGTGCAGCTTGTAAATTGAGTATCGGGTCTCGTTACTGAGGGCGGCGAGCCACCGTGTTGAGATAAGGCGCTCTGTGAGAACAGGGCACCTTAACACGACTAGAAAATATGTGGAGATGCATTTTGTACATCAAAAAACTATAGGGAAAAATTGGTCTATAAACAAATAGAGATGTGGTTAATCAAACTTAAGCTCAAAACGTTTATTTCAATTAAACCATTTACAGGCACTTTTGAATTAACAAAATTAAAAAAAAAAATCTTGTGTTAATATTGTTTGCGTTACTTAACCTGGGTCAAATAAATTTATTTCCTTTCTTTCTTTCTTTTTTTCTTTCAAAGAGTCAGAAAGTTAAAGTGAAGCTAGTTGCCCATTTCTAAACGCAGCTCTCTATTGAGAAAAAGAAACTCCAAGGATACTCTTTTAAATCAAGATATCCTCCCAAATTACTGGGTATATAATTATTCTTACTTCTGTTACGAGCTTCGGGTTCGTGACAATAAAAACGGCCGATATAAATTACCAAAAATACACACTTTAATTAATCAACACTAATAACAACTCAAACACACTAATTATAAAACACAATTACACTTAAGTCGCACTTGAAGATCGCTTTCGATGTATTCGCTCGTATCGAACACTGTCGATCGCGGCTATTCCCGGCCTTATACAGTGCAGCAGATTGTTCTAGAACCTTCTATTGTAGAAACATCTAGAATGTTCGAGTACATACCGGCCCCGACTGACCTCTGTCGACAGAGGTCAGTCGGGGCCGGTATGTAGTTCTATAGTATCGAAATTTCTAGAAGGATCTTTTTGTTCTACTACTCGATACTAGATGGCGCTAGTGGTAAATTAGTTCTGCCACTCGATAATAGACGGTGCTAGTGACTATTAGTTTTGCCACTTGATACTATATGGCGCTAGTGGTAACTAATGTCACCATGTATCAGGCATTAATTGTGGCGCGCTTCTATATGTGAGAAGAAAATAAAATAAAATGAAGAAACAATTCGAAATATAAGACTAGTATCCACTAGCGGCGCCCGCTCACGAACATGACGCGTGGATCAGCTCCATCCAGCTCAACCATTTTGTGGTTATTTATAACATACAGTGTCTTTTGTTCCCCTTCTCCTGCATTTTCTGCCTATGGTTAGTTATGCTATTTAAAAACGACCAATAATAATTATGATCTTCTTTTCGCACTTTACAGCAGATCTACTTATTTATTTATATATACTTTATTGTACACCACAAAAATACATAGCATAACATGAAGATCCAGAAATAGCATTGACTATTTTCTTTTACCCATCCACAAACCATCTGGGACAAGCGTAGCTTAACGTTCGATCGACACGACCGGCTCTTATTATAAAGCCACGAGCCCTATCTATATCTAATACAATAATAAAAATACACAGCAATTGTGATTGGTGAGTTTAGATAATAAAGTATAACGGTTCCACTACACTCAAGTATGTCTCACGACTAGTTGTAGGTACTATATGGTGATATGGTCTTCTCTTCGCAGTTTACAGCAGATCTATTTTCATGAAGATGCAGAAATAGCATTCACTGTTTTATGTTATTGAGTAGGTAGGTAAACCTAGTAGTGTCTATTTTCTCAATAGCTTTCATAGAAGGGTGTGTAACTTGGTTTTAATCGTTGTAAACTGCTAATAGACAGTATACAAAGTCATAGCTTAGATCTCTCGGAAACTTACCGTAAAGTTGGACAATGAAAGCATTAATATGCTACAATGAAGTAAGCTAGAACAATCATCATTTATCTAGCCTTTTCCCAATTATGTTGGGTTCGGCTTCCATTTTAACCGGATGCAGCTGAGTACCAGTATTTTACATGGAACGACTGCCTATTTGACCTCCACAAAGCAGTTACTAGGTAATACGAAACCCCTTGGTAAGACTGGTTGTCCGACTTTCGGGCATCTGAGGACCCGTAAAGACTGTCAAAGATTCATGAATGACAGCCGGGACCAACGTTCCGAGGAACAGAGCTAGGTATGTAAGGGTGGTCACCCATCCACGGACCAACCGCGGCAAGCGTAGCTTAACCTGATTGATCGACCCGTATGGCTGTTATTACCTAGCCATAAGCCCCTCAGAACAATAAGGTATATAATTCCGAAATAAAAAATAAAACGCGCTTGTCCACTCCACCCGACACTGCGACGAAACAAGAGCATAACTACACCCATCGCTCTAATGAGTCTTCAGAGCCCGTTTAAGTCGATTCGCTGCCGTCTGCTGCACAATAGTGAATCAGAGTCGGACACAGTGGAAAACGGACGAGTTTCTTTGTAGCTTAATTATTTCGATTTGCATTGAAATACCTTCTAGAGAAGGTTAATTAGAGAGCTTGTTCATTGTACTGCTTTTTGCTCTTTCGTTTGAGTTAGTGATGAAGATGGCAATGGGATCGTTGTCTCGAATTGCATTTTGTAAGCCCCGTACATCTGTAATTTACATCAGTAAAATGTTCACATGCTCATAAATACCGCTATATTTTATCCTTAACCAATATATACTATTTCACGACACGGTTGGCACAGTGGTTAAGCGATTGACTGCTACGCTGCGTGTCGCGGGTTCGATTCCCGCACGGAACAAATATTTGTATGACCTACATGTATATTTGTTCCGAGTCTGGGTGTTTTTCTATCTATAATATGTATGTATTTACAAAAAAAAATTGTATATAAGTAGTTTATCAGCCATCTTGTTACCATAACACAAGCATTCGGTTGCTTAGCTTGGGACAAATGGTGCTGTGTGAAATGTCCAGGGATATTATTATTATTATATTATTATTATTATGCAATATATAGAAATGAGGACTGAAAACTCGCCATAGGTGGCAGCACTGTTCACCTTCTACAATCCACCATTGTTTTATTTGTGTTTACTTTTGCGTCGAACATAAAATAAACGAAAACTAGATAAATATGTATGAGACTTGGAGTGTAGCACTATTAAAAGACGAGGTAAGGAAAAGGGAAGCGTTTACCACTGGTAAAAAAGCTGATGTAGTGGAAAAGTAAATAAAATATGAATATTTTATAATTTATAGGTTATTTTATGTTTGTGGATTTTGTGTTCTTTTTTTGTTAAAAACTGAAGGAAAACAACTCGATAATGATCTTCTTGACTGAAAACCTTCAGAGATTTTAATTTTACCGTTGATCTAATAATAATATATGATAATATAAACACACACATACAAACCTTTACTATTAAAGTATGTAAATTGTATTTACATAATATCACGCCATAGTGCCTGTAGGTAGTGAAAACAGAGTTAGTTTGGGGAGCGTCACCTGAATATGAATTTCTACTGTATAAGTCTTCAGGTTTAAAAAAGATTGATAATAATATTTAATAATCTGATTGTGCCAAACTTATACGAAAAAAAAAAATCAGTTCGGTTACTAGAACAACTTATGTGCCGTTTGGTTAAGTGCCAACAAAAATCAGTCCTCTGAGTGGTATACCTCCTATGAGGTGTTTAGTAGACGTTAAAATGTGAGATGTAAAAACAAATAGCTCCATGAGAGTCTTACGGTAAGCATAAAAACAACTGTATGCATTTCGTGCACATGCCACCGGTGCCGTATGCGCCTACCGCACATTTGCGGGATGAACTAATTAAGCGAACAATTATCGTATCGATTACCGATCAAGGAAACAAGGTAGACACGTTCAGTACTCGATTTTGAGTGACCCGTTAACAAATCGAAAAGTTTACACATAGGTACATAAATTCATGCCCATGGGGGTAGGCAGAAACTACAGAACGCCACCTACTACGATCGTAAACGAACCAAAAGGAGTATGTTCTTTTGGTTCGTTTACATTCATACATCTGAGGCAAAATCCAGTCGCAGTCTCATTTCTGTGACAAACAAATGTCAAAAAACTTACAAAAATGTAAGGAAATTAGGGTTACTTTTGACAGATTGAGACTGAGATCAGACTGTGAACGTTCTTAAAAGTTACGAGAATGGCCCCTCTGTTCATATACGGACGCCGGTTGCGAGTAATACGTGCCTGAACTTTCTGAAGAACATCATCAAAAGGTTTACTAAGTAATTATTTATTGTCTAAGGTATTTCTATCACAATTCAAAGAAATAAATGCTCTTTGAGTCACATAATATCGTTGATCTTCTAATAAATTTTCTCTAAGGTTTAAATTAAATATTATTATAACTAACAGCAACATAAAATCTAAGCTCAGTGTGTACACAATTGAAGCATATCGAAGCAGTTTCGCACATCTTCATTGTTTGTCAGATCAGAGGTTTCGGTATAAACGTTTGTTTACGGAGTGATGTGACCACTACCAGTAGACCCGAATTACGAGCCAAATTAACGAGGTAGCGAGGGTAAACATTGATGGTGGCTAAGCAGAATTTGGCATGTAGAAGTGGAGCCTGTAATTTACCAAGCTTACTCCAAACGTCCATGATGCATTGCAGCCGTGTTCCAGTTCAGAACAGGGTGTAAAGTTCACTCATACTCCATAGAAAAGGGACTCAGACTAGTACTCAGGTGAAGGGCGGGCGTTTTTAGGGGACTGTCTTTTGTAATTTTGACGTTCAAAAAGTGCTGATTTTCAGCCTAATTTGAATAAATGACTTTTGATTTTGATTTTTGATTTTTTGACTAGACGGGTGTTATGTCTAGTGGGCTACTGCCAGACGATTGCAGAAGGCCAATTCTCGTAATTTAAAACGTTCAAAATCTAGTCGCAGTGTCACCTTGGCGACAAATAAATGTCAGAAACTTGTCAAAATGTAGAAAAATTTGTGGTGTTTTCGACAGATTGAGACTGAAATCAGACTGTGAACGTTCTTAAAATTACGAGAATTACCCTTCAGATGTCGGGACGTTGTATTTAGGCTAGTTGCTCGGTAAACTTTGCTTGCGCGATACAGGATTTTGCGTGACGGCTGTGTGATGCGTAGTTCGCATGTGGCGATGTAGATGCCGCCACAAGTTGGTGGTCTAACTGATGGTCATCCAGAAAAGTGGAATAATATCATATCATGACATACCTGCTGCTATAATTTTATCGTCACCTTATCATCAAGCAGAATCTTGCAGCTTCAAACTGGGCAAGTGAACCAATGTTTAATTTTAAAACAATTCAAGATCGTCACTCATTAGACGCCTGAGAGAGGACAGGTAGACCTCGGCGGACCATCAGATGAGATTGGCATGGCCAGAGATCGAAAAAAAAAATAAAAGAAAATATCCCACACATACCTACGTCACACCGTCATGGTAAAAGGAACTTACTGAAGCTACGGATTCCTAGAAGAGCAGTAGGTGCCACATACTGTCCGCAATTTACCGGCGAATGACGTCAGTGAAACATTGTTTATGAAAGTAAGTTTATGTATTTTCCTAGAGAGTCTTTGTGACATCGTAAATTCTAACCTCACCTACCATTATTTTCATGAGAGCCCTCGTCACTGCGGCCGTTACAGGGAGGTCACTTCTCTTCGAGGAAACTTTAGTGAAAGCTTTAGTAGGAAAATTACAAAGAAATGGCAAAGTGCTGCTGTCCCAAAGCTTGCTATAGTAGCATTTGCCGTGGGATAGTCATCGGCTGTCATTCGTGGATTTTTGACAGTCATTACGAGTCGTCAGAAGCCCGAAAATCTGACAAACAGTCTTACCAAGGGGTATCATATTATCCAGTAACTGGGTTGTGGAGGTGAGATAGGCAGTCGCTCCACATAAAATACTGGTATTCAGCTACATCCGGTTAGACTGGACGCCGATCCCAATATAGTTGGGAAAAGGCTCGGCAGATGATGATGAGTCACCAGCTAGTATAGCGAAGTATGTACACTGACATGTTATGCTAGACTCGCGTTACCGCGGTCCACCACGTAAGCCAACACACAAATTAAATTCCTGCCATTAGGGAGCGACCACACATTTGCAACTGCGTCTAATTAGCGGTCTATTGTAGTGTTATTACGGCTCACCGACGATCTGTGGTCGCCATCGGATTGTCACCCAATTAGGTACGATTATGTTAATCTATTTGATAACAATCTCATTAGTGAAAGGGCTTCAAAGTTTAGCTGCGTTCTAAGTTTGATTCCTTCATTTACTCAAATTATTTTTTATTAGGGTGTCTTTAGCCAAATTAGAAAAACTTATTGTTTTTTTTATGTACCTACAGTTCTACACACAGTAAGTAAAATAGATACAGATATGACAAACCTATAACAGACCTATAGCAGGCGATACTACTGGCAGCGGGCGACACTACTGGCAGCGGGCGACACTACTGGCAGCGGGCAACACTACTGGCAGCGGGCGACCACTACTGGCAGCGGGCGACACTACTGGCAGCGGGCAACACTACTGGCAGCGGGCGACACTACTGGCAGTGGGCGACACTACTGGCAGCGGGCGACCCTACTGGCAGCGGGCGACACTACTGGCAGCGAGCGACACTACTGGCAGCGGGCGACACTACTGGCCACCAGCGACAATTTCGCCATCTAATATAATAATAATAATAAAATCTTTATATAACCAAAAACATACAGAGTTTTAAATACAGTTTGATATTTGGTTTAGAAAATACATTAATTATAGTTTATGTTGCAAAATCTGTACAGAATAATATTCTATGGAAGCGTTTTCATATTATGTAGAAACCAATTATTTCGCTGCGGTTTGTCGTTGCGGTTGCGGAACGGTATTGCCGTTGTTGTTTGCCGTTGCGGTTTGCGATCGGCACGGTTGGCGCAGTGGTTAAGCGATTGACTGCTGCGCTGCGAGTCGCGGGTTCGATTCCCGCACGGAACAAATATTTGTATGACCTACATGTATTTGTTCCGAGTCTGGGTGTTTTTCTATCTATAATATGTATGTATTTACAAAAAAAAAAAATGTATAGGTATAAGTAGTTTATCAGCCATCTTGTTACCATAACACAAGCATTAGGTTGCTTAGCTTGGGACAAATGGTGCTGTGTGAAATGTAACCTCCAGGGATATTATTATTATTATTATTATCTGCCTTTGCCTCCAGAATTTTAACTTTAAGCTAACTTATTAAAAAACTCAGCTTTTGTTGTTGGTCTTGAAAGCGTCAAAGATTTTTTGGATATATTATTATGATGATATATCGTAAAACATGGGCAGGCAGGTATGTTGTTATGATGATAATAGTGTGTATCGATGTTCGTAATCGGCTGGCAGATTGGATCGACATGAGGCACCTGTCCCACCGCAGACGAGGAAGCAACTAGCTATCGATTTTCTCACTCAAAAAACGTAATAAAAATTGTAGGTGTACATAAGTCAAAAAGTTACATCTAACAATAGTTGATCGCTGACTGTTCACACCGCCGCGCCGGCGAGTACCTACTCGTTTGTCGCAGCGACAAGACTTATCAAAGAGAGTACTCGCTCAGCGACACTATAGTTAGGCGTGCAGGACGCTCGCTGAGAGACACACGATTGATATATACGCATGCATAATCACCCTTTAATGTTCCCACTGCTGGGACACAGGCCTCCTCTGTATGGGAGGGAGTGGGCTGTAATCTACCACGCAGGCCCAGTACGGGTTGGTAGATGTCACATGTCTTCGAAGTTTTGGTTCTAGGACATACCGGTTTCCTCACGATGTTTTCCTTCACCGTTTTGAGAGCAGTGGTGATGAAATTATTTACACAAAGTAAAGCCTCTGCCTGGGTTCGAACCCACGACCTCCAACTCGTAAGTCGGAGCCTTTACCACTGGGCTACCATTGCTACGCATACTAGCGAGTAATCACTCGTCGCTCACTCGCTACTTGTTGCTTGACAACTAGTTTCTAGTTGCTAGCTCGACTCGCTTCTCGTTAGTCACCAGCGGTAGGACAGATGCCTTAACATTGATTCAATTTCATAGTAGGCACCTACAGGTCCGCTAACCTGCGCTCATCTAACAAGACACCGCTGTTTGATGTATCGAACAATTAATTACGCTAATGGGTTCGGCCAACGGCCACCAACACAGGTATCCTTGCTATACAACTTGTGCGGCTTACTGTACTTAAGTGAGGGCAAGGTGTAGGTAGGCTTAAACCCTTCGTTCTCGAGTATAAGGATTGTATGTAAGTAATGTCATATCATGTATTTTAAATTATTCTAGCGTGCCCGTTTTATAGGTACAGTGAGCAAGGACAACCCGCTACCTCCCATGGCCCCACCGACATCAAGTCATATAGGCCGAATCTCAAGGAGACGGTGGACATAGCTCGTCTAGATAGACACGCTATCAACGCAGTCGCTGCTTGATTCCTTTAAAAGTTATCTCGTCCTGTCCGCCTTATGCCTTTCCCCCCATTCCGGGGCGGCATGCTAGCATACCCCTCCATTGGGCTGATAGCACATGAACAGCTTCGCTGCCCGACCCTGGCAGTCTCCACTCATTCGATTCCGCTCCTCACCGTATGCCACTCGTGTGCGAAGTTCCTGAGCCGCCGGAAGTTGGCCTCCGAAGCCACGAGGTTGCCGTAGTACACTGGTCCCTCCTCCAAACGAGTAGTACCATCCATCATCTTACACCGCTGCTCCTCATACATAGGGCATCGCCACAGAATGTGGTTTAAACTTTCATCCTCTTCCCCAAAGTAGCACACGTCTAGTGAGCAAGGACAGTCGAAAAAAACTACTAATCTTAATTATTAACCATCATATTTATCAGCAGCAAAAGCTAAGCAAAGCTAAGCTTTATGTTTGGTTCTAGGACATGCCGGTTTCCTCACGAAGTTTTCCTTCACAGTTTTTGATAGCAGAGGTCTAGTAGTTCAATTGCTATAAAAACTACATGGAAACTTTTCTACCACAATCGCGTCGCACCGTCGCGTCGCGCCTGTCTGCAGGAGCCTTTATTCAAGTCTGTTTGTCTGTGAAGAGGTTTCAGAGAAACTTTTAACTGTTTTTAATGAAATTTACTTAGTATTAATTAATGCATATTTTTTTAGAAAAAGTTGGAGTGTTTTTATTTTTAATTTATTCTCTTTTTTCGTAGAGATCGTCAAAAGTAATAGGTGTATCAAATGTCAAAGATCTTTTACTTAAAATATTTTTTACATAGAAAAATATGTTAATTATTGGTAAGTATTCAAGATCATTAAGAGAACGTTTAACATTTAAAAGACAACGCAAATTGTCACTATCTCTAACATTATAAAGAGAAAAGATTTGATTTTTTGTATATTTGTTACGCTTTCACGCTAAAACGGCTGAACGGATTTGGATACAATTTGGTACATGGGTAAACCATCACTTGGAGAAGGACTTGCTACTAATCATCCTGGAACGCAGGTGATTTTAATATTATATTCTGTTTAGTGGTTAATTCGTAAATGACTGGATACTCATCATAATCTTTATTTACACCTGTACACATAGGAAAGTCTGTATAGCTACCAAATTGTACTGGTACTCAATATAACTCATCTTTACAAATACTACACTTGCGTCCTTATTAAAAAAATCATCACCACTTCTGTTCAATCAAACATACAACTACTGTCAACGCACACAGCGTCAACACCAACACGACGACGGCGACTTTTATTTATCTGGGCTTATCTATGATCCGGCTCGAAGGACCATAGATAAGCCCAGATAAATAAAAGTCGGACTGGTTAAGAAAAGGTATAATAGATAGGTAATTATTTAAAATAATAAAGTCGCGTGCGATCGCTGTTGCAGTGTCGAGTCGTAATGGCGACGAGCGCTCGGCCGGCCGCCGCGCCGCCCGTTCCCCTCGTCACGCTGGTGTGTGTGACCGTCGTCGTGTTGGTGTTGACGCTGTGTGCGTTGACAACTACATAAGAGAAATATAACATACAACGTAAGGAATAAAAACAAAATCCAGTTGAAACCAGCGCACGCTCACACTAATTATGGCAAGGAAACAATAGGTATTAGTTGAAGGCGCACGGATGTTCAAGTTCTTTACCGGAGGAGATAAAAAAATGTGACAATATAAACACATTCAAACGCAGTTTACGGCAATACATTACAACATTTGAAATAACATCAAACAGAATAATAAGCATAATAGTACTAGTTATATACCTATATTGTATATTTCATTATAAGCGAGAAATAAAGTCCTTCAAACCTAATTGTATTTTTCCTTTTAATTACAGCATTCATTCTACATCATTAATCAACAAATTAAGTTATGAAGACGTATAAGGCCACTAACTTTACCGTATTGAACTCCGGTTAACGAGCTTCAAACTTAACGTATAAAGTTAGATGTTGAAGCTCTCGAACTTCGGTGTTTCGGTAAACTGATAATAATACAAGATGTTGTCGAGTTCAAATTTTACTCGTTTTACAGAATCACTTGAATTTAGGGTTCCGTACCCAAAGGGTGCTAACGGAACCCTATTACCAAGCCTCCGCTGTCCGTCCGTCCGTCTGTCAGCGGGCTGTATCTCATGAACTGTAATAGGTAGACAATCTTTTACACAGAGTGTGTATTTCTATTGTTGATATAATAAAAAGATAATAAAAATAAAATAAAGTTAGTAAAAATAAAAGGGGATCTCCGTACAACAAGAAGAAATGTGTTTTTTTCGGCGTTTTTTGCTTTGTGCGGAACCCTTCGCACTTGGCCGGTTTTATATTCCATTGTCACGAAGAAATACGTCGAAAAAATGTCATATTCTAAGGTCATGAAAAAAAAAATGGCCAAGTTACGTTTCTATTAATTTAATACTATTTAGCTGTTTTTAGGTATTATGATACCCAGCATTTTTGTCGCACTGCAGGACAAAGGCCTCGTCTCACACAGAGAAGGCACAAGCATTGCTCACCACGCTTGCTCAAGTCAGGTTGGCGTTTTCAGACTTAAATCAACCACAAGTCCAGCACCCTAATTGCGTAACACACTATCAAAATCAATCTGAATCATTTTGAAGGATATGGCTAATCCACTGCTTCGTATGTTCGAAAAATGTGTCTACTCAACAACGTAAATAACGCAATGAATGTTGTTGAACTGTCAAAATGTAACCCATTGCTGCGGATAGTGTGGTACGCAATCACCCCGCAGGTTTCCTCACAAACGTTTTTCCTTTACAGGACTTTCAGTAATGTCCAAGATTAAACACTGGAAGAAAATTATGAATTGAAGGACAAATTATGAATTGACATGAAATGAAATTGACTATGAACTGTAATTGACACTACACATTAACTACACACACTACATTAACTGTAATTTGCATGCATACGTTAATACAAATAGGTACTGAAATACTTATAATATTATATCGTAATAAATTTATCTTTGGAATTTAATAGTACCCACTCATTATTTGTATTTAATCAGAATCATATAATCATTTGTATCTGGTCTTTATATTAATCATTTGTAGGTATGCCAATATTGGCAAAGCATATAGCGCACTTCTAATTTTTAAGATCTCTGTATGTAAATTACCTATGTTTTACAAATAAAATATTCTTATTCTTAAAAAAAAAGGAATCACATTGGTCCTTGCCCGGGTTTGAACCAACGACCTCGTCAATAATAAAAAAAATATATTTTTTAGTAGACCCACGAGATCCATAGATTTGTTAGTAGGAAACGACTACACACGACTTAAGAAACTATGTAAGCGCAAACATTTAATTTAGCTTATATTGTTAGTGCAGTACAGCTACATAGATAGATAGATAGATAAAAACGTTTATTTAGTGCAACAAAAGACACAATACAAGTAACAAAAAATAGAACAATAAAAAAGAAGTGAAAAAAAAAACAAACATTAAAAAGATAAATCGACCCATAAACACCTCGCAAATCCACAACCTCTAGTATTAAAATAGTAGTCTATGTCCACAACGGTCGATCACTACTGGGCGGTGTGTGTCTCATGGTTGCACCAAATGGGAGTCCAGCTCAGCATATGCCAGGTACAATACCTGACGCTGTTATTCTGCGGTATCCCGTTAGTGACCCACGGATGTCGAGAAGACGCATCTGATTTTAAACAAAATGGTACCTCCTTACATACTATATTATTAGTAACAATAATGCACGCACAATCAGTTCATATACCGTCCGCGCTCACCTGACACACCGGGCACATGCATATCGTCGACCGTAGGTACAATTGAGGTAAGGGACAAAATACCCAAAATGAGTTAAGTATACAGTTTTGTTCAGAATTTTTCGCTCTATCGAATGGTGTATATGAAAAAATTCTAGCTTAAGAAAAATGTCCCTTACCCTAATGATTTTTGGATCCAAATTTCGAATTAGCCCCATAATAACAATGTATCTGAAAAACTATGCAATATAGGAACTTGAAATTATGTAATTATTGCCGCCAATTCACTTGAAATAAGGTAACGGTCTTCCCAATCAACGAATTACCATTACATGGTTTATTTTTTGTAATGTTAATTTAATGTAAGGGACGAGACTACAAGATACTTGGTCAGTAAGGGACATTACTAACAAAATACGCTGTTGTAAGGGACCTCTATTTTCTTAAATAGCTAATTTATTTAAATAAATGTTACACGTGTAGATAGAGCACTAAAATACAAGATTATGTGTGATATCAGACCCGAAAAAGGTTAATAAGAAAAAAAATTATAGGCGATTTAGTCCGAAAAAAAACTTAGTCGGCCTCTCCTGAAAAATCGTATTTTGTCCCTTACCTCAATTGAACCTACGGTCGACGATATGAACACGTACCCAGTGTGCCATGTTGTCGCAGCACGGCTTATCAATGACGACCTTCAGAATGCTGTTGGCGCTCCCACGCACTCTGCGCATCATTGACGCCATCCGCTTTCGTAGGATGGTGTTGAAACTATCCACACGTGTTTCAGCAAACATCCCGAAGGCGCTGCTGTAACGTGGAAGCCTCAACAACATCCTGAAGGTGTTATTGTACTGAACTCTGAGGGCGTTGTATGCCCTTTGCGTATACCGAACTCACAGAGTGCACGTGTACACCGATTAGCAATAAGCCTTAAAAAGAGTTGATTTCACCTTTGGAGTACAACGCGCAAACCTGCGAGCCAGCATATTGCATCGGACAGCCAACGCCCTCCGTTCTCTTTCCATATTGGCAATAAGAGGCGAAGCCCTTTACCCTTATAATAATAATAATAAAGTATTTATTTGCAAAAAAACATAGTATAGACCTTGCCCTTCACCGCGTACAGTTTTTTCATTCGGACGTACGGGACCTTAAAAAAGCTTACCAAAAACTACAATTTTTGCGCCAAAATGTTTAACGAATAAAACCGGATGAAGCTAAACTAAAAATGTATGAAATGTAAAATTCTTTGCGCGAGTGAATTTATAAAATATTCCTCATTTTCCTTTTAAAATTCAGTTTGCTTCACCGAATTTAATTTAGAAAAACGTCTCAGCAAAATTATTGCTGACGGATGTTGGCAACATTTTATTAAACATTCATTTCTTTCTCTATATTTGGGATTTTATTTAACTGTGGCTTAAGTGATAGAATTAATATGCTTATTATATTCTACCATTCTGTACCTATTGTGTATCTTCTCGTCCTATATACCACAGTGTCTCGAGATGAAAATCTTTGACCAGTGCGTGTTGCCAGTGATGACCTATGGCACTGAAACATGGTTGTTCATAATGAGCCTTATTAGTCACCTAAAGGGCAATGGGGAGGGCTATGGTGCGAGTTTTTCTACACGATCGAATCAGAAATGAAGAGATCTGCTAGGAGAACCAAGGTAAGTGTAAATACACACGAGTTTTTGAAAAATTCTTGTACATCACACATTTTGTTGAACAGAACAAATGCATTGAATGTATTGAAAGTTAAGTATTTTCTCAAACAAAGCGTTTAAAAAAAACAATACAAACAAATCTATTAGCTCTAAGTGAAATTGAAACTTTATATTGTGTATCTAAGTACTTCAAACAATTTTCATGAAGATGAAATTGTTTTGAGATGTCAAAACTAATATACCTGATTGAAAATGTTTGTTTTCTTCGGTTGGAGATGAAAAATCAGTACTAGTAATGTAACCTTTAAACCTATTTTATATAGGAACTAGCTTCTGCCCGCGGCTTCGCCCGCGTGGATGTCGGAAGTTATAAAAATCGTTTGGGATATATTCATAACTTGACTCAAAGATTATTTATACCAATTTTCTAATTAATCAAGACACTTATTGTAATCCTCTCCTGTAAAATTAACTACACCTTTTCAACCCGTTAGGGGTAGATTTTCAAAAAATCCTGATACATGTTATTCTTTATTTTTGGCCTTAAGTATAAACACTGAGTTTGGAGTTAATCGGACCGCGCGTTCAAATTCTTCCACACAAACTTTAACACCCCTATATCCCCTTTGAGGGGTAGTTTTGAAAAACTAATAATGATAAACTTTATTGCTTACTTAGGCGAGTATTCATGCCAATTTTCAAGATTATTAACCTAACGAATAAGATTTTTCATATAAACTGTATCCCCGCTTTTCACCCCCACAGGGGTGGAATTTTGAAAAATCATTTGGGATGTGTTCATAACTTGACTCAAAGATTATTTATACCAATTTTCGAGTTAATCAAGCCACGCTGTAAAATCCTCCCCTGTAAAATTGACTACCCCTTTTCAGGCCGAGAGGGGTAGATTTTCGAAAAACCCTGATACACATTATTCTTTTCTTTCAATTTTAGGTATAAATACTGAGTTTCGATTAAATCGGACCGCGCGCTACAATTCTTCCATACAAATTTTTAAACCTCCCAACCCCCTTTTAGGGGGTGGTTTATAAAAACAAAAAATGCCCAACTTCATAATATACTTAGATAAGTATTCGTGCCAAGTTTCAAGTTTATTAACTCAAGGAATAAGATTTTTCATACAAACAAAATCCCCCCATTTCACCCTCTTAGGGGTAGAATTTCGAAAAACCCTTTCTTAGTGGATACTTACTCTTCACGAAGAATACACCCTCCAAATTTCATGTCTTTAGGACCAGCGGTTTAGGCTCTGCGTTGATGTCTCAGTCAGTCAGTCAGTCAGTCAGGACTTTGAATTTTATATATATAGATTGATTCGCTAAACTCCGCAGATGCCGTGGATATATCGATATCTAAGAGATTTTGAGTTTGTGGCTACCGTTTGACAGCTAGTTGCTGTCGACCGACAAAAGTCAGTTTAACAACTAATAATAATAATCAATGTAATTTCACTTGAGCACATGGTCACAGGCGCAGCAGCAGGAGCAGGAGTGGAGCAGGGGTTGTCCAGTGGTAATCAAAGAGTACTATAAGATACCGTGGTAATGGGCACAACTTACGAGTTGTAGGTCCTGAGTTCGAACCCATGCAGGTACTTTGTGTAAATTATTTCATCACCAATGCTCTCAAAACGGTGAAGGAAAACATCGTGAGGAAACCGGCCGGAAATGTCCTAGAATCACAAATTTGAAGACATGTGACATCCACCAACCCGCACTGGGCCCGCGTGGTGGATTATGGCCCACTCCCTCTCACAGAGAGGAGGCCTGTGTCCCAGCAGTGGGAACATTATAGGCTGATTATGATTATGTACATGGTTACAACTTTTTACAAAATAAAATGGCTTATGTTTAACTTACCACCACATATAGTATGTATAGTAACATATAAAAGACAAAAATAGTAAATGATCACGAAAATGAAACCCGCTATTTTATGTAAACTTATAAACATTCCATTTTTTTTTCTATACAATCTAGTCAGCACCGCTCGCTTCGCTCGCTCGGCTCGTGCGTAGGAGGTCACAGTTTTAACCTAACCATTTTTTTAAATTAACCTCGTCTGTCTAGTTTGCAGCAAGCCGGTGACATAACTTAATATGGCATCATAATTCTTTATTTGGTAATAAACCTACATTTTATGGCAATCATAGTGGTTACATAGTGGTTATTTAGGCAGAAATAGCGCATTAATGTGCTCGCTAAGATTTAGTGATCATTTACTACATTTGGTGTTTGAATTAAATTTGAAGTGCAAGAACTAAGGGTATCAAAGCATTTTGTGGTGGTCATTATATTTAACCCAAAATAACATATTAAAACTGCAAAATCATGATTATAAAATTATAGAGGTATGAGGAACAGGGTGTATAGTTCACTCAACCTCCATAGAAAAGACACAACACCCGTCTAGTCGGAGGATCCTCCCGATCCTCCGACTAGACGGGTGTTGTGTCTGGCGGGCAATTGCCCAACGATTGATGTTGGGAAATTGTATCTATGGTAATTGCGCGGTAAACTCTGCTTGCGAGATGCAGGATTTGCGTGACGTCAGGTATGACGCGTTGTTCGCATACCATACATATTTTTTTTGTAGATACCGCTACAAAATTACTAATTTCTTGTTCCGCTGAGCCACCCCTAGCCGCACTGTAACTACGTTTGCGCTTAGCGTTTTTTCTGGCTTTTTTCTTTTTGCTCGGCTTCTAAAGGCCCAAATGTGTTAAATAACCTATAAGGCAGGCTATTTAGCACCACTTTAAAACATCACGAAAAATCTCTCTGCATTTTATAGCCCAATTCTTGAGGGCTTCCTCAAGAATTGAGCTATAAAATGTAGAAAGATTTTTTCAAATCCAACGGCTAGTTCCAGAGATTAGCGCGTTTATAACAAACAAACAAATTCTTCAGCTTTATTATTAGTATAGATATTTAGAACATTACTTTACATAACTGAATAAAATAATAACATTTGCTAACACATGATGCTAGGGCTGATTTTTCAATCGACCGATAATTTTTATTCGTGGAATAAAATTGACGTCTGACACATTTTGTATGGAAGAACTGTCAAAAATTCAAAACTGTTCCTCCGATAAAGTTATCTGGTCTTGGAATAATCAGCCCTAAGTCTAAAATAGTTACTTCAGTAAAACGATAATTGACAGTATATTAAAGAGGACGTGCCCTCAGTGTACCACACAATTCACGAGCGGCTAGTGGCAATGCCACTCTAGGCACGTTCGGTGGTTATGTCCACTATAGATTCGATATTTGCAGCCGTATTGTGTGAGAGATTTCCTTGTTGTATGGCTGTTGTGTACCGATTCAATTCACGATAGGAGATTCCAATCAAGAACATTGCATATTTGTTTGTAGCAAATAGATATGCAATGTATGTTTTTTTTAATCTTTAGCATTTTATATCCAAGTTGGTTTTGATGTTGTCACGCTACGGAACAACACGACGCTTCTAACGATCAAACTCGTTTATCAAAACACGACTAGCAGTTTAGGAGTTAAGAGGGAGCAGATGAACTTACCTACATACATAAATAGCCTATCAAGATCATAACCTTCCTTTGGCTAAAAAGGTCATAAAATTATACATATTTCTGATATTAAGATTCTTTCTGGGGATCAGTACAAGAATCAACATGGTTCTGACGATATATTGGCAAGTAATATCTGATCTTTCATCCTTGGAATATTACTTTTATGAACTTGACAAAGAAAGTCTTAAAGAATATTGCAATGAACAATAGCCTCCTTTCATCTATGGATCAGAAAGATGCAGCGCATTTTTATCTGTGTCATTGAACTGAGTCATTTGAGGGGCTTGTGGCTAAGTAATAACAGCCGCACGGCTCTATCGATCAGGTTAAGCTACGCTTGCCGCGGTTGGTCCGTGGATGGGTGACCATCTTTACATACTAAAACTCCTCCGTGTCTCGGAAAGCATGTTAAGCCGTTAGTCCCGGCTGTCATTTGTGGATCTTTGACAGTCGCTACGGGTCGTCAGAAGCCCGAAAGTCTGACAACCAGTCTTATCAAGGTCTTGGTAAGACTGGGTTGTGGAGGTCAGATAGGCAGTCGCTCCATATAAAATACAGGTATTCAGCTGCATCCGGTTAGACTGGAAGAGGGTCGGCTTCCAGTTAATATATCTATCATAGTTGGGAAAAGGCTAGGCAGATGATGACATTGAAGTGAGTCATTCATCAGAAGTTTTTGAGAAAGTAGAATCTTGAATGTATCAATCTTATATATTTATTATTAAATCTTAGTCCTCACAGTCAAAGTCAAAAAAATATTTCAAATAGGCACATAAAGGGCACTTTTGAACAACAAGAAAAAATAGACTGGAAACTAACTAAAAGCTAGTTTTGTATGGAGATGAATAATGGGCCTCTGTAAGTCTTGTACACTATCTGCATAATAATATTTTACCTTGATTTTAAGACTGTACTAGGGTGGGTCCTGCGGATGTGTTTGACAAGTATGATAATGCCAAATCCTGTATCTGTCAACTCAGCCTATCACAGGCTACCGCTGGACAGAGGCCTCTCACAGGCACCACAACACCCTGTTCTCCGCCTTCCGCATCCCGTCTGTCCCAGCCAACTTGTATCTTGTAACTTTATCTATCGTTTATCATTTTTCAACTGTATTGTTTATTGAATATCTTAGTTGAACACATTGAACATGAAAGTAAATTCTATTTGTATAATAAGCTCACGGCTTGTTCCCATGGGGGTAGGTAGAAACTACAGAACGACAACCGCCGCTACGATCCTTATACACTCCTATTTATAAAGACGATCATTAAAAACTTTGCACCATGAAATACGTCTAAATTCTAATCCATAATCGCCCACACATCTGAAGCACCATCTGCTTCTGAAAGGCTAATTTACTATCTCAACTTGTAAAAATAATATTGAAAGTTAAAAGTGCAATAAACTCCGCGAGTCTCATCTAAAATGGATGAACACTAAGCATCATGTAATTGGATGCAGCAAAAGTACCAAAGAACTAATTATACGGAGTATTTAATACACTAATGGTGTATTAGATACAACTTCTATATTTTTATGGAATTAGTTAACTGCATTTTGTTTTAATTGAGGCACTTACTTGAATACATAATGTTGTTTACAAAGTTTTGATTAAAAATTTTGGGCATGAGTAGATTCTTATTTCTAGACGCGTTCTAGACATGCTGGTTTCGTTTAAAAATGTTTCGGCTGCTTGCAAAACTATACTATTTTTCATTACTAGGGCTGGTTTTATGATCCGTAATTAACTCAACCAATTGTTAAAAATAGTGTTACGAGCTTCGGGTTCGTGACAATAAAACTGCCGATATAAATTACCGAAATGACACTTTAATTAATCAACACAAACACACTAATAAATAAACATAATTATTACACTGTAGTCGCACTTGAAGATCACTTTAGATGTATACGCATGTATCGCTTCCAACACATTGTGTCGCATCGCGGTTATTCCCGGCCTTATATAGTCCAGCAGATTGTTCTAGTACCTTCTACTGTAGAAACATCGAGAATGTTCGGGTATATACGGCCCACTGCTGCAGGTTTTCGTTACTGCGCTGCACGCGATCCTTGAGCTGCGCACGAAACACGTGTTCCAGGTGAGCGTCGCCATACCGAGCCTCCAATGCCTCAAGGAGCTGCTCGTAAGTCACTTCCTTACCGAGAGCTTCCAGAACGGTTAAGGCCTGGTCGCGTAGGCCTAGGGTGAGGGCAGTCATGGCCTGACTTTTGTTCCAACCGTTCGCCTTCATGACAGCCTCAAACTGGATTTTGTAGGCCGACCAGGAAGAAGTTCCGTCGAACGGTGGCACTTTGAATCCACGTAGCGAAGGTGTTGTAGCTACGGGAGCTGCGATTCCATCCCCAAGTTTAAGGTAATCCAGCGTTTTCTTTACGTCAGCCATCACGGTTGTCTTCACGTCAGCCATCACGGTTTCCTTCATGTCGGCCATCACGTTGTCAACCCGGTTATTCACTTGGTCGATTCGGATTTCAGCTTCCGACAGGCGGTTGTCATATTAAGCAACCTTATCCTTCACCTCCTTCATGTCTTTCCCGAAGGTAGCGTGAAGGTCCTTTATAAGGAGCATCTGCTCTTCCTGGCGACGAGCCTGTTCCTCCTGTCGGCGAGCCTGTTCCTCCTTGTCCCGCTGAAGCTGTTCTTCTAACCGACGAGCCTGTTCCTCCTGTCGGCGGGACTGCTCCTGCAGCATCATCATCAGGGCAGCAAAGTCTGGTGCTGCTGATGCTGAAGCGGCTGCGGACGGGTCGGCCTCCGTGGTTGGTAGCTGGCCCTCCAACCTCTGTGGCATAGTTCCACCAAAACGTCTCTGGTCCGTCTCCTGTTGGCGTTGACTCCGGGTACGGATACCCTCCGTGTCGTCGTCTTTAGGTAAAATCGGCATAATTTTATCCCACTTCTGACGCCAATTGTTACGAGCTTCGGGTTCGTGACAATAAAACTGCCGATATAAATTACCGAAAATGACACTTTAATTAATCAACACAAACACACTAATAAATAAACACAATTATTACACTTAAGTCGCACTTGAAGATCACTTTAGATGTATTCGCATGTATCGCTTCCAACACATTGTAGTCCAGCAGATTGTTCTAGTACCTTCTACTGTAGAAACATCGAGAATGTTCGGGTATATACCGGCCCCGACTGACCTCTGTCGATAGTTCTAGTATGGAAATTTCTAGAAGTATCTATTTGTTCTACTACTCGATACTAGATGGCGCGTGTGGTAATAATTCTGCTACTTGATAATAGATGGCGCTAGTGGTAACTAATGTTGCCATGTATCAGGCATTAATCGTGGCGCGCAACAATAGTAAATGTTTGTTGTAATAAAAAAGTAGTCAATTGTTAGTTTATAAAAAAATGTTTTTTTTTAACTATAATAGTTAATTATTTGACCATTAGTAACGATATTGTGTCATTAGATAAATTAAAAAATGATCAAAAATACATTTTGCAAAAATTTAACCGTTAATTACTATTTTTAACAATTAGTTGAGTTTAAATACGGATCATAAAACTGGCCCTTAGAAAGTGAAGCTAAGTTGCGGTTTCCTAGAAGAGGCTTTTCCATCATATTAATGACAGACGTCATGAAAATCTGTCATTTTCATCAGTGTTTGACATTAAGGTGTCAAAAAACGCTGTGTATTTGGACATTACTGACGCATTTGGCCACCGCTCTCTTAGCTTAAGCGGTTAGAAGTTCGACGTAATGGAAAGTAGTTAGTGATTTAAGGCAAAACAAAAGTAAATGCATTTTCCACTTTCTCAACAATTTTTTTGAGTGGCGTAACTGGATGCAGCTGAATATCAGTATTTTACATGGAGCGACTGTCTATCTGACCTCCTCAACCCACAACTGGGTAGCGCAATACCCCTTGGTAAGACTGGTTGTCTTCTGACTACCCGTATAGACTGTCAAAGATTTACGAATGACAGCTAGGACCAATGTCTTAAAAAACCACAAAAACAAAAGAAAGTCATCACTCTCCTGCCCTTATCCCAATTTATTTGTGATCGGCGCAACATGTCTTTTGTTTCTATACTTCTCTATTAGTCATCATCTCAGTAGTCACCCCCTTTCTGCAAGTTTGGTCATGGTCGCTTCCAGACGCCGGCTGACAAGGCTGAGTTCATGGGAACACTCAAGAAGGATCGTATCCGTGAAGAGACTGCGGCTACTACAGCACCTGCGGCTCCTGCCCAGTCCTAAACATCTTTATGGACATATCATTGATACGATCCCTCCATCGCTTCTTTGGTTATAGCACATTTTCCTGAAAATAAAAGAACGTCTGAACTGAAAAGTGTAAATAGGTATTTTTCAGTTCAGACGTTCTTTTGTTTTCAGGAAAATTTCGTGAGGAAAGTTTGGAGAATGAATGCTGATGGCTATAGCCAAAGAAACGATGGAGGGACCGTGTCAATGATATGGTTAGAAAGTAGATGACGACTAAAAGTATAGAAAAACGGTACGTCTAACGGTAAAGTCTTGAGAAATTAAAAAGGACCTTTGCTACTAAAATATTGCAAAAAAATCATTAATCCCCAATCTTTTCCCTTTGTGCACCACCTGCCGTGTCTTTGGGAACTTTTTTCACAAATCCAAAGCATTCATCCCGGTCTCACAATTCCTCCCTAAAATAAACCTTTTGAGGTAGCTATCTTTTCAAATATTTGCAGACTCTAATTAATCTTGGACTTGTCTTAATAGAGTGTCCTGAGTGTAGAAATAAGGGTGCGTCTCTTTTATGGCGGAGCGATCGAGGGGTTTGTGGACCCACTTGATTTGTCTTTAAGAGTGGTGAAGTGTTAAGCTCTGCCTCATTATTTGAAGAGGCCGTCTTGGCTGATGGGTATCTGATGTCGTGGACCTTTTTTCTCAAGGTCACATTTAGTTGGAGGACGGAGGTAAAGTTATTTAACATGTATATGTATGTGATCAAACCTCAAATAATTCCCATTTTGTGTTCGGAAAAGTGTTATTGAACCTCTAATATAATGATTGCGCATCTTTTTGTGAATCTCAAATAAGGCCTATTTTGTGGTCGTAAAATACTAAATAGACAAGTAACTGTCTCTGTGTCTGTCTGTCTGTGTCTTAGATGTAGCGCTGTTGGTCACAGTTCTAACCTAACCTAATCCAAAATGGTCGGGGTGCCCTAGCTTAGGTACCGCGATCAATTCGGCTGGCGCGTGTTTAGTCACCCATTACATTTATTTATTGATGCTAACTATAGTTTATATTTCTCACTTAATGTAAAATTCACCATCACGAGTAAAACAATGCAATTAGACAGTATCTGTATCAAATCGCAGATACTGTCGAAGATGAAAACAAAGCTAAAATAATATAATCACAAACCAAAAGAAATAACAAAAAAGCGAATAAAATAATTACAAAAAAAAAACCTAACCCGTTTGGTAGGGGTTCATCACTGTCAGACAAGACAAGAAAATTATAAAGTGGCCTGTTATTTAAAAAAGTGTGCATCATTAGATGATCAATAAGTTTTTTGAGAATCAGTTAAATATTTTCCAGTTATTTGGCCAATTTAATGACCACATGGGCTACATGTGTCTTAGCATTATGCTGAGCGATGGCCGTTTTGCGTGGATGTGACGCATGTTTTTCCCCAACTGGTTATTATATTTTTTTTTCTGTGCTTCATGTTTGCCGCAAATAAACCTATTTTCTTTCTTTTTTTTTACATGTGTGTGATGAGTAAATTGTGACTGCGATAGTTAGCGATTTTCTTTTTTTAATAATGTGTATTGAGATTTAATAATCGCAATCCGCTTCTTCTAAAGTCTCACCCGACGTATAAATACGACGTAAAAATCTCGTCTAATTAGTTATTTCGATCTCTTATTTTATTTTGTTCAGTAATGAATTGCCTGGATTCGTATTCGTCCTATTAGGAGCATGAAAATATTTCTTTATGAAGGTTATATGTAGATATTTATACAGGTTGAAATTGAAAACTTGTGACAAACCGAAATAGGAGGTCCAGGAACTGTTTCACACCTAATTATAATACATTGTAATTTCCCAAATCGTTATTCTTGAAAAAAATCGTGTAATTATCGTCTAAGATAGTGCAAACTAAGTTATTGACAATAATAGACAATAATTATCGTCGTTTCAGTTTTTTTTCAATATGATCATAACAAATAAGAAAATTAATGTAAGTATCCATTTTAGCGCGTGCCCGATAATCAATCCATTCATCGATGAGTTCAAACCAAAACAAATTAGCAACGTGTTGAACTAGCGGTATTCACCTAATTTTCACCGTTCCTACGAAAAAAAGGGTGCACAACGACGTCCCTTTCCTTAATAACATGCTCTAAATTTACTTTATAGCCCGCTGAATTAGATATTTTTAATAGCCCACTGAACTAAATATTTTTAATACCCCGCTGAATTCGATATTTTTATCTGTCGCACCTATTCAATTTCATCCTGTAGATATATATACCGAATGGAACAGATCACCAATTGAAAACTTCACTTGCCTAGTTCAAACCCACCACTTTGGCTTCAAAACCAGATCCCTGAACTTCAGGGCCTGACGTCTTAAAATATTCATAAACTTGTATAATGACGTCTTATTCTATTCTTCAGAATTCTATCTGTTGTTCAGTTTAATTCTCCAGTTTCTTCAACTAACTATTACAAAGCGATACGGTATTTAATTAAACACTACAATCGCTCTCGCTCAAATACAAATGCGTCTTCTTTTCCATTGTTATACGATTTCTTATGAAGTTCATTTAACTTTGTATAATTTTTGTATTTTATACGAACATCAGCATCATCAACAGCAGCGATTCTGTAACCATCTCAGTGAGCTGTCATTCCAACTAATACTAGGGATTGACACTATTGACAGCTCACTTCATCTAACTTTTCACAGTGAGATTTTTACAGAATCGATCGGCTAGTTCTATTTTAGTAAACAGGAGGGCAATTCTCGTAATTTTAAGAACGTTCACAGTCTGATCTCAGTCTCCAATCTGTCAAAAATACCTTAAATTTCCCTACATTTCTGACAAGTTTTTGACATTTGTTTTCGCCGAGATGAGACTGCGACTAGATTTTGAACGTTTTAAATTACGAGAATTGGCCTTCTGATCTCAGTCTCAATCTGTCAAAAATTCCTTTGAATTCCCTACATTTTGACAAGTTTCTGACATTTGTTTGTCGCCGAAATGAGACTGACACCGAAATTACCTTCGTTCTCGAGAATTGACCTTCTGATATACCTAAATACAATTAACAAAAGAAAAACGGCAAGAACAATTATAACGGTAGCATTTGTTTTTCTTTCTTTGTTTTCTATACATAAAAACAAGGGTCTTGTGTTGGTTGACTAGATTTTGAACGTTTTAAAATACGGGAATTGGCCTTCAGGTGTCTTTAGTCAGTAAGAGTCTGACACTCCCTTCCGCTCCACCCAGAGCGGGAGGGGTCATTTGATAATTTCCCATCCGCAAAAAAAAAAGGTGGCTTTATTTCGCAAGATGGTTTTTTATGTGTAGTGGGTCATCCGGCATCAGTTTTAGGGTTTCGTACCCAAAGGGTGCCAACGGAGCTCTCTATTACTAAGCCTCCGCTGTCCGTCTGTCGGTCAGCAGACTATATCTCATAAACCGTAATAGGTAGACACTTGAAATTTTCACTATATAACATATAAATTGGCCTGCGGAGTTTCGCTAGCTAACTTAATTTGCCCCTGTATATTTCAACACGAAATATTGGCACAGCCAACCTAGGAGTATCTAACGCTCTTTATCTTCTAAGCATGTTGACCAAAGTTCAGACATGTAACTTTGGCTAAGCCACATGTTATCCGCATTATATTTACATAGTTGCTAATTGTATTAGAATAGAAGTCCCGCAAACTTGTTGACATTCCTACGTACACAAGCTTGGGATATCTGCCACTGAGAATGCCTATCGACCGGTGTGAAATCAAATACGTACATATTTGGTTAATTTGACGAAGAATTTGGGCAAAATTGCTTTGAGTGTAATAATGGTTATGTTGGATTCCAGTTCTGTCGAACAAATTAATTTGATAAGGATTTCGTAGAAAAAGTATGAACTGCTCTACGATGTTTAAGCGGCGCATCATAGACCAAAGACACACACTTATAAACCAGCCGATCTATTCTATTAAAATCTCACCGTCAAGACTCAGGTCAAGTGAGCGTGGAGTTAGCTGTCATTCCAACTAATGCTAGGGATTGACACTATTGATAGCTCACTCTTAGCTCACTTCACCTAACTTTTACGATGAGAATTTTACAGAATCGATCGGCTGATAATAATATCAGGCGATCGATTCTGTGATTCCAGCAGTGGGACCATCATAATGTTCCCACTGCTGGGACACAGGCCTTTCTTCGAGAGAGCTGATCTACCACGTGGGCCCAATGCGGGTTGGTAGGTCACATTTCTTCAAATTTTTCGTTCTAGGACAGGTTTACTCACGATGTTTTCCTTCACCATTTTGGGAGCAGTGGTAATGAAATGATTTACACAAAGTAAAGCGCCTGTTTGGGTTGGAACCCGAACAACGAACGACATGCCCATACATAACTACATATACCCAAAATGAGCGTAGACATCCACACGCCGTACATTCCGAGTAATTCCAACGTATGTTAATATTATGAGAGCATTAGGGTCGACGCCACAGAGTCAGAGTCCCAATCAAATTACCAACCTCGTTCCCAGTGCGATGGGAATTGGAGGACTATCGATTGGGAATTGATACCTAATATGTTAGCTTCGTAATCACGTAAGGGTGAGACTGTGGGGTACGTGTATTATACCAAATTACATGAATATTTACTTTGTTAACGGCTGATTACAAAAAGATTTTGATTGAGATTTTGAGATTGAACAGAAAGGGCTAAGGACGGAACACGGGTGGGTTTTAGTCAGTAAAAGTCTGACACTCCCTTCCGCTCCACCCAGAGCGGGAGGGGTCATTTGATGATTTCCCATCCACAAAAAAAAAAAAAAAAAAAAAAAAGGGCTGTTTTATCAATCATCTGATAACTTTTATTCGAGGAATAAAATTGACGTTTGACAGTTTTTGTATGAAATTAATGTAAAAATTTCAAAATTATTCCTCGAATAAAGTTATCAGATGATTGATAAAACAGCCCTTTTTTTTTTTTTTTTTTTTTTTTGTGGATGGGAAATCATCAAATGACCCCTCCCGCTCTGGGTGGAGCGGAAGGGAGTGTCAGACTTTTACTGACTAAAACCCACCCGTGTTCCGTCCTTAGCCCTTTCTGTTCCAGGGCAGCGGTTAACCTTTCGGAAAATCCCGCCGCCCCGGCAGGCTTCGGCCCTATGGGGCCCCGTCCTCTGCTGACATTTTCTCTTTGAGGCGCGCGTGGAACACAACGCGCCGTCCGGCACGGGCCTGGTCCTGATCGGACGGTGAGCTACCCATTACTCACCGCCCGCAGGCCCGCGCCTACGGTGGCCGGGAGTCGTCACGCGGCTCCCGACGCCCGGAGCGTCTCCCGCGGCGGCTGAGGCGTGAGGTTCTTTCCCTCAGCCTCTCAGCCACCTCCTTCGCTAGCATGACTGCTTCGCAGAAGGAGGTGACTGCCTCCCACTCCCTCTCGCCCCGGACCATGGCTTGCACCAGGGCCGGACGCGAGAGGTCGCCGCCGTTGCCGATCGCCTCTACGAGGACACGGCGGGGCTCCGCCCAAGCAGGGCAGACCGCCACCGTATGCTCCACCGTATCCTCCGGGCGATCCTGGCAGTGGTGACACCCGGGCGTCTCCTCCCGCCTGATGATGTGCAGGAACCTCCCGAAATATCCGTGTCCGGAGAGGACCTGCGTCAAGCGGAAGGTGAGAACGCCGTGACGCCTCTCTAGCCACTCCTCAAAGGGGGTCTTATCGCCGCTATCGCGGCGTGCCCTGCGCTGGGTTGCGATAGTCGCGCCTTCCATTCCGCCATGAGATCGCGCCGGAGGTCCGTCCGCTCCGCAGCGATTTGCCGCGGGTGCAGAGTTTCCCCCCGGCGTAGTGCCTCCGCGCGCCAATCATGCAGGCGCGCGAGGACTATCGCCTCCAGATCCCATGGCGGCAGTCCGGCAAGGAGGCTTGCCGCCTCGCGCGAGATCGTGCGGTAGCCCCGGATTAGCCTTGTGGCTACCACCCTCTGGGGCGCGTTCAGGTAGTGTGCGGCTCGAAGCCGCAGTGAACGCGCCCACACCGGGGCCCCATATAGGGCCATAGACCGCACGATCCCCGCGTAAAGCCTCCGGCAGGAGGCGTTTGGCCCCCTCAGGTTGGGCAGGAGCCGCTTTAAGGCGGCCCCGGCCCGTTCCAGTTTGGGGGCCAAACGTCGGAAATGCTCGACGATGATAAAACGGCCCTTAGTATTATAAAATTTAAATATAAACTTCTGGATGTCAAAACATCAACATAAATCTATACTAATACAAAAGAAAAAGTTTGTTTGTTTGAATGCGCTGATCTCTGGAACTGTCGGATTTGAAAAAAAAAAATTTTTGCATTTGATAGTCTAATTCTTGAGGAAAGCTATTGGCTATGTAATATCACGCTAGGAGCCTTAGGAACCGAGCAAAAAAAGTCTGGAATTAATAATGTGGGCAGGCCAGACGGGGTGGGTCGAAGAATAAGAAATTTTATGCGGACGAAGTCGCGGACAGACGTTAGTGTTGATATAAAATTGGATCTTCTCCTCCAGCAGGATTACAAAATGATGTATTTTAATTTTTTACTTTAATTATTGTGAATGTGAGGACTACATATGTGGGTTTTTTTTCTTTCTCAGTTAGTTTTAATGATGGTCTGGTACAGTTAGTACTTTATGCAGCCTACCCAAATTTCTTTTCCTTGGTATTGTTCGTCGAGTCGTTGAACTCCTTAAGTTTTAAGTTGAACTACATGATTACACACTGACAAATGCTTGCACTGACTGGAACCACTCAAATTTGTGTGGTTCTTTCCTCAAAAGTTTGTTTCGCCATTGCTTCTCAGGGGTAGTTGCTAGGAAATGTCAACTCCATCTATCTTATTTATTTTGTCAATAAGACGTGTAAAAGTGATTCTGATATCTCGAGAATAAATAATTAAATTAATTTTTTGGCGTTTTTTTATTCATATTTTTTTACAAAGGGTGATACAGTGGGCGGTCTTATCGCTAAGAGCGATCTTTTAAAGACAATCTATGGATGGATTAAAAAGGGGAAAGATGGACAAATACTGAAAGAAAGAAAAAGTATTTATTGCGACTCGTACAGGATCATAAACTAAACTAAACACAGTTAAAAATAAAACAAATTATATAAAGTAACAAAAGGAAAAATGAAACAGAAACTCCTATACGAAGCCAAAAGGCTCCTATCTCAGCATGATGCTTCGACATTTAAAAAATGAATGTCGCAGCGCTGGTATTCTGATAGGGCCCGCTGTGATGTCACGGGCAATTACAGTAATAAATAAATAATAAAATAGATATAATTATGTAAAATATTAGCAATAAAATAAATATTATTTATTTTTTAATCCGCGCCAGACGTAACCTCATTACTTGTCTATGCCCTGACCCTGAGTGTCAGAAGCACTCTGTGGCATTGTTGTGACAAGTGAACGGTCGCATGCGCCGAAAATAAAAAACCGGCGAAAATAAATAAATACACTATACATTAAGACTGTAGGAAGTTTGTAGTCAATTATCCTTTAGCAGTAATGAAGTTTAAACTTTATAAACGTAAGTAATTGCCTATCCTAACTGTAACTGTTATAGCTACAAATTACCACGAAACCAAATATAACAACGACTAAATCAAATTACGAGATATTCGAGTTAGTAGTCCCAAAGTCCCTATTCCAAGCAAAGTCGAGGTCGACGAGTGATAAATGATACTCGAATCGATTCCCGATTATATTGAAATCCGCTTAATTTTGACCCGAATCCTTTGGGAATATAAAGTGGGTTGGATTGGCATATTATCGCCCTGAGATGTGTCGAGAATAACCTTTAGATATGAGTCAAATTTTAAAAGCCATGGTCTGGTATTATAAGATAATAATTCGCAGGCGTAAGGTAGTGACGAATTTATTGGGGAATATTGCGTTAGAGCGAATGTAATTTATTTCTGGCAAATACTTTTAGTGACTATTTTAATATCGTCTGGATTTCTTAGACGGGACAATGGCACGGAGGAATATGTGCTTCGCACAGAAGACTCACAGTGAGTGCTTTTTGTCATTAAAAATGTCGAAATATTAGATACTATTATTTATATAGAAAGTGAAAGATGAAATGGCTGGAAAGGGGTGAATACCGAGATGACGACTAATAGAGAAGTGTGGAAGATGAGAGACATGTTGCTCCGACCCTAAATAAATTGGGATGAGGGCAGGAGAATGATAATGATTAGGTACTAGAACGCTAGAACGAAAACGTTAACGTTAACGTTAGAGCGCTTTACTGTCGGCCGCCGCTTTTGCAGTTTACTGTCCCAGGAGTGGGAACGTTATGGGCTGATTATGCTAACGCTTTACTCAGAGGAGCAGCCCATCAAAAAGACATTGGCTTATTAGGTAACAGTCTCCTTGGCAGAATAAATATGATAATTCTTACTTGGACAAACATGGTTTGGCCAATTCGGAAGTATACAACTTTAAATTAAGATTACAAATGAAAAAAAATTATACTTATAAATGCGATCGATTTGCATCTTGTTTTTCACTAAATTTTCACATATTTTATTAGGTAACCCACTAACAAAGTCACAAACATTCTGCGTTTCGCGATTGGCCACGACACGACCCTCCACAGAAAAAAGTCAGGACGTATCCCGAAATCCTCAGTGATCAAAATGGCGTTTTTAAATTCGTTCGCACGGACGCAAAAATATCGCGCAGTGGATTTTCAACTCTCGGTGTTGAGTTGAGCATTGAGGATCCAACAGAGCGCATTCCAAGGCGTCAAAATAACACACTGTTGAATTTTCAACTCTCGGTGCTAAGCAGTGCGTTGAAAATCCAGTGCGCGAAATAAAATCGCCGCGAGAAAAACGCGCTCGTGCGAACCTGGGTTAAGAGCTTCAAGATACAATTACTGCAAGTATTTGCCGTATGAAATAATAGACATCAAACAACTGAACCTTTGGCTTCAAATCAGAATAGCTGCTAAAAAAGCTGTTAAAGGTATGTACAGTCACCAAACGAGAAAAGTAACCAGGTCGACGGATATTGTTGAAGTTTAATGAGACACCGATGGATGTTTCTGAAAAAACATGTTTTTGAAAAAACATCCATCGGTTTCTTACTAAACTTCAACTACATTTATGTATATGGCTGGCTGGTTTGTGTATGTGAGTTTAGATGTTTGTGAACGCACCCACGATACAGGAGAAATTCCTAGTGTGGGGCAACGTTTAAAAAAAAAAAAATATCCGACGACGCTGGTTACTTATCTCCTTTGGTGGCCGTACATCCGAATTGACCATCGTATATAAATATTAAATATGTACTTGCCTTTGAACTCCTAAACAGTTATGCCTGTAATAACCTACTGAATCTGAACAACAGAAGATTTATTACCATCCCAGGCGTTTCTTTATCTTTGTTTTTTAAGTCCTTTCGCACAGCTGTCGTTAATCCATTGGTTACAGTCTTCGATCCCCTACGTGACCTAAGTTTGTAAGCAACCTAAGGAGAGGCAATGAAAATGGCGACGAGGGTTTAGATTATACTAAATTCCCGCTCTCCTGAGAAATATCGACACTAATTGAATCGGGATTTATCGACTCTCCAATTGATTCGACGATTTGTTAAGTCTAGGCTTTTCTAACGGATTTTTTGTCTCAAAGATTGATGAGCAGTTTTTTATGGGACCTGTACTTATTGATTTAAGTAAGGTTAGGGAAATTAATTGTTAGGCTAATTGAATACCAACTTGAGTTTGAGTTTGAGAATTGAGGTAGGGGGTCAATTTGCTTAAAAATTCGTTTGTCTAACATGTAAATTTTATTCGTGGAATAAAGCTGACGTTTGACAGTTTATGTATGAAATAACTCAAAATTTCAAAATTATTCCTCGAATAAAGTTATCAGATGATTGAAAAAATCAGCCCGAAGTATAGTAATTACTTAAAACAAAGAAATGGATATGCTTCAAGAATCGACTGGACAGATTATATATCTCCAAGCTATTTGCTACACACGTATCAGATCCCTAGCTGATAGCGTGTCTAACCAAATAATAATAATAACCCCACCGCCGTATCTCAACGTTGACGTCGTGGTGGGGCTTGCGCGCTCCGAACGCTGGGCTTGTGCCGGTAGAGTTTACTTTACCGGAACAGGTCTAGGATGTGGACCCAGACCAAGAGAGCTACAAAAACCAGCAGCATGTGGTGAGCGGTTGGGCAGTAGCGACTCCACGGACCCTATCTCCCGGGAGTAGTCTTGTTCCTCACCTCATTCTTGCCTTTACTGGCCGGCTTGAGTGGAGATTCACAAGAGTCAACGTGCTCGGGGGAAGGAAGTATTCCAGTAAGTGTTCGTAGAGATCTTGACCATCTTCCAGGCTCTGGGATTATTCTGAAAGCCGTGGAATACCTTTTCACTCCTCATAAGCACCTCAGGACAAGTTACCCCCTTGTTGCTACGTCACTATGTGCTAGCGAGAGTTTCCGGGGGCCCATTATTGAGTGTGCAAGTCACCCCCTGCCATTTTATCCGTGTCTATATAAAATATTGATCAGGCAGGGGCCATAGTTCTCAGTTACCAGTCCACTTTATGGTTAAAGTGGACAAAGATTTATTGGATTATGAGTTTGGGTGGTCCCAAACCCATAATCCAATAAATCTTTGTCTCCATATCCTGCAATAGTCCTACACCAAACGGGGATTGTCCTTGGGTGCACTTGCTTAGTGCAAACAGGGATAATTGTCGGTTGGTGCCGTATTTCATTAAAAATGTCTAACGGGCCTCTGCGAGTTGACTTCGGCCCCTCGTATACCTTCCTTAAGTCCGGGACCTCAGGGTCCCGAGATATGTCAAAGACGTAAAAAATTATAATTATAGTTAAGAGGTTTATTATTTTTGCCCGTTGACTCAAACGACCGACGACGAAACTGAGGGCACAAAAAAGAACCCGAAAACTCACTTACAACTTACTCCTGTAAGTTGGTCTAAGCATGCAAATGTACAAGAGGGCTTTGACAAAAAGTGTGCCCGCGACCGTCAGTCACTCAACATCGAAGCGGTGTGCCTGAAATATTAATTAGGGTTAGCCTACTTACGTTTTCAATTTTGCTTATGGCGAATATTCTGTACGTGATGCGGTTCGAGACAAAATACGGGTGTATGTATTATGCTTTGCTGGGGGTGACTTTTTCTCCTTTGTAGAAGATTTTCTGAGTGCGTATTGCGGAGAATATATGAAATAATATCGTTTTTTTTGACGGATACGGCGTAAGTTATGAGAATATAGAGTTGCGTATTTCTTTTTGAAGGGATTGTAGCTGGTTATATAAGTTTTGGCCCCGTGGTGACGGCCGCGACTTACAAGGTGTAGGTTCGAACCCAGACAGGCGCTTTACTTTGTGTACATTATTTTATCACCACTGGTCTCAAAACGGTGAAGGAAAACCACGTGAATTTTCTTAGGAAAATAATCGGGATTTATCCCGGATATTATATTTATTTTTTTTGTTTAGTTGCATTTCTTTAAATTTCCTCAAGCGTTTACGATTAAGGAAATTTTAAGAAATACGGATTCGGATGAAATGTTGTATTCGGATTGAAAAAGTGACGTCGTCGTGACGTTGATCGATTTTCTGAGATATTACTTACATAACTTACAAAAATCAGATAAGTCAGACGGAAAATACAGTCAGGGATATAATTGCTAAGTTATTTTGAAGGATACTGCTAATCCATTGCTTCATATGTTCGAAAACATTGTCCGCTCAACAATGTAAATAACGCAATGAATGTTGTTGAACTGTCAAAATGGAAGCCACTGTTAGTGTTTTACGGAATTACCCCGCAGTACTAAAGCTGTGCTCAGGCTACTCTCGGTTTACTCCTGCAGCAAACTTATTAAGTACCAGTGTTCCGCTTCCCCAGCAAAGTAGTTTCGGAGTTAGCTGTCACTTTGTTGTTCTTACAAAGTCTCTTTGCTGCTCTAACAAAGATAGTTTATCTATCTTATTTTTTTGTTGCTGAGCTACGCTCGAGGGTGCCAGAGAGCTATGGAATGAAGTATTCTGGGTATAAAACTTGTGGACCGGGTAAAGAATACAACAATCCATCCCATCACTAAAATAACTGATGTCACTCGGAAAGCTGCCACGCTTAAATGGAATTGGGCTGGACACATCTGCCGCATGTCAGATGATCGATGGGCTTAACTTACGACCCAGTGGGTCCAGCTTAGTGGCAAACGACATCGCGGCAGACCTAGACGGAGATCGGAGATGGCGGGATGAGCTGGATTCCTTTCATATTGGTCCCTGGCAGCTCTGGACAGGCTCTGAACAGGCAAATACGTCAAATTTCCCAACATTTTGACAAGTTTTTGACATTAGTTTGTCACCGAGATGAGACTGCGACTAGATTTTGATCGTTTTATATTACGAGAATTGGCCTGCTGATATCATTGAAAAAAAAAACTCAGCTGTTTCATACAAATTGGCAGATGTGTAGTAAATCTTTTTGTATGAAATAACTGTTCTTTTGTCATATTTCAGATTTGATTCCATATTTAATATTTGTTCAGTTTCATGAGTCTTCATGCTCTTTAGTAATCGCTGGACCCTGCCTTAGCAACAAAACTTGAGACAGACAAACTATCTTTGTTAGGGTACCAACACGAGAGTATAATATACTTAGTTAACTGTAGTGCGATTCTGTAACCATCTCACCGTGAAATCTTAGGTGAAGTGAGCGTGGAGTGAGCTGTCATTCCAACTAATACTAGGGATTGACACTATTGACAGCTCACTCTAAGCTCACTTCACCCAACTTTTTACGGTGAGATTTTTACAGAATCGATCGGCAGGATTTATAGTGTAGGTGATGTAATCTATAAAAAAAAACAATTATATTTTTAAGGCATTTATTTGGACCAAAAAATACAAAAATGTTTATAAAAATAAAAATGGTAACACTGCTTCAAGCGCATTACTTATAGTTACAACATAATCAGCCTGTAATGTTCCCACTCTTGGGACAATGGCCTCCGCTGTGAGGGAGCGGGCCATAATCCACTACGCGGGCCCAGTGCGGGTAGATGTCACATGTCTTCGAAATTTTGGTCCTAGGACATGCCGGTTTCCTCATGACTTTTAATTAACTAGAAGAAATCAAACTGTGAAAGTGTGTATCTACCAATATTTTATATTCTACTAGCTTCTGCCCGCGGCTTCGCCCGCGTGGATGTCGGAAGTTATCCCACGGGAACGTGCTACCAGGATAAAAAGTATGTGCTTCCCTAGGATGCCATCTATCTGTTTGCCAAATCAGAAGTTCAGTGGTTTAGGCGTGAAAATGTAATATACAGTTTCAAGTTCAAATCCTCCCCTTAAAACCGAATTACCCCTTTTTGCCCCGTCAGGGGTCAATTTTCGACAACTTTACATACTTATTATTAATTATTTTCTGTAGAAAGTATCAATACTGAGTTTCGAGTTAATCGGACCGCGCATTCAATTTCTTCCACACAAACTTCAACACCCCTATATCCCCCTTTGAGGGGTAGTTTGAAAAACTTATAATGATAAACTTTATTACTTACTTAGGCAAGTATTGTTGCCTAGTTTCAAGTTTATTAACTAAATTAATAAGATTTTTCATATAAACTGTATCCCCGCTTTTCCCCCACACAGGGGTGGAATTTAAAAAAATTCATAACTTGACTCAAAGTTTATACCAATTTTATAATTAATCAAGCCACTTATTATAATCCTCCCCTGTAAAATTAACTACCCGTTTTCACCCCATTAGGGGTAGATTTTCATACTTAAAAACCCTCATACGTGTTATTATTTATTTTTAGTCTTAAGTACACATACTGAGTTTCGAGTTAATCGGACCGCGCGTTCAAATTCTTCCACACAAACTTTAACACCCCTATATCCCTTTTGACGTGTAGTTTTGAAAAACTAATAATGATAAACTTTATTGCTTACTGAGGCGAGTCTTCATGCCAATTTTCAAGATTATTAACCTAACGAATAAGATTTTTCATATAAACTGTATCCCCGCTTTTCACCCCCACAGGGGTGGAATTTTGAAAAATCATTTGGGATGTGTTCATAACTTGACTCAAAGATGATTTATACTAATTTTCGAGTTAATCAAGCCACGCTGTAAAATCCTCCCCTGTAAAATTGACTACCCCTTTTCAGGCCGTCAGGGGTAGATTTTCGAAAAACCCTGATACACATTATTCTTTTCTTTCAATTTTAGGTATAAATACTGAGTTTCGAGTAAATCGGACCGCGCGCAAAAATTCTTCCATACAAACTTTGAAACCCCCCAATCCCCTTTTAGGGGGTAGTTTATAAAAACAAAAAATGCCCAACTTCATAATTTACTTAGATAAGTATTCGTGCCAAGTTTCAAGTTTATTAACTCAAGGAATAAGATTTTTCATACAAACAAAATCCCCCCATTTCACCCTCTTAGGGGTGGAATTTCGAAAAACCCTTTCTTAGTGGATACCTACTCTTCACGAAGAATACACCCTCCAAATTTCATGTCTCTAGGACCAGCGGTTTAGGCTGTGCGTTGATGTCTCAGTCAGTCAGTCAGTCAGTCAGTCAGGACTTTGAATTTTATATATATAGATGAGAACCTAAATCAAAGAGGTTGTTGAAAATTGGCTGCCTGTAATCTGCAATCTGGTGCGGTCTACTAGCCAACTGTAACCATCAAATAAAAAAATATCCTCATCAGAAGAAGAAACCACTTCTCAAAAACTTCCTCAAAAGCCCTTTACGTTTGCCAAACTCTTAATATTAGGGTCCTATATTAAATCGGGTTCCCGACATCCACGTCATGACGTGTGTGGAATATTCGCAATTCCCGAAGAGAGCCGAACATACCCGACCATTACCGATCACCAATCGACATGAGTAATGAACTATTGAGGCCAATCGAGTCGTCCGAGAAACGCATTCCGAATAATAATCGAGAAGGGTAAACGATTATTATGAATCGATTGTAATAATATTTGCGTTAGTTTGAGTCGGGATTGATTTGGGTTTATTGATTTACTTTGATTTTTCCGTAATCGAACCTAGTAATAGTACCATAGAGCTTGACTGAAGGAAAACATGTAAGGCAGGCTTGAGTTTAGTTTACTGTATTGCACACAGATAGTTTATAACCGGTAACCTAATTGCGTAACCCACTATGAATCGGAATCTGAATCTTTTTAACGGTTATTGCTAATCCATTGCTTCATAATGTTCGAAATATTTGTCTGCTCAACAACGTAAATAACGCAATGAATCTTGTTGAACTGTCAAAATGATAGCCATTGCTGCTGATGGTGTATTACATGGTCCAGCTTCTCAGATCCTGAATCCTATGTGTTAACGTACGATTAAAACATTAACTGGCTGGATTAACACATAGGGGACACACTTTTTATCCCGGTAGTACATTTCTGTGGGATAATTTCCGACATCCAGCCGGGCGAAGCCGCTGACAAATGCTAGTCTACAATACGTCTGACTAGTCTTCACGTCTCGTCGACTGAAAATATTGTATCGTATATGTAAATATGAGCACGTAGGCGCTTCGCTGTGAATATGCTGTCCTTATCAGGATTCCGTATGTTTTCGTATATTATTTACTGAATCCGCTGTAATGGAATTTCAGGTTTATTCAATTTATGAGAGGTTTATAAATGCAATCCCGTCAGTACCTAATGTTTCAGTACGTAAGTAAATATAGTTGTTTATGTAACTAAAATAACCCTTAGGGTGTATATATTGTATAAACATAATTTTCAAATAGATATAATTGGTCTAGTCGAAACCAAATGTTACGTAAATTGGCCTAATATTGGTACTTCTATTAACCTTTATAGGGCAAAAACAAAATTTGTAGTTTGCTAGTCTAACTAGTTTAACTTATAGGTCAATTTTGTCAATCAAAATTCGACCTTTAATGCGGGCTTTACACAGGTGACCCGCACGATTTTCGCCACTGAGCGAAAATCGACTGTCTCAACGGCAATTGCGAAAATGCTCAGTCGCAGGCGATCGCCAGCCGCATATATATTTTGATGCAAAATCGCCCAGTCACCTGCGATTTTTATCGACCTGTGTAAATGGTGGCGATTCTGCTAGTGAGACGATTTTGAAAGCGACCAACCCGCAAGGCGAAACTCGACTTAGTGTAAATCTCCCATTAGTTAGACTTAGTTGAGAGGTTACAGACGGTGACCGAATTTCGCTTCTGCCCTATAAAGGGTTAATAGAATAACGTGATTTTAAAACAATAGGTATTGTGTTAGGAAGTCACAATCTGTTAATTTATAGTCCTTAGAGGACCAATTCTCTTTCTGATGGATTTTGTAAAAACATAGAACATCACGCCTTTTTCCACGAAGGTTATACTCTGATTATCCCATATGTATAAGTACTGTAAGCACGTGGCATGTGATCTAACATTATTCCAGGAATACTTGGCTTTCCAAACATCAACATTGACGAGGTATTGTATGAATTAGTGGTGAGAGGGTGGGAGTAAATAAGCTGGCACTGTTTAGGCAAAATCTGTAATACCTTTTGACAAACATGCCTATAATATAATCTGTTGAATACGTAATCAGTTTGGTTAATTAAGTATTATGTTTTCGATTTATGTTGGATTCGGTGGTTGGTAGGGAGTTAACTATCAAACGAGTCAAAGTCATGTCATCATTTATGGTCTTCCTTCCGTTTACAAGCCTGTATTTAACTTTCCGTGTTAGTTAGTAACTCATATCTTGCAACTGAATTTTATAACAGTTTTTCCCGACCGATTGAGCTGAAATTTTGCATACGAGTTTGGTTTGGATGACAATGCGCGGCTAGCTAAGTGACATCATTCTAAATCCACTATGGGCGACTCCCAAAGATGGCGGACCAATTCATTTTACATCATCATTTTATTTTTTTCATTTTTATATTGAGTAAGATAAATATACTATTTAAAAGTAGTCATTTTATTTTCAAATTACCTACCTTTGGATTTAATATACCAGAGGGACAATTCTTGTAATTTTAAGAACGTTCACGGTCTGATCGCAGTCTCAATCTGTCAAAAATACCTCTAACTTCCCTACATTTTTGACAAGTTTTGACATATGTTTGTCGCCAAGATGAGACTGCGACTAGATTTTGAACGATTTAAATTACGAGAATAAATTTGCCTTCAGGAATATAATAAAATGACTCAGGTATATTAAGAGATCAGTAAGTGCCAAGTGTGTGAGTTGATATGTTCATTATAGCCCGTTCATGGATGTGGAAGCATGACCATAGCAAACTGGAGTAGTAACATACCTAACTCGGTAACGGTTGGCTTAACAACTTAATTTCAGATAGATTATATTTATAATTTATTCAATCCTCTTCGGTCAAGCGTTACTATTATGCATGGTGTGCATAGTAGTAACGTTCAGAGGAAGTCAGGTACACAATCCTTTTTAAAATCTTTTTACAAAGTTTTTGCAAAGCAAACTGGAGCAGTAACATACATAACTCGGTAACGATCGGCTTAACAACTTAATTTCAGATAAATTATATTTATCAATCGCTACTTAGATAGCGACCCGCACCTGCGTCGTGCATAGTTTGACAAGTTGACAACACATTGAGATTTCTTTATAACATTTAAGTTTAATCATCATCATCACCTAGCCTTTTCCCAGCTATGTTGGGGTCGGCTTCCAGTCTAACCGGATGCAGCTGAATATCAGTATTTTACATGGAGCGACTGCCTACCTGAACCTAGCTTATTATACATATAAATCTTCTGGAATAAATTCTTTAAATTATTGAGAAAACCGTATCAAAATCCGTTACAAAGTTTATAAGAACAACTCACTTACGCAGACAGATACGACACAACAGATATTGTCTAGAGGTTCTATTTATATAACACGACACGTGTTTCTCAAGATTGCTTGAGAAACAATGAAGAAAATATCACGTGCTATACATTAGTAGTACGTGATCTTTGACTTTAACGAAAGAAAAAAAAACATTAAAAAAAAACCGAATAAAAAGTATAACGAGAAAAAAAGAAATTACTCTCTGCTACGTGATTTTTTCTTTATTTTTGCACAAAATTCTTTAACTGAAACGAAACGTTACTCATTTTTCAAGATAAAAATCTGGAAAAGAATTGCCTTAATTTGGTCCTCTATATTCCAGTTGTTGGACGAAAAAGGGGACAACTTTGTAAAAAGATTTGAAAAAGGGTTTTGTACCTGACTTCCTCTAAGCGTTACTACTATGCACACCATGCATAGTAGTAACGCTTGACCGAAGAGAATTGAATTATAAATACGAGTATAATTTATCTGAAATTAAGTTGTTAAGCCCACCGTTACCGAGTTAGGTATGTTACTACTCCAGTTTGCTATGGTTATGCTCCGTCCATGAACGGGCCATAATGGACATATCACACACTCATATATTTAAATGCCTATACACATACATATAGCTATATTAGAACATAGCTTTTAATATCACGCTTGCTAACAGATTGCAGAATAGAAATCTATCAAGAGATCAGCAAATGCCACTGGTGTGGTGGTGGATGGTGTGCATAGTAGTAACGCTTGACCGAAGAAGAAGTCAGGTACAAAACCCTTTTCAAATCTTTTTACAATTCTTCCTGGGTTCGATTACCGGGTCGGACATTGATAGTCTCATTTTTCCATCTGGAGTTACTCAGTAGGAGCCTGGAGTCTGAATTTGTGCACGGTTGATGGCAACAGGCTCACCCCCTGTGACATTAAACATGGCTAAATGTGGGTCTGATATAAGTGCACCTCTGAAAGAAAAGTCACACATTTCACAGCAAGTTACATAAATGGTAGGTAATGATACAAAACCACATATTTCCTGTATTCCCCGAAGGGTCAGGCTTCGGGGAATACAGAAAATATGTGGTTTTGTATCATTACCGACTATTTATGTAACTTGCTGTGAAATGTGTGACTTTTCTTTCAAACACTGGTGATTTTCAGGAAAACGGACATATCAATAATTTAGGCTGAGAATAAGCACTCTTCGAACGTATAAGGGCAATTTTTTTAATCGACAGATCATTTTTATACGTGGAAAAAAAAATGACGTCTCACAGTTTTTGTATAGAAGAACTATAAAAAATTCAAAGTTATTCCTCGGATAAAATTATCTGGCGTTGGAAAAATTAGCCCTAAATTATATAAGACAGCCAACAGTCAGACATACAGTTGGTCGTGTAGTTACTTGAATATTGTTGAAAACTGTTTTTTTTTTGTTTACACAAAGAAAAGGTTTTTTAAACTAAAATTTTTTCTCTACTGGCTGGTGATAACCCCAAAAAAAAGAACGTCAAATCAATTTATTTTTGGTATTAACATGTTTAGATATCGACATCCATCATGGCTGCAGAGTTTCGCTAGCTCATTTAATTTAACGCTCACCCTTCACCACTTCCCAATGCTGGGAAGAAGAAGTGGCGCAACAAATTCCCCAACATTAAACTTTTCTAACTCTAATTAGTTACATCCAAGTACTAATCATGAGGGACATAACCCTTAACTTTTTGCTCTATAAAATCGCATCGTGCCTAATTAGGGACAGACGCCACGTGAAGACCTGCACGGTTCATTAAACAGATTTGTGTTTTGTACCATTTTTCCTCACCATTTAGCTCCTCAAGGTCAATTTGGAGATCCTTTTGTCTTCTTTTTATACATACAAATAAATACAATTGAAGTGTATTTATAAGTATAAATACGGTACTTATAACAATAAAAGACAATTTTTAAGTTTTTTGTCTGGGTGTCTATTTGTTGACTAATCTCCGAAACGGCAGGACTGATTTTGACGGGACTTCAACTGAAAGATACCTAGCTATTGTTATAAGGAGTAATTTAGGCTACTAGTAATTTACTTTCACCCATGCCGACGTCCACACGAATTAAGCCCCGGGCAAAAGCTAGTAAGTAATAAGTTACAATCATTTGTGAAGAAACGCATTTGTTGAAAGATACGGATTTGCTACTATAATTTAGAATAGGTAAATAATATTTTGATAGTGACTTGCAAGGTACACAATACTGCGCGCCAAAACCAAGATAACGGACGTTATCCAGAAAGCCGGTAGACATAAGTGGGACTAACTAAGCCGGACATGTTTGCCGCATGTCAGATGACGACTAAGCTACCACCGAACCACCGATGCAACCACCGATTGGGTCCCAGGGAGAGGGAGGCCCTTGCCCTGCAGTAGAACGACACAGGCTAGTTAGATTAGATTAGACTTGCAAGCAGAGTGGCAATTCTCGTAATTTTAAGAACGTCCACAGTCTGATCTCAGTCTCAATCTGTCAAAAATTCCTTTAATTTCCCTACATTTTGACAAGTTCTTGACATTTTTTTGTCGCCGAAATGAGACTGCGACTAGATTTTGAACGTTTTAAATCACGAGATTTGACCTTCTGATATACCTAAATACAATAAACAAAAAAAAAACGGTAAGAACAATACCTAACGGGAGCATTTGTTTTTCTTATATATCAAAACAAGGGTCTTGTGTATGAAATAAGTTGTGAGGGATAGTATTCGGCGCCACGTTAGCACGTGTCGTGATAAATCTCAGCCGGTGCTCTATAGCTGTTGAACGGGAGAGTTAACCACCGTATGTCCCTTTTCTGGGACATTCGTTAGACATCATGAGGCAAAAATTGACAGTCAAAATATATATATACCCAATATATATTTTGACTGTCAATTTTTGCCATCCATTAATCGGTATATTCAGTAATATTCGTGTTGCACTTATAATAATATTTTTATAATTACTTTTTTTACATTTATTTTTATATAGAATATCATTTTCTATTCTATTTTTTTAGTTATTGGAATTCTCAGGCCAACTACGGCCATTCAAAAATTGCCATCGCGGACGGTATTTCACGTCCACACGGCGGGGTATTGGTAAAGTTTTCAACTAGCAATAATCGCACCTCGGATTAACCTCATTGGTTACGATATTGCCTCTGCGCAAAGTTAAAAATCTATTTTCGCCCGGCCGACCCAACCAAACCGCGGTAACGAAACCATAGCGAGATCTAACTCGATCCCAACGCCATCTAGTTAGAAAAAAGACAACTCTGCGGTAAAATGTAGTTCTTAAAAATACCGCGGTGGCGCCACTTACGCTGAGTTATTTTGTATCGTAGTACAGACTGGAACACAGTGGATGGTGACATTTGATAATTGTAGATTGTTATAAATGATTGTGATTGCAAATACTTGTTATAGCGCACATAATTAGTCTTCTTGGCGGTTGGCGTACCAATACTATTTTATTTTACCTCAATTTTAGATAGATTTTAGAACTTTTAAGTGTTGATTCTAATAAAAAACTATGTTGAAAAATTGCTTTACCAATAAATGCAAATCTTCTATTCAGTGTAGTAGAAGAACTATTGATCGAAGCAAAACTATTAATAGGTAGCAACCGGTTAAGTTAAAGTTCGCGAGCATATTCGCAAGAAGCTGATAGTACAAATCATCACAAGCAACGGTAATATTTTCTCATTGTTTGTCTTATTTCTTTTTAGTATATTCATGTATATTTATCTGTGCTTATATTTATATGTAATTAGGTATAGGTATATTATATTTATAGTTATAATAGGTATACTTATTTAAAATATTTATTTATTCCTCAATTTTCATGATTGCATGCTACCACTGTTTGTCAGCCTGTCTGCATCACCCAAGGGTTGGCTGGTAGAGAATGCCTAATATGGCATTTAATCCGCCTTTGTACATTCGTGTGCTGGAAGTGTTAAATAAATAAATAGGTACCTAGTAGTAGAGACAGCAAAAACCTATTTCGACGTTACTTTTGGGTGACGGGTTAAATTTTTGTGCAAGTCTTCAAACACGTCTATAGGCGGCAACTGACCAGTTAATATCAGGTGCTTCTTTGTTACGTATAACCGCAAAAAATCCTGACATATTTTATCTCCATACTCCATAACTCATGGTGCGTGTAGCCAATTCCGATGATGTATCGCCTCCCGTGCTAAACAGCGGTTTGTTACGCCCTACATACGATAGTCCAGCGAAATATATCTCTTCAAACTCAACACTCTCTCTTTTTCTTATTTGTGTACCTATACGTAGGTACCTTTTGCTGTAATGGTCAAGGAAAAGGGGAAAATATTTCGCGCGTCAGTTGTTTTGTAGATGTTAAAATGAGGAATGGTATTGGTGGATTTGTTTTTCCCTTTATTTGGAACTAGCTTTTGCGCGCCACTTTACCCGCGTGGAGGTCGGAAATTGTCACACAGTATCGTAATTCCGGCATTAATCGTAATCCGCCATCCGTGTGCGAAATTTCTTCCAAATCTGTTCGTTATGGCGTGAAAAAGTTAACAGATGTATAATAGAAAGAAAAAAAGAAAAAATATTTATTGTGACTCGTATAAAATCATAACCTAAACTAAACACAGGCTACTAGGCTACGTTCACATCTTTTATAAGCAGGTATGAATGAATAGTATAAGTACTTACATGGTGTGGATGCTATGATAACAGTGGTCTACTATCTATCTTTAGATATTATAATATGGATATTATGATATTTGGATAGCTATACTCGAGAGACGAGTCATTTCATTGCAACTGCAGAAATTAACTACCACTTTAAAAACTAGTTATGTTTGTACTGTGATTTGTACAAATATTTCAAGATGGTACAGACGCCAGCACATCAAGCTACTACGATCTGTCAAAATTCTTTAATAGATTTTCAACTTTATCGTTAAAGCAATAAGGTTCAAGGTTGATTGGGAAAATGTGACAGTTTCGGGTAGCTTGACCTGCTGGCGTCTGTACAAACCGGCACTGTGGTTCTGTTCCCAACCCCAAATTAAAGGGGCGCGCTAACAAAACTAAACTTGACACATTTTGAAGGGTTAAGGCATCACGCAATTCCCACATTAAAATAAAACGTCAAACAACAGTACAGACACAAAGGTACAGTAGTGTCACTTAGAAAAAAGATGACTTTAAATAAATAAATAAATAAATAAAATGAGTTTAGTTCAAGTAACAAGACTCTTATACAAACCGATACATAAAAGGATACAGACAGGATAACAAGCTCAGACTAAAACGAACACTCGCAAGGTAGCAATATTATTATGTATATATTTGTCTATTTTAGTGTATTGTATACATAATATTTGCACCAACGACGGTCCCATTTTGTGTCCAGGGAAATCGTTGTCCATACTGAGGTTGCCTGGAAGAGATCGCAGTAATGCGATAAGGCCGCCCATTGTATATTTTGTAGTGTATCATGTGTTTTTTTTAAGCTATGTATTTTTGTGGTGTACAATAAAGTATATATAAATAAATATAAATATGTCTGCTGTAGCACTGCCGGATATAAGGGCAATCCAGTCTGTTGGTGATCATCGTGAGGATGGAGTTGGCGATGATCAAGAGATGATTATAAGCTCAAACAAATGCCGAGAGACAGCTTGCAAGAATTAGCTACAGTCACGATAAAAATGTATTTATTTAAACTTTTCGCACATAAAAAAGGTACAAAGGCGGACTTGATACCTCAGGCATTCTCTACCAGTCAACCAAGGGTGGTGACGAGATTAGAATGGCAGGTGCTTTGGTTAAGAGGAACAATTATAAAAAAAAAATATCTTTTATATGTGCATAATTTTAGAAATCCCACATTAATTTTGACTAATTATTATTTGTTTTTACCATTGTTAAAAATACGAAGGAAAAACCCAAGGTCCGTTGGATGTTCTAAAAGGATCCCATTTTCAGCCATGGTACGTCAGTCGTACGTATGAATGATGATGTTGACAAAAAAAATACCCGGATTTTATTTTGACCTTCTGTGACTTCTCTTGCAGCAATAAAATGGCGTCCGTGCTATTCAGTCTGCGAGGTGAAAAACATTTTACAAAACGGATTTCCGATCCACGCACGTGTACCCCCCCCCCCCCCCCAGTTCCCGAATAATGTTATGCATGGAGTTTATGCAGTCGTCCCCGAGTAGCGGGAATGCTGTTAGGTGACAGTGTGAGCGGGGTGACACGATTAGCGAGTCCACTTCTGGACGATGACTTTACCCCTGTTGGACTCGTGATCGCAAGCGCGACTGCTGAGCGTGGGGTCCTGGGTTCGATTCCCAGGTCAGGCAAAAAGTGTTATTGATTTTTTCCAAATGTATCAGTAACAGTCCGGAGTTTGAAGGTTGGCGGTGTGATGTCCCCGTACCTCGGAAACCACGTAAAGGTGTTGGTCTACTCCGAAGTAGTATCAGCCGAATGTTCAGCCGTTTCCTGCTACGAAGTTACTATTTGGTTCGGTCGGTCCCGATCCTACACTCCTACACTCTTTCGAATATTGACTATGGTCCCGACCCGACTGAGCCGATCCGAACTTTTTTCGCATTTTTCAATAATATTCGGTTCGGCCATGTGTCGGTCCGATCCGATCATTCGCACTTTGCACTTCCGAGTAGGCCCCCTGATCTCCCCGGTCGTGTCGGATTGCCGTTCCTTCGGACTAGGAGAGTAAAGGAACAGAGAGTGCCCATGTATTTAGAACAGAACAGGCTATAAAGATCACTCATCCTCCATAGAAAAGGAAGGATCCTCCGACCAGACAGGTGTCATGTTTGGTGGGCAACAGTTCGACGATTGATGTCGGGACGTTGTAGTTGCACGGCAAACTCTGCTTGCGCGATGCAGGATTTCGCATGACGTCAGTATGATGTGTAGTTCGCATGTGACGGTGTAAATGCTTATTTATCTGCCCTTGGTGAACATCTGATTGCTTGTAACTCCGTTATCACTGCGACCTAGCCTCTAAGCAGCGGCTCTCGAATACCTTCCGACGAATGCTCCGAAGAGAACCGCTTCATGTCGTGTACGCGTCCGTAATATTATACATTCTATTACATTGCTGGGAACTCGTGACTAGATCGTCGTGGGTATATTGTGAAGTGATGTTAGAATCACATTTCTATCTTTTGAATGACTTCTTTTTTTATGCAGGGAGACAGGGAAACTCGACGTATTCCTTGAAAGGGGTTATACTACAGGCAATTAGCAACAAATTTTGTCCAGTCAACTAGGGGTCAAAACTGGATGGCTAAAAAATAAAAAAAATTGCTATGATCTTTTATTTCTGAGATTAAATATAATCTCAGAAATAAAAGGTCATAGCAATGCTTGTAAAACTAATAAGTTTAACAAGCATTTTTTTTTTTAATGTTTGGAGTAGGGTAGTTTTTTCTCATAATTAATTGTTTTTGGTAACAAGTCAGAAAATTTCTAAAAAATCGTAGAACCGACACAGCTCAGTAACCATCCAGTTTTGAACCCTAGTTGCGGAGACTAAATTTGTTGCTGTTGTTGCTTGCTGTTGTTGCTGATCTCTAGTATAACGCCTTTCAAGGAATACGTCGAGTTTCCCTGTCACACTGTATGTGGACTAATAATAAAGCTGAAGAGTTTGTTTGCTTGAACGCAATAATCTCAGGAGCTACCAATTGGATTTGAAAATATATTTATATTTATCATTACGCTACAACCCTTAGGAGTCGAGCAAAAATAAAAAAAAAAAATACTCAGAAAGAATGCTAAGCGAAAACAAAGTAATAGTGCTGGCAGGGGACAATTTTACGAGGACGAAGCCGCGGGCTGAAGCTAGTATGATCCATATTTTTCATTCATACTCAAAACTCGAAACAACTTAACCATAGTAATTTGTAAGAATTGAGAGATTTATTAAACTAAAATGGGTACCTTACGAAAATTCCGTCCGTCAGGTAAACCAGCCTTTAAGCCATAAAAGCTTACATCGGTAAGCTAAACTGACAACAGACACGAATATGGTGGGGCCGCATACAAAACGAATTGATTCCGAATGAATATTGGAACTCGGCGAATATTGGCGAATGGAAAACGTTCACCAATACACGGTACAAATACCGACACATGCTGTCGCTTATTGCTTTTGCATTGCTGGGTTAAATGTATCTAATTTTGCAGATAAATGAATATTTTCGTACACGTTCCTAAGCCTTTTTGTCTCATAGTTTTTATAACCAATACACGGTACAAATACCGACACATGCTGTCGCTTATTGCTTTTGCATTGCTGGGTTAAATGTATCTAATTTTGCAGATAAATTAATATTTTCTTACACATTCTAAGCGTTTTTGTCTCATAGTTTGTTGTAACCTAATTAGTGACCCGTTCCTCCTTCGCACGGTTTGTGCGACTTGACAGAACGTCAAGATTTTTTTATTATACGTAAGTTTATAAGTTTTATATTTATGTCTCCTTCTTCTTCATAGCACTCTTGTCAGAGCGGACGTGGTCCTCATTCAGTTTCTTATCTAGGAGCTGATGTGATTCGCCTCACGATTTCTCGCCACCTACTCCGATTTCTGGTATTTTTTGTGCACTCACACGCACAAGGGATACAAGGGATCACCCATTGCAGATTAATTTGGTCAGTCCATCTCATGGGTGAGCGTCGGCGTGGTCTAGTACCCTCTACTCTACCCTGCACGACACGGCGCTCTATAGAGTCTCCTTCACGCCTGGAGACATGTCCGAAGTATTTGAGGATGCGCGTTTGGACCAGAACAGATAAACGCCTTTTGATGTTGAGTTCATATCTATGCATAAAAGGTGTTTTCCGGTATAAATTTCCTAAATTGTGATTAAAACCGCACCAAAATCCGTTGAGTAGTTTAGAAGAACAATGTGGTACCTATACAGACATACACGAATAGGTCGAAAAGGGAATTGAATTTATATTAATATGTAGGGATTTCTCAATAAGTTGTAGCTAAACTTGAGTATCTTCTGATTGAAGACAGACCATATGGTGTGTTTTAATGTCAGATATATATAATATATATGTATATATATATTAATGAAACGTTGCCCCACACTAGGAATTACTCCTGTATCGTGGGTGCGCTTACAAACATTTACACTCACATACACAAACAGCCAGACCCGGAACAACTACCTGTAGGCAATACAAATATTTGTTCCGTGCGGGAATCGAAGCCGCGACACATAGCGCAGCAGTCGATCGCTCAGCCACTGCGCCAACCGTGTCGTCAATTTAAAAATTATAGTCCTTTTACTACATGAAAAAATAGACCTACATTTGTAATTTGGTATTTGCATACTCCATTAGTGGTTTACATGAGCTTAAATTCTGCGCGTTTTGTCCGCAGATAATCTCGCTGACGACGTTATTTGTAGGCAAAACAGCAAGGAGGCTTGTATGACGGTAATGAGATAATTAAAATTCAAGGTAGCTCATTTGGCTGTTGGCTTCCATTGTTTAGGCACGGAGATAATGTTCCAACTGTTGTCATTATAGGTTTACACGATTTTGAGGGTAGTCGGATTTTCTTTTGGCTGGGTACTGAGATGAATTAATTTTTCAGTTTTGATTAATTTTGTGTTCAGACACTTCGAGTGGAAGATGCCGAATGAAAGGCGAAAGTTAATTAAAGGTGAAACATTTAATTTGGTCTCAACAGATTTTATTATTTACCTATTTATAGAATATCGTTTTAATCAATACTTACTTAGCCGACAGTTAGCATTAAAATCCGTCGGGTGGCCAAATTCGTAACTTTTCCGCCAAACCAAAATAAATTGTAATTTCTGAATTCTAAAAGAAAGAAAGAAAACGTATTTATTGCGACTCGTACAGGAGGATCACAAACTAAACTAAACACAGCCAAAAAAAAACAAATTAAGTATATAAAAAAGTAACAAAAAGAAAAATGGAACTGAAAGTCCTAGACGAATCCTATCTCAGCATTTATTTATTTATTTAACATAAAACGGCCAAGGCCGAGGTTACCTACATTAGCATGATAGTGCGACATTTAAAAAATAAATGTCGCAGCGCTGGTATTCTGATAGGGCCCGCTGTGATGTCAGGGGCAGTTACAGAAATAAATAAAATAGATAATAATATATATTATGTAAAATATTTGCAAATAAAATAAAATATTCATTTAACCCGCCAGACGTAACTAATAATTCTGCAATTATGGTTTTATCTTAACTTCAGTTTAACCGGTTGAATGCCGTAATTACAGAAATAATTAAAAAGTTATGTATGTGTATTGTTTGCGTATGTTGTTTGTGTGTGTATTTTATTATTATTATTTTATTATTGTGTCTCGCGGGGATCCACGTTACGAAGGGTTAAGACAAACATGTACAAGTATTTTTTACCCTTAGTAAGTTATGAAATAACTTGCATTGCTCTGCTCTTAATGCAAATTATTTCATACTTGGCCGATTATTTGATAAGTTGGTTGCATCACCTATCTGCACCCTAATTGCGTAACACACAATCAATCTCAATCTGAATCATTTTGAAGGATATTGCTAATCCATTGCTACATATGTTCAAAAAATATGTCATTTGTGTCTGCTCAACAATGTAAATAACGCAATGAATGTTGTTGAACTGTCAAAGTGAAACCAATTGCTATTGATCGTGTGTTACGCAATTAGGGTGCTGTTTTGTTAACTAGCATTAAGTCAAGTGTGCCTACAGAAGACACTATTTCAGTCGTTACGGGTCGTCAGTAATTCGAAAGTTAGACAACCAGTCTTACCAAGGCGTAACGTGTTACCCACTAAGTGGGTTGTGGAGGTCAGATAGGCAGTCGCTTCCCGTAAAATACTGATATTCAGCTGCATCCGGTTAGACTGGAAGCCGACCCAAATTACCTATGTATTAGTTGGGAAAAGTCTAGGCAGATAATGAGCTAGATGATACTATTAAATGTTAACGTTGTTATTTGATTCAATACATTATTGAAATTTCCCAGCGCACTTAAACAAAAAGTCTTCATTTACCTAATTTATTTTCAAGCTATTAAACAGGGCTACAAGAAAACCATAAACCATCGGTAGATGGCGCTGCCCTTTATTGACTCAACCTTTTATTAGTCCAGTGTTTTCTCCAAAATGGCGGTTATTAGGGTAGAAGATGATTTTTGACGATAATGGATGGCCATTCGTCTGGGCATGATAAAATTTTATGGGATAATTTCGGCCCATCCGAACGTTCTGCTGTCCATAAAATTCTCGCTTCTTGTTGTCTATAGAGTACGTTTTTGTGTTGTTAGTGAAATATGAGTGTTGCTGTTAATTAATGTACGTCTTATGTACATACATAAACTCGTATATCTTCCCGTGGGGGTAGAAGAAAGCTATAAACGCCACCTGCTAAGATCCGACGATACGATTATAATATACTTCCTTTTGCCTCGTTTACGTTCATCTATGGGTGTTCATGCTGGTCATACACGCACGCCGGTTGCAAGTAGGTACTACGTACCTACCCTTTATGAAGAACATCCTACTAATGTTATAAATGTGAAAGTTTGTATGGATGAATGGATGGATGGATGTTTGTTACTCTTTCACGCAAAAACTACTGAACGGATTTGGATGAAATTTGGCACACAGATGGTATAATACCAGGATTAGCTAGTTATATACAAGGTCACCATATGACATCCTACGGCGTCCCCTCCCGGCGTTCCCCTGAAATAATTGAACAATCCTACTGTATTTACCATTTCTTTCCATAATTAAAACAAGAGTACCTAATTATAAACGTACTCTTCTACTGTGCGTGTTAAAAGCATTTATTTTTGATACGTAAGGCCAGTTTAATGATTCTTATTCGTAATTCAGCTAAGTGTAGTTATTATTCAACCGTATTCTACCATAATGGTAAATTGTACGGGTATTTGTCATAATTACAACCCCGGGTGGGCAAATAAGTGGTGTGCGATACATACTATACGAGTATGATCGATCATTGTCGGTAGACGTAGCCGACTCCGTACTTTAGTCTGAACTTTTGCTATGAATAGCAAATATAGCCATTGACCCCGACTTAGCTCGGGCTATTAAATGTCTGGTAGTGTTTAATCTTTCTCAATAAATAATCGCCGAGTGGTCGACACTTCACGTGACCAGAGGGCAGGGTCGTTCTTTGGCCAAGGAATTAGCATTGCCATTCAACGTGACAATGCTGTTAGTTTTTTTTTTTGCGATGCGGACGAGTACTTCGACGCCTTCGACGCCGACGAGTACTTACATAATTAGTCAGTTAGTCATTTAATTTAGTACGTAGTGTTAATAGTTTGTTGTGTTAAATATTGTAAAAATTATGTAAGTAAACCAATAACATTGTTTTGTTTAGTAATTAATTTGTAATTTAGTTATGCAGTGTCCGCATGGGCCCGTTATTACGTAATTCCTGCGGCGATTTTTTTCGGCACTGCTCAGCGCCGAGAGTTGAAAATCCAACAGTGTATTTTTATGACGCGCTGGGGTACGCTCTGTTGAATTCTCAACGCTCGGCTCAACACCAAGAGTTGAAAATCCGGTGCGCGATAAAATCCCGCTGCTATACTTTTACCTCCTTGCGAACATGGGATTATGGTCAAACTATCTGATGTGCTGAATAAAAAAAAAACATATGCAAATAAAAAATCCGAATGGTGGTGAAAACTGCATTAAAATCCATCATGTACTTGATTGGTTTTGGTTAGTTTAGTTGCAAACACTTATCTAAATATGAATATAGACAACGTGACTTCATTTTAAACTACCCAGAAAGACCGCAATTACAGCCTTATCGTAAGGAATCCCATAGAATAACATAACGTCACTTGAAAACCAGGGTTAGGCTCTAGTTATCTGACATTTTTGCTGAACTGGGCCTTTTTGGCACAGCCGTGAGGCACACGTGAGGTTTTTATCAGAGGGGCAATTCTCGAATTTTTTAGAACGTTCACAGTCTGATTTCAGTCTCGAATGTCAAAAATACCTCTAATTTCCCTACATTTTGACAAGCTTTTGACATTTGTTTGTCGCCGAGATGAGACTGCGACTAGATTTTGAACGTTTTAAATTACGAGAATTGGCCTCCTGATGTATGTATGTTATATTGAGTGCCTTTTAGTTTGTGCTAAATAAATGTATTTTCTTTTCTATTTTCTGTAATCCCCGAAGAGCTAGGTAGAGGTGTCCACATTTCGAATGTTATGGAAGGAATTATTGATACGTAAGCAGTGAAGTAAAAATATTCCACCTTCAGACTTAAATCTCCAATGAAGTTAGCTCCAAGTTTAGCATAAGGCACGTTTAGGTAACATTTCTCGGTCCCCAAAGCTGTTCTAAGCTTACAAAGTGGAATACTTATGTAAAATTTATGTGCTCACCACTTTCCGTTGCAAGCTTATCGTAAATCAATATATACGATTGTCATTGAGTTCCTTAGCTTTACCGTGTGAATGTTTCTTCAGGATATTGTAAGATTATTTAAGTGTTTTTTTTGTTTGTTTGTTAAGTTTATTGTAAGTTTGTTTTGTTTTTTTGTTTGTTTTTTAGTTGTTTTGTTTGTTTAGTTTTTATTTAGTTTAGTTTTTTTTTCCTGTTAACGTTTTCTTTTTGCACAGGATTTTGTTGTTTTTTTGGTGGGGTTCTGTCAGACACTAGCTTACGGTCTATTTAAGAACAATTAACGAAGAAATAAAAAATTAAAAATATTATTATTTCTTGTAGTCCAGTTGAATCATCTATATAACACAGCCTTGGAGTGTAGACACTTAATATCGTGTTCTGCGTGTCCTGTCCACTGCACGTTACAGGAACTGATGGACGCTGGTGATGGCGCCTAACAAGTGGCTGAGTTCTGGGCAGAGTCCATTTAAATTGCTATCGACATGCTAAGAAGATGATTTAGTAACACAACTCCACGCTTGTATTCCAAGTGTTAGGCAGAGGTGTACTTACAGTACCTAAGTATATAAGTACAGTGTATACCCACATTTCGCCAGTTGAGGTGTACTTACAGTACCTAAGTATATAAGTACAGTGTATACCCACATTTCGCCAGTTGAATCTACTCGATTAAATAATATAATAATGTCCCTGGACATTTCACACAGCACCAACTGTCCCAAGCTAAGCAACCTAATGCTTGTGTTATGGTAACAAGATGGCTGATAAACTACTTATATACAATTTTTTTTTGTAAATACATACATATTATAGATAGAATTATTTTTATTAAAGTAACTCTTAAAAAGTAAAAGCAATGTATACAAGAAACTCGCTGTGAACTTTTATTAGACCAAATACTTAGATAAGTACACCTACTATCTACTAAATTATATTTTGCGGTTGATTGTACAGACGCCAGCACATTAAGCTACTACAATCTGTCAAATTTCTTTGATATGTTTTCAACTTTATCGCTAAAGCATTAAGGTTCAAGGTTGTTTGGGAAAATTTGACAGTTTTGGGTAGCTTAACCTGCAGGCTGGCGTCTGTACCTGGCAGACGAAATCACTAGAAATATAAAGTTAACAAAATCCCTTGCGCAGGGACAATTATTTACGTTAAAAGATAATTTAGAAAAAAAAACCAGCTCCACGAAGCATTATGTCTGCCAAAGCTAATCTATGCAATTTATTTTTTTGCTCTTTACACAAATTGCAATTTGTACCTTCATTTTAGTGAGACCATGATTTTCAAAATCTTAGGACAACTTTTCTACATGCTACTTAAAATTATAAATTCGAAAATTTGTGAGGATGGATGGATGGATGTTTGTTACTCTTTCATGCAAAAAGTACTGAACGGGTTTTGATGAAACTTTACAATAATATGCTTATACATCAGAATACGACACGGATACATTTTATCCCTATATTCCCACGGGATCGAAACTTATTCGGGTGAAACCGCGAAACGCTGCTAGTCAATTATATATTATTACTAATATATATTTTCTTTATATTTATGTAATCTTAAGTACAAAACCTAAATTGATTTATCGATAAACCATCAAAAATATTAATATCACCCCGTAAAAGTCACTTTTAAAGACAAATCTACTACAAGTTGGAAGCTACTTCTCACCGACCTAATACACCACTTTACATCCAAGTGAATCTGATAAGGTAATCTATTCCTAGCAGACTAGCACGTCGGGTATACACAACGAGCATAGAGGCACAAAATTGATAGCACAGAAGTCCAACTCCATACAACGAGCCGTAAACAGGCGCACGCACACAGACACACGACTATGGTGAATGGTCTGTACCTGATGTATCTAATAATTAAGTAAGTATAGTAAGTCTAATCTAATCTAATTAACCTGTACTTACCTATTGTCCCACTGCAGGGCAAAGGTCTCCCTCTCCCTTTGCCACACAATTCTGTCTTTTGCGAGTGCCAGCCAGTCCCTACGTTAGTAGTCAAGCTCGTATAGTAAGTGATGAGTGATGTAATGGAAATATAAACAAATACATCAGAAAACGTACCAGTTGATGCCAATTTGTAGTGTCACTTACAAATTGAGTGGTATTTGAAAATTTGACTTAAATCTGAAATTCTAATTCAAAATCAACTTTAAAATGTTTTTCATTTGACAGTTAAGGTTAATTCTAATATTATATATAATATTATAAATAGCCACAATTTTCGTCGATCTTTCGATCAATCGATCGATTTTATAATGTTATTCAACCAAAAAATTGGTGAGGTATAAAGATGTACCCTTCGAAATACAGACGAATTTAATCTGAACAGGGTTTTTTTACACTTTCATAATGCTTATCCTTTTAGAACAGACAGTACAGCGAGTATATAATATATGCACCTGCGAAGTTGAAACTTTAATTTGCTTGAAATCGCCGTACGTACGCGTCAATGTATGCAGCTGGCCTTCTGTACCCATCTATTTTGTGGTAGTGAGGGATAAAATATGGCTACGTGCATTAAAGTTTCCACCGTCAGCCCGCATTGCGTCCTATCAATCACCAGGAACTACCACAGCACTGCGGTTCCTAGGAGTAGTGGCTTCATTTGAGGAAGCTCGACGTGGATCAGACAGTGAAAGAGAAATTTAAAAAAAAAGCGTGCCGCGATCGTTTTGCTGATATCTAGAAGAATACACGTCATAGATTGAGAGAATGACCTCTACGCCCAGTGAACTAAGTCCCGTATTACAGAACCTTTCTCATGACTCAAGCATTACTTCAAACTAGTTTCAACCAATCAAATGGCTCTAAACTAGTTTTCAGTAATGTTTGAGTCTTGAGTCAATCAATCAATCAACTCAGCCTATCTCAGTCCACTGCTAGACATAGGCATAGGCGTCCAGATAGATGGACGGACGACCCAAAGATGGTGGCTGGGATGGACTGGATGCGAAAGGCGGAGGACAGGGTGTTGTGGCGCAGCCTGGAAGTCTTGTTTGAGGTTCTGTAATTCGGGCCTTAGAGTTTAAATTTTAAATCGCAATAAAATCCCAACCACTATAAAAACCTACATAAAATATTTTCAGACAAGGGTTTAAAATAAATTTATGATACGTTATTGTTTCCGCCACCAGTCTGCATTGCGTCGTATCAATCACCATGAAGCTGCTACAGCAGTGCGGTTCCCTAAAGTAAATGTTTGCAGATTTGATGCCTGGTTGTATATTGAAAATATGACGTGAAATATGAAGTATGTGAAGCGAGACAGTTGAACTCGTGGTAGATGACTCTTGTTGAGAAATATTACAGCATGCATTGCATTTTTTAAATTTTTTTATGGCTTATTTGTTTTTTTTTATATTTTTTATTTTTTATTATTATTTATTTTTTGCTCTTGTTGTTATAGATTGACTATTGTTACAGTTACTATTAGCCTGCTTCATCCCACAGCTGGGCAAAGGCCTCTCCCCATCACTTCCAGCCCTTTCGGTCCAGGGCTAAAGTGGTCACTGGTCTACTTCGTAACGTATATTTACACAGCACTTCTTCAATTAGACCAGCTTGACTACTAAAGTTGGTAAAATCATATATTTTTTTTGTATTACCTTGTACTTTCTCACAGCTGGGCAAACCTCCCCGAGATCAAGTCCCTCCGGGAGCTCTTTTTCTGAGCCACTTCGAACCAGCTCTTGGGGTATGCGGGGGTCGTGTCTCGCCACCTCTTTCTGGGCCATGAAAATATACCATAATTATCCCTTATTCTTTACTAAGAACGATTTATCAAAGCTTTTCCGGTTCAAAAATCAACGCTTAAAAGCCTTTGTACATAATTGGTCGTCTATCACAAAAAAGGTCAACCATTTTACTATCCTAAACTTTGTAAATAGCCTCGTCACCCTAGTTTAGCTCCTGGGTAATTTGTCCCAAGATTGCTGGTTGCCACTACTACATTAAAAATTATCCATTCGTTTCGGAGAATCTTCAACACCTCAGATGGTGAAACGTATTTAGAAAGGACGAGGGTAATTTTCAGAGAGTAATGTGCTTAAGAGCTTATTTTGATTAATGTTATTTTGGCGAAACGAGGCTTTGATTTATTTTGAGTTTGGACGAAAAATAGTACTTTATTTTTCAGTAATTCTGTGCCTACAGGATCATGAGCGCACTGCTATGAACGATGTCTTATTAGCGGAAAGAAGTACGCATAAAGAAATGCCCTTTGTCTTGAAATAATTATTTTGTCACCTTTCACAATACACACTGGTGGGAAACGCGTAACTTTTTATGTTAGGCCCCGTTCCCACTATGTCGTGACAACAGATTATCATGTCGTTTAAAGCGTCGTGGCTTGTGTATTTAAATGGAGGTGTTCACATATAGGACGACCCGATTTACTGTCGTCCACAATTTATTGCAGTGCTTGACTGTCAAAAAAGCTGTCTGTCTTGTGCTTGACAATCTGTCGATTGTCAAGTCAATGGGAACGGCTAGCACGACAGTCGTAGAACGATAAAAAAAGGACATGTGTCGTTATTGCGACTATCTTTCGTAGCCACTAAAAGAACATAGAGGCGACTGATGTGCAAACGACAAGGCGACTGCCGTGAACAGTAAAAATGTCGTCACGATCCAATGGGAACAGCAAGATACAACATTCGTTCAACGATAAAATAGTTCGACGACAATCAGTCGATTTAATGGGAACAGTTAGATACGACAAAGACATAGTGGGAACGCGCCCTTACGAAAACAATGCTAGATATTATAAAATAAGTTTATAAATACTTACTTAATTCCTAAGTTTATCTTGGACATCGCTGACGTTGGTGAAAGAAAAGATGACGAGGAAACCTGGACTTTATATTAAATATAAGTTTGAAATCGTCAATCCGTCTTGAGCAAGCGTGATGATTAAAGCTCGTGCCTTCTCTGTATGAGAAGAGGCCTCTGCCCTGCAGTAGGACAGTATCAGGCTTGTATTATTGTTTAAGTTTATAACACTACTACCTTTTTAAACAACTCTATTATCGAAAATGCGAGCAACTGTTTAAAATTAATAAACAACCCAAGCAACAAGCCTAGAAACTTCTTCAATCGATGATCCAGCATGAACCCGACCCTTGGTTATTACAAAAAAGTTTTATTAATCCCACAGATAGTAAGAAAGTTTTAATTGAACGGTCAGGGGGATGTCCGAGGATCACCTCGGCCCCATGTGGTGGCATGTGTTGATCGATAAACGATGGCAGAGTTTGATAAATAAATAATTGTATCCGAGTAAAGATTGTTAAGTTTTAAAATTAAAAACTAATATTTGGCAACAGCTTTACCTAACACCCAGCTTCTGAATTAAGAATTTAAAGTTGAAAACTTGTCAAACTCTTCTACGAAACTCATTTACGTTTATTGCAAAGAAATTTTGAATTTCGAAGGCAACATTGAACGAATCAGTAAGTTCTCATATACACGAGCGCCACGTCGCCAACGACAGCAGCCGTCGACGCGTAAGTGCTCATGCGCAACGATACGCGCCAACGGTACAGGCAACTGCACCCGTCGACGTCGTGCCGCTCGTGTATTTGAGCACCGTACTCAAATACACGTGCGGCACGTTATCGACGGTGGGCGTCGACGAGGGTCGACGGCTGAAGTGTTCCTGTCGTTGACACGTCTCTCACATGTTTGCACACTAAGGCTACGTCTATGGCTCGATCGGCGGCGGCGATCTCTCGCGTCCGGCCCTGGTCCAGGCCATTGTACGGAGCGAGAGTGCATGGAGGCCGTCACCTCCTTCTGCGAAGCAGTAATGCTCGCGAAGGAGGAGGCGGAGCGCGTGAGGGAGAGGCAACCACTGCGCCCTAACACCCTTAGTCACCGGCCTCCGTAGGCGCGGCTTGGCGGGCCTGGTCCTTACCGGGCGGCGAGCAATGGGTAGCTCGCCGCCCGGTAAGGACCAGGCCTGGGTCGACGGCGCGTTATGGTCCACGCGCGCCTCAAAGAGATGTCAGCACGAACTGACGGGGTCCGCTAGGGCCGATGCCTGCCAGGGCCGCGGGTTGTTCGAAAGAGATACCGTGGCCCCTGGCACCACAGGCAACTGAAGGAACACGGGTTTTAGTCAGTAAAAGTCTGACACGCCCTTCCGCTCAGCCCAGAGCGGGAGAGGTCATTTGATGATTTCCCATCCAAAAGAAAAAACAATAGGCTACGTCTACGGCTCGTGTATGTGAGCACTAATAGTATGACAAGTACTCAACTTAATGCTCAAATTTAAAACCGACAGGGTAGTTGCGTTACACACGAACAGTCGCAATGGCGTTAATTTTGACAGTTCAACAACATTTTTTGAATTATTAGCGAACCCGGCAGAAGTCGTCCTGCCCGGTTGAGTCATCATATACCGACAGCAGCGCCACCTACCGGGTCCAATTGTTTTCAAACCATCCAGGCATCCATTGAAATATACACACAAAATTTCATTCAATTTGGTGCCGTCGATCGTAAGTTATGGGCGTATATACATTTCGGTGATTCATTTTTATTTATATAGATTTACGTTGTTGAGCAGACATTTTTCGATCATTATGAAGCAATAGATAAGCAATATCCTTCAAAATGATTTAGATTGTGATTAATAGTGCGTTATGATGCGGGTGAAACTCTGCAAGACACTAAGTACTTACCAGATAAGCTAGGATTCGATTACGAGCTTGTCTCCATTTTCGTTTTCAGGTTTGGTACCATTTACCTATTACAAATGATACAAACTACGTTAAACGAAATAGTTTCCGAATCTATTCTATACCGTAAATTCTCAGCGATCCAACCAACAATTTGAGCCTTTGAGGTCCAAGCGGTGAGGTCAGATGCTTTCAGTTGGGTATCGTTCGAGACGTGCTTCTGACAAACGGTGCCTCTATCGTAAACTTCGCTCCTATAGATACGGAGCACAATTCGTTTAAACTCCAAATGCATTGAATTTCTGAAGCGAATCCTTTTGGTCAGGAAATTGGAGGTTTATTCACAACTTTGTTGCTTGGTATTTATATAAACGGTAGAAATCAATTACTTTAACGTTTATTTCGTTCAATTTGTAGGAGAGGTTGCCTTTATGACTAGGCTTGACTTTATTGACGATGGTTGAATTATATAAGTACTTACATTTTTTTTTAATAAACAAAGAATACATATATTCTCATACAACTCCTCTCAACTCTTCCCATGAAGGTAAGCAGAAACTAAAAAACGCCTAAACCTGCTATGTTCCTCACATCTTCCATACACCTTTTGCTTGGTTAACGTTCATACATCCAGCCGATCGATTCTGTAAAAATTTCAACGTGAAAAGTTAGGTGTGTAAGTGAGCTTAGAGTGAGCTGTCAATCCCTTAGCATTAGTTGGAACGACAGTTCACTCCACGCTCACTTCACCTAAGTTTTCACGGGGAGATGGTTACAGAATCGCACTGCAGATGTGTGTGTGTATGACCAGTCATACACGCACACCGGTTGCGAGTGCTTCGCACTTGTACTCTCTGAAGAACATCGCTATTTAGGTCACCATTTTGTCCTTCTGAGGCGTCGCCTACCGGCGTTTTCACTCACATCTGCCTTGCAATACCTTTTGTTAGTCGCATTTCATTCATCAAACATATTTTTGCAGAATTACCACATTAATATTACAATGTGAAGGTACTAATGTATATGTATCTATACTAATAATAAAGCTAATACTATGATAAGAGTTTGTTTGTATAATTTATGCGCAATTATTGTATGGAGCTATAGTCGCGGCCAAAACTACTAGAAAGACATAGCTAAAAAGCTTCAATACCAATGACGAAACAAATTAATTACGCGAAAGTAACTGAATGATAAAAAGTTGCAAATCCAAAAAGTTTCCCCTTTTAGTTTGTCGGTATTGGGGAACACACGAAGCATTTCGACATTGTTACAAAACTTTGTATCGGAAACAAACTGTATTAGGGTTGTAAACTGTTCCTGTAAATACCAAGTTTTAATTTGTATACTCAGGCAGCTGGGTGCTGAATAAAGGCTTGAATATTTCAGTAATTATTTGGGATCGCTTGCGGTTGTACGTACTAGGTACCTACTGAAGTTTTTATGACTGCGATTGTTACTATTGTTTAAGAAACACACATGTATGGACACTTTAATGTTTGGAGTGCCATAATAATTAAATAAACACTGAACTTTACGTGGAATGCCTTGTTGGAGGAGGTCACAAGCGCGACTGCGAAGCGTGGGATCCAAGGTTCGATTCCTAGGTCGAGAAAAGTGTGTTTTGTGAATCAAAAACTGGACAAGTGCGAGTTAAACTTGCGAGGAAACGGACAGACAGAGCCAGCCAGACAGACAGACACACGAGTGATCCTATAAGGGTTCCGTTTTTTCATTAGGACGTACGGAACCCTAAGACACGCTAGTTCTGTTAATGGCAATATATTCAACTCCTAATTAACTCTTTATTAGTGGTTGTAATACTTGTAACGGCAGTCATGTCATCTGGTATTAATAGGTTTTAATATTGTATCTGTCCTTTTGAGGGATTATTTTATATTTTCTAATTGTGAGGACTTTGTATGCCTTGTAGACTTTAGATCTGTACACAATTTTTTATTTTATCAAGTACCTGGTACTTGTTGACAGGCCTACGCTGTCGTCCCATACCTACTGTAATCTGAAAACATTGTAAAAGCCAATTATTTTTAAAAGAGTAACCGTGGAGTTTCTTGCCGGCTCTTCTCCATAGCCGTGCACCTAGCTTCTGACGTTTCATAAGTGCCCATGTTGGTTTATGTGAAATAAAATATTTTGATTTTGATTATGACATTATTATGACAAAACTGGCGAAATGGGGCCGTACTATATCAAGAAACCTCTATCCTACCTACCTACCTCTATCTACCTCTCTGTCTAACCATTTGAATAGAGGCAAGATGTTATGATATGTTGTCAATTTAAAAAAAACATGAGTACGATTATAATAAAATCGTTTCTACTTATTTATGTTTTGCACACATGAGGGATTTGGTCTCCGAGCGAGTCAGGGGGTCTACTCCGAAGTAGTATCGGCCGAATGTTCGGCCGTTTCCTGCTACGAAGTTACTATTTAGTTCGGTCGGTCCTGATCCTACACTCCTACACTCTTTCGAATATTGACTATGGTCCCGACCCAACTGAGCCGATCCGAACTTTTTTCGCATTTTTCAATAATATTCGGTTCGGCCATGTGTCGATCCGATCCGAAAATTCGCACTTTGCACTTCGGAGTAGACCCCCGGATATATCTTAGTTATACTTTTCCTGTATTTTCTAAAGATTAGCGCTGACGCCGCCACCCCGACGAGTGGTATTTAACTGCCGCGCCGTGCGCAGCGGCTTAAGTACACTTTGAAATGCGGTGCGGAATGGAAGCTTGAGAAAAATAATATAATATAAAAATATGTTTTTCATATAGAATCGTTTTCTTTTGAAACGTTTATTTTTTAAAGAAACATAGACATACATTCAATGAATTATGTGTATAAATAAACATAGTGTAATATTAGTGTGTTTGACACTTTAAATTTTTATATATTTATATAATTAGCCAGGGTACCCGTGCAATAACTAAACATCAAAATAAATCTAGATTTATGTGCTAAATCCAAACTCAGTTACACATAAATGCGTTAGACATATGTGTATTCCGGAATAAATGCTCTAAAGACGATGGTAAAAAACGCATCAAAATCCATAATTTAGAAGATCTCCACGAAGCGGTCACACAGACAGACGAACGACTTTGTTTTATACTATGTACCTATAGTTGAAGATGTATAATAATCAGAGATCGGAATTGGGTAGAGTTATTTATGTACTTACACTGATTTCATACAGCGAAATAATAAAGTTGATATGCCTCAAATCCCGAGATTAATTCTAAAGAGCATAAAAATCCCGTGATTTATTAAATAAAAAAGTTATTTAATTTTACACAATTTAAACCACTGCTTACGTGACGTTGGCAAATTTACATCAACGACATCGGATGTGTGAAGTTGCAAAATTCCAATGCGCACACGCGCGATATTGCCACATTTGTAGTTCGCACAACATAGCTTGTGAGAACAAAATAAAACAATAGCGGAAATGCGGAGCTATCCCCGCTTAACGAAATGGCCACACGGGATTGCCTATTAGAAATCGCGGGAAGATCCATATTGATATCAACATTTCGATTCAAGTACCCACATAAATAACTCTACCAAAATTCCGACTTCTGATAATAATGATCCTCAGTGATTTATTTGTAAAACAAAACAATATGGACAAGTTCCCAAATGCTTGTGTATTTACTCTTTACAAGAATAGTTTCCTTTATTAGTTAGAGGTAACTTCATTAGTTACCCTTATCTGCTATCTATCATCAGCTTATAAGAAACTTTTATTAATATTGCCAACTCAATTTCTTTTGATTATGTAGGTAAAGTTATTTCTCACTTCGTCCCACGTAAAGGCAAAACTTTAAAGTTATTTGTTATTGTGTTATTTTCATTTAATTTGTTGAAAAGTTCTAAGCAACGACGAAGAACAGTATTGAACTGAACTACTTAGAAATTGCTATTAAAATAGTAAAATTTTCCAACAAAATTTTCCACTACAAAATTATTAAACGAGTGCGAGTTACGGGGTACGAGCTATATTTAAAAATATAACTCGAATTTTATAATTTTCCATAATTCCAATTTACTTGGAGAATTGTTGAAGCAAGAGTCCAATTAATTCAATTAATTCATTCTGATTTTCATCATAGTCATGCGTAGATAACAGACAACCGCTGCAGCATAGGTGAGCATAATCAGGCTAAAAAGTTTCCACTGCTGGAACACAGACCTCTCCGAGAGAGAGTGAGTCGTAATCCACCACACGAGTCCAGTTGCAAATCAACTAGTGAATGTCCATGTTTTCGAATATTTGTATCTAGGACAAAATTACATAACCGCAGAATGAAGACAAAAATCCATAATTTAAGAACTATTCTATAGAAGCGCTCGTTTCTCCAAAACAGGTCAAACTAACAAAGGTCGGCCATTTTATAAGAATAACAACAACCGACGATGCGTTTTTTTTATTTTGAAACCTTTTAAAACATAATGCCGTTGTACCGAGAGACGGGAAAAAGATGCATCGAGCATAACCTGGTCGCAAATGGCAGAACACTTCAGAAAAATTTATGTTTTTGTAGATAATTAGTAGGTAATGCAAGTTTTCTTTTTTAGTGATATAAAAAGAAAACTCATCATCACCTACGGTGCACAAAGTTGGTCACTTACTGAACAACACAACTCCAAACTCAAGATTTGCCAACGTGCAATGGAGCGCACGTAATATGTGATAGGTCACAAGACAGGTTTGGAAGGAGAAAAGGGAGACCTTTGCCCAGCAGTGACACAAATACAGGCCAAAAAAAAGCGAGATCCGGCTCGAAGTACCAATGTCTGAAACTACCAACAATATTTTTGTATTTGATAGCCCAACTCTTGAGGAAGGCTACAGACTATTTAAAATCACGAGATAACTCTTTGGAGCCAAGCAAAAAGAAAAAAAAATCATGAAGAAAGCTAAGAGAAAACGAAGTAATAGTAATAGCGCGGCGATGCGATGCGACGGGGTGGGTCAGGGAACACGAAATTTCGCACGGACGAAGTCGCGGGTAGATACTTGTTAATGACAACATTCAAACTATGTCATAATCAGTCCAAATACGTGTAATTTGCATAACTAATCAGAACATGCATCGATAATTGGGTGAAGTAATTGCAAGATATTACGTAATTGTGTAGGGCGGCGGCGGCGGTGTTCCCCCGGGGGTACACGACAATGTGGGTCGGTTGGTATTAATTAACGATGGCGACAATTCTGCCAGTCATTCGAGGAAATGGCCGGCAGTAATAACGCTGTTTCATTGCAGCATTCCGCGAATCGATCAACTTTGTAGAATCAGGCAAATTTATTGTTTATCAGATTGACACCGTACGTCATTTTGCCGTGTTAGACACATTTTATACAACTGTCAAAGACTGATTTGAATGTTTATGTTGGCAGTCAATTTGCTTAATTATTAGTTACTCTGACTTTACATTAAAGGTGTAAACGATTATGAAAACGGAAGATGAAAGAGGTTTTTTTTAAATTTACAATTTTCATCAATCATTTTAGACAAGTTATCAAAGTTATCCCGTGGGGCCCGTGGCTAAATAATAACAGCTGCACAGGTCAATCGATCAAGTTAAGCTACGCTTGCCGCGGTTGGTCTGCGGATGGGTGACCATCTTTACATACCCAGACCCCTCCGTGCCTCGAAAAGCATGTTAAGCCGTTGGTCCTGGCTGGCATTCGTGGATCTTTGACAGTATTACCCAGTAACTGGGTTTTGGAGGTCAGATAGGCTGTCGTTCCATGTAAAATGCTGGTATTCAGCTGCATCCGGTTAGACTGGGAGCCGACCCCAACATAGTTGGGAAAAGGCTAGGCAGATGATGAAGTTATTAAAATGATATTAACTTGGACGTACAACAAACTAAGTATTTTCAGCTTTTTTCAAAATCAGCTCATTCATCATTTCAGCCGAAAGAGGCCCACTGCTGGACATAGATTGCCCCCAAGCATCACTCCTTCGACCGGTTTTGTGCTTCTCGCATCCTGCGGATTCCTGCGGCCTTCACAAGGTCATCGGTCCATCTTGTGGGAGGCCTTTCAACTCTACGTCTGGCTACTTTCGGTACGCGGTCGCCACTCCAGAACCTCGGACTCGAGGACGTCTGTTGCCCCCCACACATCAGGAAACAAGGTGTCGGCGCGTAGTGTTCCACGCGCGCCCCTCTTGGACGTCGCGGGGGGAGTCTAACACCTCACTCCCCCCCTGACCCGAGGAGGCCCGCTGTGGCAGGCCGGCACCAGTCGGGGGTTGCGGAAGGATCGTAAGTTCCCGCGACCCCCGGCGTAGGTGTGAGATGGAACACCGGGGTGGTTTTTAGTCAGTAAGAGTCTGACAGACCCCGTCACCCGCCCCAGGGCGGCGGACATCCATGAGGATTTTCCAAGCCAGAAACAAAAAAAAAAGGCCTTTCAACTCTACGTCTGGCTACTTTCGGTACGCGGTCGCCACTCCAAAACCTTTCGGCCCCATCGGCCATCGGCTGCGAGAAATGTGCCTGCCCACTGCCACATTTTCAACATCCATACTAATATTATAAATATGAAAGTAACTCTGTATGTTACCTTTTTACGCCTAAACCACGGAACGGATTTCGATAAAATTTGGCATGGAGATAGATGGCATCCTGGGAAAAGATATAGGCTACTTTTTGTCTCGGTAGCACGTGAATAATTTCGTGGGATAATTTCCGGCACTCACAGTCCAGAGAAAAATAAGAAAAGATTTTTCCTAAAGCAGGTTGGGGTTTGTTTGTCGACTGCGATACGGTTTAGGATTCATGATCAGCTACCTTGAGTATTTTAGGCTAAAAGCCTTTAAAGTTTAAAAGTTTTTAAAGTTTCTACCCTTTATGAGATCAGAGGCTGTGCGATGAGGTGTGAAATTATTCAAAGCTCAACCAAAGCAAATAATCAAGAATTGTTTAATTTTATACTTTCAAAGAATAAAGATGAGAGGTTAATTGAAACATTTTTAATGATTATTTTTCATTAAGTATGCAAATGGGGTTGTGTTTTACAATTTCAGCTTCAGAAAATACGAAGCTGTGGAATCGAAATATTTTGGTTACTTTAGGCTTTACAATAATAATATAAAACTATCTCTTTCTCTCTCTGTGTCTCTTTCTATTATATTATATAAAAAATCGCATAACGCTTTTTCGTTGACGATTTCTCCAAGTTAACTCCCACCGTAAGCTCCGTTAAAGAACTTCGTTCCAAAAGTGTAAAGAAATAGAGAAAACGTACCCGTCTATGTCAATTTGTAGTGCCACTTACAATAATTGAGTGCTTTGATTTGTTTCAATTAGACAAATCAAAGCACTCAATTATTGTAAGTAAATACTTAAGCCCGAAATTATAATTTTAAATGAGTTACAAATTCCCCTTAGTAAATTCTAACGCCATCAGCGTAAGAAGTAGGTTTGCTTACACTTTCACCAGATACTTTAGAAATACACCATAGATACGTTATAGTTCTATTATAGTCGTTATTTTTCATGTGACTCAATTTTCAAACCGGGGCACTCTAAAATACAGCGTGGGAAGGTTCGTCCCATGAATAGTGTATGAGGCAAATTCCAAGACACCTCTACTATTCCCCGAGGTGTTATTTCGTGCCTTCGTCGAACTTTGACGAAACAAAACGAAAGAACCCTTTGCTTCTGATGGAACGTCATGGATTATGTTAGGCCCTTAAAAGGGTGTCGGAAATTTTGAGGAATATTTTTGAATAAAAGTAAGGTATGTTGAGCTTAAAAGTGGTCTATCACAGCCTTCAGAGTATAAAAATTCTTTGTTATATACTAGTTTCTGCTCGTGACTTTGTAAGCGTAAAAAATCTTATTTTAACTTAAATTATATCCTATGACACCCGGGAATATTGCAGCTTCGCATTAGTGAAATAATTTTTGGTAATAATCTACATATAAACCCACAAATGTTACCTCTTTATACTATTACTTTTGTATGTATGAAATATTATGATAAATGAGTGTGGTAATTAATGTACGTTCGTGTGTTGTTATCTAAGTCTTGTGACACATCTACGGAAAATAAACGACGGGATGTTAAGAGTGCTTACGCCTAAAACCCAATAATACTTTGTCCAACTCACGAATCGGACCCAGGACCCCACGCTCAGCAGTCGCGCTTGCAATCACGAGACTAACGGGGCAGTCCAGAGGGGCAATTCTCGTAATTTTAAGAACGTTCACAGTCTGATCTCAGTCTCAATCTGTCAAAAAATACTTCTAATTTCCCTACATCTTGACAAGTTTTTGACATTTGTTTGTCGCCGAGATTAGACTGCGACTAGATTTTGAACGTTTTAAATTACGAGAATTGGCCTTCTGATATATCAGGCACAGATTCCGCGTGGAATTTCCTTCGCATTGGTTGATGTGTCACTCAACTAAATATATTTTTACTTGTCTTGATATGTAAGGGATTCTGATAAGGTATTTTATACATTCGGATGATAATGATTAATGGAGCGGCTTTACATATCAGGCTCATTATAATGTTATGTTACAATATAACAAAGCGTCGGTAGGTCTTTAGATAACGAACAAAACGATATAGGTACTAGAAATTAAAAACGAATAGTAAAAATTAAAAACTTTATTCCTGATTATACCATACCGCATTATTAATTAATCTTTAAACGGATTGTAGTCCGCCTGAAAAAAAAACAAGGTAGTTATGGTTAGGTTTGAATGCACAGAGAAGAATAATGACATTAATTGATTCAAGGATGTAATTTTTTTTAGTTTTTTTTTTTATTTGGGGCTGTTTCTTTCAACGCCAGGTACTTTTATCGGAGCAATAATTTAAAATTTTTGACAGTAAGAACTGTCAAAATTTTGTCAAGAGAAAGTCCCAAGAGCGTTGCGCGCTGAGCGTTGCAGAGCGTTGCTCCTAAGAGGAAGCTTGCTCTTAAGATTTTGTATGGAAGACCATACAAAATCTGTCAGACGTCAATTTTATCAGCCCTTAGTATAATTTAGCCGTCACTGAGGCAGACCTAAGAAACGCTGGTGTGACGACTTGGACTCGTTCCTGGCCGGAGAAAGCACAACATAAGGAAAATTGGAAAAGTATGGGGGTGACCTTACTTAGCCCATCAGTAGGACAACATAAATTAAGAAAAAAAAAAACATTTTAGATAGTAAACCAATATTACTTGGAAATGGGATTATGACCTCAATAAAAAAACTGGCCAAGTACGAGTCGGACTCGCGCACCGAGGGTTCCGTACAATTTAAAATTATTATGAATATTTTTATTATATGATATAACTAAAAATTTACGGTTTTTGCAATTTTTCCTTTATCTGTGCTGTGCAATTTCCAGATTCTGAGTTCACGGGAAGTATCCTGTAGGTTTTGATTCCCTTGCGAGTGTCGAAAATTTGCGGCATATACGGCTGTATCTTTTGATTGCGTTGGCTTATAAGTTTGATTTTTTCACAGCTTCAAGGGCCTGACAAAGACCTAGGTATTTGATATAAATTCCAGCTTGATACCTCTACGCGTTCCTGAGAAAAAGGGTCTTGACAGACAGACGGCCGGACGGACGGTAAACAAAGTGATCCTATAAGGGTTCCGTTTTTTCCTTTCGAGGTACGGAACCCTAAAAATGGTGAATTATAGGTATTTGTCTTGTAAAACATACGTAGAATATATTATACATTAGTCTATGTCACTCGTACGGCCTAGCTTTTCACAACAAGATTTAAAATACAGTTGTGCCAGCGAGCGTAATGAAGATGAAAAAGACTAGACGGGTAAAAAAATTATCACCTGATGATAAAACCACCACTTGTCACCATGGTCTTCAAAAACCACTTTAGGCATAAAGTCTTTCATATCTGGAGCATCTGGATCGATTTTAACATGGTTGAATGCATCCTGGAAGCGAAAACAATAATTTTAATATTTCTTGTGACTTATCATTACCCGCCTCGACTTTTTCCAACTACATACTTATATTGTAGTCACGTCGGTACAGCGGGGTAGTTGCGTAACACACAATCAGTAGCAATGGGTTTAATTTTGACAGTTCAACAACATACATTGCCTTATTTACGTTGTTGAGCAGACACGTTTTAAGAACTTATGAAGCAATGGTTTAGCAATATCTTTCAAAATGATTCAGATTGAGATCGATAGTGTGTTACGCAATTAGGGTGACGTAGGCAGCCATTAGTCAAGTAGGCACAACAAACAGTGAGGTGGAAATTTTAGGGTATTTTTTTTTTGTTGAATTTTGGGGGTGATTTTCTCATTGATAATCATAACCATAACCGACTGCATAACAGCCTAATCAGCCTATAATGTTCCCACTGCTGAGACCTCCCCTTCGAGAGGGAAAGGGCTGTAATCTATCACGCGGGCGAAATTTTGATTGTAGGACATGCCAGTTTTCTCTCGATGTTTTCTTTCACCGTTTCGAGAGCAGTGGTCATGAAATTATTTACACAAAGTAAAGCGCCTGTCTCGGTTCGAAACGACGACCTACACTCGTCTGTGGGTGCCGTTACTACTGAACCACCACTGCTCCACAGGGTTATCACTGCTCCTCTGGGCTAGGACTGCACATTACCGACTGACGGCGAATAAATACACTGTGAAGAAATCTATCTTATTACAAAACAAGGTGTTTGTTTTGAAATTGTTTAAACGATTGAGCCTGTTTTTGTAATAGAAACCTAACTGTGATCGAAATAAAGTGCTTTTTACAAAACTAACAACTTAGTCCGGTGCTAAGTTGTCAGTTTTGTATTAAAAACTTTACCATAATCGGGATGAAGATCGAAATACGAAAAATGACTCGTCGTCGCGTCCAAATACGAGATCATCGCGTACATAATGTCACTTTTTTAAAGCGCCCTCTGTAGGCGCGACTGCGCGTTAAGGTTCACCGAACAACAATTAGTGACGATCAGCACGTGGCGAACCCGAATTTGTGCGACGATCGCTTTCTAACGGGATGCGGGATAATAATCTAAATTCTCCAAAATATTAATAAAATATTTAACTACCCCTGTATCCAGGAAATGCGGTTTATCTTCAATATTATCTTGGGCCGGTAAAGGTTCATCGTCGATATCTGAACTAATGTCGGGTTCATCGTGTAGAGTTGGCATTACTTTTTTCTTGCCGATGCTTATGATCTGAACTTCTTGGGGTCCTTCCCTAAGACGTCTGAACTTCTTGATTACGTCTTCAAGATGCTCTAAGTTCACGTAAGCGTACTTATACTTAAAAAAATATATATTAATTCATTTTTAAATATGTTATTTAGTTATTAAGCTTCAAACAGATTTCCCAAGAAAAGTATGCGCTTCGAGAATCATCGTCGATCTTCGGAAATACGAACGCGTAAATATGATATCTAATATAGAGATGTTACAACCACGGAACTACTTGCCTATTTAGAATAACAATGATTACAAAATTGTATATTAACAACTCAATGCAATTATGTATGTACCTATCTTAAAAAGGTGGAGCGGTAAATTAGGTATCTCTTTTAAATTCGAACACCTTTGATATAAGCGTCGTCGTTACTATGTTGAATTAATCAGTACCGATGCGTTGATGTTATTATTTAACAATAAAAAAAAAAACTTTTAATATACAGGGTTATTTGTAAAACACCAGCAACCTCTTAAGAGGTCATTGTACTCATCATTATGAACAACTTTTACTATAGGACCAAACCAGAAATCGTAAAAAAAAAAGTCAGCTCTTCCCTACATTTATGTTCGAATAACTCGTCGATATGTACAAGTGTTTGTGCAGACACAGGTGCACTCTCTCTCTTCCCTCAATATGATAGTCCGATGGGACGGCAATCCGACACGGCCGTAGAGAGACCAGGCCACTCCGGCCTGTTACTAAAAAAAATCCTAATGGAAGAACCCGATAACACATTGTCCGACCCGGGAATCGAACCGAGGACCCCACGTTCAGCCGTCGCCCTGTAGGTCACGATACGTCATCGTACTTGCAATACTTACCGCAGTTATTGGCCTACGTCTGTGTCTGAAAATAAATGAGCTTATGTTATAACATTTACTAAATAAATGGAAACAATGAGATTACTACACTACATACTCAACACACAACCATCGACTACACACCATACCATCTACACACAACACAGACACAGTCACCCACCCACGGACCAACCGCGGCAAGCGTAGCTTAACCTGATCGATCGAACCGCGCGGCTGTTGTTACTTAGCCAAAAGCCCTTTACAACCTGTATATACGAGTATCTGGTACATAATATGTATATTTTAGTGTTACATTGTATACTGTGTTTAAGTTTTATTGATGTGAATTGAATAATATTTTTATACAGATTAAAATTATTTACCTCCTTTTCCTAGGTCTCCGGATCCTCTGTAGATATATTACATAGACCTGTGAACAGAATAATTATAAGGCAAGTCACAACTTTTTTTTCAGTTTTAAATACAATTCATAAATATGAATGGGTATTTTAATTACCTGATCGAAGTCGGGCCTAGAAAGTAAACATAAAAATTAATTAAAATCAAAACTTTACACAGTGCTTTTTTTAAAGAAATAAAAAAAAAGTACCTTAAATAGGTAGCATATTAACCAATAATAAATCGATATTTTAAACCTACAGTTATTTTTAATGACTCTATAGGGGCAATATGGTTAAGCGTTCTGTTTTGTGCGTTATGGGCCGCGGATCGATTCCCGTATGAGATGATAATATTTTGATGACGATGACGTGTCGATTTTCAACGCGGGTCTGGGTATTTGTGCATAAGATATATTTGATAGGAACAAAAAAATAAATCTAGATTCAAGTTCGATTAGGCAGTATTTGTTGAACAAGAAATCCGATCCTAAGCAATTGCTACACATATTCGGCTTTCATTCGGCTCGTGTCGATCGGCATAGTTCTTTTGGCATCTACCCTCACTTAATCGTGTTCGAGGCGGCACAATTTGAGTGGGTCTTATGGATTATTCCCGAACTTAATATTTTAACTACATTTGATAGATTTTGCCACCCGGCCGGGCCGAATCATGCCGAGATTAATAAATAATAATGATACATTTTTTATTTCAGAAAGAGCACATTTATGGTTCACAAAATATATAATTTTCTGAGTAAAAATAGACCATTCCAGAAAGAAGTGTAGCGTTGGTGTCTGTACTAATGAAACAATCATTGTACCGCAAACACCAGAAGACTAATTCCCGAAATTAAAAACGTTCAAAATCTAGTCGCAATCTCATCTCAGTCACAATCAATGTCAAAAATGTAGGGAAGTTACAGATATTTTTGACAGATTGAACACAGATCTGAATGCCAATTCTCGTAATTTAAAACGTTCAAAATCTAGTCTCAGCGATAATCAATGTCAAAAACTTGTCAAAAATTTAGGGAAATTAGAGATATTTTTGACAGATTGAAACTGAGATCAGACTATGTACGTTCTTAAAATTACGAGAATCGCCTCTCTGATAAAAACATGTGTGTGCAACCCCTGAGACGTGAGTAGAAATAGAATGACGTTATGATTGAATAAGCTCAAATAAATCTTTGATGGTCAATTAAGCAATCGCACTATGATAGATGAATAGTAAAGTATTTTTAGAGGTTTGTATCTATACACAAACTCTTCTAATGCATTTTTTGCATTTGAGTACTGCTTGATATTTTCCTACGTCAGTGTAAGGTAATACGTAAATACACAGGATTACACTTTAAATAAAACGCAACATATTAAATCTCATTACCTACTATCATTACACCATTACTCAGGTTAAAAAAAAAGCGGGATAATGGCTTAAAATAGCAATCGATGGCAATGCCTTTGATTTTGACATCCATTGCTTCATTGGTTTGAAAGATTCTTCTGCTCAATAACGTAAATAACGCAATGAATGTGGCTGAACTGTCAAAATTAAAAGCGATCAATTACTATTTTTTTATGTTCATAATAAAATGTGTTACGCAAGTAACACATTTTATTGGTTGGTACCCTTTGGTTTATAATTAAGTTTTTTTTTTATAATTTATTTAAGTTATTGTTTATTCCGACGGCACGATTGGCGCAGTGGTTAAGCGATTGACTGCTGCGCTGCATGTCGCGGGTTCGATTCCCGCACGGAACAAATATTTGTATGACCTACATGTATTTGTTCCGAGTCTGGGTGTTTTTCTATCTATAATATGTATGTATTTACAAAAAAAAAATGTATATAAGTAGTTTATCAGCCATCTTGTTACCATAACACAAGCATTAGGTTGCTTAGCTTGGGACAAATGGTGCTGTGTGAAATGTCCAGGGATATTATTATTATTCCAACTTGATCTAACTGAACTTGTAAACAATAAATAAAATTAGTACCTACTCATAGAATGATTTCCTATATGTTACGATCCCGGATGGAAGTTTGTGTCCAGATGCTCTGGGCTTGCTAAAAGTAACAATAAACACTATAACAAAAATATATATCAAATAAAGATAGAAAGAAACGATGATTTTTTTAATATTGGATAATAATAATTATTCTAGCCTTAGGTAGGTACCTATAGGCAAACAAAATTAAAACGTAATTACATAAACTTAAATAGAATGGGGCTGACATATGGCAAATAATTTAATATTATGTTCTGGTCTTGTAATGATAATTACCGAACATAGGTATTTAGTATTGTATACAATCAAGTATTTTTTTACTGAACAGACAGCTGTGCTGCTGGGGATTTTGTTGCGCTACTTCTTCCCAGCGATAGCACTAGTAAGTGGTGAAGGGCGGGCGTTTTTAGGGGACTGTCTTTTGTAATTGTGACGTTCAAAAATTGCTGATTCTCAGCCTAATTTGAATAAATGACTTTTGATGTTGATTTTGATTTTGGCTTCTAATATAGCAGAATATTTTCTTGACAGTATTTTCTTTTGTCATTCCAAAATAGAAAAGGAGAAGTCCTTATTACAAAAAATCCCCCATGTTGAAAGATGTTATAAAGAAATAAAAGAATACTGGGTATTACAATAATACAGTAAAATTTCTTACGTCTTTTTCTCCCCATTTTTTTCCTTTTTTTACCAAGAACAACATAAAAGAAACAACCATTAGCATCAATATAAAAAAATACCATTTTGCAATATTTAACACATTACATAAACTCACACATTATTCCCATGGGGTATGCAAAAATTACAGAACGATCGCCCTACGATCCTTACATACTAAATAGTAGATATATACAAGCTGTTGTTTTGCATCCTCGACAAATTTCAGGAGGCTGTTATGAAAGACATAAATAATCAAATAAAATTACGATCCCTGGTAAATAATTAATACATACTTGTTTTTTAGTTAAGTTTGCTGGAATTTCAGAATACAACACTTTCAAAGAACAAAATCTAGAAGTATAAGCAGCCGCGTTTTTATGTGTGTGTAAAAGGGTAGTTACAGTGCGGTCTCACACAGGCCGCGTTTAAAATGCGTGTCCCACACATGCCGATTTCCGAAAATTAGAAAAAAAACCTACTTATTTTATTATTGATTTGTGTCGAGAAGCAGTGGCATAGTTACCTCCTTGAATTTGAGGAGGATGCAAAACGACACCTTGTATAGGGATCGTAGCAGATTGCGTTCTGTTCGCGTTGCTTCGTTTACGTTCATACAATCATCTGCACCCTAATTGCGAAACACACTATCAATCACAATCTGAATCATTTTGAAGGATATTGGTAATACATTGCTTCTGTAGCGGTATCTACAACGCCACATGCGAACAACGCGTCATACTGACGTCACGCAAATCCTGCATCTCGCAAGCAGAGTTTACCGTGCAATTAGCATAGATACAATTTCCCAACATCAATCGTTGGGCAATTGCCCGCCAGACACAACACCCGTCTGCTCAGAGTATCCTCCCTTTTCTATGGAGGATGAGTGAACTTTACACCCTGCTCCTTATACCTCTAAACTTCATAATGTTCAAAATATTTGTCTGCTCGACAGCGTAAATAACGCAATGAATGCGTTGAACTGTCAAAATGAAAGTCATTCCTAGTGTTCCTGTGGTACACAATTGCCCCGCTGGTCACACACGCCCAACTTTGGCTTATTATATATGAATCCTCAGTCTATCATTCATAGTTACATACACATGCTTCGCGTAACGTAATTCCACGGCAATTATTTTACTTTCATGTCACTTTTGCCACACCCAAATGATAAATGATTTCATTTCTATAAGTAAGTCACACTCACTTGGCTGTTGTGGGCTCAGTTTTACACGTCAATAATATTTTAAAAGCCGGCCAAGTGCGAGTCAGCGCACGAAGGGTTCCGTGCCAATAATGTAATCTATAAAAATTACGTCCGTTGTATGGAAGCCCCTCTTAAATATTTTATTTATTTTTAAAGTGAATGTACAACTAAATATCCTGTGAATATTTCAAGCGCCTACCTGTTACCGTTATTAATATCGAACAAAAATGAAAAAAAAAACATCGCGGTTGTTGTATGGAAACCCCACTAAAATATTTATTTTATTCTGTTTTTAGTATTTGTTGTTATAGCGGTAATAGAAATACATCATTTATGAAAATTTCAATTGTCTAACTATCTCGGTTCATGGGATACAGCCTAGTCACAGACAGACAGACAGACGGACTGTGGAGTCTTAGTAATAGGGTCCCGTTGTTATCCTTTGGGTGCGGAACCCTAAAAGCTAGATTAGGTTGGCGTTTACTATCTGACTACTCTGAGAAGAAAGGCCGAAACAAACTCAGAGGTCACAGTCTCTTTTAAAGTCCAGATATAACCTTCGTCAGATCATGTGAAGAACATTTAGATTGGTATCTGAAATGGTCTTTTCAGGAAAGAACCACACAAATTGAGTGGACCTGTCTAGTCAGTGCACGCATTTGTCAGTAATCATGCAGCTCAACTCAAAACTTAAGGAGCTCAACGTTCACTTGTATACATAAGCGCACAATGTTCACTTCTATACTTAAGTGTAGGCAACACACATAACCAGGCGATCAATCTGCTGAACGCCCTGATGGCTCAGAAGACGGATGTTGAGATATTTATGTATATCAATCAGTAAATCGATGTTTAATGTTTGCATGAATTTTTTTCGTTAAATGTTATTTTGTTGGCTTGCTGCGCGCTTTGGTGTTACCTACTGTAAGTACAGCCAGCAATTGTTATATAAAAAACCGGCCAAGTGCGTGTGGGACCACGCACAATGAAGGCTTCCGTAGTTGGAATGAAATTGTGCCAAGAACAAACTTAACATTGTAGTTGAAAATCATGTGAAATACATTGCAACTCCAAATGTAAGTTGGTTGACCTACTAAGCTGTGATAAAACTTATTTAATACTACCGTGATTTTTTTCACATGTCCACAAACATCCTGGCCACTTGTCTCTAACAAAAATTAGCACTTTAAAGCTTAATATTTCACAAACGGATCCCCGAATTGAAACATTTTTTCACAAACACGCAATATTTTAGAAAGACCTATCCAACTATGTTTTAGACGAAAAAAAAAACATCCCCACTTTACGTGTAGAGGTGGTACGTTAAAAAAAAATCTCGATTTTATTTTACCATTTTGTCAGTGTAATTAATATGTAATTATGTAAATCTATGCCAAATTATAGCTTTCTAGTACTAAGAGTCTCTGAGCTAAGCTGTGGATGGACGGACAGACAGACATGGCGAAACTATAAAGGTTCCTTGTTGACTACGGAACTACACTATTATGAATCTAATGACATTGTCATATAGCGAGTCACCTAGCCTGGGCAGAGAAACGGAAAAAAAGGAACTGATGATTTAGCAGGAAGGCGGTAACTCAAAACCTTACCGTTTTATTGTTACCGCGAAGGGCTGCAAACATCTAAAAATAAAATTAATAATGATGAGAACCTAGTGAAACCCGAGAAAGATAAACAAATCAAGTATCTTGACTTGGCTCGCGAGGTTGAGACCTGCAAAACCAACACCTGAGCAGGCTCTTGTTAGGCAGCTGGATCAGGGGCTTGATTCAGAAAGCGGTACTTCTGGATACGGCCCGCATTGTTAGGAGGTTCCTCTCTCTGGAGCCCTGACCGCCGGTAGCTTGGACCCTACCGGTGAGCTACTATTTTTTGATACTCTAATATTAAAAATATAATTTATGTGTTTAATGATATAAAGGAGATAATATTTTAATCACTACAATTTATAATGATAATTTATTAAAATACGGAAGCTGTCCGAGCTCAATGGAACTTCCCATCGCCAAAATGGCGACCTTTGAGGGGATGAATTTTCAAAAATCCAATCTTTACGCTCACTACCGTTTCATAGCGAACTGTTGTGAAAAATTTTGTGGTTTTAGACCCAGTGGCTTAGCTTGTGGGTTGTCTCTCAGTAAATTAATTATTTTATTAAGTAGAACTCCATATTTAAAGTTAATCTGCGTTCGCGATTTACTTGCCAAACATGTAAACAAAGGACAATACTCATGGATGTATGGAATCCCGTACCATGCTGCATCAAAGTCAAACTTTATTTTTTATAGACTACTCTCATCATATTAACTCCTACAAAAGTTTTTTTTTTTGTAAAAAAACACGGGTTTCGGAGATTTTCAAAAAAAACTAAATAGCCAGAAAACTAGGTACTTCATTTTGTTTGAAGTGTCATACACGAACGGCCATTATTGCTCTAAAAAAATTATAATCGCTTAAAAAGAGAAATCTATTCTATTTTATACATATATTCTATGTATATTTATTTACATGTTTTTTGAAAGACGTGATCATGACACTTTCAAAATTTAAGGTTATATTAATCATATCATTTGAAACGGAACGTCATGTAAAGGAAATACGGCAAAATCAACACTTTTTTACTTTAAATTGAATTCCCTGTTCAAAAATCAAATCCCGACGCGTAATGTCGTAAAAAATTATAAAAATAATTACTATGATATTTCGATTTTGATCCATGACACTTTTTGGTACGACTTTTGTTCTTTGTCCTTTGAGTTATTGGAAAAATAACTTTAATTCTTACACAATAAAGTTAATTTTCGCTACAACTTTAAACATTTTTAAGGCTTTTTATAATGCTAGTCCATTCTCAATCATCGACTTAATTACTACCTACTGAAATAAAGTTGATATTTGTTAAACTTGAAATAACATCAATTGGAAACGTTTTGATTAGATATTAGTTAGACCCACAGCTAATTGCTTACTTTAACCTTTCATTAGGACGAGCTGGTACACAACACATGTGTACCTACCACAAGCGGTACAAATTCAGTATTCAGTAATTCGGTACAGTCCCTGAAGAGGTTTTAAACGAATGGAAATAAAAATGAAGTAGCCTAGGTTTACGTCTCAGCCGCATTCTAAACTACCAATTGATTGTTTCAAGCCTCTTGAGGTAGCACAACGAGCAGTCCTGAAGGTAGCCACTTTTCGATCAATACTTTATCCAACTTTTGACCTCTACCAGAAATGCGGGGTCCTTACCGTTCGCCAATTGTTCATACTCAGCACGATTTTACATCAACACACTGACAGTCCACTTGCACATCAGCCGACTATACCCAGAAGAAGAAACAGGGTATATACTGTACCTCATCCATATTTTACTTTTATAAAAAGATTCTTTTGTTATCAAGGACCATTTCTATATAATAAAATTAACGCTATAATCCCACTGCAAACATGCTGTAAGCTAACATGCAAAAAGCGGATTACTGAATTTCTATCTTCCAAAAATTACGATGATACCGAATCCCTTCTTACCCCCACTCGCACGCACATACACACACAAACACACAAACGCGCGCGAGCACACATATTGCTCTATTGGACTTTTGTTATTCGGCTCTAAATTTTATTAATAATTATGTAACAGTCTAAGCAATACTATGTCCTATTTTTCGGGAAATGAGTGCTGATTGTCCTTAATACAGGCTACTAAGTAACCTAGCTAGGACATCAAATCGTTAAATTGTTTTGTTGTTACCTATTGTTTACAACAGATTTTTTAATCTATATAAATAAAAATGAAATGCTCTTCATTGATAAGCACATCACTGAAGAACAGCTGAACTGATTTGACTAGTTTTTGTTTTAAAATGTTCGCAATAATGTTTTTTTATGGAAAGAAATATGGGAATTTGGGAAAAACTGAACGCCCTTTTTTATTTGGGATTTTTGGGTCGGATCAGCTACTGTTAAATAAATGTAGGTACTCACGTCTGGATTGAACTGATACGCTTCAGTAGTTTCTTCATACTGTAATTCAAATGAATAATATCACGTTCAAAACTTTGTAATGTAATAACTGCATTCAAATGATTTGATTATGATAAATTATGATGTTATGTTATATCTTAATGTGTCTTTTTAACAATATCTTATGTTGTGTATATTGAAGACTTATGTACTTTAAATTATTTACCCCTTTGGGTAAATTATTTAAATATATGTGAATAAATATTCATACACGTTGCTTAAAGTTAAGTAGTGATTAGCGACTGCTTAACCATACATTTTTGACACTTAAACGTTACTTAACTTTAATCATCTTTAATAAATAAACCCATTATGTTAAGTAATTATCTACCTAAAGATAAATTGTTCATTTAAATTAGCACCTTAAGTAATTACATTTTAATATTTGCTTAATACATTCACTGACAGTTGACAGGGGAGAATGGAAGAAGAACGCGTATTGGTTGACTGGTAAAGAATGCTTAAAGCATTAAGTCCGCCTTTGTACCTTTTTGTGTGCGAAAAGATTAAATAAATAAGTTAATATTGCATCCACTAACCCCAAGTAACATGGACATGAGCAGGAAAATGATGATGATGGCATTCACTAGTTTGCTGGATATGTAAATCCCTGATTTATTTGTAAAGAAAATGTGCTTACTCGTTTCTTCTGCGGAGTAAATAATGTAGCTAACTGTAATAAAAATGACATTCGTTCTTAACAATATCGACTTACTTAGATAGGAAAATAACTTAGGAATACCTATTAAGTTGCTCTGTCTACTTTTTGATCTGGACGCTTTTAACGGCACATCTTTCCACATTGTTCTCACGTACCTATCTATTTGTATAATTTCAACATGGATCACCAATGGATGGACGGATGGAACCAATGTTTTGTAACAATATTTTTGATTTTAAAGAGTTTCCATGGAGTTTTTTGCCCTTCTTCTCCGGTACCTACTATGCTTTGGAATGGGCTTGATATTTCTGAATGACCGACTCCTTGACAATTCAAAAGTGCTTGTGGATAGTAATGTAATGGAGTTTACTTACCTCTGAATCTGACAGATATGGTTGACTATATTCAGTCGTTGTTTCCTAATTAAATGATAAAGAAAAATAATAAAATAAATTGGTAATATTACAAATAAAATGCCATCGAGTTTTAGAAAAGTTCAGTTTTGTAGAGCGTCGTCTCTGCTCTTATTGGTATTTGTGTGACAGTCTCTTTCTAAAACTGTTAAAGCCTGGATAAGTACAATACCTACACCATTTGCCAATAAAGAAAGATAAGAAAGAAAAAAGTATTTATTGGGAGTCACACAGGAAGAGCACAAAATACGCTAAACACAACCATTGAAATATAAAAAACAAAAGAATCTTAAAAAAATAAAAATCAGAAAGCCCTACACGACGCCAAAAGTCTCTTATCTCAGCATGATGCTGCGACATTTATAAATAAGTGTCGCAGAATAATGCTTTGGTTTCCTAAAAAGCGGTGAAAGTTAACACAATATCGGCTGTATGTGTATTGTGTGTAAATACAGAGCGTTTTGACACTTTAATGACAGAGACGGGTGAAAATGATATATTTTCATGATGGCCGTTTTAATCATTAAAACGGAACCGCTATTCAATGAAACCGTGGCATACGTAGTAATAAGCTTCGTATTCTTATTACTGTAAAAGTTGTACAAGTTTCTTACCTTTAACTTATAACTTAACTTATTCTGGTAAGGCCGCAAAGTAAACACACAGTAACTGTTTATTTAATAGTACTTAAATAAACAGTCGCCATGCAACATTCTTATGTGGCTCAGAGGATCCAACCCCGTCTATCACTAATATCACTATCGACTTACTTTTTAAAAGTTGTCAAGTTCTGAGTTGCATTTAAAAACATAAAGCCACAAAATATGCTGTCATCTATTGAAAAATTAATTTTTTTATCACCGAAGGTATTCGTCAGATATTTATGAAATATGTAAAATATCCACTAGTGCTGCCAACGCGTATTGTTTATGCCACACAAAACAGAAAAGTAAAATAAACGTAAAACATTTAAATAGGTATTAGATGGTAATCGACGGTAATCACATTTTATTTGAAAAATTGGAACTGACTTCTGTAAATGTTTTTCATGTTATTTTTGAAGGCAGTTAACGAAAAAAAAAAACTTTGGGCCTTGCGAATGGGCCATCTAAACCGGAGCCGCGGCCAGCATTTGCATGAAATCATCTTCAAACATTAAATTATATTGATCGTTCTATCGATTCCAATAATGATTTCATCAAATTTTTCAAATTTTTTGTGTTTTTTTTGAAAATCAAATCCTATACCTCTTAAAAAATCACCCGTTAGGTATTTTTTTTTTTAACTTACCTCTTTCATGACCACTGGACGCTGTGTTGGACGTGTTGGGCCTAGGAGGTCTGTTGAGTCTGGAGGGCCTGGTGGGCCTGGTGAGTCTGGTGGTCCTGGCATGCCTGATAGACCTGGTGGGTCTCGTAGGCCTTGCAGGCCTGACAGGCCTGGTGGGTCTCGCAGGCCTGGCATGCCTGATAGGCTTGGTGGGTCTCGCAGGCCTGGCATGCCTGATAGGCCTGGCGGGTCTCGCAGGCCTGGAAGGTCTAATAGGCCTTGTGGGTCTCGTAGGCCTGGTGGGCTTGGTGTTCTTGATGGGGTAGATGGACTTGGTTGAACATACTATGAGGCAATGAATATAATTATAATACATAAGCATCACGTCTATTTTCCCAAGGGGGCAGGAAGTTTTATTTATTTAAGAGCAAAGGGTGGCCGGGGACTATTACCATGGATTCAGTACATGATTCTGGAAACTCCTGCGTTGAAATTTTACGTCGGTTATAAAAAAGGGGGTCCAGAATCATGGGCTGAATTCATAGTTACAGTTTGTGCGTCGTTGGCCCGGCCATCCTGTATAGCAACAATTGCAACATGATCATATTTATTCCGATAAAGCATGGTAATGAAAACCTGGATAAAATTATCGTGATAGAGTGGCAGAACCAATGTGTAAAATACTAACGCAGAATGAATAATAACGTCCTTAGGACTGCCAAAAATGCTTACCTCATAGTTTTGTGAATATTCCTGCAAAATGTTAATAAATTACAACAATTTACCTTATTTATCCAATGCCAGATAATTTTATCGCAGGAATAATTTTAAATTTTTGACAGTTTTTCCATACTAAAACTGTCAGACGTCTATTTTATTCCACGAACCAAAAATATCTCATCATTTTCCTGTCCTTAACCCATGTTGACGGCACGGTTGGCACAGTGGTTAAGCGATTGAATGCTGCGCTGCGGGTCGCGGGTTCGATTCCCGCACGGAACAAATATTTGTATGGCCTACAAGTAGTTGTTACGGGTCTGGCTGTTTGTGTATGTGAGTTTAAATGTTTGTGAACGCACCCACGATACAGGAGTAATTCCTAGTGTGGGGCAAAACTAAAAAAAAAAAAAAAAAATGTTACTCGGGGTCGGCGCAACACGTTTTCTTCTTCCATTCTCCCCTGTCAACCGTCACGCTATCATTCACTCCCTTCTTTTTCATATCATTCCTCACACAATCCATCCATATTTTCTTCGGCCTTCCTCTCCCTCTCCATCCATCAACATGTATAGGTATTCATCACTCTTTTAGTCACATGCGTTTCGTCCCTTCTCATCACATGCCCATGCCAAGCTAAACGATTTCCTTTCAACTTTTCTGTCACTGGCGCCACTTTCAAACAAAAAATATCTGTCGATTGAAAAATCAACCCTAAGAGGGTAAGAGGTATGAGGATCTGTTACTATAAGAGACAGAATAGAATAGAATCGATTACAATACCTATATTTTTTTTTTGCAAATAATGTAGGTATAACAAATCAGATGTGACAGTTACAGACTTTTAGACGTTATTAATAACGTCCATTTTTAAAGCTAGTAACATTTTTATGAGTTTTGTTTTCGTTCGTTTCATGAAAATGTGGTCGTTAAACCAATGTCTGTAGTGCAATATAAGAGTATTAGATTACTTACTGGTATCTTATATTGATCATTATATGCCGGTTGTGCCATATTCAAAGATTTCCTATGTAAATAAATAAATAAATTAATAAGTGCAAACCACATCTAATTTAAAAATATGATTGACGTGTAAAAGTGTTTGTACAAACCTACTTACAAAATAAAATCATTTATCACAAAATATTTAATTACAATAACATTTTTGTAACCGCAATACATTATTCTATTTATTATTATTATTCATTACAACTTACATTACAATAAGATTTTTGTAACTCGCATTACATTTTCATTACAACTTACATTACAATAAGATTAACGTTACAGTTAAAAAAGACTTTAATGGAAAAAATACTTACTTATAACTCTCTAATACTTCTTTTCTTCTCACTATTTCTTGTTCTAGCTTACGGTACTCGCTAACTAAACGTTCTACTGACATATCCTACAAATGTATAAACAATATATGGTTTAGTAGTTAATTTACTTACGTAAGCCTAATGTATGTTGGTATTTATTTACCTTTCAACAATTAAAGGGCATTTTCATGTTGTGACTTTTAGCAATGTTCCGGATTTTGTTAGTTGACTATTTTGTCATGACGTGTTGAAATCGTTGCTGCCAAATAAAATGGTAGCATATAATAATAACACTCACCGCTAAGTTTGCTGATGATTGATCCTACGAAAAGGAGTAATATTAAGGTGAGGTTAAGGTTCAGGTTAAGGTACCACTTTTGGCCACTGGTTTAGATAAGTTTATATCGACGACGTATCGGCCGACCGTGGAAGTTGGAACCGCCACTCGCGTGAGGAGGAAATAAGCCACGCCCATCAAACTACTACTCATTTTCAAGGTAACATAAGACGACGTTCTACAAAGCCGGTTTTTTATGATCTTGATATACCTACCATTTTGACGTGAAAAATTACAAAAATATGATTGCGAAGTCCGTTCCTAAGCTGATCCCGTAGCATTGCTACGCCGTAACTCAGCTCGTAGCGTAGACGCGTAGCAAAATACGCGGCCCGGGTTATTCAAATTAACTCGGTCCCTTTCAATCTACGTATATATACAATACAAATAAATAAAATTGAAGTGTCCGTTTGTAATGTTAAATAACAGCTTTTTACTGTATTCATATGAAAGTATGTACGGTACTTATAACAAAAAAACTAATTTTTAAGTTGTTGTCTGTCTATTTGTTCCGGCTAATCTCCGAAGCAGCTGGACCAATTTTTACAGAATTTTCACTGGCTGATAGCTGATGTTATAAGAAGTAACTAAGGCTAATAAAAATAATTGGGGTTCCGCGAAAAAAAAAAATTAAGCCCATGAAATCCAATTTGTTTTCCGACATGCACGCAAATGAAATCACGGGCACAGCTAGTTCTTAATAAAATTCATAATTACACCAACCAAACCAGCAGGCCAATTCTCGTAATTTAAACCGTTAAAAATCTAGTCGCAGTCTCATCTCGGTGACGAACAAATGTCAAAAATTACGTACGACGTATCTTTGTCAGATTGAGACTGAGATCAGACTGTGAACGTTCTTAAATTTACCAGAATTGCCCCTCAGATGTTTACTGTGCGACATTTGTTTTAACGTTTTTACCGTATATTTCCATGGTGAATGAGCCAAAAAGTATTGGAAAATTAAAGTGATTAACGGAAAGAAAAAACAGGCAGTTAGGTACTTACGAGTACTGATTGCAAATTGTACTTTTCGTCACCAATTTTTATACCTAGAGCCTTAAAACAATGAAATTATGTATTAAGAGTATATTTAGGTACTCCTTACTTATTTAAAAATAGTACATTACGATACGTGTGACTTAAGTAGTCCCGTGCATTCGTACACTGCTTAAGTCACACGTATCATATACATATAATTATACTATTTTATGGCTCGTGTGACCTAAACGCACTTATAACACGCTTTACTGTGTAAAAATGGACTATATAAGTGCGGGTTTAGGCCCCACAGTGCTATAAATATAATAAAATGCGTTTTAAGGTGACTATTTTTTTTAAACTTTACCAGCTGTTATATTTAAGACCAATCAATCAATGGATATATGAAGACATCCCAAAACATTTTTCAAAATTCCACCCCTGTGGGGGTGAAAAGCGGAGATACAGTTTATATGAAAAATCTTATTCGTTAGGGTAATAAACTTGAAAATTAGCATGAATACTCGCCTAAGTAACCAATAAAGTTTAGTATTATAAGTTTTTCAAAACTACCCCTCAAAGGGGGATATAGGGGTGTTGAAGTTTTAGTGGAAGAATTTGAATGCGCGGTCTGATTTACTCGAAATTCAGTGTTTATACTTAAGACCAAAAATAAAGAATAACATGTATCAGGGTTTTTCGAAAATCTACCCCTAATGGGTTGAAAAGGGGTAGTCAATTTTACAGGAGAGGATTTTACTACATGGCTTGATTAACTCGAAAATTAGTATAAATAATGTTTGAGACAAGTTATGAATACATCCCCGACGATTTTTTTAAACTCCACCCCTGTGGGCATAAAAAGCGGGGATACAGTTCATATGAAAAATCTTATTCATTTAGTTAATAAACTTGACACTTGGCAAGAATGCTCGCCTAAGTAAATAATAAAGTTTATTATTATAAGTTTTTCAAAACTACTCCTCAAAGGGGGATATAGGGGTGTTAAAGTTTGTGTGGAAGTAATTGAATGTGCGGTCGAATTAACTCGAAACTCAGTACTTTTTACAGAAATAATTAAGTAATAATAAGTGTGTAAAGTTGTCAAAAATTGACCCCTGACGGGGCAAAAAGGGGTTATTCAATTTTTAAGAGGAGGATTTGAACTTGAAACTTGAACTGTATGTTACATTATTATTATTTTATGGCTCGTGTGACCTAAACGCACTTATAACACGCTTTACTGTGTAAAAATGGACTATATAAGTGCGGGTTTAGGCCCCACAGTGCTATAAATATAATAAAATGCGTTTTAAGGTGACTATTTTTTTTAAACTTTACCAGCTGTTATATTTAAGACCAATCAATCAATGGTTTTTATTTGTAAACATAGGTTACAACAGTGTGCAAGATGCACACAGCAGCGCGCTGCAGCGCGCTGTGTGCTGTGCAGTCATTGTAATACATATTATAGTTTCACTATGTTTTGCCATTTGGCGTACAAAATATACATTTAAAGGAGGCTTTTGCCAATCAAGTGAATACATTAGTTAGGTATATATGTAGGTACTAGTATTACAAAAATATAAAAGTTTGATTAGTAATGTCAATATCAATTTTAATAAAATGCATTAGGTAATGACAGGTAATGCCAATATTTAATGACATACGATAATGTCAATAATAAATAGCTATGATGTCAATAAGTTACTGCTAAGAAAAATGCTTAAAATTGATATTGTCCACAGTGCTGTGAGAGTCGTCATGCTTTTCAGATCACTACTTGAAAAAAAATAAAACAAGAAATAGAAAGTTGGCAAATAAAAGTAGGAGCTACTTACCGCTAAGTTTGGTGGTGAAGGTTCCTACGAAAAATTCTAATATTAAATAAGTATGTATGTAAATGCAAATTGATGGATTTGGACATAGATAACCGATTGCCCAAACTCTCAGGGCGAATTTTACTCATATTTTACACGTTCAGCATATTTAAACTGCGTTCAAGAGCCGTCTTTGTCAATACTCCGTAACGATGAGGTCACTGATAGCTTTTATTTTTTAAATTACTTTTTTAATAATTTAATTACGGGACGCTTTTAGCGTGCACGTCTTTCTGCATCGCTCTCACATGTATAACTTCAACATGAATGATGTAACCAAATTATTTTCTTACAATATTTTTATTTAAAAGAGTGTCTGTGGAGTTTCTTCACCGTTCTTCTCCATAGAAACCTACTACTCTTTGGAATGGGCTTCATCTTTGTGACTGACCGACCCCGTGACAATTCAAACGTGTCTGTAATTGGTTTAATTGAAATAAATGCTTTGAGTTGGAGTTTGACAAATGGTCAAGCGCGCGATTGGCTAAAGTAAAACTAATTTATTACAAAAACCAACTTACTGCTTGCCAGTTAGGTATGCTGTTATAGATTTCTTCATCGAATTTTAGGTCTTCGTTCTGTCGATCTGGTGTATGTTGAATTAGAGCCTCAGTATCTTGAAATTGGATGAGTGGTGGATCTGGAGCTTGAGGTCTCGGCACCAATATGGTATCTGGAGCTTGTGGTTTCGAAGCCGGTGCTTCTTGAATTTGCGGTCTCGAAACCTGTGCATCTTGAATTTGCGGCCTCGAAAACTGTGCATCTTGAATTAGCGGTCTCGAATACTGTGCATCTTGAATAAGCGGTCTCGAAAACTGTGCATCTTGAGTTTGCGGTCTCGAAAACTGTGCATCTTGAATTTGTGGTCTTGGATATTGCATATCTTGAAATTGACCTGAAGCCTGTGGGTAGCCCCGTGGACCTTGGAGCCTGTGTTTATTTGTTTTGTTGTATTGTACAAAAGTATTCATTAATGGGGGTTTATTTAATAGCGTTGATTAAAGTTAGTATCTTCTTTATTTTACTTTTTAAACTGCTGATCACGCCTGATGGAAAGCGATGGATGAGGATTATAATGGAACGAGCGAGCCCAGAAGATACCTGTTCACTCTTGATTTGAAGGCAGACGGGTTAAATGTGGAAGGGAAGCCGGCAGAGAGTCAATATAATAAACGTATCTGTCTATTATAATTATGATCTCTTTATGCCAAGTTTACAACGCCACAAGGATATTATTGCACACGGTCAAAATTGTAAATAATCTTGTTTTGTCAATATAATTTCTGTGACAGAGTTTCACAAATAATTACCATCAACCAGCAATGGCCCCCTGTCATTTTGGTACCAAAATAACCTTGTAACTCTCTAAAGAGGTATTGTTATTTCGTTTGTGCTGTAATATTTGTATTTTATGTCAAAGCCCGTTTTGTGAGGTTGCCAATGATTAATTTTTATACTTGACATTACCCAGTAAACGGGTTGTGGAGGGCAGATAGGCAGTAGCTCCATGTAAAATACTGGTATTCAGCTGCATCCGGTTAGACTGGAAGCCAACCTCAACATAGTTGGGAAAAGGCTAGCCTTTAATCGCGCCTGTAATCAAATCACCATCATCTGCCTTGGCAGATAATGGTGATTTGATTTCAGGCGCGTTATAAAAATATAAGTAGTGTGGGGCCAAATACGCTTCTAGTGCGGCGTCGATTAGTCTATAGGATATGCTTAAAGCCTTAAGGCCTTAACCACACTAACGCGAATTCCGCGCAGAACGCGTGATGTGACTCCGCGCGTTTATTTTATTAATTAAGAGGTCACGAAACTTCTATCTTAACAGAGCAACAAGAATGGCAGCCCAATCAAAACTGATAGTACCGTAATACCTCCTCTAATTAATGATGTTCCAACAAAAATTCAATCAGAAGTAACAAAGAGTAATTATAAATATAAATGAGTACAAAAAATTCTTTGATCCTCTTTGAAAATACATCTTCCTGTTTAAATTTAATTCAAATAGTAATTAGCGTCCACGGGATGGCTGATATTTATTCCTGACCTGATCTTTAGTCCATCATAATCCGCCTATATTGTTCCCACTGCTGGGGCACAGGCCTCCTCTCTTCGAGAAGGAGTGGGCTATAATCTCTACCACGCGGACCCAGTGCTGGTTGGTAGATGTCACATGTCTTCGAATTTTTGGTTCCAGGACATGCCGGTTTCCTCACGATGTTTTCCTTCATCGTTTTGAGAGCAGTGGTGATGAAATAATTTACACAAAGTAAAGCGCCTGGTCTGGGTTCGAACCTACGACCTACAACTCGTAAGTCGCAGCCGTTACCTCTGCGCCACAAATGCTCTCCTTTAGTTATTATTTACTACCTCACAATGTTTTTTATGCTATGTGTTAACCATAAATTAATAATGATTATGCATAAAAGTGTTTCAACATACGGACAAACCTATTGAGGTTTTTGATGATGTTTCTGTTTTTTATTTTGTTTTGTTCCTTAGTTAACAAACAATACAAAAATAAAAATAAACTTTGCTCGTTAGACGAATTGTCAAAACTTAAGTTTTAGAAGGCCTCCAACAAGGTGAACCGACGACCTTGTGAAGGCTGCAGGAACCCGTTGGATGTGAGAAGCATAGAACCGGTCGAAGTGGAGCTGCTTGAACGGGAGGCAATGTGTATGCTATGTCCAGCAATGAACGTCTTTCGGCTGAAATGATGATGATGATGATTATGATGATTAAGATGATGATGATTATGATGATGATGATGGTGTTGATTATGATGATGATGATGATTATGATGATGATTATGATGATGATGATTATGATGGTGATGGTGATGATTATGATGATGATTATGATGATGATGATTATGATGATCATGATGCTGATGATGATGATTATGACGATGATGATTATGATGATGATGATGATTATTATTATTATGATGATGATGATGATTATGATGATAATGATGATGATGATTATGATGATGATGATTATGATGAGGATGATGATTATGATGATGATGATGATGATTATGATGATGATGATTATGATGATCATGATGCTGATGATGATGATTATGACGATGATGATTATGATGATGATGATGATGATTATGATGATAATGATGATGATGATTATGACGATAATGATTATGATGATGATGATGATTATGATGATGATGATAATGATGATGATGATTAAGATGATAATGATTATGATGATGATGATGATTAAAATGATGATGATGATTATGATGATGCTGATGATGATGATTATGATGATGATGATTATTATTATTATGATGATGATGATTATGATGATGATGATGATGATGATGCTCGCTAGTTGGAAAGTGTTCATGAAAATGAAGGTGACTACGAATCGGGTAAACAAATAATAGTAACTTACCTGCTTTCATAATGATTATTACCATATAACTTATTCTGTTTATTCTCGTACTCTTGCAATAAAGTTTCTTTTTGTAGATTCCTGTCTTCCTCTTGCATAACATGGTATCTTTTTTGGTTTTGCATAATTTTTTGATTTTTAATCATCTCTTCTTTATGCATCATTTCTTCTTTAAACTTGTCATAACTTTGCAATAAATAGTCGACTGGTATGTCCTAGTGGTAAGAAGATGTTCTTTTTTAATCTAAACTATGTAATACTAGCTGCGCCCCGCGGTTCCACCCGCATAAGTTTCGATCCCTTGGGAATATCGGAATAAAAAGTATCCTATGTGTTAATCCTGGTTATAAACCATCTGTGTGCCAAATTCCATCCAAATCCGTTCAGTAGTTTTTGCTTGAAAGAGCAACAAACATCCATCCATCCATACAAACGTTCAGGTTTATAATATTAGTAGGATTAAATCTAAACTAAAATTAATTAAATCACCTCTCTTGTCTCCACTCTGGAACTCATACCCCGAGCCCCAAGATACAGACTAACTGTCTAGTTTGGGGCTCAGTAGCAAATAATATAACCTAGCTGTAGGTGGTATTTTAAGCCACTCATGTCGTCTTAACTTGCTGTTAACCAGTGAAACTGCTTACTGTATTACCTGGACAATAAATATTTTCTATTTCTATTTTTTATAAAGAGAAAAGATTTGATTGTTTGTATGTTTGTTTGTTACGTTTTCACGCTAAAACGGCTTAACGGATTTGGATGAAATTTGGCACATGGATAGACCATGACCTGGAGAAGGACATAGGCTACTTTTCATCTTCGATCACAGACGAAGTCACGGGCATCAGCTAGTTAATAATACACATTAAAAAAAAACAGAAGAAAAATACAAACATGAAAACAATAAAGTATATTCTATGTAAGTAAACATTGCGTCGATTTATGCAAATACCTACATTTGTTAAGCTAACTTAATGTATTCTAGTTAAGGGAGTGCGGCTTCTCCTGGCACAGGTGTTTTCACACTTAAAAGGAGAAGTGAACCTCATTATTGTTAAGACAAATTTTGGTATCGAATAAAACATTTTTAATTTTTTTTAAATGTTTTCTTCGATCTAGATGGTACATATTTAATATTATTTTTAACCGATTTAAAAAAGGAGAATGGTCTTCATTCATTCATGTACCTAAGTACTGTTTACTGCTAGACTTACCAGCTTAATAGTCTGTAGATTAGGTAATTAAGTTATTTTGTCAAACTTAAATCAAGTATTATCATTTTCATTAGTTATTGATAAATAATTAATGAAACGTAACAAAAACACGAAACGTAGTCACTCACGGTACGGCTGTTCCATAAATTGAAGGTTGCTCAGCGAGCTATGGAGCGAGCAATGATTGGAGTCTCTCTAAGGGATAGAATCCGGGATGAGGTGATCCGGCAGAGAACCAAAGTGGTCGACATAGCTCACAGAATAAGTAAGCTCAAGTGGCCATATTAGCCGTAGAACCGATGACCGTTGGGGTAGATGTGTTCTTAAGTAAAGATCGCGAATTGGCAAGTTTAAGGTAGGACAGCCTCAGGCTCGGTCAAGCGACGATCTTAGCAGCTGGATGAGAGTTGTCGAGAAACGACCTGAATGGCGTGCAATTGGAAGATCTATGTCCAGCAGTGTTCTGCTGTAGGCTGATGATGATGAGGAATGAATAAGACAAAATAATACTTACAGTTGTCGTGGGAGGGAAAATTTCTGCACCTTGTCGATGTTGTTTCCTATGTATATTGGATTGTATAATACTTCAAATCAGCTTATACAGGGTGGCAGGGACATCGACGCGCAAACTAACCAAGGATTCACGACGAAAAATTTCGACGCTATGGGGTCTAAACTCATGTGCTGAATCCATGGTGACAGTTTGCGCGTCGATGTCCCTGCCACCCTGTATATTATGTAATTAATAGTATATTCCGAAAAACATAAACATTTTATACGTAGAAATAGGGTTATTATTAGGTATTAGCCTGTGATGTCTCACTGCAGGACAAAGGCGTCCCTACTCTTATTCCACTTCTCTCTGTTCAAAGCTGCTAAGGACCAATTCTTGTTGAAGGGGTCCAGCTAATCAGAAATAGGCGAATAATAAAAAAATATATTATGAAAAAAACATCACCTAATTTAATTAATAATGCCGTAATTGCAAAATTGATATGGATTTGATCTTAGATTAGCTCATATTTTACATCACAGAGTACCTGCAGTACTGTCTCTCCTTCTGCCTTTAAATCCATCCAAAGGTTGACTTATAAGATCGCGTTTAGCGATAAGACCGGCCATTGTGTCACTCTATGTAAAATTTCTACATTTATAAGTATCTGTCCTTAATCGGTATGGTGTAAATAATAATAAAGAATATTCTATTAATATTCTTAAACTGATAACGATTCCTGATCTCGCCAACTATATTTTTCCTGCCTTTGAATTGCCGATACGATACTTTACTCTCTCTTAACAAAATATTGCACAAACACCTAGACCCGAATAATATTTTCATTTGAATACAATTAATACTATGTATGATAATATTTTGTGTAAAATTGCGGGAATCAATTCCGACCGCACAAAACTAAGAGTCAATAAAGTCAAAATCACAAATAAGCGTAGGTAGGTACTACAAAATGCGCATGGGCGGAGAAGAGGCTTATTAGTCGATTTGAATTTACTCGACCGATACGAGCGAATCGACACTATTAATTAATATATTTTTTTCTGTATAGGCGACGCTCACGAAGTTAGTTAATTTGTGGGCGAATCAACAACTCAAGAAATATTTACTCTAAAAAAGAATACTAGCGCTAGAAATGATAAGAATAGAATGTTAAGAAACGTGTACTTTTATTCTTAAATTCGTGCCAGTCACCTATAGAATTTATTTTATGAATCGAGTAATAAGCCGGCCAAAACCGCAAAACGTCGTAGGTAAAAAAAAACGGGTTGCACTCCGGGAGTGCCGGAAGTGAAAACTTGAATATTAACGCTGTGCATTTTTGATATTTTGGAATGAGGTCTACTCTCCCTCCGTCTTACGAATTTTCGATCAGGTCACGTGTCCTGACGCTTTAACATTTTTTACCCATCACAACAAAAGTGCACAACGCCGCTAAAGAAGTTTTCACTTCAAAAAGTTACAGTAAAATAACTCACTTTTGCCTCATTTCTGCCTCTCTCTTCTGTATTTCCAATTCAATCTTGTGGTAATCTTTCACGTAATGTGCTATGGGTAACTCCTGAAGAAAGTAAGATACATTTAGTAGAATTGTGTATTGGTATGTTTGTTACATTTACTAGAATTTATCAAAGACTTTGGTTCCACATTACAATATTATCAGTTTATATATGTGTAATTAAATAGTAACGAAAAATTTTTGTTCGTTTCTCTGAATGTATGTTCCGGATTGGTGCAAAACCGGTTAAACGGATTTGGATGAAATTTGGCACACAGATATTTTATAAACTGGGTTAACACATAGGACACTTAGGTTTTTAATCCCGGTCGTACGTTCCCGTGGGGTATTTTCCGACATTCAGGTGTGCAAAAGCTATTTCAGAATAATTTGAAAAACCTAAAATTCCTTAAACATACAACGTGTTTTATTGAACTCGGATATTATCGACAAAAACCAAATCAAAGTAGCTACAGAAAAACATTTCTTGGAATATATTTGTTACCTATATGAACAATTTTCAACCAGTCTTACTAAGGGGTATCGTGTTATCCAGTAACTGGGCTGTAGAAGTCAGAAAGGCAGTCATACATAATCAGCCTATAACGTTTCCACTGCTGGGACATATGCCTCCTCTCTGTGAGAGGAAGTGGGCCGTAATCCACTGCGCGGGTCCGGTGCGTGTTGGTAGATGTCACATGTCTTCGAATTTTTGGTTCTAGGATATGTCGGTTTCCTCACGATGATTTCCTTCACCGTTTTGAGTCGCCGAGATAGGCAGTTACGTGGTGTATTCAGCTGCATCCGGTTACTGGGAGCCGACCTCAACATAGTTGGGAAAAGGCTAGGCAGGTGATGATGTGCACAATTTTAGGAAGGGCTTCACACTGTCCGTGTTAAATCGAACATGGATTTTAGTTACTGTTACGTACTTACCAATAAGTTTATTGCTCGTTTCTACAAAACCACAAAAACACAACAAGATAAGGGTAGATTTAATCATAAAAGGGAAGATCTTGCTAAAGTTAAATATATTTCTTTTATAAACGGTTTAAAGCTCCCACAGACAGACGCGACGCGGTCTATGCTTGTCAATGATGAAAAAACGATTTTAATTCGATTTGTTTTTCAGTCGATGTAGTGAGTGTCTGTCTTGTGAGGTTTGATATCACATACACAACATAACATCACACCTGTAATCCACATATTATTATTTTATCTTCTTCATTCTCTTTAATTTTTTCATTTTCTTTTTTCTTTCTTTTTTTTAATTGTTTTTTATTGTATTTGTGCCAAATTCAATATCAGGAAATAACTAAAAGGTGTATTATAAATAACAGAATAAATCTTACTTGTTCTGTGAAATTGAAATTCGTTGGACGCCTGTAAAGTAATTGGGCATGATTATACGTTTATATACAAACTCTCAACCAAAGCGATCGGCGACGTGAATACCCGATCGTCGCGTTTAGTGTCAGTCATTTGTTCGAAAATCTGGAAGTCGCGCTCTGAGGGCACGACGACTCGTTCGGCACCCTAATTGCGTAACACACGATCAATCGGAATCGGTTTCATTTTGACAGTTCAACAACATTCATTGCGTTATTTACGTGTTGAGCAGACAAATTTTTCGAACTTATGAAGCAATGGATTAGCAATTTGCTTCAAAATGATTTAGATTCCGATTGATTGTGTGTTACGCAATTGGGGTGCAGGTTCGTCGATCAATATGAACGCGACAGTCGCGTATTCACGCAACGATCGCTTTGGCTAGGACGCGGCCATTATAGTCTTCGTTTTTTGGCATACAGAAAAAAAGTTTAGCCGTCATCGTAAATCTTACAATAAGAAATGCTTACGTTTGTCTGATATTCAATTCTGGTGACCTTCGATCATTTTGCATGTAGTACCTGTAGCGATCTTCTTCGGACGTGCCCTATAGTTGCAAATTATGAAAGTACACACCATATATACAGGAAACATTTAACCAGTGCGCAAACTGTAAAGTATTCAGCATAATTATGATTCTACACAACTTAGCGTAGAATATTTTCATCGGTTATTAAAAAAAAAGCTGCTGTTCCATACATTTGGACCGTTTACGTATTTGATTTTTCTAGGAAACAGAAGATTTCTTTTTTACTTCTCCTTTCGCAGGTCCGTTGGAAGAAATTTCTTAAGAAATAAGCAGTTCCTTTGTACTCATATGATAACTATGGCATATGCCTATGTATTTTACTGTGTGTACATAAATAAATAAATAAGATTTTATTTTTACGGTTAGTAAAAATATTTTTATTTTTATTTTTATAAAAATTTCTACGCTGTGGGGTCTTAACTCATGTGCTGAATTCATGCTTACAGTTCGCGCACTGGTTTATTGTTTTTCCTGTAGAAACCAAAAAAATACATTTGTTACCTAGAACTATGGCCCCTGCTTGATCAATGTTTTATACACCTATACAGGGTATTTTTTTATTTTTTTTTGTGGATGGGAAATCATCAAATGACCCCTCCCGCTCTGGGTGGAGCGGAAGGGAGTGTCAGACTTTTACTGACTAAAACCCACCCGTGTTCCTTCCTTAGCCCTTTCTGTTCCAGGGCAGCGGTTAACCTTTCGGAAAATCCCACCGCCCCGGCAGGCTTCGGCCCTGTGGGGCCCCGTCCTCTGCTGACATCTCTTTGAGGCGCGCGTGGAACACAACGCGCCGTCCGGCACGGGCCTGGTCCTGATCGGACGGTGAGCTACCCATTACTCACCGCCCGCAGGCCCGCGCCTACGGTGGCCGGGAGTCGTCACGCGGCTCCCGACGCCCGGAGCGTCTCCCGCGGCGGCTGAGGCGTGAGGTGTTCTCCCTCAGCCTCCCCGCCACCTCCTTCGCTAGCATAACTGCTTCGCAGAAGGAGGTGACTGCCTCCCATTCTCCTCTTATACAGGGTGGCAGGGACATCGACGCGCAAACTGTAACCATGAATTCAGCACATGAGTTAAGACCCCACAGCGTAAAAATTTTTCGTCGGTTATTAAAAAAAAATCTTCTGTTTCTTGGAAAATTGCAATACCTACGCGGTCAAAATGTATGGAACAGCAATATTTTTTTTAATAACCCATGAAAAATTTCGACGCTATGGGGTCTAAACTCATGTGCTGAATTCATGGTTACAGTTTGCGCGTCGATGTCCCTGCCACCCTGTATGTGAATTCTGGTTTTAAACCACCTGTGTGCCAAATTTCATCCAAATCCATTCAGTAGTTTTTGCGTGAAAGAGTAACAAACATCCATCTATCCATCCATACAAACTTTCACGTTTATAATATTAGTAGGATAGGATTATTGCTGTAGCGAACTCACCTCTTTCTCCGATGGCAGAAGTGCTATAACCAATCTAAAATTAGGAAAATCATTAATTGAGCTTAAATAAATAAAAAATAGAACTTGAAAAAAACGAGTGTAAAATATGTACTTACACGGGCTCGGGAGTCTGTGAAAGATTTGATATTTAACAAGTTAATATGAAAGTGATAAGTTGATATGAATATGGATGAAATTGAAAACTTACGCCAAATCGAAATAAGAGGTGCAGTAACCAGTAACTGTTATATAATCATTATGAATTGTCATTTCTCAAGTCTAAATTCTTGAAAAAAATCGTGTAATTATTGCCTTAGATAGCGCGAACAAAGTTATTGCCTTCAAGTAGACACCAATTGCCTACGCGCATGTATGTGCATCCATTTCCTTAGTGAAATGCTCTAAATTTTCTTTATAAGTAACACTAAGACACACACACTTGAATTGCCGGTGGTGGTGGCGTTGGATTCATCTTGGAACCTTTGATATTCCCGCCGATATAGTTCCCTAGTCGACGGGGAGTTGTTTCCCGCGCGTACACACACTAAAACTTCTGCTCATTGTTCGTTCGCTATAACGCACTGTCCGTAACCCGTTTCTCACAATCACGTCTCTAAGATATCGTCGGGGTCACCAATGTTGGGACCTTATTGAGTACCTATCGTGTTCGGAAAAAGGAGAGTAAATAAAATTCAAGTGTACTAGTCAAAGTCTATTTAAATGACCATGAACTTTAGGCACAATGACACTTATTACATTTGTAAATGGAACACAAGTTATCGACACGGCGGCGCTGGGAAAACGAGTGGCCTTACCACTAAACTACATACTTATATGCGCGGGGAACATTGCATTTTGCACACTGCTACCTGTAGTCCCTACAGGTTCTATGGTGTACAACAAACCTATAACTATAGTAGTATGGGAGAACAAAATAAATAAAATGAAATATATTTTACTGGAATTTTGTTTGGCGATAGTCATCAATCAACTCAGCCCACCGTAGTCCACTGGACATAGGCCTATCCCATGCTGCGCCACAACACCTTGTCCTATGCCTTCCGTATGCAGTCTGTCCCAGCCACCTTTTTGAGGTCGTCGATCTATCCAGATGGGGGAGATCCCACACTACGCTTGCTGATACGCGGTCTCCGCAAGCTGAAGTGGCAGTCCGGCCATGATTGTTGAACGACCGATGGCCGGTGGAGCAGACGGGTCTTGGATACTGCGTATCATCAAGCATAGTTTGCCATAGCGAAAATGGTATTTTTTTTGTAAAGAAAGAACTTTTTACATGTTTTTAGCCTCTGAACGTAGTATAATTTTGTTACCTGTGGCGTGACAGCGCGTCTGTATTCTGGATAAACATTTTCTTCTTCTGATTTATCCAAGTTTGCACCATACCTGTAACATGGACCTGCCATTAACAAGATGTGCTCGAAATTAAAACTTTTGGTTACAGAATTATAATCATTAGAATCAGCAATACAACTCCTTAAGTTACATAGAATTACCCTATTTCATGATTTCATTAAATAGTCATTCAAGAGGGTAATGTGAACTTGAGAGATGTATTCATGATTTTTATAATTATAATTCTATAAATACATACTTGTTACGGCTTTGAATCATAATATTTATGACAATATACGTATATTTAAAATTTATGTTTCAAATTGACGTTATTTCAAGTTAAACAAATATCAACTTTATTTTAATAATGATTAAGTTGGTTTCAGAGTGACTAGCACTATTGAAAAACTTATAAAAATGTTATAAGTTGTAGCGTAAACTGAACTTTATTGTGTAGGAGTTAAAGTTATTTTTCCATAAACTCATATTGGTTTACATTTTTGGCAAATATGTCGCGATATTAGATTACAAACTAATACTGACATGCAAATTGCAAAAAACGTAAGAAAATTTTAATTTCGCGGGCTACAGTGACGCTTTCACCTTAACAGCTATTCTGGTTGTTTATAAAGGACGTCAAAGAAATAAGTGATAAAAAAAGTTGTTATGATCAGCCAAAATAAACTTTATGCTTACGTAATACTCATACTATTGCCAGCTTTGGACATGCGAGCTCCAAGTTTGTGCTCCTTTTCTGGTGGTAGATTGGGCTGAGACAGCGACCCCATTCCAGCGTAGAAGTTATTTGATCTTCTCTGAAAAAAATACGTGACAATTAAAAAATATAACTATAAGGCTTGGTACAGGTGATAGACCGGCTGTGGACGGATAGTGTTCTTAGTAAAGTAAGTTTCTTCACTATGTTTTCCTTCACCGTTTTGAGAGCAGTAGTGATGAATAATGTACACAAACTGAAATGTCTGCCTGGGTTCGATCCTACGACTCGTAAGTAATGCCGTTTCCAATGGACCTCTACTGTTCTAGTCTATATCCCAGCAGTGAATAATAAAGATCAAACATACCTAACTATTGATGTCACAAACGTCTCCAACCTCTATGTGGGCTAAATTATATTTATTTCTATAAATTGGTTAAAAAAAAAACACCGTTACACATCAACATTTTTTTTAAGCCACATTCGGTTGGTGTGTGTTTCTTAACTGACTATTGAATAGAAAGACCGAAACCAACTCAGAGGTAACAGTCTCTTTGAAAGTCCACACATAATCTTGATCAGCACCCTAATTGCGTAACACACGATCAATCGGTATCGGTTTCATTTTGACAGTTCAACAACATTCATTTGCACTAGCCCCTCAAGCCTTATTTTTCATGGTGCTACAGAGATCATTGCATATAAAGGAGTAGACCGAGGGGTGCCGAAATAGTAGGGAAAACGTGACTTTTTATAACCATTTTGTACCGTCAGGGAAATAATTTTATTTGGCAAATTGACAACTTTTGTCAATTTAATACTCAAATCTTTATTGCAATGCATATGTATTACATAGTTGGTATATACAAGGTAAAAGATCAATATGGATCCTGTCGGGACCAGCACCCTAATTGCGTAACACAGTCACGATCGATCGGAATCGGTTTCATTTTGACAGTTCAACAACATTCATTGCGTTATTTACGTTGTTGAGCAGACACATGACACATTTTTTGAACATATGAAGCAATGGATTAGCAATATCCTTCAAAATGATTCAGATTGAGATTGATTGTGTGTTACGCAATTAGGGTGCTGGCCATATGAAGACCATGCATGTCTGAGATGGTCTTTTGAGGAAAAAATCATAACGATTTGAGTGAACCTATCCAGTCAGTGCACGCATTTATCAGTATTAGTATCACTTAGGGAGCTCAACGACTAGAAATAGGTAATACCTATAGGGTGTTGTATTCGTACCAGCTTTAAAAACTTACCGGTATATGAAACTCATCGGGACCGTTTAGTCGTCTCCTGTGAGTCTGTTAATAATAAATAGTCCTTTTAAAATAGCTGCTCAAATGTATGCTGTCAATCAGACAAAAATGCATAGAACGATATTTGCGCGGATTTAATCAGCACGCAGCGTTCTCAATGTGCATGCTCGTTTGAGCGGGCGCTGCCTGCTCTTCGTTGGAAACTGAGCATAGCTTCTTAATAGTTGTGAACAGAAAATACAAAGGAGCAGTACCACGTTGAAAGGTATCCTTTGGAGTCCATTGCGTCCATTTTGAATTCTGTTAATATATTACCTGAATTTGCCTCCCCTGTTTTCTCAATCTGATTCCATTGCAATCCACTATGTTCTGTAACTAATTATCATTAATTAATTTCACTGGTTTTAATTTATTAGAATAATTCTCGACAAAACCCGGGACGGGAGTTTAGCATTTTTTTTGAATAATTTATAATCTGTATTTAATAGTGGCTGGTTAAATGTCTTTAAAGTAATTTTATTAATTTGTTTATAAATAATTACTATCCTAATGGATATTATAATTATGATACCTAAATACTATCATTAAATGCTTACAATTGTTATAATAAAAATAATGATGACCGAATCCATTTCATCTTTCAATCTATACCTGCGTTTCTTAAAAATGTAATAAAAACCAACCGCTGTCACAGCTTTATTAGCATTCAAATAATTGCCGTGAAATGAAATTGTAATAAAATATGTCAAAGATAAAAATAATAATACAGAATGTGGAAATTTCTTTCGGAATCAGAGTTGACAGTAATTTTAATAATAGGTTAGCGATTCGTTCGGCTAGAAAAATGTTGGTGAAACAATAATTTATAATGTCTTAGTTATTAAACGCCTTGTTGTACTTGATTATGTTAATGGTCTAACGGTTCACAAGATGTTATTAAGAAAAAATATAATTAATTTAATGTTTATGGGTAGAACCTTAGAGACATTTTTGTTCATACAAAGATTAATTCTCGGAAACATGAAAAAGAGTAGTTTAATATCTGCACTAAGTGCATAGTGAATGATATGAAGGCTAATTCACGTAATTAAACACGTTCAAAATCCAGTCGCAATCTCATCTGAGCGACAATCAATGTCAAAAACTTGACAAACATGTAGGGAAATTGTCAAAAATTAAGGGAAATTAGAGGCATTTTTGACAGATTGAGAATGAGATCTGAGGGGCAATTCTCGTAATTTTAAGAACGTTCACAGTCTGATCTTAGTCTCAGTCTGTCACAAATGCCTCTAATGTCACTTAATTTTTGACAGGTTTTTGACATTCGTTTGTCGCTGAGTTAAGACTGCGACTAGATTTTGAATATTTTAAATTACGAGAATTATTGGCCTTCAGAGTGTGAACGTTCTTAAAATTACGAGAATTGCGCCTCAGTTCCTAGGGACAAACCGTGAAAACAGCCTTGTTTCAGATATAGATTTTTTTTTGAGATAATAAAAATAAATAGATACACAGTACATACAAATTCCTCCTGAATCATTATAATGGCCATCTAGTTTTTGCGCAACCAAGATCCTTTGTGGTTCGCGCATTTTCACAGAATTTGAGTTTGCTCCAAACAGGTTTGCCACTATATCAAACCTACTCGATCAATACCCTTAGTATATTCCTCTGAGGCAGAGTCAGCAGAAAGATCACTAGGCAAGACGTGCGTCAAAAATGAGCAAGTACTAGGTAGCTATTACCTACCGAGACCCCAATTGGTACCGTTTTTTACTGACTTCAAAGGAAAGAGTTTCTCAATATACATTATATTATGTCTATGTATAAGTTTGACGAGAAGAAAAAATGTCTTGTGTATAATTTTGAGTGCCTTATAAATGCCGACAAATATGCGCCGATTTTAATAACTTTTTTTTGTAGAGTGTTTTCCCAATGTGTAGTCCAGTTTTTTTTTTTTTTTTTTTTAATGAAAATCTTTAGAGATTCAGAGTACCATAACTTTTGCATATAAGTATTATGGTGAAGTGGTGGTTGAACGTAATTTTTTTTATGAATTCACAAGAAAATCTAATATTTACTGTGTGTGTGAGCACGGAGAGGTCTCGACGTGGCGGCCGCTGCTAGAGAAACCGATCTATCCTGTAAAAATCTCACCGTGAAACTTAGGTAAAGTGAGCTATGTTTTCATCATGATGCTAGGGATTGACACTGTACCGTATCTACAAACGCCACATGCAAACAACACGTCATACTGACGTCACGCAAATCCTGTATCTCGCAAGCAGAGTTTACCGTGCAATTAGCATAGATACAATTTCCCAATATCAATCATTGGGCAATTGCCCGCCAGACACAACACCCGTCTGGTCGGAGGATCCTCCCTTTTCAATGGAGGTTGAGTGAACTTTACACCCTGTTCCTCATATCTCCAAAACACTATTGATATCTTACTTGATCTACATAAGTTCTCACCTTGAGATTTTTACAGAATAGTCCGGCTGGTACTGTTAACACTTTCCATACAAACCAAGCCTGTCAGTGGGAGTCACCGTTTACTCTTACACTAACGGCCCGTGACAATTCTGAAAATGCCAGTGACAGTCAAATTTACGCTCTGTTGCATCAAAGTCGTGTATGAATATTATTAATAATGGCATCGTCGGCTTCTTCTGACGATTCCTTGATCTGTGGGATATAGGTTTTTTACAATGAAATAAAACGATGCTTTTATTTTGCCTTTTTTAATTAGAATGTTATTTCATTAATTAAAAAACTATGTACATTCATGACTATCTTCTGGCATAATTCTTTATTCCACCGGCTACTTGCCTATAGCCTCCGTAATGTCTGAAAGAATATAGTACCCATCGGTATCAATAATCCTATAAGAAATGATGGATTTATAATAAAAAAAATATAACATTTGACCGTTTATAAAATCCTCAAAACGAAAATGGGAATAATTAAAAAATAATATTCATGAATTTACACAAAGTAAAGTGGCTGCTTGGGTTCGAACCCCCGACCTGCAAGTCGTAAGACGCGGCCGTTACCACTGGGCCACCACTGCCTCCAAAACGGTGAAGGTAAACATCGTGAGGAAACCAACATCTCCTAGTACCAAAAATTCGAAGACATGTGACGTCTATAAACCCGCACTAGTCCCGCGTGGTGGATTACGGCCCACTCCCTCTTACCGAGGGGAGACTTGTGTCCCTGCAGTGGGAACATTATAAACTGATAAAGTGACTGTTCACACCACTGCACCGACAACCTTTCTGTCAAACAAACTACTAGTTTTTTGTTGTGGTTCTCTTCTCTCTCTCGCTAATCGCCGGCAGTGGGACAGGTGCCTAAAGTAGCCTCTTTTTCTATTGAAACTCTGTGTCCTTTATCTTCGCTAGGTCAGCTGAAGGTCAAATGTTATCACTAACGGGCAGACTACTGTTCATCATTACCTGTGCCGTTGTGGTACAAAAGAATTCTGAAAAAAAAAAACAATTATTGATAATTCTTTTTGGAACGAAGTTCTGTCGTGTGTTGCGGTTGGAGGCAACTGGTAGAAATCGTCTCATAACGAAAAAGCCTTATGCCCCCAGCCCGATACAAACGATTTACTCTCTATCTCTTTCTGCCTTTTTTATTATTTATTTAAGTAGTTAGACATTTCGATCGGCATATCTGCGATGACTTTTCTAGTTGGTACTCAAACTTCAGTTGGTTTGATAAAGATTTTTGATTTTTTCAGGAACAGGATCGATTGGCATCAAAAAAAGTTTTTGTGAAAATTGCCCATCTGTTGTAGGTAGGTACATTTTTTTTGTGAATGCAGCTTAAAGTTCATAAAGTTAAGGACGGCCTCCTTTAGACCGTTTCTTATGTAGGTACAACGGTTAAGGTTACTTAACTGCCCCGTCAATTTTTTTTTTAACTGTCTATCCTCTCCCATTCTTGGGCAAAAGCCTCCACTCCTTCCATCTTTCGCGAGCTCGCGCGTCCTCCTTCTAGTTTTGACGGAACCTATCCAGCTCATCCCGCCATCTCCTACGTGGTGTGTGCCGTGCCGCGACCCCGCCTCACTGCCTCAGGGCACCAATTCTGTGCTATTTGGGCCCATAGTTTACTTAATGTATATTAATTTTCTTCTGTACTCATAATAAATCTATATTTAGTAACTATAAAGTCTATTAAATTATAAAATCATTTTGAATGCTCACCGTTGCATATTGTCTGGCTATCGAAGGAAAACGTTGTTCCACCTCAAAACAAAAACACAAACAAAATGTAGTTGCCTGCCGATTCTGTAAAAGTCTCACCGTGAAAACTTAGGTGAAGTGAGCGTGGAGTGAGCTGTCATTTCCACTAATGCTAGGGATTGACATTATTGACGGCTCACTCTAAGCTCACTTCGCCTAACTTTTCACGGTGAGATTTTTACAGAATCGATCGGTAGTGTTCACGGTTAGATGGTAACAGAATCGCACTGCTGGACTTTAACGTTTATCACAAAAATGAAACGGAAAGGGTAATACTGGGTCCAGGGTAGCGGGATCGTCCGAAAGGGTTACCGCTGCCCTGGAATAGAAAGGGCTAAGGAAGGAACACGGGTGGGTTTTAGTCAGTAAGAGTCTGACACTCCCTTCCGCTCCACCCAGAGCGGGAGGGGTCATTTGATGATTTCCCATCCACAAAAAAAAAGGGTAATACAGGGTGGCAAAACATTAAAATGCTTTACCAGTGAAATAATCAGACAGATGAGGCGGATGAGAGTGGAAACGCCGGGAGGGGACGCCACAGGTCAGTATACATAAATGTCCATAGTGAGCTTATTGGTGATATTAGAAAGGTCAGGTGCATAGTTCTCCCATGCAAAAGGAGGCGTGCGTATGCTAAAGGAGTATGTAAGGATCGTGACAGAAGGCGTTCTGTAGTTTCTGAATATCCCGATGGGAAAAAGGCGAGAGTTTATGAATGCAAATCATGGAAACACAGAACTTTACAAAATCAAAATCAAAAGTCATTTATTCAAATTAGGCTGAGAATCAGCACTTTTCGAACGTCATAATGACAAAAGACAGTCCCCCAAAAACGCTCGCCCTTCACCACTTCCTAGTGCTATCGCTGGAAAGAAGAAGTGGGGCAACAAACTCCCCAAATATTAAAATGTGTACAAATACTAAAATGAGTACTGGTTTATAAAAAAAATATATGTAAATTATAATATTACTGTTGTACATACCGTCTCCAAGTTCTTCATCCGAGTTGCTTCAAGAAACTGTAAATGAAAACGGAACAAAATAACATTTCTAAGAAGATAAATAACAGTTACAAAATCCACTATATTAATAAAGGTACGCAAAATAGCTATTTTGTGTACCTTTATTAATATATTGGATTTTATAATTTTGATAAGTACGTGGTCAACTGACGACGGTAGGTAGGTATATGAGAGCATTATTATCAATATTTTTGAGTTTTAATTATGTTCGTCTCATATAGCATTGTTATTCTATATGAGACGAACATCTACTCCTTCCATCTTTTGCGAGCCCGCGCATCTTCCTTCCAGTTTTGACGGAACCTATCTAGGTCGTCCCGCCATCTCCTACGTGGTCTGCCGCGACCCCGCCTCACTGTCTCAGGGCACCAATTCTGTGCTATTTGGGCCCACAGTTTACCTAATGTATATTAATTTTCTTCTATACTCATAATAAATCTATATTTAGTAATTATAAAGTCTTTAGTCTAATCATTGTCTATTTAGTTATACATCTAAGTTATTTATTTAATAGTAGGATCTGTACCTCTGTATAAGGTTTCACGCTTTCGTGATAATTTTCCTTCTGTTAAAAAAGAGAAATATTGGTTAATTGAAAAAAAATAAAATAAAGTGAATTCAATATTACAGTAGAAGCGATTTAATGCTTACCTGCAAAGCTTCAACTTTTAGCCGAGGTATTTCAAAAAACTGTAAAATTATGGAAATTATGGAAAATTAAGATAAATCAGCATGGAAAATTAAGATAAATCAGCCCACAGTGGGTTCTTTTTACATTTTATACAGAGTTGATATGACAGAGGGGAATTAAATTACACTACGTATACTATATGTGTTTAGTATTAATTCCATAAGGTAGAAAAATAAAAAGCGCCAAAAATGAGAAAATATTTTTTTCAAACAAACTAAATAGCTTACAAATTAGAATAAAACGCAACCACCATTTGTAAATAAATTTGACTGACCTTAGATACCTAGGTAACAAAGTGGCAACGTCTTTATCGTTGTAAGGTGCATGACCTATGCTTAGACATAATCAGCTGTTAGGAAAGATATATCATGTTCAAACGGTGCAAAAACTTAAAAAATCATTTGCGACTGAACTACTGCTCATATTTAATTGATTTTTGGTACTGAGCTTGAAAATTGTACCTAGTATAGGCAGTTTAAAGGAAAGCCCCTCTGTCGTATCAACTTTGTATAAATGTAAAAAAAGGTATTTACCTCTAACGTGACGCCATTTGCTGTAAGTGTCTAGAAAACCATCGTAAAAAAACAAAATTGATTTAAATTCTTATCAACTTTTATTAATACATTAACACACTATTAGCGATATTTACGTTGTTGAGCAGACAAATTTTTCGAACACATGAAGTAATGGATTAGTAATATCCTTCAAAATGATTCTGATTGATTTTTATAGTGTGTTACGTAATTAGGGTGCTACTTTGCAACGGTTTTTACGACTTGACAAACATCAAGATTTCTTTATTACATTATGAAAGTTTAATATTAACGTGTTATAGGTACACAAAAAACTTCCGGAATGATCCGTTGCGCAGTTTAGAAGAAAAACGCGGCCACACAGATAGACACGAAAAATGACTTTTTAATTTATTTTTTATTTAAGCAACACACCGAAAATTAAACTTATGCTAGAATAATCTTAATAACTAAAGGACTAATGTACATGACAATTACGGCGTACATAACATTGATTATATATCTTGCTACCTTGAAAAGCATATTAAGCTTAACTAAAACTAATATAAACTAAAACAGACTAAAGTAAGTAAGATGGGTAATAAACAAAAGTTCAGAATAAAAACAACCTGTTACCATGGATTCAATACATGATTCTGAACCGCTCTGCGTTGAAAATTTTCGAGGATTATTTAAAAAAAAATCTGTTCCTTAAATTTAAATTTTTTTTTATACCCGACGAAAAATTTCAACGCAGGAGAGTTCAGAATCTTGTACTGAATCCATGAAAACCGGCTGTGCGTCGAAGTCTCCGAGACCCTGTAGATGGTAATGTGAAATATGTTACATTAAACTGAGGGGCAATTCTCGTAATTTTAAGAACGTTCTCAGTCTGATCTCAGTCTCAATCTGTCAAAAATACCTCTAATTTCCCTACATTTTGACAAGTTTTTGACATTTGTTTGTCGCCGAGATGAGACTGCGACTAGATTTTGAACGTTTTAAATTACGAGAATTGGCCTTCTGATCTATAAGCTTGTGTTTACCTTCAATAGCCGTTTGACATCTCTCTGTTTTAAAAATTAACAATGTGAGTTTTAATTTGTTTTTGAGCTGAGACTGCTGAAAAAGTGATAAAATGGGATAGAGCAAGGCAATCAGCAAAGTCTTCGTCTACTGTACTTACCATTTTGACGTCATTTAAATATTTTTCCTGTAACCATTTAACAATAAAATGAGATTATCAGTTGATGAACTGGATGGTATTTTCTAACTGAACAGACAGCTGTGCTGCTGGGGAGTTTGTTGCGCCACTTCTTCTTCCCAGCGAAAGCACTAGGAAGTGGTGAAGTGCGGGCATTTTGGGGGATTATCTTTTGTAATTTTGACGTTCGGGAAGTGCTGATTCTCAGCCTAATTTGAATAAATGACTTTCAATTTTGATTTCGAAATGTTGGTTGGTTGACTCGTTGATTTCTTTAAATGTATCTCCAAAACGAGAATAAAAGTAAACCCTGGCACTAAAAGTCATTTATTTCAGCGATTAAATATTTAATTTAAGGCTGATTTTTCAATTGACCGATAATTTTTATTCGTAGAATAAAATTAACGTCTGACAGATTTTGTATGGAAGAACTGTCAACAATTTAAAATTGTTCCTCGGATAAAATTATTTGGCCTTGGAAAAATTAGCCCTTAGTAAAATATTGATTCGAGTACAGATGGCCGAATAGGAATTATTATTAATAAAAAAAAAACCAATGCCGATTTCAGCTTAATAAAAAAAATGGTAATTGCCTGAATACTTATACTTACGTATGGAGAGCTGTTGGACCTGTTTAGAAGTCAATACATTAATCCTACATAAAATTTTAACGTGAAAATTTGTATGGATGGATGGATGGATGTTTGTTACTCTTTCACGCCAAAACTACTAAACGGATTTGGATGAAATTTAGCACACAGATAGTTTATAACCAAGATTAACACATAGGATACTTTTTATCCCAATATTCTTACGAGATTGAAACTTATGCGGGAGAAACCGCGGGGCGCAGCTAGTATAACATAACATCACGCCTGTATCATGAAGGATCAGGCAGAGGTGAACCTATATACACCCGCATTTCACCAGTTCTGTTTAAGTCCCATGTAAAAGCTTCATCACCATCATCATCATCTACCGGGCACAAATCTATACTCCGGGCTGTTACTGTAAAATTCCGGATGGAAACCTAAATAACACTTTGCCAGACTCGGTAATCGAACCCAGGAGCTCATGTTCAGTTGTACCTACTGTTTGCGACCACTAAACTAAAGAGGCAGTATACAACGTGCTTTTTACACGTAGCCTTACAGCGCGAAAAAAAAATCAGCTGTTTCCTACATTTATGTTCGTACTAGCTGCGCCCCGCGGTTTCACCCGCATAAGTTTCGATCCCGTGGGAATGTCGGGATAAAAAGTATCCTATATGTTAATCCTGGTTATAAACTATCTGTGTGCTAAATTTCGTCAAAATCTGTTCAGTAGTTTTTGCGTGAAAGAGTAACAAACATCCATACATCCATACAAACTTTCGCATTTATAATATTAGTAGGATAACTTGTCAAAATGTAGGGAACACCAGATTTTTGTTTCGCGATTTCGGGTTTGGTCTCATAGTAAATGTGGTTCATAAAGATGAGTACAATGACCCCCTAGAGTTATGGGATATAAAAAAAGCACGTTGTATACAGGGTGGCAGGGACATCGACACGCAAACTGTAACCATAAATTCAGCACATTTAAGACCCCATAGCGTAAAAATTTTTCGTCGGTTATGAAAAAAAAAATCTTCTGTTTCATAGAAAAATGCAATACCTACGCGGTCAAAATGTATGGAACAGCAATATATTTTTTTTAATAACCGACGACGACGGTTTGTTGAATGGTTGCCCCATCACAAAACAGTACTTATAATGTATACAGGGTACATCATAATCAGCCTATAGCATTAGCAGTCCACTGCTGGACATAAGCCTCTCCTACTGCACGTCATTCAACTCGATTTCCGGCAACTCTCATCCAGCTGCTACCAGCCATCCCGCGAAGATCGTCGCTCCACCTAGCCTGAGGGCGTCCCATCTTACGTTTACCGATTCGCAGTCTCTACTCAAGAACACGTCTACCCCAACGGTGATCGGTTCTACGGCTAATATGGCCGGTCTATTGCCACTTGAGATTGCTTATCCTGTTAGCTATATCGACAACTTTGGTTCTCTGCCGGTTCACCTCTTAAATTACAGGGTACATACCTAATATAAAATAAGTAGGTAGGTACTTATATACACTTTGACATCAATGAATTCTATATATACTATGACATTTGCTTACTTTGTAAAGTATTCTATTATTTTAATTATTGTGAATGTGAAGACTATGTGGGTCACTTTATTTTTATTATAGGTATTTTGTTTTTCTCTCTGTTCTCTTAGTTTTGTCATGGTCTGGCAGTTTGAGTAATTAATGTGGCCTACCCAAATGTCCTTTCTTTGGTATTGTTCGTCGAATCGTCGAGCTCCTTAAGTTTTGAGTTGAGCTGCACGATTTCTGACAAATGCGTGCACTGACTGGACAGGTCCTCTCAATCTGTGTGGTTCTTTCCTCAAAAGACCATCTCAGACATCGACCTGCATGGTCTTCATAATGATCTGACCAAGATTATGTCTGGACTTTAAAAGAGACTGTGACCTCTGAGTTTGTTTCGGCCTTTCTTCTCAGACTAGTCAGATAGGAAACGCCGACCTCATCTAGTTTTAAAATATGATTGACGTGTAAAAGTGTTTGTACAAACCTACTTACAAAATAACATCATTTATCACTTACGCAAGTAGTCTGAGCCTTTCTTGTTCCTTGAGCCGTTGTTGTTCTTGTAACTTTTTTTCGCGTTCTCGCTTTCCGTAATCTATATAGCGAGCTATTGGTTTCTTCTGAATAAAGTAAAGATTTAAATTAAGTCTATTATACAGGGTAGCAAGCGCACCGAAGCGCAATGTATTGTCATGGGTTCATAACATGATTCTGAACCGCTGAAAGGAGAACATTCGCCGACCATACATCTTTGGGCTAAATATGAAAGCGTAGTAAAAAATGAAAAGAAAAGCGTATTCTTTCGAAACTACTTTTAACCAGCTCCATTGGGCAAAATTAGTTTTGACTGTAATTTCAGTCAAAAGTAGGTACTATTGTCGAGAGCTTCCAGTCAAAAGTACTTTTGACTGATTTTGCTAGTTAAAAGTACTTTTGACCGGTTATGATTTTTGACTGCAACATATATAATTACATCTGTACAGGTTTTTAATCAAGAAAAAACTTTTTCTTTTAGTCATTTTTTTTTACAGAGAAAATGGTAAGATTTAGAAAATAATGCCTTAGCCTTTCATACTTACATAATTATTTTACATATTGCAATATAGTGTGACATTATACCTACACAGCATTCTTAGAAAACATAGTAGATACTTAAGTAATTATTTTTCGTATAATATTACCTCGTAATCACGCCTTTTATGCAGAATTGCTACAAGAAGTCTAAGGAACACAAGTTATTTAATTAATACAAAATCATCAAATTCGTAATAAAACCAACTTTACAAAAATAGTGTGTAACTGAACTTACCTGGGCCTGTCGCTCTGTGAAACAAGATTTTAGCATTAGTACCTATTAACATGCATAATTTAACATATGCACATTATTTAATAAATATAATAATAATAACAGTTAGTTTAATATATAATAGTTAGTATTTAATATAATCTAGAACTTAAGTAAATACATTGAGTTCTTAAAATTGAATTTATAATTACAAAGAGCATTTTGCATGTGGTGTTTGCCTGTAATTGGTTGTGCAGTTAGATTTAAGACACAATTACTTGTATGTAACTATATGTATAATATCTGTAACAACTGTTGGTGAACCTTAATTAAATAAATAAACATGCTTGAGTTAAACCATTATCGTCAGCCTGACCTTTTCCCAATTATGTCCGCAGTAGCAACTGAATACCAGTATTTTACATGGAGCGACTGCCCATCTCACCTCCACAACCCAGTTACTGGGTAACACGATAGGTACCCCTTGGTAAGACTGGTTTTAGATTTTCGGGCTTTTTACTACCCGTAACGACTGTCAAGGATCTACAAATGACAGCCGCAATGCTGTCATGCTAAACATGATATTTCTGTAATTATCGGTTTCGAATTTAACAATTATGCGCATTTCTTATGTTGGAATTGTTCATGTTAACCGAAATATTTAAAAACATATATTTGAGAATTCTTAGGGGTATCGTATTACCCAGTAACTGGGTTGTGGAGGTCAGATAGGCAGTCGCTTCATGTAAAATACTGGTATTCAGCTGCATCCGGTTAGACTGGAAGCCGACCCCAACATAGTTGGGAAAAGGCTAGGCAGATGATTATGATGATATATTTGAGAATTCTTACCCTGACTTCTTCATTTAAATCATCGTTTCTCCTTCTAAAGCCTGTGTACAAAACTCTGTCGCCCGTGCCACTGTACCTGAAATAATGACATGTTTTTTAATTAACCGTCTTTGTGTACTGTGTATAGTCAAAGTCATTTTTTTGTTAGTATTTTGTGTCCAACTGCCGCCGGACAAAGGCCTACTTGCAATAAGTTTTTTTCAGTTTGCATCCGCTGTAAGCCGCCATCTTGGTTATCATGTAACGTCATAAGTATTGCCTATACTTCGTTTGCCAAAATACAACGAGCAGTTTATGAGTTATGAGGGGTAAGATGGAACTTACATACATACTTAGCCTGTTTAAAGCATATCCCTCCTATGGCTCTGCCGTAGTCGGGTAAAAATACGTATTCAGCTGCATCCAGCTATACTGGAAGCCGACCCCTACATAGTTGGGATAAGACTAGGCAGGTAACGATGACAAAACTATCAAATATTTGTGGATAACGTAACGACTAGGTCAGCCTAATTATCGAATAGTAAAAGAAAGATTCCTTAACTTACGTGATACCCAAATTGTTTAAATTCCCGTAAACTCCTGATGCATCACCCAAGTCTTTGTGGGGGAATTTGACAGAGGATTTCAGCATGCCCAGAGCTGGCCTGAGCAATGTGTGCCCGGGCAGGATGGGCTCTGCCTCGGGCAAATGACTGGGATTGGAAGGCGCACCAATTATTGGCGACCTCATACCAGCGTGGAAGTCATACAGTCTTCGCTGAAAGTGAAAGGGAAAGTGAGTGACTTTGAACCAGGTGTAATTGAAATAACTGAAAACATTTTAGGGATCATTGTGTTCATAATTATGAACAATTTTACTATGGGACTAAACTTGAAACCGTTAAAAAAAATCAGCTGTTCCCTACATTTTGTTGAGTCATGCGAACATAAACGTATAGCAACTGTGTTTTTTCGGCGTTTAGTCCTATATTAAAATTATTCATACATAACCAGCCTATAATGTTCCAATTGCTGGAACCTCGGCTCCTCTCATCACGCTAGCCCAGTGCGGGTGGGCAGATGACTCATGTCTTAAAATTTTTGGTTCTAGGACATGCCGAATTCCTCACGATGTTTTACTTCACCGTTTTTTGAGCAGTGGTGATGAAATAATTTACATAAAGTAAAACGCCTGTCTGGGATCGATCCTACGACCTACAACTCGTATGACGCGGCCGTTACCACTTGGCCACCACTGCTCAGTAAAAGTTGACACCTACGAGTACATAATTACAGTCGCGTAATAAATTTACCTTGTACATGTACAGGGTTCGTTTTTGGATAGGGATCACTAAGGTAACTATGTCAGACATTCGGAAAATTCGGTTTTAAAAACCATTTATCATTTTGTAATGAATAATAATTCTTTGACAGGGACCGAGAGGAATTTCGCTCAGCTTTAGGTGAAATAAATCTTACATAGTTTTGAGTTGCTAGGTAAAGCAAACAAAAGCTATTAGATTTTCCTTTCGTATTGATATTCTATGTCACAGGACACAGGTTTCTCTTCAGGTCTTCGAATTTTGTGTTCTAGGACATGCCAGTTTCCTCACGGTGTTTTCCTTCACCGTTTTGAGAGCAGTGGTGATGAAATAATTCTTAGTCGCAATAGGTAAACAACTAAAAACTTACATCGGGTGTTACATGTATGTTTATTTGTATGTATGTTAGTTCAGTCTCGTAATTTTTGTTTAGTTTATAAGTGAATTGCTTTTTTGATTCTTTGTATTTTTTTTTGTCTCCTTTGCTCTATCACACGCTGTCTACATCTCTGTATCTATTGTCCTATCTAAGGTATGCTGGAAGAGATTTCTCATGAAATAAGCATCACCTCTGTACCTATTTTTTCTGTTCTGTTTTTCATTGTCTATTTATGTGTGTGTACATAAATGGTAAATAAATAAATAAATCGGGTAATAACACTATTGAATTTGCTTACGTTTATTTTATAGGTATTTTTGGGATGGTCTTGATCATAAAAACGTTTTCGCTGCAAAGAAACAAAACACTTATTTTATCATCTGTTGCCAAAGGGCTCGCCTATAGTCCGTTCACAGTATTTTATATCCGACAGCAGCAACATAACAGCATCCTTATAGTTACCAGAATAACGATCACAATGATTTTGACAGAGCTGTCATTAGCAGCAACCTTATTAGAATGAGAATAAAGATCAATGTGATTTGGACAGTGATGCAAAATGATGTAAAATGATGCAAAATGATGTAAAATGTTATGACTGTTAAATGACTGTACATGGAGTTAAGACATGGGTGCTTAACTGGTAACATGTGCTTGAAAGGCCGCCTTGTCAGGGAAATGAATTGACTACCAAGTTAAATTGTTCGTATGTACAAATAACATACTTAGACAGTTTTTTGAAATGGCTATAACACAGCAAATGGACATAAAATAAATAATAATAATACAATTATTATTCAAGTATAATTCAACAACAACACATGACAACAACACACACATGCACACACGCACATGCGCATGCGCACATGTCAATCAATTCAGCCTATCACAGTCCACTGCTGGATATAGGCCTCTCCCAGACCTCTGCGTTCTGTATCCAGTCCATCCGAGCCACCTTCTTAAGGACGTCGGTTCATCTAGCTGGAAATAAACAATTAACTTTCCTGACCGTACTTTGTCTAACCCTTCGGGAATTACGGGCGAGACCTTAAGGTTTTTTTATGTTTTAATATGTTTATAAATAATGTATAATAATTGATAATAACTTACAGAAACGTATTCTTCGGGTTCCTCTGCACTTACAAGGTTTCTTCGCTGTAAAATGATAGGTATATAATTAGAAACCAATCGAACAAACGAAGTATACGTTGGTAACAAAACTCATAATAACCAGAAAAGCAAATTAATTAAGTTTTTCGCTATTTACACAAACAAAAGAACAAAGGATGAAATAAAATACATAATTATATTTAACACAACATTTTACACTTAATTGGAACACGGTAATTCTTAATTGCCAGTTATACCTACATAAGAAATAAAAGTCGATAGTGTACAACGTTCATGATTGCTGAATCATGAAGGTTGTATCATCATTTCAGCTGAAAGTCGTCCACTGCTGGACATAGGCCTCCCCCAAGCACCTCTACTTCGACCGGTTCTGTGCTTCTCGCATCCAACGGGTTCCTGCGGCCTTCACAAGGTCGTCAGTGCACTTTGTGGGAAGCGTTTCAACGCTACATCTTCCGGTACGCGGTCGCCACTTCAGAACCTTTCGGCCCCATCGGCCATCTGTCCTGCGAGCAATGTGCCCTGCCCACACTGCCACTAAGTTTGGCTATTCTTCGGGCTATCTCGGTTACCTTGGTTTTCCCGCGGATCTCTTCATTTCTGATTCGATCACGCGGGGAAATTCCACGCATAGCCCTCTCCATTGTCCTTTGGGAGACTTTAAGCCTTCTAATAAGGCTGGGAAGGTTGTATACCCATTGAATTTTATACTTTTTTTTATATACCTAGCATACATATGAATTGGAATTCATATTTAAGAAATAACATTTTACCATTCCAACTTACACTTGGATTTTCACTGGTATCTTTCAAAATCATAGGCAAATCAACTATATTTTTGTTATGAAAAAAATGTATGAACAATTAGGTATACAAACTACTATCTAGTATTTTTACCCATCTGCGGTGTAGTCCACGAAGGACTAATGTTTTGGACCCTGTTTCATCTCATAAATCATACTTTATTTTTTTAAATGTGTTCTTGTTCAGATCGACCTAAAATTCAATATTGCATTCAAAAGCAACGTCCAAAAAAAATCCTGCGTTGATCACGCTCAGTGGACAAATGACAGATGGCAGATGACGCCACAGCAGCTCACGGCTAAACTACACACGCGTATTTAGCTTCATATTGTATGAAAATGAAGGCGTAATCGTCCACTGTGACTCACGGCCACTCTTCATCATTCAGCTCAACTATTTTGAAGGGAGCTAAATGATCCAACACATGTTTGAGAGAGTGATAGAAACAACATGCACGCACGCGTTCGGTTAGCTGTCTACCGACGTACTGTGATTAGGAAGATAATATACATGATTAGGAAGATAATACTAGTTATTGTCAACGTCATCCCACTGCTGGGCAACTACTCTTAGCTACTTCGATCTAAGACTAATGAGGATCATTGTTTGTTTGTCAATCTAATCATCTTCTATTTAAAGGGGTGAGTAAACCGTTTGAAAACTTACGGAGATTGTAGGATATTTGCTTTTATCCATTGCTCTCCTATATTGCTGAAAACAAGAACGTCATGTCAGTATTACCAATTACATAAACCGCCTTCTTCCCATGGGGGTAGGCAGAAACTACAGAACGCCACCTTTTTTTTTGTTTTCGGGGGGAACCTTCAAAAGGCACCCGACCTCCGGGGAGTGGGGTCGGGGAGTGTGGGATTTTACCTCACTAAAATCACCCCGGTGATCACCATCCGCACATAGGGGTGGTCCCGGTTCCTCTTAAAAGACCAATTCCGGAACCACTCCTGCGCAACGCCTGTAAGGCACATCCCTGGGGAGACTGTAAAGGGGCCTCCCCTAAGCCTCGCTATGCACGGTAGCACGTGACCACTGTGCCACCGTCTTCCCTGGGGTCACTTGGTAGGCGGACAGAGACCCCTCTCTATGCGCCCGCAACGCCAAAGGTTCACCTCCTTGATTGGTAAGTGGGTTTCGGCGTATTAGGCGTCAAGGCGGTTGCCTCCCCGACGCCTCCTTCTCCGAGCAGGATCAGCCCTCTCCCGATCCCGCTCGGACAGAACGCCACCTACTCTACGGTAATTACATACTCCTTTTGCCAACAGGTTGGATGGGCCTTTCATGCAGCACTGGCAGGCCTTACATGCACCCGTATATCGGGCTTGGGGTAGTTAAAAAAAAATATATATAATATTTTTCCCATAGATTATTGTCTTTGCAAGTTATATAATTTTTAGTTTTTAATATTTTGACACTTTTATAAAAATTTTCGATTTGACAATTTAGTATTTGACATTTTATTTTTAAATTATTCTGACATTTTTTTTTTGACAATTTGAATTATTGGTTATTATAATTACTTATGAATATTTTAATTTAATTAGTCACAATTTTATTTTGGGTTTTTATCTGCTTATAATTTTAAATAGTTTGTAAGTAATTTAAATGTATGTTTTTAAAATATGGACTGCAGTTGTCTGAGATAAATAAATTATTATTATTTATTATTTGCTTCGTTTACGTTCATACATACATTCGTTTCAGTCATACACGCACGCCGGTTGCGGGTACTGCGCACCTGACCTTTCTGAAGAACATCATCAGTAAGATCACTATACAGCCCAGGGCGTTCCCTCCAGGCGTTTCCATTCACATCTGCCTTACAAACACAGTACAAATTAATATTATTAATAATTAGCATTACCAAATAATTATGAAAAAGTCTCATGTCCGCAACTGTTCTTTGCGCAAGTGTCTTTCACGGAAATGTCTGTCACGCATGGGTTCTCTACCGCTTTTCTGTAGTTTTTTTTTGTAATTATTTGGTAATGATATTTACTAATAATATTAATTTAAAATGTGCCTTATCGGTAGAGGACACTTGCGTGATAGACATTTCCGCGAAACACATTTGCGCAAAATGACATTTCTGCGAACATTTTCGCGCAACTGTCCTTTGCGCAAGTGGATTCGCGCAACTGTCTTTCGCGCTAAAGTATCTTTCGCGCTAAAGTGTCTTTCGCGCTAAAGTGTCTTTCGTAAAAGTGTCGTCTCGCGCAAAAGTCCATTCGAGAATATGCCTTTTCGTGCAAGTTGGTTCGCGCAAGTGTCTTTCGAGCAAGTTTACCAGTTCCTAGAAGATCACAATCTTAATTTTTGTTTGACCATCATCATCATCATCATCATCCTTCTGCCCTTATACTATTTGGCGTCGGCGCAGCATGTCTTCTTGTTCCATACATTTCTATGACGTCATCTCAGAAATCACTCCCATTCTGGTAATACCATCATTCTGTATGACCATTTTCTATGTGCTTTGCATGCAATGGATGTAAAAGCAATGCTACGTAATGAATAGTACCAGTTAAAATGAATTGCTTACCATAAGTAAGTTCAATCTTTCCTGCCAACTGAGCTCAGCATGGCACTCTAGAATGTTCTGTAATGAATTCAATTATATTAATGCCGTTGCTAGTTTCCTGATCCAAAACACGTGCATAAAGATATGCCCGTTTTCACTAACACTACACTACTATTAATAGTAATGCCTAGTAGAAGCGCACTGTTTGATTTGGAACTCTCAGGGATGCGCTGAGCGTTTAAAATCCAGCAAATCATGCTCCAGATTATTAGGGAACGGTGCAGCTTCTTTTCTTCTACCATTATCTATATTAAGCGTCATCTCCGAGATTTCCCCTTTCTAGTCATATCGATAGTCAGTTGTAACAATTTTCGAATTCTCTTTTATCCTTCATTTAGAACGGACAAAATAACATATGACTTTCTAGAGCAACTATTTTTACTAAATAGTTAGAATATTTCTTACAATTAAAGCAAATACAAAAATAACTAATATGGAATCCATTTCATTGTTCAATCAATTCTCGTGTTCGTAACTGTTACTGCTATAAGAATCAACTGCTGTTACAACTTCAATAACATTAAAATGATTGCCGTGAAATTAACTCACGAGTTAATTGCCTATGGTACAAAATATTGTTTCTAATAATAAAATTCTTCATGATAAAAAAAAAAATTCAACGGCCTTTAAGGATAGTACAGTCTGTTGTCAACATTATCTGACCCACCCTAAAAACAAACGAATTTGGACCCTCTACCTGTAACATTAAGGTTTATTCAATTTATATGAGCTTAGTAGACAAGTGCTCGAGAACTCGATGAACAAATACAATAATAATACAGACACGCAAATTTGATCTCTATAACGTCAGCATTAAGTTATATGTTAAAACTACTTGTTATAATATAATTAGTGTAATAGCTTATTTTAATTACTGCGTTCAAGTAATTCTGGTCTCGTGGTCTGTGTATAAGACTGAGAAAAGCAAGTTGCGAGATCAAATCCTGCGACGAAGATATTGTTTTGCTTTCAATTTAGAATTTATTCCGAAAGTATTTCTTGTATTATTGTAAAGAACTAAAGACGGATAATCTTCAAATATAAACTTTCTAAAATGGTAATATTTTCGCATAACTTGTAATAAGTGGGTAGTTGAAAAATAAATATTCGTATTCAGTATAAAACTGATATTAAAATGCTACTAGCGCGTAGTCACCGCATACCCTATGCGGTGACTACGCGCAAACATATTTTACCTTGCTTTATAAAATTGCAAAAACAACGTCTCTTTACAATTTTTTATTTTCTATTTTATAGGTTAATAATTATTTGCACGAGGAGAAGCTTGGCTACTTGTGCTGTGCAAGAATAAACTTTATGATAGTATTCTATATGGTTCAAATTGTTTAGAATATTCCGTCTAGCATTACAATTACAACTAAGATCAAATTTCAATACCGCTTATAAGAGTTGAGTTGGTCTTGTGGTCACTAAGGTAGTGCGGTGTTCATCGTTGTCTACGTTCGAAACCAAGTTTGACCTAATTATAGCTTTTTGCTCTGCTGTTTTTTTTTTTAATTATTTCGTTACGCTTTTTTTACATTTATTTAATGGACGACGTAGGGTCTTGTCTTTTTAAACGGGCAGTTTGTAAATAAATAAAACTAAACAATTGCAAGTTTAAAATGTTTATTATTTCATTAAAACACTTAGGTAAGATAAAGTAAGTAAATGCTCATATACATATTTCCAAATTAATATACATTTTATATTAGTATGCCATAATCAAATCTAACCATTTATAAACATTAAAAAAGGCATGCTTAAGCTTAAAAGTTTGCTATCGAGAAAATGAATTCATCTGTGAAATGCTTTACAGATTTATAGCTGCCTATATGTAGTGAATAAACATGATAATTAAATAGAAAAAATCTATTTGTAACAATAACATCACCACATAATCTGCAACCTTTTAATGGTTCAACAATCAATCCATTGAGCATTTACTTAATGCATGGTGTGTTTAAAAATACCTACTAGATTAATTAGTAGCGGAGTGGCGCACCGTCCCCTGCTATAACTTGCTGTAAGCGGCTACGCATAACGCGCACCATATTCCAACACAAATCTTTGCCTCTTATGTGCTCCCAAGTCGATGTCACAATCTCAACCAAGTTGTGTTTGTTTCGGACTTCCGTTGTGTCCCAATTTAAAACCGTTTGATCCCATAGATTGTCTATAGGGTTCAAATCAGGACTTTTAGATGGCCAATTAATAACTGTCACACCTTCTTGAGCAGCTAATATAGCTCCATAACGTCTTAGCCATAGTCTGACCGTATTTCTCTAAAACAAAAAAAAAATACATTTTTGGAACCGTGTATGTAACTTGTAAGGAGTGAATGTAATGCTAAAATAGCCAACTACACGTTCATTAATCACAATCAATCAAATAAAATATAAATAAAAAAAAACACTTACTGCTATATTAAGTCGACGACCAATCTCTCTAATTCCAATATTCTGCTCATGTAAAAATATGATTTTATGTTTGGTATAGTCATTAAGTTGCGACATGATGCTTTTTTACACCAAATTGCTTAAAAATACTTAACAAGTTATGTGAAACGATTTACAAATGTGTGTGCGCAGTCACTTTTGTCACTTAGATGAATTTATTATCTACCTCACGGAGCAAATATATGTTTTACTTCGTATCCAACCATTCTTGGTAAATATAAATTCTGTGAACTTGAAGTTTTTTAATTTACCCACCTGTTTACAAGATAAGTTATTAGGCGTAAATCATATTGGTCGTTCTTTAATAATGTAAGATATATTACAGAAATGAAAACAAATTAAAAAAGAAACTGATAATAGGTGGACTGTGTTTTCGAACCCACATGTTATTCGTCGCCAATCCAGCATCAAACCGCTAAGCCACTAGAACTTGTTGGAAATACGCGAAATTAAAGATTCGGTTATATTATGAAGTGTGACTTATAAGCTTTTCAACTTTAACGTGAACGAGATAATGATTAAAATAGCTTAACAAAATGATATATAATGCCGGTGGCACCGACATTGTTAGGTGGGTTTACCTTAACGTTACGTGTTAAAGATCAAATTTGCGTGTCTGTATTGTTATTGTATTTATTCATCGATTCCTCGAGCACTTGTCCGATAAGCTCATATAAGTTGAATAAACCTTAATGCTACAGGCAGAGGGTCCAAATTCGTTTGTTTTTAGGGTGGGTCAGATAATGTTGACAACAGACTGTACATGATATTACAGAAATTGCAGGGTCTCCTACACAAATTCAAGAGTCAAAATAAGCACCCTCTTGGTCACCTACCATTCCGGCGGCGGGGTAATTTCGTAACACACTTGCAATGGCAATGCCTTCATGTTGACAATTCAAAAACATTCATGGCATTATTTAACAAGCAGACAAATTTTTCAAACATAGTTATGAAGCAATGTATTATGAATTACCTTCAAAATGCTTTAGTTTGTGGTTGAAAGTGTGTTGCGCAGTTAAGGTGCTGAACTTCTCGCAGACATCGGGCTCCCATGACTTTCATCAGGTCGTTGGTCCATGTTACCAGTTTACCACTACAGGACCTTTCGGCCCCATCTGCCATATGTTCTGCCAGTAATATGCCCCGCCAACGAAGGAATTCTTCAGGCGATGGCGGTTACTCTCACTCTCCTATGAATCTTCCCATTTCTGCCCTATCATAGCCCTTTTCATTGTCATTTCGGTGATTTAGAACCTTTTTTTCTAGTCTATCACCTATCATTTTATCTAAATAACATAACATCACGACTTGTTTCCTCGAAGGGTTGGGCAGATGTGTAACTATATCTAACTAATTAATAATGCGAGTAATAAGGTTGGTACTGTTTAAGTTTTATTGATAGGAGGGGCTTGTGGCTAAGTAACAACAGCCGCACGGGTCGATCGATCAGATTAAGCTTCGCTTACTGCGGTTGGTCCGTGGATGGGTGACCATCTCCACATGCCAATACACCTCCGTGCTTCGGAAAGCACGTTAAGCCCTTGGCACCGGTTGTCATTCGTGAATCTTTGACAGTCGTTACGGGTCGTCAGAAGCCCGAAAGGCTGACAACCAGTCTTACCAAGGGGTGTCGTATTACCTAGTTATAGGGTTGTGTAGGTCCAATAGACAGTCGCTCTATGTAAAACACTGGTTCAGCTACATCCGGTTAGACTGGAAGCCGACCCCGACATAGTTGGGGAAAGGCTAGTCAGATGAAGATGTTTAAGTTTTGTAGGTTGTGAAAAATAAAACTTCATAGATTCATGGCTTTTGGCATGGTTTATTAAATAAAATAGGTATTTTAATAGGTATTTTTATCAAAATCAAGTTAAGTCTACGATCATTTTGGGCTGTGCTAAAGGCTTATATAATGTTGCGTTTTGACGAATTTTAATTGCAACGTGAGGTATTGTTACGTTGCTAACCAAAGGTTTATATGCAACACGGTTATTATTTTTATGCTTACAAGTTAATTTTGAGATGTTATCATCAATTTTTTTGGACAAAGAGTCAATTGATTTTTTTATCTCTTCTGCGGTTTTATTAAGATGAAGGTCCTGCTCGGCTTTCCAGGTGGTGAGCATTTCTGTGATCGATTTCTGGAAAGTGTTGAGCTGACTGTCCAGGGTCTGACTATTTCTCAGCTGTTTATGAAATAAATAGGTTAACTTTTGTGTTGGTGTCCTTGTTAAAGTCGAACGTCGATATAATTAAGAAGTTTCTAAATATAAACTTAACGGCATTAGAGGTGTTATTTCATGTTCAATGATAATGTGCGTAATATGGTTGGAGTTATGAAACTATAGAGAAATTACTTGACGCTGCGTGAGCGTGCGTGATCCATCGCCGCCAGTTTGATGTCCACCGCGCACAGTATAGATGGAACATGACACATGGTGTACTTATTAGGTCCTTTTTTTTTTTTGGCTGGGAAATCATCAAATGACCCCTCCCGCTCTGGGTGGAGCGGAAGGGAGTGTCAGACTCTTACTGACTAAAACCCACCCGTGTTCCTTCCTTAACCCTTTCTGTTCCAGGGCAGCGGTAACCCTTTCGGACGATCCCGCCGCACTTATTAGGTCCTTACTTACGAAATTGCCATTTTACATAGAAAAAATCAAATAGTTATACTAATAGCGTTATTAAAAAAATAAATTACGGCGGAAAAACAAATGAACAAATGAACAATGAATGAATGAAATGAATGATGATGTTTCGTTTTGAAAAACGAAATGTCATGTTATGTTATAAAATTTAATTAATTTTGGAACTAAAAAAAAATATATCGATATTCACAATGGCCAGTATAAAAATCGGCAATTTCATAGGAAAGGTCCTAATATTTTTTTGCTCCGTTGGTGTATTGCTTAGAGTTCCAGTGGGAGGATAAATAAATAAATGTTTATGGGTTGGCAATCAACTGTAGTTGTAATTGTCCATAATCTATGACAAAGTAGTGATCAATGCGTTTTTGGATGAGAACGTACATTTTACATTGTCGTAGGACGGAATCGAGCTTGTAATTTGTAATTATAGCACTAGATATACGTTGTAAAATACTTACTAAATCACCGAAATTATGATTCGGCTGTGACATTCGTTGTGCTGCACTAATTGTAAAACAATGAAAAAAAAACTGTTATAATGTTGATGAGATATTTGTTAGCTTTGGATGATCGGATCAGAAGTCAAAAAAGAGAAAAACTTGGTCACTTGACCAATTTCTTCTCTTGTTCCGCACTGGCGAAGAACGAAAACGTTACGCCGCATTCTAACCAATAGCGACTGTCGGGTGAGACCGCGATCATTGCGCGTGAAAATACAGATAAACGATCGTAGTCGTATCGCAATCAATTCGTGCGACAATCGCTTTCGGTTAGGACGCAGGGTTGGACTGTCTTACAGAAAAATCGTTTGAACATTTTTTAAACTTGGTTTTTCAAAAACTTTATCATCATCATTTCAGCTGAAAGACGTCCACTGCTGGACATATGTAGGCCTCTTCCAAGCATCGCCACATCGACCGGTTCTGTGCTTCCCGCAACCAGCGGATCCCTGCGGCCTTCACAACGTCATCGGTCCAACGCATTATTTTTACGAACTTATTTTTAATGCTGAGGACCAGCCGATCGATTCTGTAAAAATCTCAACGTGAAAAGTCAGGTGAAGTGAGCTTAGAGTGAGCTGTCAATAGCGTCAATTCCTAGCATTAGTTGGTATGACAGCTCACTCCACGCTTTCTTTACCTAAGTTTTCACGGTGAGATGGTTACAGAATCGCACTGCTGTTCTTGTTGAAGGAGTCCAGCTCATCCCGCCATCTCCGTCTGGGCCTGCCGCGATGTCGCTTGCCATTAAGAAAAAGAGTAGGGAGAGGGGGGAGTGGGTTGACATGGAAGGAGAGTAGGGAGGCATTTGCTCTGCAGTGGGACATCACAGGATTTTAATAATAATAATATTTTTAATTAAAAATAATCTTGTCAATTCTACATTTGATCGGTATCATAATACTCACATTATAGTGTCCAGTTTCAACTTTTTAGATTTATTTGCTTGCTCAAGCTTGAAGTAGTCTTTTATCAAACGTCTAGATGGTTTGTCCTGTAAAAACTTTGGCTATAGTGAATCTAATCATACAGCAAAACTTAAAACTTGATTGTTCAGAATTTAGAATAGAAGCTAGTCACATTCCTTTGACAAATCCATAAAATACTTATGTGTTAGATTATAACAAGCCAACGTATCCAATAGGGTTTCCCATCGTCAATAATAATGAATTTTCATGCAAACTTTCATCTCATATTGAACCAAATTAATGGGATGAATTTTCTAAAGTCCGTTCTTAGTGCTCACTTTCATTATATAAGGAACTCTGGTGCAAAATTTCATGCTTCTAGCTCCAGCAGTTTAATTAAATTTATTTATCAGATTCAGAGAACAATATAGTCCATTTTGTTAGTAAAATATCTTATAACTAGTGTGGTGTGGTGTAGTGTAAGGGTGTGTAGTGTAGTATGTGTAAACAACCAAGGATAAAAAGAAACAAACAACAAAGTAGGTGTCTGAGCTAGAATGTGCAGATAACGATAAAGTGAGGAATGAGCTGCCTGACCATTTTCCCCACATAGTGCCTCAGAATAGGGGTAGGCAGTAAGGACTCTCCACAACTGTTGTCAGGATGCTAATGTCACAGCCCCGCGTTCGACGCATCAGTGATGCGACTTTTTTACCAATTTAGGCTGTGCGTTGTCTGTCAGTGAATGAATGAATTTAAGATTTTTGCTAAGTAGATAATTGAATTTTACATAAGGAACATAACCAATGGGATAATCTGCAATCTCGTCAACCGGGGCCTGGAAAGAAAAAATGTTATCGCTTTGTTTAAAACTCAAACTCAAAGCATTTATTTCAATTAAGTCATTTATAGGCACTTATGAATTATCAAGGATTGAGTCAGTTAGAAATATGAAGCTAGTTGCCAATTCCAAAGCGTAGTAGGTACCTATGGAGAAGAACGGGCAAGAAACTCCACGGACACACTTGGTTAATTAGACAAGCACAAGCATTAACAATGCAACGAGTAATGATAATAAACAAAACTTACAGAATCTTTTTCCAGTTTTTCTGGACTAGCTTGTCCTCTAATCTGAAACAAAGCAAACATCTCGCTCGTTTGTTCTACGGGTCACAGCAATGAGGGATATTGTGACTGTTAGGCCGCTTTCACATTAAGACGTTAGGAACGCGATAGTAGTAGCTGTTTATAATATGAAATTCTGTCTGTCGCGCGACTGTCGCGCTGCTAAAGTCGCCTAAATTTGAAAGCGGTGTTACTGGCGGTCTTATGTATCGTAATGTGAACCTTAAGTATAATGTACTTAAGGTAATAAATTGAGCATAAATAAATAGCCCTAGATTAAAATAGCAAGCAGCCCAGCCCAGCAATGGGATTATGCAGGCTGACAGTCTGTACCAGTAACTAACACAGTATTTAATCATCTAGAATATAAAAATGAATCCCTGAATGTGTTGCTAAGCGCAAATCTCGAGAAAAGCTGAACCGATTTCGCTAATTCTTTTTTTAGAATATTCCTTGAAGTACAAGGATGGTTGATGATGAAGAAAATTTTAAAAAATTGCCTGAAAAAGTCTAAAAACAACCTTTTTCTATACTCCCATACAAACGAATACAAATTTTGTTTCGGGGTGGGGGGTACAAGTAATTTCACGCGGCCAAAGCCGCGGGCAGAAGCTAGTTTAACATAATTTTCGACTTACATAGATTTGAAAATCTTCAGGATTATCTTCTGCTCGTCTGTGTATCTGTAAACAATTTTTTTTGCAGGTGCAGGACCAACGGCTTTACGTGCTTTTCGAGGCACGGGGGTATCACACCGCCTACTTTCAAACTCCAGGCTGATAATAAAAAAATCCTAATGGAGAAACCCACAAACACAAAACCCCGTGCATGAATACAAGTTTATTTTTTTTTTTGGATTTTTATAACATTGCCCCACACTAGGATTTTCTCCTGTGTCGTGGGTGCGTTTACAGACATATAAACTCACATACACAAACAGCCAGACCCGGAACAACTAATTGTAGGTCATACAAATATTTGTTCCGTGCGGGAATCAAACCCGCGACACGCAGCGCAGCAGTCAATCGCTTAACCACTGCGCCAACCGTGCCGTATTAAGGCACTAACGTAACACAAGACAACCTTGTTTTGGTATGAAGGCTTTAGCCCCAAAGTGTTCAGCAAAGAGTCAAAATAGGGTCTTACCAAAAGTCGCACGAGTTGATCCCTCAAACTGAGACCATTGCAGTCTAGAATGCTCTGTAACTGAAAAGTTTGGCTGACACCATGCTTTTTTACAAGACCATGATTACAAAATTACAAAAATATCATGATTCAATTAGTAATATTAAACTTACAGTTATAATAGTAAAAATAACAATAGCTGAGTCCATTTCATTATTCAAATATATTAATAATTGTATACAAAAATTGCTACGTTTTAGTAACTGATATAAAATTAAAAAAATACTGCCAAAACCACTTCAATAACATAACCTGTAACGATTCCAACCGTGAAATTGACACAAGTGTAATAAAATTTGCTCAAAATTAAAATCATACCGAATGCAGGAAACGTCGAGCTCAAAAGTCGCGACATAAGAGCTAATTTAGTTTTTGGGTTGAGATTATTTAAAACTGTTAAAAAAAATGAGGGGGGCCTGTATGTGCCAAAATATTAAGTGAAGCATAATTAGCCTATAATGTACCCATTGCACAGGCCACAGGACACAGGCCTCCTCTCTTCTAAGGAGAGGGACTGGACTATAACCTACCACGCAGGTCCAGTGCAGGTTGGTAGATGCCACATGTCTTCGAATTTTTGGTTCTAGAACATACTGGTTTCCTCTTCTGGGTGATGATATAATGTACCTACACGAAGTAAAGCGCCTATCTGCATTCGAGTCGCGGTCTTTACTACTGGGCCACCCAGTCTCTATTTGCATTTTGCGTAATTCTTGAAAATTTGAATTACATCGTTTATTTTGCAAGATCAAGATTTGCCGACGGGTAATGGAGCGCAACATAATAGGTGTCAAGCGCACAGACCGACTCAGAAACACCACCCTGCGCTCCATAACTCAAGTAGTGGATGTTGGAGAAAAACAGCCAGGCTGAGCTGGGAGTGGGCTAGACACGTCTCACGAATGCACCTGGAGATATGGGCAAAGATCGCCACCCACTGGACGCCTGAAGGAGGACATCGCCGTCGAGGTAGACCACGGCAAAAGTGGTGTGACGATCTAACGAGAATAAAATTACAGGGCTAACGTGGCCAAAGATCGCTCAATTCAGGGAGGTTTGGAAGGAAACAGAGGAGGCCTTTGCCCAGTTGTGGGACACAATATAGGCTAACGAAAAAAAAAAAGGGTTGCACTCCGGGAGTGCCGGTAGAAGTGAAAACTTGAATATAAACGTTGTGCATTTTTGATAATATATATTGGAATGCGGTCTACTCTCCCTCCGTCTTACGAATTTTCGATCAGGTCAGGTGTCCTGACGCGAGCTCCGTCTTACGAATTTTCGATCAGGTCACGTGTTCTGACGCAAGTTTAACATTTTTTACCCATCATAAAAAACTCTCCCTCCGTTTTACGAATTTTCGATCAGGTCACATGTCCTGACGCGAACTTAACATTTTTTACCCATCACAAAAAAAGTTCACAACGCCGCTAAAGCAGTTTTCACTTCAAAAAACCCAATTAACAACGTAAGACAATACAAACCTATAAAGTTAATGTCATGCTGACATTTGTAACGTCTCAAACAATGATTATAGTTGAATATAAGCTACCTATCGTTCACAATTCGTAGGTTTCTATCTATGACGTGTGCTGGCGGTAGTTATGTAAATTGTTCTATGAAGTATAAAGTTGGTTCCTAAGAGGTTGCTCAGATGGCGTAAAAACGAACGAACGCGTGTTGAAGTGGAAACTTCGAACTGATACATTCTACCCACGTATGTATGCGCGCGCTTACACAAAAATTACTCGTGGGATACGGCGCGTATATGCGCGTATGCACCTTGTAATGTAGCACAGCTGATCCTCTCAGTGGAACGAGAAACAGCGTTCGCAGTTTAGCCTGGTTGGTAGGGTGAACTCATCTAATTCTGTGACTCGCCTAATTCGGTGATATTTGGTTTTGAATTTGAACTTTATCACAGAGGCTTAAGGTTGTATTTCAAACCATTGATTTCACTCGTATAGCCCTATGATAGCGCTCAAACCAAATATCACCGAATTAGGCGAGTCACAGAATTAGATGAGTTTACTATATTAGATATTTTTAATTAATAAAAGAAATAATAAAAGTTTCTAGATTGAAAGCAAACTTATAACTTACATTGATTATGGTGCACATTAGGTATGTTCTCAGAATTAAGTGTCATAAGTTATGTTTATATAACCACCTTCGACCACTATTTCCACCTTGGACCCCTAACATTTTTTATTACGATGTATAACGTAGTGCTACAAGGTTATTTTACGGGTGGCCAAAATCAGAACTAACGCCGCCATCTTGTTTTTCGATACATTTCACAAAACAATTGCAGAAATGTTTACCAACAGCGCAACAGTCAACGTCAATCGAGCGTCAAAATCTCCTTGTATGTACAGTCTGTTCACAGTTATTTTACCTCTGACAGCAGCAGCCTAAAATCACCCTTATGGTAATGAAAATTAAGATCACAATAATTTTGACAGACCTGTCAATGGCAGCCACCAAATAGTCAACCTTATGAAACGAGAATAAAGATCACTGTGATTTTGACAGTGATGCAAAATCAGAGGTGGAAGGACTGTACTTATTTATTTATTTAATACCTCAAGCATATACATGTACAGTCACGAGCACCAATATGTCAACACTTGGCAACTTTAAATTGCGATTTTTTAGTGAAATAACGAATGCAACGTTGAAATACGACACATTAGATAAACCTATGGGTTCGAAAATGCTTTGTTCGTAACAACATAAAATTTCATTCAAAAATAAAGGAGTAAATCGCTTTTGAATAAAGCCGAGTGTATACATACTTTTACTCGTGACTGTACAGGGCGGACATATCGCCATAGGCATTTTCTACCCTGTGGGTGATGCAGAGACAAACAGTGGCAGGTGCAATCATGAAAATTGAGGAATCAATATTTTCATTTTTAACCTTATTGTACTTGCTAGTTCAAACGCAATCACAGACATCATCATTATAAAACCAAAAATCCTAATTAAAAAGTTGAAATAAGAACTCCCGAAAAGGTATAAAAACCTCTTTTGCTCTGCCTCTTTTCTAAGCCTAGCTAATTTGAAGGTGGCGCACTAGCGCGGCCTGCGAATGACGTCGGCGGATATGTCGGACGGGCGATGCGGTGCAAGTTGCAAGCGGGAATGGCACGGACATCAACGCGCAACCACCATGGATTAAAAAAAGAAGGATAAAATTATTTATTCTGCACAAACCAAACGCACATTACAAAAAAAAAAGACATACCACTATATACTACTACAACGTTCACTACGTTGTATGTGTGTAAATTTAAAGGATATGGAGGTATATTGTATCATATCCTAGCCTTTTCCCAACTATGTTGTCGGTCGGTCGGCATCCAGTGTAACCAGATGCAGCTGAATACCAGTATTTTACATGGAGCGACTGCCTACCTGACCTCCACAATCCAATTACTGCGTAATACGATACCCCTTGACTCAGACTTGACTTGACGTCAAAGATCAGCGAATGACAGCCGGGACGGACGGCTTAACTTGCTTTCCGAGCCACGGAGTGTAAAGATGGTCACCCATCCACAGACCAACCGCGGCAAGCGTAGCTTAACCTGATCGATCGACCTGTGTGGCTGTTAATTATTATTTAACCATGGGCCCTTGTTGATAACATGGGCCTTGATGATTATACAAAATTGGTAAAAAGGGTCAAAAGTTTTAACAAAATAGCTAACAAGACAAATGTTGTGGACAAGACTTTAAACAAATATATTTTTATAAATATAATAATACTAGCTGCGCCCCGTGGTTCCTGCATAAGTTTCAATCCCGTGGGAATAGCGGGATAAAAAGTATCCTATATGTTAATCTTGGTTAAAAACCAAATTTCATCCAAATCCGTTAAGTAGTTTTTACGTGAAAGAGTAAAAAACATCCATCCATCCATACACCCATCCATCCATACAAACTTTCACGTTTATAATATTAGTAGGATTATATTATATAAAATGTATATTTATTCCTAGGCCAGTTTATGTCGCGACCACGTATCAACGATCACTGTCGCACCATGGTCCATATCGACACTCCGCCCAACACCAAACCAAGACGTTTGTGTCTCGTTCTTAAGTGCATACTCATCATAACAGATCCGACATATATACCAAAACTTTTTACATAATGGGCTTTGAAGCACATTTTGTTGAATAAGTACATACTCGCTGTGCACTCAAAACTTAGAACATTATTCAGTCGTGAAGTTATGAAAGTTCACATAGCTATTTGTGAAATCAGGTTGACTGATATATTAAAAATAGTTTTTTTTGTTTTTTTTAGCTTATCTGTCCCACAACTGGGCAAAGGCCAAATCCAAAAACAGACACACACACACTGGACAAATCCTTCCAGGAACTCTTTTCCCGCGCCACCTCGAACCAGCCCTCGTTGTACGCGTTTTAAAAATATTATAAATGATGACTTAAAATGAATGATCCTCTTTTGATCGAAATTTACCATTTTGTCTTTTTGTTTTTAGTCTGTGAGCCTAGCATGCACGCGCGCAATAAGCGAAACGTAAATACTAACGATTTCAAAATGTATGTCCAGGAGTTACGTAACCCGGAAATATAGGCGGCAGGTTAAAATAATACAATATTTTACTTGTTCAAAATATTCGATGAAAATGAATACCTATACTTTTTTTATTTAATTTAATTTTTATTAATCATGATAAAAAAAAAGACTCTACTCTACACGTGACCAGAGGGCTGGCTATTTCTCGGCCAAATTAGCATCGCCATACCACGTGGCAATGCTTCCAGCCTCTTGGGCACTGTTCCAGTTGACAGCGATGCGGACGAATTTCTTGATGACCTATTCTTTTGCTTCTTTTTGTACATAATTATTATTTTAAGTGTCAGCTTATATTATGTAAATATTATACCTATACCTACATAATGAACTCTATTTTGACGAAACCCGTTGCACGTTGTCAACAATGCAATGGAGCCGTCAGTTTGCGCTGGTTTGTGTTTGAAATTACGTTTACTTAATTATTTTAATTAATATATTTATAGTATAATTAATTTACATACCTAACGTATAATTGAAATATTTAAAAAAAATAATAAGTTTGCGTAATGTAGGTAATATTGTGTTAGTAATACAGTTTTTACTACCGTTATTTCTGAATTATTAATATACGTTTTAATTTCTGAAAGCCAATTCTCGTAATTTTAAATTTTCAAAATCTAGTCGCAGTCTCATCTCAGCGACAAACAAATGTCAAAAACTCGTCAAAAAAATAGGGAAACTAGAGGTATTTTTGACGGATTGAGACTGAGATCAGATTGTGAACGTTCTTAAAATTACTAGAATGACCCCTCAGATCGGTTATTTTGACATTGTAAACTAGCAACCCCCACTTTAAAATATTTGTAAAAAATTTCAATATCTGCATTTCATCGTAGCTCCTTGTAGTTATTGCATCGTGTTGTTTTCAACCCCACCAAAGCCAGGAAGTTTGACACGAGCCGTGTGGGCGTCCAACCCATTCAGAGCTGCCACAGACTAGCGAACGTGAAATTTATACCTTTCACGCTGTGCAGGAAATAGAAAGCTGTCTATCGACCCAGGTTGGTTTTAGAGATTTAGAGCAGCTTCCATACAGAAACACACACACAGAGATACACTAACCACACACATACAGTGGTATGGTATTTTTATCGTTACTCAGTTCGTGAAGCGAACCCAAGTGGATTAGATCTCTAATCACCCAAATGTAGTCAAGACCACGCTTGAGCATAGATTTTCATCTCAATTTTAGTTTTTTTCCGGTTCATCTGCGTTTCGAGTTTATTATTGTTGTGGAATTGAAGTATAGATAGTGAACGACTGGTTGACGATCAAACTGGATTTGAGGAATGTTCTGTATTACTAAAAGATGTACATTCATAAAAGAAATAAAAATTGTTTATTATTGTATACATCTTAGTAATAATGAAATGATCTAAAATATGTTAAAGTTAAACTTTAAGAGATAACTAAGGAACACTTAGAGAGAAGTTCCTCTAAGTTAGGTAATGCAGAATTTAATTTATTTCAACATAATAATAACAATGAAATGTTTATTTCAGATACAATCCATAAAGCATAATAGGAATAAAATAGTCAGCGTACAAATATAAAAAATAATAAAATAAAATAATTCAATTAATAGCTGATACAATAAAAATGAAGATAAGAATTATATAGATTAAGGGCTGATTTCTCCATCGCCAGATAAATCGTATTTAAGGAATAAAATTGACGTTTGACGGTTTTTGTATGAAATAACTGTCAACATTTCAAAAATATTCCTCGAATAAAGTTATCAGATGATTGAACAATCAGCACCCTAATTGCGTAACACACAATCAATCTCAATCTGAATCATTTTGAAGGACATTGCTAATCCATTGCTTCATATGTTCAAAAATGTGTCCTAATGTGTCTGCTCAACAACGTAAATAACGCAATGAATGTTGTTGAACTGTCAAAATGAAACCGATTCCGATTGATCGTGTGTTACGCAATTAGGGTGCAGCTCTAAATTAAATATTCAATGTCAATATTAGATATTATTATGTCAATCAATAAATTAAATTAGAAATCGTACATACATAATACATTAGGTACAATAAAATAAAATAATATGTCATTATTGTCCCAGTTCATATACACATCCATTTTGGATCGGACGGTCTGTGCAGAAAGCACTGTGTCTCACTCCTCTTAATAAAGAAGCAATCTTTTTCAGGATTATAGCTACATAGCCATCCGTTCGAGCTTCTGCAAACATTAGCGACGCATTGCAATAGGGAGGCAACTGCATCATCATCATAAACGCACAGGAAACTAGCAGCAGCCCGACGCCGGCGGTATGATTTACCAATAGACTGCTTGCGTTAAACGATTGACAGTATACCTTAGACAAAGTGATTTTTACTGGAATGGACCAGAGACATAAAAAAGCACGATGAAATAATTACCAAATATAAATTGAAATCGATGAGTTTTAATACCGTCATAAAGATCAAAATTGCGTAATGCAGATCGCCATCTACGTATTTATCTTGTTCCAATACTTAACAGCTCCCATAGGAAATCGAACGAAAGAAAATTTTGATTACGCAGTCGAAGCTCGAGGGTGAAGCTGGTTCATCATATTTCCTCTTTATCCGATATTTGGGAACCAACCCCCGTATCAATTACTGTCGATGGGAAGTTCCTAACCGAAGCAAGGGAAGCGTTATATCGCGTTTATAGCCCTCATATAACTCCGTCTTTGTTTATTTTTGGATATTATTGTATGTATTGTTGTTATGTTAATTTCTGGCTTCTTTGTTATTGACAAGGAAGTCAGAAATTAACATAACAACAATACATAAAATAATATCCTCGAATTTTGCGACATAAAATGCTTTGCCATGCATATAAGCATAATCAGCCAATAACATTCCCACTGGAAAACACAGGCCTCCTCTCTGTGAGAGGGAGGATTGTTGATTGTGGGATTATTATTATCATTCTGGTAATATTTATTTTAGAAGTATATATTTATGTGTTTATTTGTATGTATGTTAGTTCAGTCTCGTAATTTTTGTTTAGTTTTTAAGTGAATTGCTTTTTTGATTCTTTGTATTATTTTGTTGTCTCCTTTGCTCTATCACACGCTGTCTACATCTCTGTATCTATTGTCCTATCTAAGGTATGCTGGAAGAGATTTCTTATGAAATAAGCATCACCTCTGTACCTATTTTTTCTGTTCTGTTTTTCATTGTCTATTTATATGCGTGTACATAAATGGTAAAATAAATAAATAATAATAATAATAGGGAGTGGTCTGCCATGCGACCCCAATGTAGGTTGGTGTAAACAAAGAATGAGTAACTAGGTTCTGCCCGCGACTTCATCCGCGTGAAATTGTTCTTGCGAACCACCCTGTCGCACCGCATCACCTCGCCCACGATATAACTTCGTTTGCGATTAGCGTTCTGTCCGACTCTTTTCTTTTTGCTCGGGTCCTAAGGGTCATCGCGTGATATTAAATAGCCTATAATAACCTTTCTCAAGAATTGGGCTATGAAATGCAAAACGACATATTTGTTTTTTTATTACGACTGGTAGTTTCAGAGATTTCCCTTTACATAGAAACAAACAAATACAAATGTTGGCAGTAAAATTCATTAATCGGCAGGAGATGATCTACTTGTTGAAGATAAAAAACGACTTTGTTATATTAGAACGATAACACCTAGAGGTACTTACAACTCAATCAGTCTTATTACAAAACAAGTTCCTTCTCATTTTAAATCTAGCCTAAACCTTTGAGCCAGTAACTGTATTTTGAACTTTATTCCGAAAACGTTCTTAATGTAAAATTTACAACTTAGCGGTTTTTGTAATAAGAACTTTAACTTGGTCGGATTATTGTTCGAAATAAAAAAAAGGCTCGATGATTTAAACCTGGGTCTAAAGATAAACCTTGTTTTATTTTAACCATTTATGTACGCACATATATAATAAAAGACAAGAAAAAAAATAGAACAGAAAAATAGGTACAAAGGTGATGCTTGTTTCATAAGACATCTCTTTCAGCTAGATAGAGACTTGTAGAAAGTTGACGTTGAAGATATTGATGTTGAAGAGTTGTTTTGTAATAAGGCCCATCGAGTTTTTTGAAGCGATTCATCTCTTTCTAAGACTAGGCTATATTGACACGCGACTACTGTAATAATAAAATCGGATTGTAATAAAATTTAAATTTAATAGAATACAATCTAGTTTTTGTAAAGTTACATTCAAAGCAAAAATTTAACGCATCGGCTTGTAGTCGTCCTGAAAAACAAATTTTGTATTAATAAAATGGTTTTACCAAATTGAATGGGTTGGACTTACAATTTTATTGTATTTTGTATTTGTATAGGAAACAAATACAAAAAAACAACAACGTTTCCTATACAAATACAAAAAAATACAAATAAATTTATTACTTCTCAAACATTGTGTCATGCATTAACTGAGGCAGCCCCAGTAAGTTACAATAGTACTTGTGTCGGAGCTGTCTCGCTCGTCCCTTAAGTGGTATCCTAACAATGAAAATGAAGTCAAAGAACAGAATAAAAATACAATTATAAAAGAAATGAAATTAAATAAATGATAGTTTATTCGTTAATTTAGCAGCTCTCGATGTGTGAGGAGTGCATCTATCTGAATAGTCTAAGAAGAAAGGCCGAAACAAACTCAGAGGTCACAGTCTCTATAATCTTGGTAAGATCATATAATTAAAACTCAAACCACAAATAAAAATCATAACATAACGCCACGGCCGTATACATAGTTAAATATCGAGTTCAGATAAACTGTAACCATTAGAGCGTTATCTACATATAAATACAGGGTGGCAGAGACATCGATGCGCAAACTGGAACCACAAATTCAGCACCTAATCCTACCGTACAAATTTTTCCTCGTTATCAAAAAAACAAATTCTTATTGTATTTTTGATAACCGGTTTATGGTATTCAAACAAATCAGCTGTTTCATACAAAAGTGCAATACCTACACGGTCAAAAGGTATCAAACAGATTTTTTTTTAATAACCTAAGAAAAAATTAAACGCTGGGTCGTATAGAATCATGTATTGAATCCATTGTAGCAGGTTAAACATCGATGTTCCTGCCACAGTCATAGGTACCTGTGATAGTGTCTTAAAAAAAAAAACAAAGAAGTACCTGATTAAAATACCACCACTTTCTGCCAAAGAATAATTCGGGACCAGAGGGCCCTAAGCTGCCAAATTGCGGTCCAAATGGATTGATGTTCATATGGTCGCCATCCATCTAAAAATTATTATAACTAATTAACTTTAGACTCGCATGTTACAATTAAATAAGAAAAAAGTAAAAAAACATTTTATCTTTATTCCTTTACATTTAAGTTTTATTTTTAAAGGTGTCATTATAAAAATTGTTCGGTATTGTTCATAGATTTTTAATTTATCATGAATAAAATAACTGAAACTCTGTGACTTTTAAAAAAACCCGGGTGGTGAACTCCAAAAAGCATAAAATCGGATTTACACTTACAGTCCGGCCGACGAGAGAATATGTTTTTCACACCTGTGAGTGTCTAGAATTATCGTACTGACAGGTGTCAGGATTCGCTCGACGGGCGGACTTTAGTTGACGTGTTGTGTCATGTTGTGTGCCTTAGTCTATGCTAAATAAATGAATTTTCTTTCATTCTTAGGTACAGTCAGAGAAATTAATCGCTAATGACTATCAACATCAATGGTCAACGTTGTCGAAGAAGAATTATCCGATTCATAACAGTTATATGACATGCCAATAACAACGCAAACTAATGTAGAGTGCGCGCAAGCTAAGTCTGCGCGCGACGTTTGACCTTCAAGATTATATCCCTGCCAGCACTTTTAATCACTTTCGGCATAATGACGGCGATTATTTACTTTGGAAAACACGGAACACAGCACACTCTCTTGACACCTGACATAATCGTCAAGATAGCGGCAAACGATTATTTCCGCCGCACGCACACTTATTTTGCGCGCACTCTAGGGTGTAATTTTGCTTAACCATTAATATCCTTGACTTTATATCAGAACCCATGGGAGCCTTATATTTTGTTTAGAGGCTTGCGTAATGTTTTGATGTGATGCGCGTCATGCGCGAAAGTGGTACGCGCCACTAAAAAAAAAACCGGTCTAGTGCGATTCGGACTCGCGCACCGAGGGCTCCGTACTTTGTAGGTATGTAAATAGTTTTTTTTTTTTGTTTTTTGTAAAGTAACTTCAAATTTACGGTTTTCAGAGAGTTTCCTTTACTTGTGCTCCATGACATTGCTTCTTGCTAAATTTCATGATTAGGTCCACGGGAAGTAGGTTTTGATTTCGGAACATATTATACGCCCGTATCTTTTGATTGCGTTGACTGAGAAGTTTGACTTTTTCACTGCTTCAAGGGATTGCTTAGCTTTGAGTATTTGATATTAATTTCAACTCGATAACTTCACGCGTTCCTGAGAGAAAGGGTCTTGACAGACGGACAACGAAGTTATCTTTAGATGAGGGTTCCGTTTGTCCTTTTGAGGTACAGAACCTTTTTTTGAAAATTATTTGAATCCGACTTAACCCTTTTCTGCAGTCGAGTAACAGACCGAAATATGAATCAACTTACGTAATGATTATAGGGCCAATTTTGTTTGTATTTATTCTTGTGTACAGTGAATGGATTTCCGGGGTTCCTTTCATAGTCCGACGAAGCAGAAGAAGCCGAGGAATCAGAAGAGTCTTTGGAACCAATGTCGGGTTTGTTGTTCCTTCTCGTGGGGTACAGGTTAAGTGGGTCCTGTAAAAAGGTTTTTTTAACGATGATTTTTACATCGTGTATGAGAAAGGTGCAGTCTTTAAGGGTGTGGTGTAGACCATCAAACTGAACAAGTTTCTCCATTGGAACAAAAATTTGACTGTAGGCGCGTTATGCATAAATGATGAGAGTGAAATTTTAAGATGCGCGCGCATCACTGTCACACAAAATTCACAGGTTGAAGCTGTCCGCAAAACCGCTCATTATTTTCAATTTAAAACATAAATTAAATTTTAGTATAAATACTGTGGGGTAATTGCCTAACAAATTATCAATGACTTTCAGTTTGACAGTTCAACAACATTCATTGCATTATTTAAGTTGTTGAGCACACTGCGAAGCAATGGATTAGCAATATTCTTCAAAATGATTCAGATTGACATTGATAGTGTGTTACGCAAGTAAGGTGCTGATCACAATATAGTGAAACCCTTTGGAAAGCTACAGAGAGCATAAGTATCAAAAAAAGCATTTCTAGATCTTTCCAGAACAGTAGCAATAAAGATGTAAAGCAAAATGGATAATTTTATTTATGCAAAGCTGACAGGATGATAAATCTGTAGAGGTACTTACGGAGCCGTCATAGTATTCATCACTAGAAATACAAAATGTAGTAGATTAAGGGCTGCTTTTCCATCGCCAGATAACTTTTATTTGAGGAATAAAATTGACGTTTGACGAGTTTTTGTAACTATGAAAATATAACTGTCAAAATTTCAAAATTATTCCTCGAATGAAGTTATCAGATGATTGAAAAATCAGCCCTAGATGTAGTAATAAAACTTGAATATGTGGATGGTTGTGGACGGCCGGGACTAACGAGTTGTAGGTCGTAGGTTCAAACCTAGATAGGCGCTTTACTTTGTGTAAATTACTTCATCACCACTGCTCTCAAACCGGTGAAGGAAAACATCGAAAGGACCCGGCATGTCCTAGAACCAAAAATTCGAAGACATGTGACATCTACCAATCCACACTGGGCCCGCGTAGTGGATTACGGCCCACTTCCTCTCACCGAGAGGAGGCCTGTGTCCCAGCAGTGGGAACATTATAGGCTGATTATGTATGCGGACAGTAATAAGAACTTCTTCTTAGGGTGTCCATGGCAAAAATAACATGGATCGTAAAGATATATTGTTTCCAAACTATAAGATATACGTACGAAACTTCCATGGATTCCTTGGCATTATTTTCCGATTCAAAATCCTGGAATTTTTTAAGACAAAAAAATCTTAGAAAGAAATTCAAAGGCATCTCAGGCCGAGATCTATAAATGTCACTTAGCACGTGTTTTGGCTTAGACATACACCCATCTCTATCTTGCACTTTTAGTTTGAAAGCGCGAAGAATAACGCCGCTTCTCCAAGGTGCACGTGCTAAGTACGGCTTATAAATATCAGCTTAAGTGTCCAAGTTCAGTATTCCAAAAAATATAGGGACTACAATTAGTTATTATATTCAAAATCAATCAAAATCATAAGTCATTTATTCAAATTAGGCTGAGAATCAGCACTTGTCTAACGTCAAAATTACAAAAGACAGTCCTCTAAAACGCCCGCCCTTCACCACTTTCTTCCTTAGTAGTTTCACTGGGAAGAAGAAGTGGCGTAACAAACTCCCCAGCAGCACAGCTGTCTGTTCAGTTAGTAATTACTTGATTGTAATTTTTACTATATTTTTCCCTTCATCATTGTGGCTCATGAGCAGTTCACCAGATTCGTAATTTACCTGGTTCTCGATTTATCAGATTCTGAATTGGCCAGATTCTCAAAACACTGGATTCTCAACTCACCATATTCTCAATTCATCAAAAGTACAATATGACACACATTTTAACGTTTGAATATTATGATAATTTTTATTATTTCAGTCGAAAGTCATACTTACGTTATCATGAAGTGATGCAGATGAGCTGTGTGGAATAGTATGATTAAAATGAGTAAACAAAAAAATAACATTATTAATACAGATGACATAAAAAAAAAAAAAAAAAAAATGATAAATGCTTTTTTATTTCTTTCTTTACATAATACTTATAAGGTATTACAGCCTGTTATCATGCCAATATCATGTATTTATTTAGTATAAGAACACAAAAGTTGTAAATAATTGATATAATATTACAAATCAATGATCTTTTCATAACTTACATTATAACCATAGCTGGGCGCTGGTCTCTGTAAATTTAATTTTATGACTATTAAATAAAACTTCAAAATAACATCAAAAGATACCCGCAAGTGAATAAAATAAACCCAATCACAATGAAAATATTAAAAAAAATATCACGCGTAACTGGCGTAGCACTGCTTCGTAGCACTAGCTACGGCGTAGCAACAATAAAACTTTTATAATTTAAGCTGGACCCTACTATAGTTCTATTAAGTTTTAGTAGTGTAGGTATTTCTACTAATAATTAAATTCACTATAACACCAAAAATACTTACATTTCAGTCCCCTGTTCCTGGTCGTTATTTTGGATAGCGTCTACAATACTCCCCTGCAATAATAAAAACCTCATTATTCAGTACGAAATTGTATTGTTGACACACATCAATTTAATTAAATCTGCAGAAAATTAATTATGAATGATTCATGCACTCTGCAGGCTATAATTATTTTCATTATGTGATAAATCATCATCTTTCCTAGGCTTTTCCCAACTATGTTGGGGTCGGCTTCCAGTCTAACCGAATGCAGCTGAATACCGTATTTTACATGGAGCGACTGCCTATCTGACCTCCACAATAATATAGTTGCTGGATAATACGATACCCCTTGGTAAGACTGGTTGTCAGACTTTCGGGCTTCTGACTACCCGTAACGACTGTCAAAGATCCACGAATAACAGCCAGGACCAACGGCTTAACGTGCTTTCCGAGGCACGGAGGGGTCTCGGTATGTAAAGATGGTCACCCATCCATGGACCAACCGCGGCAAGTGTAGCTTAACCTGATCGATCGCCCTGAGCGGCTGTTATTATTTAGTCAAGGGCCCCATTGCATTGTGTGATAAACACAATCATTATTTATTTAAAAGACAGTCTTCAGACGATAACAAAGACATGACAACTCTGCATATACAGCTGTGGTAAGTAAGTGCATGCTTATTTCACTTTGCACTTACGCCGCCCGTACCGTATCTTGTTAATTGAAATTACAATGCATTTTCATTAATTGGAGTTTGCCGACAATATAATGTGGTCGGCGGGATGCGGTCTGGAACGTGTTATTGCTTAATATTAATAATATTAAACAGTTATTGCATAAATATTAAAGGTCGAAGCCACACAAGTACTTAAAAAAGAAATAAAGAAAGAAAATACATTTATTTGCGGCAAACATGACGCATAAAAAGAACAGAAACACTAAAAAAAAATGACAAGTTGGGGGTAAACATGCGTCACATCCACGCAAAACGGCCATCGCTCAGCATAATGCTAAGATCCCGCTCACGACCTCAGGCGATGCAACTTGCATCACCAGTTTCCATCCGTCACGCCGCAAATCGCGTCGCCGTGACTCGTGTCATCGGGTCTAAACAACTTCTTTCATTTGTTTTCCCCACGGTCGCTGTTGCAAGACACGTGTCACTTGTCCTGTGCTGTGGGTCCCCTATAGCACAGCATCATGCTGAGTGGAAACCTTCTCGTCACAGTCATGACGTGCAGCCGTCGACTATTTCTGCTTTGTGCTCGTGATTATAGATATATTTTGTTTTTATTTTTCCTTATTATTAGAATTAATTATCTTTTTGTATGCACGTGCTTCTGTGTGACAAATAAACCTATTTTTTTTTCTTTTTCTTATTTGAGCGTGTAGTTTGTGGCGACGAGGTTAGCGCTCAGTGCTACGCTGCGTGTTAGGTGACATGCTGCTTGCAAACCAACGCATAGTTTAACGCAAGAAATACTTTCAAAACTTTTATTTTTTTTTATAATTATATACATATAGGACAAACGAATTGCTAGTTTTATTATATATGCACAACTTATCTCACAATTCATTAATTTATATATTTTTTTTTATTAGAACGGAACGGAAACTAACATATTCGTGTCGTAAAATGTCGGAAGAGACGTAAAATGCCTTCTTCGCAAACTGCGTGAAATCTCACTAAAATAAGTAATTAGGTGTGATTTCTGCTTGATTTGGGGTTAACAAAAGAGATGTTAACAAACTAAGCAGTATCGTCGATAGCGACATCAAATCATGGACATTTGAATTTCAGTAGAAAATTTTTTGAGCGAAAAGCAAAATAATTGAAATTGATTTTAAATACTTTTTTCGGGGTTGTGTTACTGTATTTTAAAAAGACTGAGGGCTGATTTTTCAATCGACAGAAAAAATGTATTCGTGGAATAAAATTGACGTCTGACAGATTTTGTACGGAAGAACTGTCAAAAATTCAAAATTATTCCTCCGATAAAATTTTCTGGCGTTGGAAAAATCAGCCCAAGTGAAAAAAAATTTCCGTATTGCAATGGCGACACTGACGTTTGAGGTACACTACTCATAAAGCGTGGTTCCAAGCGAAGACCCTAGCTGTTGGCTTCGGCCTAAGTTATTTTAACGTACCAGCAAATCTCCAGTATTCTGTTCTTTTTCTTCTGTTTCATAATACCTGTAACTAATCAATAAATGAGTAAGGGCTTTAAATCGTACATTTAACTTTTATCTAAGAAATTAATTAATATGGAAGTTTGATATAATCTGTTTGGAAAATATGTCAAAACGCCGTATTATATACCTATGTATTCTTCAGTTTTAACGAACTTATCTGACTATAGTGCGGCCAACGAGAGAATGTGTTCTTGACACCTGTCAGTTTTATACAAACGAATAAGTACGTGTTTTGTGAATTTGATCTGTATTAGCTACTAGAATGGTCATACTGACAGTGTCAGGAACGCATTCTCCCGACGGCTGGACTGTAATAAAACTAGACCCTTTATCGTGTGTGTACATAATAAATTACTCATACTTTTCACTTCCACGATATTTCTTGTTATTTATACTTCCATATAAAAGATTTTTCTGCAATAACAGAATATAAATTAATGCTTATCATAAGGTAAATTAAGTATAATTATACTTAACGTCAATATATATTTTTAAAAGATGCCAAAAACAATGAACTTTTGTTTTACTTGCCAGTAATATTCCAATTTTTTTCTCATTCTTGGAATTATTATTTTGATTTCGCGGTTTCTTATACCTATAACGAATTAAAGTTTTTGTAATTAAATCCAACCATACCTAACTGCTATGCGCGAATTTCAACAAAGAAATTAAATGTAATCAGCACATCTAATGGCCTAAGCACACCTCTGCCGCGAACATAATGATGGGAAACAAACGAATTCCGCTAAGGAAGATTACTATCATGAGAGTAGTTGATTTGTATTAATCGGAGAAAAATTTCGTCGCTTTCGACTTAGTAAATACAATATAGGTAATTCGAACCTCTTAGATTAGCTTTTTCTCGACAAAAAGAAAGAAGTTTCGCTTTATAAACTTATCGACTGCCACAGATACGTGCGAAACAAACGCGGTACCGCAACAAAATAGCGGGCTGAACGCAGAGGTGTAACGGGCTTCCAAGCAGATCGGCGAAATCACGCGGGGAAGAGATCATATTCAAATCTGTGCGACAGAACAGGCAGTTTCGCTTTTGTTTCGCTTGTCGTACAGCGGACAAATCAGTGCGGAACTAATCGCTACTATAGTTTCGCAGCGGAGATGTGTTACCCGGCTTAGCCGCGTTCAAGAGCGGACAGTCGCATCATTGTTGTGGAATATTGACACTGACAGCCCTTGAACGCGGTAAAGATGTGCTGATTGCGTTTAGTTTCATTGGTGAAATTCACCGTAATATTGATCTGGCAACAAACATTCTGTAAAGACTTACTTGCCCTTCCCTCGATAATCTATGCCACCTTTTATCCCTTGAAATACTCGGCCCTGAAGTTTTGAGACAATATTAATAGATGGCGGAATAGTCAATTTCGTAATTTATGCTATCGCCCTAAGGTTGAATGTCGCGTGCACGTCATAAAACGACAAGGTCTATTTCTCTATGTGACGGAAAGATAAAATAGAAAATATGTTTATTGGCGGTAAACGTGACGTAGAGAAAGAACACAAACATAAAAAAGAACAAGTTAGGGGAAAATATATACGCATCACATCCCCGCAAAACTTCCATCGCTCAGCATAATGTTACGACATGCGAGACAGAGCCTTAGCGCTGGTTTTCAGCGACGTGTTTGAACCATAGTGAAGTTTCAGTGTATTGTTGCCAAAAGTGGTCACGTAATTACCCCGGACTATACCTACATTCAACGCGTATTCTATTCTAAAAGATCAAATAAGTACATTACATTTTTTAGCCTAATAATTATATAAAATACACATATAATGAATTAATAACAAATATTTAAATAATATTATAAACGATTAATTAATTTAACTTTCTTACCAACAGCTTTTTAACTGGCTCTTTTTGAGCGCCATATGCATTGGATTTTTTTAATATGTCCTTCTTGTATCTGAAAAAAAAACGGATTTTTTTAAAATTAAAAATGGCGCATGTTATAGCCAAAACCATCTAATGTTTGTCTAACCATACCTACATCTCATCATCACAATCCTTATATGTCTTAGTTTTTGTTATTTTGTCGATATTGCTTCTGAAATACGATGTATTATTAAAAATGGCGTGGTCCTCAATAGTAATAAAACCCGAACGCGACGATTTTTTGCCGCGCACGGGATTTTCAACTCTCGGTGTTGAGCCAAGCATTGAGAATCCAACAGAGCGAATCCCAACACGTCAAAAACATATTGTGCGCTCTGTTGGATTTTCTACTTTCGGCGCTTAGCAGTGCGTTGAAAATTCAGTGTGCGATTAAAAATTGCCATTCCGAACGATGGCTTAGTCATTCTGTACCTTCCTCATTGCATTTATCACTCATCAGCGGCAATTACGAACAAAAACACTCACATTTCCATTTCTCGATATTTGTTGAGATTTTTGACAGCTTTCAGTATTTTACTCTGCAATCATAGAAGAAGAAAATAGAGGAAGGAAATAGAAGGAGAAGGAGGGGAAGGAGTAGAAGGAAATTTTGTAACGAACTTCAATTTGAAGAAACAAAGAAAAAAGCAAGCAGTGTTGGCCGAGTGTTAACGGCTTGCGATTTACGACTTGTAGATCGTAGGTTCGAACCCTGTCAGGTGCTTTACTTTGTGTAAATTATTTAACCACCACTGCTCTCAAAATAGTGAAGGAAAGCATCGTGTGGAAACCGCATGTCCTTGAAGCAAAATTCGAAAATATGTGACATCTACCCACCCGCTCTGGGCCCGCGCGGTGGATTACTGCCCACTCCCTGTCACAGAGAGGAGGCCCGTGTCCCAGCAGTGGGAACATTATAGGCTGACCGAAAAATGTTTTATTTGTGTCAGACACACGTGCAAACAATGAACTTGCTGTAGTATTTTGCCAATAAGCGAATTGTTCATCATCGATTGAAAAGACGGTGGTAGGTTTGGTGTAAAAAAAAATCATACCTTTAAATAGTCATCTTTTGGGTCTTTGTTAACAGCTTTTGCATTAATTCTTGTATTATTATGTCTGTAAAAGATAATGAAGAATTGACATACAATGTTAGAAAATAAATATAAAGGTGGCACATCGACGATTCTGAACATGCGTTGAAATATTTCGTTAGTTTTTTTTTTTGTTTTTTGTTAGCCTGTTTTGTATCTCAGTGCTGGGCAAAGGCCTCCCTTTTTTCCAAAAATCCCTATCTTGTGCGATCTCTGGCCATGTTGGCCCTGCAAATTATATTATATTCAAATTTCATTTATGTTTCAAATTGACATTATTTAAAGTTAAACAAATATAAACTTTATTCATATGGCTATTACGTTGATTTCAGAGAGACATTAAGTTATAAAAATGTTTGATATTGTAGCATAAATTGAACTTTATTGTGTAGTAATTAAAGTTATTTTTCCATAAACTCATATTTATTTACATTTTTGGCGAATATGTCGCAATTTTATTGTAGGTCTTTTATTTTTACACTTTTCTATGAAAAGGCGTATTTTTGAATCATGTGCTGAATTCATGGTTACAGTTTGCGCGTCGATTGATAGTTTTCAAAACTTTACCTAGTTTTGGTGTCTTCACTACTAAGAATACCAAACAGGTCATCAGGCCAATCCTTTGGGTTTTCAAACAAAGATTTGGATAAACCTTTAGGCTTCTGCAAGTAAAATCCAGGTATGATGGGTATCGCTTCGATTGACTCGTTGGTATCATCAATATTTGAATAACCGGATCTTCTGTGTTTTTGCTGAAATTAGAGAAAAAATCTTTTAATAAATTGTTCGTGACTATAGAGGGGCCACTGCAGATACAATTTAGTCACGTGGGGGTACTCCAATAAACCATAGTGCGACTGTGGAACTGCATCGCAAACTATCGTTAGCCTCATTTCTGGCATATCGTAAAAATCCAAGATGACATGTACTTAATTTAGACATTGATTTCGATTAGAACTACAATAATATTAATTGACTTATTGTAAATCACAAATCTTAAAATTATTAAAATATGTTGTAAAAGTGGTGTATGCTGAAATACTGTCAAACTTAAATAACTAAAAAAACAAGTATGTATTCATTATTTACCAGGGATCGTAATTGTATTTGATTATTTATGTCTTTCATAACAGCCTTCTGAAATTTGACGAGGATGCAAAACAACAACATGTAGGTATAAAGATTAGTAATGGAAGTTTAAAAAGAAAACTTACATATATAAAAGACGACGAGACCAAATAGAATTAAGAAAACCTAGAACTAAGTATGGTAGGAAAAATATAATTATGAGGGAGCAAAACTTTCTAATGAAATACCTACCTGATGATGTGTTTAACAGTAACAGATGGTATTTAACGAACTACTAACACCGAATGTCACCTATTAATCTTTTAATTCTGTTGTTTTGTATAATTGTATGTGATCACAGATACTGTATCTACTTTTATATATATTTTCTATACATTTCTCAATATGTAAGTGAACCGTAATGATCTTTTTTTGAGAAATAAATGTCTTTAAACCGAAGTATAGATTAGTATGGATTAAGGCTCGGGTATTCTAGACCCATTAATCTACAATAAATATCCTCAGGGGTCGATCTGCAGCTGTTTTCCGTAAACTGAAAAGAAAAAAACTTAGAAAAAACAATGATTCGAAAAGTCACATTGGCCTTGCCACGTTTTGAATTATAAACGCGAAAAACGGATTCCTTAGATGCTGGCAGATTTTTCCAACGCCAGACAATTTTATCGGAGGAATAATTTAGAATTTTTGACAGTTCTTCCATACAAAAACTGTCAGACGTCAATTTTATTCCACGAATAAAAATTATCTGCAGATTGAAAAATCATTTAAAATAATGTTAAATATCTTAACTGATCTTTTAGAAATTAAACACTGGCATCATTATAAACGTCGGGTGAAGCAGAGACATTTAGTTTCAAAACAATTTTAATTTAAAAAAGCAGTTTAAGTGTGCTATTAATTAAGCAGAATGGTTCAAGTTTGTGTTTTTAAATAAGTTGTTACTTCAAAGACAACATTATGAAACACACGGACTCACTACCACAAAGTTTTGGCACGTCAAACTCAGTGCAACAGAGTTTCAACTGGCGAGCAGAATAAAGTATACGGCTGTTTTTTTCTTTGAATTTAGGTATGTTCATATTGCACAATATTTGACCACCATTCCCAAAAAAAATATTCTGGACATTTACAAAAAAAAAAAACAGCAATGTCCTATTATAATACCACTCTATAATGAATAATAAATAAATAAGTTTAGCTCAGTAGATAACACAAGAAACATATTTTTGTTTTAGATACAGAAAGTTTACTTATTATAATAAATTGAATAATTAATATTCTAATTTTTAGGTTCTCAACCGTATTTGCCCGTCGCCCATTTTGAGAATATGTTTTGTCGCATCCGACACAGCTTATTGCCATGATTATAATTAAACGTATATAGGATATAATATTATCTTCTCTGGGTCTTCTACCCCCTGAAAGTATTAAACGCCCACGAAGGGGTATTATCGCCCACGTAAGAACCTGCGTTCTAGTAACTGTTTAATAATATATTTCATAAATATTAAATTGTCGTGGTAGTTTATTTAGCTACGGTACATTTTGTTAGTTGCTGCAGCACTGGAAACTCACTTCTCTGAACGTTGGTTTGAAAAATACTGGTGACGAAATTATCCTCTAACACCGGTAGTTACGTATGAGTCCGTACTACGGTGGGTTATTTTAATCAGTTCGGTGCGCTAGGCAAATTGATTGCTTCAATGATCCTCCCTCATTTTCCCACGCTAGCAGTGAAATGAGCAATTGCTCAAAGTCGGTAAGTAAACCCATCAATCAAGTAATTCTTCCACAAAAAATTAGTTGCGTTAGAAAAAACGTTCTCCAAAGTGTTTTTCAAGATAAATAAATAGGACTTTACTTTGGTTTTTATTGTTCATTAGCGTCAGAATAAAATTTATGAAGAGTATAATTTTATTGGCCTAAATAAACGATGGTTTGTTTTTAATAGCGCTGAATTTGAGCTTAATGAATTATCAATATCATATATGTAAAATGTAGTTGAAATATTTTAATTAATGCTGTGAGTTCTGTATATAACGATAATAGAGACCACTAAGTCTTAACATTATACCATATATGATATTTAATGAAACTATATAAACTGTAGTCCAATATAACATAATTTGATTATAAAAAGAAAAAGTAAAAATAAAACAAAACCAAAACCATGATAACGGATGTTACCCAGAAAGCCGCTAAACTAAAGTGGGACTGGGCTGGACATGTTTGCCGCATGTCAGATGACAATTGGTCTAAAAGAACCACCGATTGGGTCCCACTAAACGCACGAAGCCATCGCGGTAGGCCAAAACGGAGATGGCGGGACGAGCTTGACTCCTACCGTAGGGACTGGCCACCACTCGCAAAATACAGAATTTTGTGGATAAGGGAGAGGTAGGCCTTTGCCCTGCAGTGAGACAATACAGACTAGTTAGATAGATAGAAAACAAACCCCGACCCAAACAAAAACCTCTAAAAAGTAAAATAATACGACCCAAACTGTCTTATTACAAAATGAACTCTACTAATAAACCCAACTTATAAAGAAATGCAGTTCTTTATACAAAAATTACAGATTAGTTCGGTGCTAAGTTGTCATTTTAGCATTCTTTAATGCTAAAATGACAACTTAGCACCGAACTAATCTGTAATTTTTAACTTTTTAAAGAAATGCAGCAAGAACTACATTTCTTTGTCTAAATCGAAATAAAGTTCGAAATACTAATACTGGCTCAAAGGTTCAGGCTAGAACTAAAGTTAGTTAAAAATTACAGATTAGTTCGGTGCTAAGTTGTCATTTTAGCATTAAAGAATGCTAAAATGACAACTTAGCACCGAACTAATCTGTAATTTTTGTATAAAGAACTGCATTTCTTTATTAGTTGGGTTATCAATTCGATAACTTGGTCAGTGGTTTAAACCTGATCTAATAAAAAACCTTGTTTTGTTTTATGGGGGTATAAGTTTAACATAAGTTGTAGGTAATATTTTGATCCAAGCGTCCTCGAGTTGGGGGACGGCTAATGAAAATAGGAAGTTAACAGTAGCTATCCTTTCTACAATAGCATACATTAATTATTGCTGGGTATAAGCCTCGTCTGCTTGGCGTTTTCATTAGCCTAGTATACCATACCTTACCTTTTATTACTAGTAGACACGCTACGATCGACACGTGTCTCGCTTCTCTGCGCAGCTGTACGTGTTTTTCCCACAGGGAAGCTAGTAACGAATTTATCATCATATATCTTTACTACTTCATCACCAGACCCTGATCATCTATCTATAACAGATTCATTGAGACCATTCAAATGAGCCAAAACACGTTTCTTCTGCTGAGAGTTGGTGAGGGAGTTTGGTATCCTGCAAATTGCAGGTGATGCTGCAGCATCAGTTCAAGGTTACTATGTTCTTCTAATATCATTGAAATAACAGAATAAGTACCAAATTTCGATTAGATAAAACCTGTAGAAGATACATACATCCCTTCATCAACTAGAAACTAATTTTCTTGAATCATAGCTAGAAAGACCACTTTCGATCAAGTCACCTTTCAAACAAAAACAGAAAAAATAAGAGAGATTTAGTGTGTAAGGCCGACTAGAGAGAGTTATAAATCTTTCTTCTTTTTGATGTAATGAAATATGCCTAAACGTGGCACGTCCTTGAAATTTGACTCTCAATTTCGTCGAAATTATTCGACGAAATCGCGCCTAAGAAGTTTCACTTCAAAAATCAAAATTGGTTCAGCTGTTTGCACATACACAGGCACACAGATACGAGTACACACGTTAAACACCCTTTTGTTTCCGTAGGGGATTAAATATACTTTTTAACACCCACAACGAAAACGAAATAAACGCCGACCTCTAATCTCCACACCACTTCATCCTAAAATAAACAAACTGTTCACCTAATCGTGGCTCACAGTGTACTAGTCATTTGTTCTACAGATAAAAGGATCTAACGCTCCTACACGGACTTTCACTCCGAAGCTTTCAAATGCAGTCTGAGCGTTTGTACGAAATTTTTGAGAATGGAGGTACTCTATTTGTGCTGTATTTTGCGTCTATTATGTAGGTGAATAACTGTACAACGTTCTTCTGGGACACAGGAATCCTGTTGGCGAGAGGGAGCGGGCCGTAATTCACCACGTGGGACTTCTACGACATGCCGGTTTTTGCCTGCCGATGTTTTCCTTCACCGCTTTGAGAGCAGTGGTTTGAGTAAAGTGCCGGTCTGGGTTCGAACCCACGACCTACAACTCGTAAGTCAGAGCCGTTCCCACTGGGCCACCACTGCCCTCAGATACAGTTTACCTACTTTCATTAATAATATTTTATAAAATAATATAAAACGTTTATTTTCTCTACACAAGTTATGAACATAATGCTAGGTTTGTCAGTAGTGCACGAACAAGGAGCTCACTTTGTGAGAGACTGGAGTCTGAGAAAAGTTAATATAAAATTCAATATGAACATGGTGCCTGCTATATTTCTAAGGAACATCTCTGGCAAACATAGAACGCCTTTCTCTCTCTAATCCTATATCACCATGAAAATTACACACAAAACTACTGAATCTAAGAAAATATACACTGAAAACACCAACAAGTTAAAAGAGAAAATAATATGGCATAGCAACATTCAGACAGACTAAATCGAACCATACTTATAAAGAGGTAAAGTTGAAAACCCTCTAGCAGATTATTGCGTGGTAATTTCTGTGTAAATTGATACATTTGGTCGACTGACGTCAAAGAGGATTGCTTGATATAAATAGAATGATAGGAGTGAAGGATGTTGTTATTTTTAATAGTTATTTCTTCAAAAATGTGTGGAATTTTTGTAACACAAATACACAAAAGGACACAACAAATAAAGAGCTTTTGATCTTTCTTGGTATCGTGCCAATGCGTTTTTTTTTCGGTCGATTCAGTCGAATCGATTTTTTTTGGTTCTAGGATATAGTTTTTCTTTATCGTTTTTGAAAGCAGTGGTGATGAAATTATTTACCTACACAAAGTTACGCGACTGCCTGGCTGGGTTCAAACCACCGATCTAGAACTCAGTGAGTCGAAGCCATTACTAAAGCCACGGCTGCTCTCAATCTGAAAATAATAGCAGGAAAAGCCCTTTATTTTTATACTAAAAAATACCTCAATTTCTCCTCAAAAGCCCTCAATTTCTTGTGTCCTTTTGTCTATTGGTGTTACAAAAATACTACCGTTACGTAAAACCAGCGAAAACAAAAAAAAAAAAAATACTGCTCTAGTAAGAAATATGTAATGTAAGAAATATGTGTGTAATTAAAATAAATTAAATAAGAGCAAAGGCATGCTTGTGTTAACAAGAGGGGGGCATACCAAGCGAGATAATGTTCTCGAAGACATCCCACAGACAAGTTTCTCGTGCATTCTGCCTTCCAAGTTAACTCTATGTTTATTTATTACTACTTGGTTGAAATAACTTTCAAGTTAGCTGTCTTGAAATGAGGGCATGGAGTAATGAGTAAATGAAGTGCTTACACAACACAACAACATACACAAAACAACTTAGTTTTTCGTCGGCAATTGCGCGAGACGCTAGGTAAGAACCGGCTGTCGTTGGAACATCAAAATAGTGAGGATTCGTTAAAGATAAATAGATAGATTTTTATATTGTTTTTTTTTAATAGGTGTTTTGTCTAAATTCTTTTCTCTTCTACACACGGTATCTACTTATCTTTTTGATCAATTCTCCTCTCGTAGGTATGCTGGAAGAGATTTCTTTAGAAAACCGCATTTATTACCTTTGTACGTATTTTAAGATTTCTTCCTTCATGACCGTACATATGTGTAGACATAATCTGATAAATAATAAAGTCACGTCGCCGTCGATGCTGCTATCTCTACTCTATACGTATAGCTCTTCTTCAATGCTTTCATGAAAAACTTTCCCTAATCGTAATTCAATAAACCTATTTTATTTTGATAGAGAGCGGCAGAGTTTATATTCCATTTGCCACTACTCTGTGGCTATAAAATAGAGTGCTGAATTTATAACACGTCAATATAGATGTCGATATTTCTGTTGGGGATATATGAAATCTGAAAATGGATGCTGATATTGACGTGGTTAGAAAGTGTGAAAGTTTCACCAGTGTCGGAAGTTATGTTGGTATAATATGTATTTATAGAAAAGAGTGAAAAATTCCTCTTATTCATTAAAAATCTTCTATTATAACTCCGATACGCAAAAGAATGACTTTACTACGTATTGGAGTTATAATAGTTTTTTTTTTAATGAATTAGGTGAATTTTTCTCTCTTCTTAGTTTTGGAAAGCTGCGTGCCAATGTGATTTCCCATTGGCAAAAATGACGATGAATGATGTAGATTTTTTGCACCTATAGATAAGAAAGTTATATACGTTTATATATCTTCGAGCCTCCAGTTTCAGTATAACGAATCATTAAACTTTGAAAACCAACACAAACTTCATAAAATCTAACAAGAACCTCATACGGAGGGTAGCGCATGTTGCAAATGAATTTCAACGTGTATGTATGTACAACAAGGGAGCAAGCTGTGCGCCTGTGTGTACTTAATTTCTCATCTGTATAGGGTGGAGCTCGTAACAAGTTTATTGAAGGTGAACGCACCGATTAGTGGCTCGGATTATAGTTTTATTATTTTCGTTTTATAAAGTTAATAGTGAAGACGTGTTTGTTTTATGTTTTAAAAGATTTATTGTAAAACTAGCTGTACCCCGCGGTTTCAACCGCATGCATTTCTATCCTGTGGGAACATCGGAATAAAAAGTATCCTATATTTTAATCCTGGTTATAAACCATCTGTGTGCCAAACTTCATCCAAATCCGTTTAGTAGTTTTTGCGTGAGAGAGTAACACACATCCATTCAACCATCCAAACAAAATTTCACGTTTATAATATTAAGTAGGATAGGATTATTTGTTATGACTTTTGGGTAAGTCATCATCATCTGCCTGGCCTTTCCCTAACTATGTTGAGGTCAGCTTCCAGTCTAGCCGGATGCAGCTGAATACCAGATTATTACAAAAGCGACTGCTTTCTCAAGAATTGTGTTCGTTCTTTCTGACTTTTTTCTTTTTGCTCAGCTTCTAAGGGTTCTAGCGTAGTGTGAAATAGCCTATAGCCTTCCTCAAGGATTAGGCTATCATTAATTTTTTTCAAATCTGACTGGAAGTTCCAGAGATTAGCGCGTTCAAACAAACAAACTTTTCAGCTTTACTATTAGTATAGTATAGACTAGAAACACACTAGTACGCACTAGCACTAGAAATGTTGCCTGTTGAAATAATAAGATGTCAAGGAAGCTTTAAGTATGGTTTCTTATTTCATAATAAACACTCAAAAATGTGTGTTAGCAACGCTCGTTTAAGAGTGATTTTGACTAAGGAACCGTTAACAGCCGGACTCACCCTATTATAAAATCGATTTGACGCTTACAATATCTTGCACGTGGAACCGTCGGTTTGTTTTAGAGAAAATCATGTCGTTAACGAGTGTATCGGAATTTCTATAACACTGTGACTTTGTAGGTATCAAAGCAGGAGGAATTTTTTGGTGACTTTTATCCACTTCCCCAAAAGTTGCTGAAGTCTTTTGTAGCCATGTGGGGATGGGTTAGGCAGAAACTAGAGATCGTCACCTGCTACGATCTTTACATACCTACATGTTTTTATAAACCATAATTTTAATAAGACATAATTATTATACCTACCGTCATATTACAAAGGTTTATCTACAGACACGCGTCAGCAACCAGATGCCGAGGCAAACGACAGCTCTGCACCTATTTGCAGCAACAAGACGCAGACACATACCTTTTTTTTTGTTTCGCGATGGAAATCCTCATGGACTTCCTCCATCGTGGGGGTAACGGTATGCCGGACTCTTACCGGCTAAAACCACCGCAGTGTTCCACCTCTGCCTATGGCCGGGGGTGCAACATTCGCATAAGCATTCACCACCCCAATCCGCCCATCCCTCGACAGGCCTTGACCAGCTGTTTCTCAGCGGGTCCCACATCCCCGTAACTCTGTGTCTTGTTGCAGCGTCTAGACGCGGACGAAGTAACAAGACGCAAATGCATATATACGACAATTCTACGTTTTGTTGCAGCATTTAGACGCAGCATCAAGACGCAGATGCAGACCTACGAAAACTGCGTTTTGTGGCAGCGTCTAGACGCGGACGCAGCAATAAGACGCAAATGCATACATACGACAACTCTACGTTTTGTTGCAGCGTCTATACACAGCATCAAGACGCAGATGCGTACGTATGATAACTCTACGTTTTGTTGCAGTGTCTAGACGCGGACGCAGCAGCAAGACGCAAATGCATACATACAACTACTCTACGTTTTGTTGCAGCGTCTAGACACAGCGACACAAGACGAATAGTTGAAAAAATGAATAGAAAAAATGCGTATCTAAATAAATCCGTAAACATAACAAAATGTACAGAGTATGTCGTGGGTATGTTAGACACGTGACGTCACATTAATTAAATGAATCCTCTGGCCTGTAGGGGAAGTTTTTCTACAAGATTGATGCGAAACGTTGGGATGCGGGTAGGTATGTAAAAATGGCTACAGTTTTTATCTGACGCTAGGAAAGAAAAATTGCTTTTTAGTTAGAAAAGAAGACCTAAATAGGATATTATACTGTTGAAAGAAAACAGACGTGGGCCTTTGTCTGAAGAAAAATGTATATTTATTAAGAAATTCCAGAACTTATTTTACTATATATTGGGCTTGCACGTGTAAGCAAAGGTGCTTTAATTATTATTTGCTGTTTTAGGGAAACATACCTAGACTGTTTACGTGACGTGAGATGAAAACAGAACAAAGAGAAATGATAGAACAAAGACGAAATTTAAGTGCCTACATTTTGCTTTTCCTCACACATCACATCACGCCTGGTTTGCCTGAATGGTTAAGCAGAGGCATTTTGTAGGGGGTGAGCCTATTGCCAACAAACTGACGCCAACAACTGCTGCTGATAAATTCCTGATGGAAAAACCCAGTAGCTCTTTGCTTAACCTGGGAGTCGCAGGAACATTATGCTCGGCAGTAGCGGTGGCGAATACTTTACCAACCAGGCAGGCTTTTCCTCAATTGATTATATTATTACGAGAATAACTTGTGTGGGGAGACAAAAACCACCTGATTACTTCTGTGTTACTAGCTGACTTGACGACCGTCCGTGCTGTATAGAACCGTAGTCCATAGTCCTAACTAACAATAATGACGGAATAAGAAAGTGCGTTTATGGAATTACAGAAATAAAATCTATTAAAACTATAAAAACAGAACACCGAAAAAAAGCCATAAGGGCGTGGAGCTTAGCATAATGTCAGATGAAAAAGACACAAAAGGTGTACCACCTGATGCTGATTTTTAGCTGCAGCCCACGAGTGCTATAACCTAGAATAATAAATAGGTACATAGGAAAGTGCATGAGTCTGATTTTAATCAATTAAAAACTCACATGGAAAATAGCAGTTTCAGTTTTTCCTGAATTTTCCAATTTTCCGGGCAACTTTTCAATTTTCCTTTTTTTTTGTTAGGTACTTTTTTTATATAATTTGGTTTTTTTGTTTTTGATTGTGTTTAGTTTCGTTTTTTGATATTTCTGTACGAGTTGCAGTAAATACTTTTTATTTCTTTCTTTCTTTCCTTAAAAACCTTATTCTGACTATAATGAGGAATATTAAAAAAGAGGAAACAAATCTTTCGAGCCGTTCCCAAGTGATGCCATTACCAACGAGAAGCATCTCATTTTGATTTATATATCATGTCATGTGGGCCATGTAATGCGGAGGCGTAAGAAAAATGTCGTGAGGAAAGTTTTAAGGATGAATTTAAGATGGCTAAAAGAGTGGAAGAAGTCCAAAAAAAAACGATGAATGGACTGTGTGAAAGATAATATGGCCAGAAAGGAGGTGACTACCGAGATGGCGACTAATAGAGAAGTGTGGAAGAAAAAGACATGTTGCTACAAAGTACCTCAAATATATTGTATAAGGGCGGGAAAAAGATGATAATGATAGTGTATAATATGTACATACCAGACCCTGATTGCGTAACAAGTGATCAATGAAGTGTCATTTTGAAGGATATTTCTAATCCATTGCTTCATATGTTCGAAAAATTTGTCTCCTCAACAACTTAAATAACGCAATGAATGTGGTTGAACTGTCAAAATTAAACCCATTGCTATTGTTAGTGTGTTACTTATTTACCCCGCTGTATGTATGTGACACTTTACATTATTCCAATCTATTATCAGTATTGTGAGATCACACCCTTCAGTAATTGGATAACAAAGGTCAGAAGTCATTTACATTGTAACATATCGTTAGGGTGAAGACTGATGGAACATTATACAGAAGTATACCTAGAAGGTTCTCCATGTAAAATAGGTCATTTCTCATCAGAACCACACGATAACTCATTTATTGTTGACGTTCGAAACGGTTAGGCACCGTATTTTGTCAGACTAGAGAACATGATTAAGCGAGGGTAGATTACGAACGAAGGCTACCGATCGGCACGAACCGATCCGATGAAAACCGAATATGTAAAACAGGAAAACATAGTATCTAGTGCGCAAACTGTAGCCATGAATTCAGCATACGATTCTAGACTAAACTCAGGGGTCTACTACTCCGAAGCGCAAAGTGCGAATGTTCGGATCGGACCAACACATGGCCGAACCGAATATTAGAAAAATGCGAAAAAAATTCGGCTCAGTTGGGTCGGGACCATAGTCAATATTCGAAAGAATGTAGGAGTGTAGGATCGGGACCGACCGAACCAAATAGTTACTTCGTAGCAGGAAACGGCCGAACATTCTGCCGATACTACTTAGGAGTAGACGCCCTGGTTTCCAAAAAAGCGGTAAACGATCAAACAATAATGGTTGTCTGAATACAAAGTGTTTTTGACACCAACAAACATGACAGAAAATTACAGATTTTCATGACGGCCGTTTTATGATAGAATCGCTCTCCTAGGAAAGCAAAGGTTAGCCGAGTTAGTAGGTTATCAAAAAGTTCTGAATTAGATTAAATTGAAAACCTAAAAAATCGGCTGATAAACTAAAAATTAGCACACAACGGTAAATGAACGGTCATCACTCAAATCATAGATATCGACAGAAAATACGAATATTTCCTCGTCTAAAATATTAAAAGTATCTTATAAATAAAGCTGCCTTTTGAAGTTGATGTATGAAAACATTATTGATAAATATGGCCGGATCTCGGATGCGCGTCAAAAGCTAATCCGGGATCGTACGAATGATCCGTATCTACATCCCGACATCCGTTCTTTCTTAAAATAAAAAAGGTTAGCGTTAAAACTCTGGAGATACACCCAAATTCGGAAACTCAATTTAAATAAGTTATTTTTCACTTTACCGTAGTGTCTGTTGTTAGTTTTGTAAAAAAGTTTTTTTTTTTTTTTTTTTAAAAACGTTGGCGCCCACACTAGAACTTACTCCTGTATCGTGGGTGCGTTTACAAACATTTAAACTCACATACTCAAGCAGCCAGACCCGGAACAACTACCTGTAGGCAATACCAATATTTGTTCCGTGCGGGAATCGAACCCGCGACATGCAGCGCAGCAGTCGATCGCTCAGCCACTGCGCCAACCGTGTCGTCACTTTTTTTTGTGGTTATCTGCACCAACTCATTTACCACTACAGGCTACATACACCAAGTGGAAAAATACGTATTATTGAAGCTAACACTTAAACTACTAAAGTTAAGTTAGTAAAATTTATATGGGACCTCCACGAGCTTCCGAAGAAAGAACCACCAGGTGTTTCCCGCGACTTTGTCGATATCGCCAACATGTTCATTCCCAAGCCAACTTGTAAGGAAGCGTCATAAAGTTCACATCATTTGGGTACTTGGGTGTTTTCACGCACTTGTAAAAAAGTTTATAACAGCTGCCAACGTTACATTGGTAGTTTAGCTACTTCAGGAACAAAATTTTTCTTTGTTTTGTTATAAAAATACGCTTCATAATTGCAAAAAAAGAGGTGTCGGGGACACCCCGGTTGGGACGAAGCTCCTTTAGCTTTTTAACACTTTTGTTACGTATCGAAAGGGTCATAATCAGCCTATAACGTTCCCACTGCTGGGACACAGGCCTCCTCTCTGTGAGAGGGTTAGGGCCATAATCCACCACGCGGGCCTAGTGCGGGTTGCTAGATGTCGCATGTCTTCGATTTTTTTTGGTTTTAGGACATGCCGGTTTCCTCACGATGTTTTCCGTCACCGTTTTGAGAGCAGTGGTGATGAAATAAATTACACAAAGTAAAGTGCCTGCCCGGGTTTGAACCCTCGACTCGTGAGTCGGGTTCGCAACCACTGAGCCACCACTGCTGCCACAAAAGTATAATGACGGTGAAAATGTTACACTTTTTTCTCCCCAAGTGTGCTGAGGATAACGTGCAACAAGAAACTTTGTTGCAAACATAGTTTTAACGTTAAATCCTTAAGTACCGTCGGTGGTATGAATAGGATTAAAGTCGAGACAGTTCATATACAACCTAACGTAAACGCGAACGTAAAAGTCTACTTAATCAACGCCTCACATAAAACCAGAGAAACTTATCAAACTAAACATGCAAATAGTGTAATCCTTTGAGATTCATACATTTTCCTAATCCCGTCGTCGCTGGTAGTACGAGAATGAATGGGTACGAATGGGAAATTCCCAGGACTTAGGAAAGTTTTCACGTCCGAAGTTAGGTCGCTCAATCACTTATAACTACCCCATATAAACGATAATAGGCAGGCATGTTGGGAAATATGAGAAAAATACGTCGACCCAACACATTTGCGAAAAACTACGTTCTATTTTTGTGAGCTTGGAATGAAGATAATTGAAATAGATTGATATAGTCTGTACCTATTTTTTCTGTTCTGTTTTTCATTGTGTGTTTATATATGTGTGTACATAAATGGTAAAATAAAATAAATAGTTTACAGGGTTAAATTAAATCATCTAGCCAAATTCCGCAGACGTGATGGGAATGTAAATACGATAGGAATAAAATTATTACTATCAGCCTGTGATATCTCACTGCAAAGGCTATTTCTACTCACTTTCCACCTCTCTCTGTTCAAAGCTGCTAAGGACCTTTTTAGGCCCCCTGGTCCTTCCATGGGGGCCTAAAAAGGCCACTTTAACACGTTCACTGTCCATAACCCCTGTGGGTCATTTTGGGTTGGAATAAGACGTCGGTGCCACACATGTGGGTTACTGCTCTTTTCATACATAATCTGCTTCTACGTTTGTGACATACATGTGGGTTACTGCTCTTTTCAAACATAATCTGCTTCTACGTCCGTGACATACATGTGGGTCACTGCTCTTTTCATACATAATCTGCTTCTACGTCCGTGACATACATATGTGGGTTACTGCTCTTTTCATACATAATCTGCTTCTACGTCAGTGACATACATGTGGGTCACTGCTCTTTTCATACATAATCTGCTTCTACGTCCGTGACATACATGTGGGTCACTGCTCTTTTCATACATAATCTGCTTCTACGTCCGTGACATACATGTGGGTCACTGCTCTTTTCATACATAATCTGCTTCTACGTCCGTGACATACATATGTGGGTTACTGCTCTTTTCATACATAATCTGCTTCTACGTCAGTGACATACATGTGGGTCACTGCTCTTTTCATACATAATCTGCTTCTACGTCCGTGACATACATGTGGGTCACTGCTCTTTTCATACATAATCTGCTTCTACGTCCGTGCCACACATGTGGGTCACTGCTCTTTTCATATATAATCTGCTTCTACGTCCGTGCCACACATGTGGGTCACTGCTCTTTTCATATATAATCTGCTTCTACGTCCGTGACTTACATGTGGGTCACTGCTCTATTCATACATAATCTGCTTCAACGTCAGTGCCACACATGTGGGTCACTGCTCTTTTCATATATAATCTGCTTCTACGTCCGTGACATACATGTGGGTTACTGCTCTTTTTATACATAATCTGATTCTACGTCCGTGACATACATGTGGGTCATTAAGTAATATCAGTTTCAAAAAAAAGTTTTTTTTTTCTGTGTGAAACAAAAAAAAAACAATTTTTCTCAACTATTTCAAGTAACTACACTACCAGTGGTATTTGGCCCCAGAAAACAAATATCAAATCCGTTTTTTTCTATGTTTTATCGTGTTTAAATATCGATACCCACCTCGTCTGCAGGGTTTTAGCTTCTATATGCTATGTGGAGACAACGATACGACAGTATTTTTAACTTTGTATATTATAATGACGTTCCTAGTCTGCAAACTTCAAATATATCAAACAGTCTAGTTATTATAGCCAGTTGGTTGATGGCAGCCCATCACAACCATAACTTTTTTTTGAAAAAAAAAAAAACGGATCCAATGTTAATATTTATTTGATAGTTTCAAACAAACAAACTCCTACGCACTAGTATTGCCAGTATTTGGTTTATTGTCGTATTGTTGACTCCACATTGTATATTTTTGTAAAATAAAACATTTTTCTGGGCCCTCATTTTCAGTTTACGAACACAAAGCTCACATTATTTCAAATTAACACGCTCAATGACTATGGACTAAAAGCTGAAATTTCACACAACTTAGGTCGAATTCGACCCAACTTTTATACCCAAAATAAGCCTTAAATTGAATTTAATTTTTGGCACTTATTTCGTACAAAAACTATGTAAGATAATGCGCCAAGGGTGAATTTTACCAAACTTTTATACCTAGAATAAGTTTTATCCTGAGAATAAATTTTGAATGTTTGTCAGTTTTTCCATATAAGAACTGTCAAACGTCAATTTGTTCCACGGATAAAAGATAGTCCTATCCCTAAGTACAGTAACATTTTTTTATCTAAATAAACGATGACGTGCTAAACAATGTTTTGTGAAATAGTGGCTTATTTCATTCAAGGTACAAATGATAGGAAGGATTTCTGCGTTGCCAAGTAAGCCCAGACAGGGCTATCAAAATCAAACTCAAAGCATTTATTTATATTAAACAATTTACATGCACTTTTGAATTGTCAAGGGCTGACTCCTTCAAAAATATGAAGCTAGTGGCCCATTTTAAAGCAAAGTACATACCTATCGAGAAAACGGGCGAGAATCATAAATAGGCTAGTTTCCTAAAAAAATCTAATTAGTCCGTCAGTTAGACTATCAAAAAATATTGAACCCGTATTTTTTCTTTTGTCAATTATATAAAAAATGATGAAGATATCGCCCGTTAAAGTTCCGCGTGACGTCACTTGCTTGCAACACTTTTGCAAGCAAGTGACGCCACGACCCACCGCTCCCAAATTTTGACGCGCTTTATCTTTCTAATTTTTTGTTTGATTGGTAAAAGAAAAAATACGTGTCCATTATTTTTCGATAATCTAATTAACGGACTAAATATAATTATTATTTTATAACCCAGGAAACTACCCTATTAGTTACATCATTAATGTTGGATTTATGACTCGATATCTCAAAAAACATACTTACTGTTTCTAAGCATATATACCAATTGTTTCTAACATTAATTTAGTATTTAATTAATAGTATTTAATTTATAAGCCTAGTCTAAGATAGTTTTAACTAAAGTCACTTAAAACCATATTTACTTTGCCATGTATTTACTTTTAAAATTGTTCTTTTTATATATTGCATGTGGTGTTTACCTCTTAATATTGTACATCTAGTATGAATTTTATGTGCTGTTTTTATTATGTATTGATGTAACAATTGTTGGTGAACCAATAAAATAAATAAATAAATATCTCATGTTATTTGAGGTCGGCGCAACATGTCTTTTTCTTCCACACTTCTCTATTAGTCGTCATCTCGGTAGTCACCCACTTTCTATCCACATCAACATTCACACAGTCCATCCATCTCCGCACTACATTTTTCCTTATTCCTCCGTATCACATGCTCATTGCTCGCAGAACAGATGGCCGATGGGGTCGAAAGGTTCTGCAGTGGCGACCACGTACCGGAAGACGTAGCGTTGGAAGACCTCCCACAAGGTGGACCGACGACCTTGTGAAGGCCGCAGGAACCCGCTGGATGCGGGAAGCACAGAACCGATCAAAGTGGAGGTGCTTGGGGGAGGCCTAATGTCCAGCAATGGACGTTTGTGGCTGAAATGATGATGATGATGCCATGCCCATATCATGACAACCGTACCACATACATACATTACTATTATACTAACTACAATCAGTGTACGCCTCGCATCCCTAATCTATAAATAGAATCGTTCCCGTCAAACGGTGTACCACGAGATTAGTCTCGGATTTCGGATATATCCGCACTCCGCATTCGGATACGAATGGCGGCATCACTAGCTAATTAGTTCACTCTGCTATGTTTCCATTTGACATTTGATTTATCAAAATTAATTCCTTTGTTTCACGTTGTTTGAGTGTGAGCTGTCATTTTGTAAATGATAGGCTACTGCAATAATTTTTAGGCCTTGTAGACTCATAGATAGCTTGATTTGTTGGCCATTTCCTATTTTATTCAGTACCTGTGGGGTAGTTGTGTAAAACATAACCGGTAGGAATGGCTTCATTTTGACAGTTCAACAACATTTATTGCGTTATTTACGTTGTTGAGCAGACAAATTTTTCGAACATATGAAGCAATGGTTTAGCATTATCCTTCAAAATGATTCAGATTGTTAATTCGTAATATTTAGGCCGGATTTACATTACTGTGTTGTGTCGTGTCGTGTGGCCTTCTGACGCACTTTTAGCCAATCAAAACTCGTTGTGATTTGACGTAGTATTGAACAGATTCGTTTGATTGGTGTATTCCGCGTCACGACACAACACAACACAGTAATGTGCCGGTGGCTTTACGCAATTAAAGTGCTGGTACTTGTTGACAGGCCTACACTATCCTCCCATACCAACCATAACACTGTAATTTAAAAACATTATAAGAGCCAATTTTTGTTTCATGCCATCTCTTTTCCATAGAAAATTGCCAATTGGAACCGTGCACCTAGCTTCTGACGTGTCTTGTGCTCATGTAGGTTCATGTGAAGTATAATATTTTATTTTGGATTTTGAAGTGAACTTAAAATTGATTATTTTGGTACTTACTGTATTTTTTAACTTCATCAGTACTTAACACGGTCATAAAATGACCATTATCCGGGTTTCTTACCTTTAATATTTTCAATATTGTATCAAAGTTGATGTCATGGGCAGCATTCACAAGGGTTATAAGACTCTGAAAACACCAACACAGCTTTTTTACTTTTTTTTTTTTACTTACTATTAGGTCACAATATATACTTTTTTTTTAATAACCAGTATTTATGAATTCAGTATATGATCCTAGAACTCCTAGCGTAGAAAATGTACGTCGGTTATCAAAAAAAAAAACTAGCTGTTACATAGACATAAATAAACATAATTTCTATTTTTATTATTTATTATTATAGAAAAGTGCAATACCTACGCGGTCAAAATGTATGGAACAAGTAATCGTTTTTTTTTAACCGACGTAGAATTTCTACGGTAGGGCTAGAATCATATGCTACAGTTTGTACACTGGTTAAAAAAATCTTGAATAGGATCAGCCTAGACCGAACTAACTTTGCTTAAAGATTCAGCAAGGTAGGTACAGTAGTACTATCTTGTATACTACAACATGTACTTATCAGAAAGGTGTGGTCATCATTTAAGGGTTTGGTACAGACCGTCAAACTGAACAACTTTCTCCATGGGACCAACATCGTAATCGTGAACAATTATCAAATGTCCCGTACGTACAAAACTTCAATACCTGCTCGACCCAAATGTATGGGACGGCTGATTATTTTTCAGATCATCATTAAATGTCGTGCAAGCGAGCACAATTGTATTTAAAGGAAATTATTGCGTATTCTAATTTTGGAAACTATACGTAGACGTAAAAAACGCCAAGTAAAGGTAAGTAAACTAATCGTTTCACTAAAGCTTGGGTTTCTTCCGGCCAGCGTTAGCCGCCACAATATGGCCGCAGTGACGCCCGTCATATTAATTATGGCACCGGCTTTACGGTGTCAAAAACACCACGGATAACACACCAATTTAGTTCCATAAATAACATTGCAGTAACGCCAGACGGTAAATTGTGGACGCTTTATGGCGCCGCCACCGGCTACCGTAGTCTTAGAGAACCATAGCTTCACTGATCTTGCCGTTTGTTCGACTCAGGAATTGAACCTGACAACAAGTATGTAACCACTTCGATGCGAATCTAACTCAACGAGACTTAGTACAGACGGAAGACTAGGTACCTTCTAGCCCACTTATTAATTTTCTAGTTGGTATATTGTGCAGAATAAAAACCGCTTATATACGTAGTAAAGGAACTAGCATCATTACCATTGCTCCCTCCGAAACACTAACTTCAGATCAAAAAGTCCGGATGTCCATTTTTATGATAGCAAGGTCTACTTAGAATGAGCCTTCATTGGGCAAACGCGGTTTGTTGTGGTAAAAAAAAAGGTGTGGCAAAGTTGGCATGTGGCAATATTCAAATGCTAAATTAAACCTACCACACAAACAGCAACGATAAAAACATTCATTTTGCTTCACTTCAGTATAAAATGTCACAGTACAAAGTTAGACATGATCGCTCCACACACAGTACATTGCAGTAATAAAAGTTTCCTCATCAAAACCACTGGAAATGGAAGTACAATATTGAATGCATACCGTGAAATGGCACTTGCGTGGGTAGTCCAATATGTATAGTGTATCATGTATGTTTGTCTGTCTGTTTGTTTGTACTTATTTTTTGTGATGTTAGAATATTATAGCTTGTAGAATGAACTAAGAAAGTTGTGAAGATTTAAATATTACCCCTTTATAAACGTTTCTTAAGTTAAGTAATGATTAGCGACTGTTTAACCATACTTTTTTGACGTTTAACCGTCTCTTAACTTTTTGCACCGTTTATTAATAAGCCCTAGTATGCTTAACTAAAAATACAATCACGCGGCCATCTTTCGCTGAGGCAACTATGAGATATTCAAGTGCACAGGTGAACACGGTGTAAGATGGAAGGTTGTCTGCGGAGAGACGCAGACGCCGCTTACACAGTTGAGGTCCGAGTTCTTTCTTCTTTTTTAAAAAAAGTTACCTCACACTAGGAATTACTCCTGTATCGTGGGTGCACACAAACACACAAACAGCCAGACCTGGAATAACTACCTGTAGGCAATATAAATATTTGTTCCGTGCGGGAATCGAACCCGCGACACGCAGCGCAGCAGTCGATCGCTCAGCCTCTGCGCCAACCATGTCGTCAAAAGTTATCCATAAACTCTGTGGAGATTCTATGTATTTACTACAACCGTCTTATAATTAGCCTATAATGTTCCCACTGCTGGGACATAGGCCTCCTCTCTGTGAGAGGGAGTGGGCCATAATCCACCACGCGGGCCCAGTGCGGGTTGGTAAATAGCACATGTCTTCGAATTTTTTGCATGCCGGTTTCCTCACGATGTTTTCCTTCTGTGGTGATGAAATTAAATACAAAAAGTAAAACGCCTGCCTGGGTTCAAAGCTACGACCTACGCTACAACGACCGACTTGCCGTACGCAACACGCGCTTCGACGTGGAGTTCCGCACACCAGCCCGTATCATCTATTACCTACGGCTGACTTGGGTTCGTAGTGTGAAATATAGGTACTAATAGTTATTAAGTAGGTATTGAGTTTCAAAACCTTGATGAGCATTTTATAATTTTTAAGACACCCGTCGATCTATCCTGTAAATATGTAACTTAGGTGAAGGTGACGTGAGCTGTGAAATGTGGCAATCTCTAGCATCAGGTGAAATGGCAACTCACCTCACCTAAGTTTCACGGTGAGATTTTTCAGAATAGACCGGTGGAAACAGTAAGGACAGAAAGACTTGTCGATGTGTAGATAGATATATTTAGAGACAAAGTTAGATATGTCTCATCATAATAACGCCTGTAATTACATCGACTATATAGTGCTTGATTTTCCTTTTTAATATACAAAAGTCAAAGTCTTTGAGGATAACAACTTGTTATTATCTTCAGAGCCTTTGAGGTTGTAAGCTTGAAGTTTCTGAGTCTTTGAATATAAATAAAAGCAAGACCGCTAGATAAAATTACAGTTTTAGATCTTCTTGCGCCTTATTCTATACACACGTCCACATAACTTTTCATAAATCCAAACCATTAACGGAATTTTGTCACACAATACACAGTACATAAAATCGTAAAAATTTCTTTAAAAAAACCACAAAGAAAATATAAAAAATCGGCATCATTTTATAAAAAGGCACATTAGCTGTAAATCTATTTGACCAAACAAAAAGGTTCCACTAAAATTTATGAGCCCACTAAGTGACTACTCTCAACTCCGAAACACGCTTTTCAAAACTAATGATACGAAATTCCAACGAGAAATCGAGCACCTTACTTGTGTACTATCAAAATAAAAAATATTTTAAAATCAACTTTGTGAACTAAACGTTAAGGTTTAAAATCGAGGTGGCTGTAATTTAACAAATTTTAGTAGTAAAGTGTGCTCGTAGATTCCCTTGCAACGATTCATGCTTTATCTACATCTATTTTGTGGGCAAGTCTCTCGAAGCGAACTGTTGAAGGCCGATATGGAGTACCTTTCATGTTTTAACCTTTTCATGGCCAGAAATATCCCGACGATTTAGCATTTAGCTAAGAACCATCGCATCTATTTTAGTTGTATTAATTAAATGTCTTGTTCTTTGTAACAAAAGGGTCATGACCTCTGTAGGTGTCTGTTAACACACCAGTATTGTACTAGTTGTGAAACAACTGTTTTGGATGAATAAGTCAACTTTCATTAAAATGTCAATATCAAAGTTCTTAGAGGTTTAATTTCTTATTCTGTAGTAGTACTCGTATTTGTTAACTTCCGAAATAGTCAAGTAAGAATACCTACTCAAATAAAAATCGGAAAACGGTGACCTTTTCCAGTGTCATTAAATTCGATCTACTAAAAAAACAAAATCATTGCATTTTCCGTGCAAGTAAAATCACACATTGTAAGCCAAAAAATACATGTAGGTATCTACTTCAGAAGATGTAGCAAGTTTTCAGTCAATGTAATACTAATTAGCTGTTAATTACATACCGCAAACTATGTCTGATCTTGAAACTAAGATTGATGGTTACAGGTCCATTAGTGTAACTTTTTAATTTTATTTCAAATTGGGTAATAAAATAGAAAATGTTGCGTAAAAACTATAATAAATAGGTGTTTTAAAAACAATAATAAATAGAGGTATTATTTTACATAAAAATAATGGAAAATTAAATTGTAAAAATAACTTATATAGCCTAAATTCTATGGAATGTTTCTTTGGCTGTGGAAATTAATTAAGGTGTTCAAAAGCTCAATTAATTGGAGGCTTAACTTTGTTCGCGAAACTCCCGATCACGTTGCCCGGAGGGTAGTAATACGCAACGACATAAATGTGACCCTCCTTAGACTTTGCAACACCCACTCCGAGCTCCTTAGTGTCCTCCCAGACAACTTGTGAAAAATGGCCAGACTTCAAGTCTGAGGGCTCTTTACCAAACCTGTGGTTATTCACCTCACTATACCATTTGTCCACAGGGTCCCTCCCTGTCACTGCAAAATTTGGATCAGTAGACCAAGCTGAGAAAATGTTCTCTCCGTATTCATTTTGATCTCTGTGGTCAGTTTTACCTTTCTTTGCTATAGTCTTTGCCCAATCCTCGGCCAGCTTACAAAGTTTCTTGCTAAGCTCCAAAGGTTTTGCCCCATGGTTTTTTCTGTATTCATTGTGAGCCTTCAGAAACTCTTCATCAAATTTGTCACAGGATATTGAAGATGATCGGAATTTGCTGACCAAATCTGAAGCGATGTCGCTCAAGTTTTTACTGTTTCTTTGGTTGGGTGATGGTGGCGCCAAATTGTTGTAGGATTCTCTTGGGGAGTTGTTGTTGTAGCTTTTGAACTGATTGGCTCCCGGAGGGTGAACGTTTTTGGCAAACTGGCCGCTGTAGTTACCAGGTGGGTAGTAGTTTGCTACGACGTACAGCTTCCCAGATTTGCTCTTAGCGCTTCCAACTCCTAGCTCCCTGGTACCTTTCCAGACTATCTGTGTGAAGTGGCCACATGTCAAAGGATCTGGTTCTTTCCCGAAGGAGAATTTGTTGATTTCGCTGTACCATTTCTCGACACAGTCTCTGGCTTTAATTTTCGTGTGAGGGTCAGCTGACCAGCCACAGTATACACTCTCTCCGTAGTTTTGATTGAGGCTGTATTGCATTTCGTCTTTTTTGGCTAGATCTTCTGCCCATTTTTGACTGTGTTTACTGATTTCTTTGCTGAGAACTAGCGGTGGGACTCCATGCTCGCTTCTGAACTCGTTGTGGACTTCCAACGCTTCGAGCTCGAACTCGCTCGACTTGGAAGTGAAGAGTTTACTCTGGAAAAAGATGAATGAACGGATTAGTTATCATCATGACAAAGTGCTAACTAGATAAGGAGTGTGACGTCAGAGATATTTACAACTGCAAAATGTTATCGTATTTAGATTAAATTCTTAAATTAGTTTTCAATTTTCAAGTCAATGTCATGTTGATAATTGGAAACAAAATTTTAGACCAGTGGTGTGTTAATTACATTATATGTTTTAGAATCTTCGGTTCCTGTGTTAACCTTTTTTTGGAATTCTCGATGATAGTCAATAATCATGCTGAAGCTAAAGTTCTAGTTAGCTTTTATTTAATTAGTAACACTCATATTTTTCATTTGATACTCAATATCACTCACACTCCGTGCTTACTCATAATCCATACACCTTTCAAGGTTTATTTCCTAAAGTTTCCGCCATTAAATCCAGGTTGACTCATTCTTCACACAGTCATACCCTTCTAACTTAATCTTTCTAATAACTTTACCTTCGTACCTACCTATGTTTCGCTGAAAATTCGAATTTTACAATCTGATAAAAATATTATTATTTCCTCTACAGTCATTGAAATGTTTGAACTCCTTGATAAATCCTCTTTAGTCATATCAATTAACATAGCCAGTATTACATACATGAACATTGTATTTAGCTAGAAATCTGATAACATGGTCATTGGAAATCCATTTAAACTGATGATTAAGTCAAGACTTGCATTAAGTTCCATCATACATTGTAATCAGTAATATTAAGGCTACCAACAGACAAATTATCCTCATTTCAGTGATAAATGTATTAACCACTATACTATCTCTATAACAATGTTTTAAAAAAATCCGACACAGAAAGAGAAATATCACGAAATCTGAAGTTAGATGAGAGTTCCCAATAACTAATGAAAAACAATTAGTCCCTAAACAGTAAATAATCGCTTAGTAGGATACATGAGAGTGTTTCGGGAAGCCCTTGCATCTAAATTTTTTATTCCCCCTTTCCCAGATTTCCGAATCTCTTGATTAGTTGATTCACTAGCTGCGCCCCGCGGTTTCACCCGCAGTTTCGATCCCGTGGGAATATCGGGATAAAAGTAACCTGTGTGTTAATTCTGGTTATAAACTATTTGTGTGCCTTTCATCCAAATCCGTTCAGTAGTTTCGGCGTGAAAGAGTAAACATCCATCCATCTATTCATCCATCCATCCATACAAACTTTCGCGTTTATAATATTAGTAGGATTCTGCAATGGAAAATCATCACACCTACTGTAGAATTTAAAATCAATTCAGCTTGTCATGAAACAGTCATTGTTAACGGAAGCAGACGAAGTGAAGCAAATCCGTACCTAATCCATACAATTATAAACACCAACGTATACTTTTTTCACTTCCTGAATACTGACGTTAATCGTAGTGCAAACAGGCGTTAATCAATGAGTTATGGTGTCAACAATTTTTCATGGTCAAGGAACAAACAATGCTTTATCTTTTACAACTTTTTCGCCATGAGATTATTTTCGTTAGTGTCCCCTGAGGCATGCCTGTTGACAAATGTTTACTGCATAAGACGTGTTACACACTTGTTCAAGTCGGTATGATTCGGCACAGCCGACAAACTTAAACTTAATATAACAAAGACAAAATATCTGATTATTTGTTGGTATGTTTGTTTGTTACACTTCCACGCTAAAACGGCTAAGCGAATTTAAAATTATTATTTAAATTTGGCACGTAGGCACAGAAACTGGATTAGGACATAGAAGACTTTTATCCTGATGCGGGGCGCAGCTAGATCGAATATTACAAAGGTATATGAAAATATATTATGTGGGAGAAAAAGCCACTCAGCATACCTTGAATTGCTGCCAAGCCCATCCGAATATGACTCTGTGAAAGTAGATGCCAAACGGAGTGTGCCGATCGGCACGAGCCTAATGCAAGCCGAATATGTGTTGTAATTACGAACTCCTACGACCGCAACAAATGTGTAACACACCTTCGGCAAAGTGGAAATGCAGAGCATAGCATTCCTGCTCATGTCGACAGTAGAAAAGAAGATCCCCGTGATTGCTTTTGTTTTCGGTCGGTAACAGACTATCAATAAAAACGGAATATCTAGATTTTTCTTTCCATCGCTGATAATTTATGCATGTTTTACATTAATTCTTTATCATCACACGCCTCTTATATATTTGATAAGCTATGGATATCAGAGCCGGTGACACTAACCGAAATATAATCGAGTATAGTCCGAAGTATATATACACCGTGTTTCGGACGATATACATAAACTTCGACCAGAAAGCCCATTCTCGTCTCCAAAAACGTTCAAAATCCAGTCGCAACATCATCTCAGGGACAATCAATGTCAAAAATGTAGGGAAGTTAGAGGAATTTTTGACAGATTGAGACTGAGATCAAACTGTGAACATCCTTTAACGTGAACAAGGGAGTCGGCGCCATTATCGTGTACTTTTACAGTCTTAAATGCGCCAAAGATAATTTCCTTATCATAGAAAAATAGTAGTATAAAAAGATATGACTGGTATTAACTAAAACTTGTACCTATGTACATAACGTACATCCTGTTATTCGTAATATAATGTTTAGTGTAAGGTATTATGGTTCTAATCCCTCTGTGTTGGAATTCTAATATTATGTTAATCCACCGACCTGTATCAAAAATAGATATAAAAATACTACGCCTACAAGATAAACATTTTATCTATACAGCTGAGCGCGTAATTTTACAAACAAGGAAAACATCTCTTGAAAACAGCGAAAGAGGTAGAATAAGGAAGTGAAAATATTGTTTACTGGAAAAATAATGATGGCAGAATCAAATCATTTAAAAGTGCCCAATTAGATGCATTCCCCTCCTACCGAACGATACTGAAGATGGGAGCTATAATATTAATTTACCTAAGGGTATCGTGTTATACCTAGTAATTGGGTTGTTGTGTTCAGATAGGCAGACGCTCCATGTAAAGTACTGGTACCCAGACTACCCAGCCGCATTTGGTTGGACTGGACACCGACCCCAACATACTTGGATAAAGCCAAGCCAAGCAGCTGATGATGAGTTATTTGCAAACATTGTATTAACCAATTACTTTTAAAAGAGTAACCGTGGCAGATTCCTGCCGTCTCTTCTCCATAGGAAACGACCAATTGAAACCGTGCACCTAGCTTCTGACGTTTCATAAGTGCCCATGTTTGTTTATGTGAAATATTTTTTTTTCTGCCGTATAACTGTGGGCCCAAATAGCACAGAATTGGTGCCCTGAGACAGCGAGGCGAGGTCGCGGCAGACCACGTAGGAGATGGCGGGACGAGCTGGATAGGTTCCGTCAAAACTGGAAGGAGGACGCGCGGGCTCGCGGAAGATGGAAGGAGTGGAGGGAGGCCTTTGCCCAGGAGTGGGACAGCGTAGGCTAACATAAAAAAAATATATATATATTTTGATTTTGAGTTCATTTTAGACATCACTGACCGACTACAAAAAAAATTAGAGAAAAAAACTGGATTTAAAATAATCTTAAATCGTTAGTTATTCAGCAAGCACAGTGATTTACGCTCAACCTTCTGTGCATGAGAAGAGTCCTTGACCCTGCAGTGCGCAGTGGAACATGCCAGGCCAGTAGGTATATAAAGTAGTATAGTATACACAAACTACTTTACATAATGTATCGTGGTCGGTCGTCCGTGCTATTACAGTCAATTGAGGATATGAAACGTACCGGTGTCTGTTTGCAATGGACTGACTCGTCAATGTGTCTTAGTCCTTTGACCCTAATTTATGGTTCTATTTTTAAAGGAATCTTAGTGCATTGGAGTCTGCATTGAATGTGACAAGACTGGTAAAAATGTCGTTTTTATTAATGAGTTTTATGTTAAGGCCGGTTTCCGTTGAATTTTTAATGGGGGTGCCTTTACATTTCGGAAAATCTAAGACTATACTTCAGATGTATACATGGAGGTAGGCAAAATTATTGAAAATGTTGTTCTATGTTTATTAAGTGAGCATGAAAACTCAAACTCAAATTATTTATTTCAATTAAACCATAAAAAAAAACTATACTAATAAATAATAAAGCTGATTAAACCATTTACAGGCACTTTTGAATTGTCAAAATTAAATAGTCGGTCAGATAGTCAGCCAATTCCAAAAACGTAGATCTCTATGGAGAAGAACGGGCAAGAAACTCCACGGACACTCTTTTAAATCAAGATATTATTACAAAATCCTGGGTACATTATTCTTATTGCTTCTATATGTGAGAACAATGTAAAAAAAAAACAATTTAAAATATAACATTAAAAATAAGCCCTGGCAGTTAAGAGATGACCAGTCTCAACCAACGGCGCCCGTTCATGAACATGACGCGTGGATCAGCACCACCCAGCTCAACCATTTTGTAGGGAACCGAATGATCCAACTCACGCGCCACATCAGTGAGACATATAAGTGAGCATGACATATTCTCAACCTGCCATGCTCTTTCAAGTCAACATCAAAATAATGATCATAGCAGGTGACGTTCTGTAATTTCTGTGGGAAGAAGTGTGCGTTTATGTACGTCTTGTACGTATTACAAGTAAATGAAAATATTGACGAGATCGTTTACATAAGAAACATAATATCACGTTCCCGTGTATCTACATATCGCTTGAGTTATTTTCACATTGGTTTTCACAACAATATTTGACGGTTTCCTTTGTTTTAAATACACACGAGTGGTAGTAACTGGAGTAGGTACGTTATAAAAGGTGTTTCCGGACTGAGAGCGGTTCATTATAAAGGATGTTCTTATATTTATTATTAATAGAAACATGAAGAAACCCTATGAATATAAAGTGAAATATTATTCCTTCATAACGTATAACATTTCTGTTGCTAGAGAACTTTTTTGTTTTGAATGAGTTCGTCTGAAACCGTATCTAAGGATTTTTTTTTTAATTTCAGCTGGTTAGTTCACTAGCTCTCCATAAGGGGGAAGTACCTGGATAGTTCGCGAAATTCAAATTTTTCTTAAGTTTTTTTTTCTATTTGCAAGTCAATGGGTTGGTTGTATGTTTACGTTTTTAGACTCTAAAACGTTTGAACGGATTTGGATTAAATTTAGCACATGGGAAGACCATTACCTAGATTAGGACATATGATACTTTTTTATCCGGATATGTCTACGGGATCGAGACATATGCGGGTGGAACCGCGGGGCGCAGCTAGTAATCAATAAAAAGAATTAAGATTAGATTTTTTGTGTTTGTTTCTTACGCTTTCACGCTAAACCGGCTGAACGGATGGGTCCGTGGCTTAGCCCCCAGTGGTCGAGGCACCTGTGGCCGACGCCCCCGATTCGATTAATTCAATATCTAAAAATTTAGCATATGAGTAGATCATAATTTGAATTAGTACATAGGATACTTTTTATCCCGATATTGCTACGAGATAGAGACTTATGCGGGCGAAACCGTGGGCGCAGCTAGTGTGAAATAAAATCATTTGAAACTGAAGTAATGCTAAAATGGATTTATAATTGACCACTTTAAATTCTCAATTCAGAAACCTGGTATTAGTATTACTAATAAAAAGCGTGTCGTTGCCTATAACAGTTACTGTCGACATGCTTTCCTGTTTTAACAATCAGTTTACGAACATTTTTATTCATTTTAATCTAATTAAATTATTATTCCTCCTTGATTTCCCCCCAAAAAATGTTCCCTATTATACTGTACTTGCTTCAATAAACAGGAAAAATACTTCCGTAATTAACTTGCTCTGCCTTGGAAAAATTAATTCGTTGGTAGAGTGGTTCGAATAATCCACCAATATTACAAAAAAACTGGTCTATTATTATCTCAAGGGATTCTTCTCATACAGAGAAGGCCCACGTTAATTACTTCGCTTACTCATTGTGAATATACGATTTCGAACTTACAGTGGCCTCCAAAGTTACTTGAAATGTTTCTACTTCAGCTGTGATGCCATATTTTGATTTAAAAAGAAATAAATAAAAATAGTTTTATTTGTCACAGAAACACGTCCATACAAAAAGATAATTAATTCTTATAATAAGGAAAAATAAAAACAAAATATATCTAGAATCACGAGCACAAAGCAGAAATACTCGACGGCTGCACGTCATGATTGTGACAAGAAGGCTTCCACTCAGCATGATGCTGTGCTGTAGGGATCCAGAGCTCAGCGCTGATTTTCAGAGGTTACCAGAATATAAAAATAATCAGTTACTTCTAAGGGATTAGATCATGACTATTTTTATGAATAGTCAAAGGTAGTTAAATAAGTCAATCATAACGTTATAGCAGTTCAGACATTTGGATCACTAGAATTTTAAATCATAATGTGATGTGTCACAGGTGAAGTGTAAAAATACAACTAACTTTTGGAGGCGACTGTAGGTATATCAACAAGTTTAGGGGCCGGTTTCAATCACCTGATAACTTCATTCGAGGAATAATTTTGAAATTTTGACAGTAATTTTATACAAAAACTGTCAAACGTCAATTTTATTCATCGAATAAAAGTTAACTAGCGATGGAAAAATCAGCCAGTAGTCTAGTTTTATCACATAAAATAATCAGTAAAAATTTTCTTTAAAAAACTCATCTTATAACCCACTATTAGGACCTATATTCGTTTAACCTAGATTACAATCACTTTTCACAAAACAAAAGAGTTTATAATATTTACCATTGTCAGCCGCACTTATAGTTCCAATAAAATAAAACTAGTGAACACGTCTCCCTGTCAGTGAGTCTCAAGATATCCTGACCAAATGCTGTAGGCATACGCAGTCTATCCTTACGAATGTAACTCTTATCGCGATAAGCACTTTCGACCAATGTACGACTAACATAGGTATCGAGTTTCCGCGTTCGATCGAGATAAAAAATCAAGTATTTTTTTTGTGAGAGATCGGAACGATGTAAGGGGATATCCAAGGTGATTTTTTGCAAGAATGTAGGACGAATAACTTTGGGGCTAGACTTTGAGGTGGTGACGAGAAATAATAAATATAAGAAGAGAGAAAGAGAGACAGAGAGAGTTATATCTTTCTTCTATCTCATGTAACGGAATGTACGTGACACATCCTTAAAACACTCTAAATTCTTGTCCAATTATCGAATCGCTGCCTAAGACACAGACAGGTTAACTCCAAAGAACAGCACTGGCCTAAACGATGCTTCAACGTCAACTTCTCCTTGCAAAACAACATTGCACTTTAAGTACGTAAAATTACTAGAAAAATAACCGAATTATCCAAAAACATTAGTTAACTCACCATAATTTTCCGTTTGTCCAAACACCGAATAGCTACCCAAAAAAATCGATTCCATTTCCGAATATACAACAATCGATTTAAAACTTTATTTTTATTCATGTATTTTCGATTTATCAAAGTAATATCGCGTTCGATAAAGGAAAATGTTGATAAACCAACTGCGGGCGTGACTAAGGCAACGTACTGTACGTTTCTTATAAATTAATGGAAATGACGATTTGGTATTTAGGTACCTCGTAATTAGAAGGGAAACGGTATAAATTAAGGCTAGGAAATGATAAATGATTTCTGTAAGTAGATTTGCACAAACACTTTTACACGTCAGTCATATTTTAAAACTAGATGAGGTCGGGGTTTCCTTTCCGAAACAAACTTGAGGTCACAGTCTCTTTTACAGTCCAGTGATCTTGGTCAGATCATTTTGAGGACCATGTATATTGAAGTCTGATGTGGTCTTTTGAGGAAACAGCCACACTGATTGAGTGGAACTGTCCAGTTGCAGCATTTGTCAGTAATCATGCAGTTAGTTCAAGTTAACCAAGCGTTCAATCAATTACCAAATGGATTATAAATATTTGTCTTGGTGCAAACGTTTCCAAATAATGCAATTTCCTTACTTAATTGTTTATTTGTACGTCCATAGATGGCGTTCTAAGGTTTACACCTAACAATAACTATATAATTGTGATAACCAGCCGAAAAAGAAAATGTTAAGAGTAAGAATCGTACTTCCTAATAATATTATGAACGTTTGTGAGGTTGGATGGATGTTTGTTACTCTTTCACGCAAAAACCACTGTACGGATTTCGATGAATTTTGGCTCGCAGATAGTTTATAACCAGGATTAACACATAGGATACTTATTATCCCAATTTTGCCATGGGATCGAAACTTATGAGGGTGAAACCACGGGGCGCTGCTAGTTACTGCATAATGCTCAAAAAGACAAAAGAGCAACGTACATGAGAGAATATATAACATAATGTATTAAACTTATTCTGGGTAACCGATATAATACACTAGGCTTAGTATTATTTTGTTTTTAAATCGATTGGGTTACACGTTCAACGGTTTTATTCTCAACTAGTAGACTATTAACATTGTTAGTAAGTGGTTTCAATTATGTTATGTTCTTAAGAATTACTGGAGAGCCCATACATAATCTGCTGGGAGGGAGTGGGCTGTAATCTACCACGAGGGCCCATGCAGGTTGGTGGATGTCACCTGTCTTCGAATTTTTGGTTCTAGAACAAGCCGGTTTCCTCACGATGTTTTCCTATACCGCTTTGGGCAGTGGTGATGAAATAATTTACACAAAGTAAGGTGCCTGTCTGGGTTCGAACCTATGACCCACATCTTGTAAGTCGCGGTGTACATTGGGCCACCACTGCACCACTGCACTCTCTTCTTCTTCACTCTTTACTGAACTAGGGGTTGAAAGTGGACAAGGTATGCCTGTTCTTTGTATGAAAATCCACTCTAGACCCCAAAGGGTCGAGAATAAACTATAGTTAGGGGTCCAGTGGAAACATTATTGATTGGGGGTCGAGAGGCCGAGAGTGGACTAAACGTGCCTGCCTAGGTTCGAACTCACGACTTACAAATCGTAAGTCGAAGCCGTTACAACTGGGCCACCACTGGTCTCTGGAGAGCCCGTAAGTTAAGTTATCGGATCGTGTTCGAAACACAATACTGCGCTCCAAAATAAAGATAGCTGACGTGGCTCAAAAGGCTGCCCAACTGAAATGGGACTGGGCAGGACATGTCTGCCGTATGCCGGACAAACTGTGGGCCCAAATAGCACAGAATTGGTCCCCTGAGACAGCGAGGCGAGGTCGCGGCAGACCACGTAGGAGATGGCAGGACGAGCTGGATAGGTTCCGTCAAAACTGGAAGGCGGACGCGCGGACTCGCGGAAGATGGAAGGAGTGGAGGGAGGCCTTTGGCCAGGAGTGGGACAGCGTAGGCTAACATAAAAAAAAAGATACTAAGCCAACATTACGAACCAGCCTGATGATAAAAATACACAACCAAACCCTCTTTCCATAGAGGTACACTTTCCATTTACACGCCATGTATAATGCAATAAAATAACAGTTGACCTAGACCTACTTTGTTCATTGTTTGAAAACAAAAACACTTTTCACTTCCGCAAATATAACGAACGACACACAAAACGTCACTTTATGTCCTTATTCCGCCGAGCATTTATACAAACTGACGTTCACCCATCAAAAACTGTGAAATTAACGACGATTATGGCGAATCACGATCGCGGACAGAAAAGGCAAAAACAGGTACCTAGTGAAATAAGTACAAAAAGTCACGCGAATTAGATAGCACACGTATACCTTTGTTGTTGAATGAAGACTGGCTGCTCAGATCACGTTGTTTTTTTTTTGTTTTTTGTTCTTACACGTAAGGTTATTTACACTCTTAATTTGGTAGATTATCATCGTAGATGCTCGTGAAATCACTGCATGCATATCTTCACATTACGAGGAAAATGTTGAATGTCATCATTCTTGGTAGGATTATAGTGACAGGTTGACCACAAACCTTTAAAACGTCAAACATCGTCACTGAAATTTCCGCTTTCTTTTTGACAGAGGTTACAGGTGATTGCTTATGCTTACGTATAGTAGGTTTCTATAATTTCCTCATGTAAAAACTATTAGTCAGCAGCAGAACTTATACAGAGGTATGACTATTTAGCCAGCCATTTTTTTCTGATCTTTCTGACAGAGAGAATATGGCTAACCAAAACGGAAATTGTTAAATTAAGAGGAAATTACGAAGAACTCTCGCACAGGAGTTGTGTGAAGTAAAGATAATAATTTAACGCTAAAACAAATGGCTGCAAGCTATCACGGGATGTTGTTGTTTTCAGATTATATTGATTCTGCCAGCAAACTAATAAAGTATCAAACTTTTTTAATAATACATCGGAGCAAAATCAAATTAGAATTGTTTTCGTAGGAAGTCAACTTGGGTAAGCTAATTCGTTTGACAATCACAGCCGAAAATGTAATATATATATATATAATATATATTCATTCAAAAAATTGTAAGGCATGAAAATTAGTACAGTTTTGCTTAAATTTAAATTATATTCCTAAGACTTACGTGCCTGAACTAGGTAATCCTGTGTTTCAGGCGTAATGTATGTAAGGTAGAAAAATTATTTATACAAATTAGATACTGCAATACTATAATAAACTAAACTGCGTATATCAAATGCCATCATTAGTCTGCATACAAAAATTCAATCAGATATATTTTATTATTTTAGTGTCATAGATAGTCAATGACGTTTGACGACACGGTTGGCGCAGTGGCTGAGCGGTCGACTGCTGCGCTGCGTGTCGCGGGTTCGATTCCCGCACGGAAATATATTTGTTTTGCCTACAGGTAGTTGTTCCGGGTCTGGCTGTTTGTATAATGTGACTTTAAATGTTTGTAAACGCACCCACGATACAGGAGTAATTCCTAGAGTAGGGCAACGTTTTTTTTTTAAAAAAAAAAAGGTTTGCAAAACCCATAGTCGGCCTATCACTACAACATAATTATTTAGTTCGTTTGGAAAAATATTTTTTTTTTAATTTCGGTGTCAGGATTTATTTGATAGTTCCAGAATACATCAGTATTGCCAGTGTTTTCATTTGCTGTCGTATTATAATTGTCTCCACATCTATGTCTATACATATGTATAATTAATTCTAACGAAGTCAAAACTGTACATTGAATATTTTGAAAAAAAAAGTAATTACCACGAGGTGTGGTAACGAGTGTGATGCTGAAAATATAGTTTTTTGAATTGTTATCCTGTGTAGTGTATGTTCCTCATTGGCGCAAATACTGAACGGTTTTGGATGAAATTTGGCACACAGATATTTTATAACCTGGATTGACACATAAGGGAACTTTTAATCCCGGTAGTACGTTCCTGTGGGATATTTTCCGACACCCATGCGGGCGAAGCCGCGTGCAAAAGCTAGTTTTATAACAAAAGAAAAAAAACACAACTGTCTTTTTATGTACAGAATTAATTCGAAAACATCAGAACCTATGCCGCATAAAATGGAGCTACTAAATTCAGTTCAGCATGCAACCGGCCTAACTCACTGGGTCGTGAAGTTAATTGAAACGTCATATTTTGGTCGTTAACCTTAATAATTGTGAGAATGGCAGCCAACAGTCGCGGAATAGGAGGGTTACGTACTTATCTCGATTGAGAATTAGTTGAAACTGCTGTTTTATTGGTGTTATCTGGTCCAGTCTTAAGATAGATATGAAGACTTTTATTTTTAAGCTATTTTTTGGCCGTTTTTTAAGATAGAGAGAATGAAAATGACTTTACACATACCTACATAAAATCATCATTCTTCTAATTTATTTGGGGTTGGCGTAACATGCCCTTTTCTTCCATACTTCTCCATTAGTCGTCATCTCGGGAGTCCACCCCCTCTCTAACCATATCATCTTTCATCTTTCACACAGACCAAAGCATGGTCTGTGTGAAAGATGAAATTTATGGTTACGTTTCTTTAGTTTCTTCGTTTCTTCACATTCATACACAGAGGAAAATAACGTGAGGAAAATTTTGAACTTTCCTCTCGACATTTTCCTCTTTCCTCCGCATCGCATCAATACCATAAACATGAAATTGACATATTTAGTAATTTAACCAAACAGCCAGTGGTGGCACAGTGGTAATGGCCGCGACGTACGGGTTGTAGATTGTAGGTTCGAACCCAGACCGGCGCTTTACTTTGTGTAAATTATTTCATCACCACTGCTCTCAACCTTGTAAAGGAAAACATCGTGAGGAACCGGCATGTCCTAGAACATCAGAGATCAGAACAATTATAAAATACTGTTTACGATTTCTATGACTTAGTATCTTGGAACACCCACGTCAGGATAATTGATAAGATTGACTTAAGTGACGGCAAACCACAATATGATTCATTATTAACATTCATAATTAATTATTTGAATGATAGTGTAATTGCCAGGTCGAGGAAAAACTTAAATTTATACCTATTTAATGAATTTTGGATTTACCCGGTTTGATCATACACACACGTCTACCTACCTACATATTTAAACGTTGTAAAGTACAGAAAAATAAAAGTATACCTATATTTTTTTTTAAACTGCTGTTTTTTTTCATTGTTGTTGGGCCTCTTGACCTCAATCTTGCCTCATGGAAAGCAATGGATGAGTTTTACGATGAAACGAGAAGCCCAGAAAATGCCTGTGCAGTTGCACAGGCAAGATGCCAGTGCAGCGAGGCTGATGGGTTATACGGGGAAGGGAACACAGACGCTGTCAAAGTATATCTAAGAATGCCATCATGGCTTCCCTATTCATAATTATGCAAACGTACTCATATTGGCATACTCGTCACCAAATGCAGTCGTGTTGTTATAAACATAATCAAAGATTGCATAAAATTTTAAAACATAAGACACTTGTGCATATTAAAAAGACTCCTTATCACGCGATAAGGTTGCTGCGACTGTTCACCTTACAAGATAAGCAGGGATTACGTTAGTTATAAATTATCAGGCTTAGCTGGTTGATGTGTTAGTAACAGCATGTATATTGAACAATAAAAGTTTGCACCTCTTGTATATCTTTTGATACAGTGGAGGCCACTTTTTCCACTTCAGCTGTGACACACACATAATATACATAATCAGCCTATAATGTTCCCACTGCTGGGACACAGGCGGAGGAGGAGGTTTTCCTTCACCGTTTTGACAGCAGTGGTGATGAAATAATTTACACAAACTAAAGCGTCTGATGGGGTTCGAACCTACGACCTGCAACTTCACTTTTATTAATTATGAATGTATGACCAGACAAACAGCTGAGGGCAAGATACGTTACATAATCAGCCTATAATATTCACGCTGCTGGGACACAGGCCTCCTCTCGGTGAGAGGGAGTGGGCCGTAATCCACCACGCAGGCCCAGTGGGTTGGTAGATGTCACATGTCTTCGAAGTTTTCATTCTAGGACATGCCGGTTTCCTCATGATGTTTTCCTTCACCGTTTTGAGTCCAGTGGTGATTAAATAATTTACACAAACTAAAGCGCCTGTCGGGGTTCGAACCTACGACCCGTAAGTCGCTGTCATAAGAGCAGTGGTGACCCAGTGGTAACAGCAAGATACATTATGAGAGAATTTTTTTTATCTCGCCTCGGGTAGGTCAGTTTTTCATGAGTTGAAGAAAGCTGCGGGGGGCGTGGGAACATTATACGCTGATTATGCAGGGCCTGGAAAAAATATAATGACATGAGCCACAAATTCAAGTTGCTCAGCGACTATGCTATGGAGCCAGCTATGTTCGGAGTCTCATTGAAGGATAAAATCAGAAATGAAATTATCCGGAAAAGAACCGGAGCTACCGACATAGCTTGCAGAATAAGCAAACTGATGTGGCAGTGGGCTGGCCATGTTTGTCGAAGGACCGATGGCCGTTGGAGCAGACGAGTCCTGGAGTAGAGACCGCGTACCGCGACGGCCGACCTAATGAAGGTGGCTGGGAAAGATTGAATGTGGAAAGCGGAGGACAGGATGTTGTGGCGCAGCCTGGGAGAGGCCTACAAGAGCCTTGGCCTGGGAGAGGCCAAGAGGTTTACAACGTAGTTTCGGGGCTAACTTCCGACTTGTGAAGGCTATTTTCCATGCACTCCAGGGTACTATAATACATTCATTTTCACTCCAGGCTGGTCGAGTCTTGTCGACTGGCTTATCTCTTAAATGCAGTATTATCCTAAAGTTTGTGCCAACACGAAAAAAGGAGAATAATTTTGGAAATATTTATTTTATTATTTATGTGCACACAGAAAAATTGATACAGATACAACATATTGGTATTGAGTACAATGGTACTGCTTATTTCTTAAGAAATTTCTTCCAGCAGACCTGCGAAAGGAGAAATGGAAAAGAAATATAGACAATAGTGTGTGAGAACAAGAAGACATGTATAATTCTAGCGGACCCGGCAGACGTGGTCCTGTCCGGAAAAACGGAACCGATTGAAATATACACACTAAATTTCATCCAAATCTGTCCAGCCACTTAGGAGGAGGTGGGTGACAAACACACGTACAAAATAATTATATTTATGTTAAGAAGATATAGTTTAAGTTGTATAATATAATATATGTATATATAGTATAATATTTAGATATCGTCCGTGGTTTTTATCCTTGCGAAATAAATAAAACCGTCTCTTTTCCCTTATTTTCTAAGAGAACTTTTTAATTACCGCGCTTTTTCACTGCAAAGGTAGTTTTTCCATCTAAAACAGGAGACCAGTCGAGCTTGTATCAACAGTAATCTTAGCCTTGTTCTAATTAATATCATAAATGCGTCAGGAAGTTTCTTCCTCCGCTATTTTATCATATTTTCTAAAGGTTGAATGGAGTTTACTAAAAGTATTCTATATCCATCGCTTTTTCTACGAACTGTTTGGAGATGAGTTTTTTAACATTAGAGCACCTGATTTAATCCACTTTTTCTCTATAAATAGCTTCATTCTTCGAACTTGTTTGCGAAATTACCTATAAGCCCGCTTTCACATTAGGACGTTTTACCTATTTGTGGTATAGTAATTTTATTTTAGGTGCATCGTCTTCACATATTATTATTTATAACTAACTAGCTTTGGTCCGCGACTTCGTCCGCGTGAAGCAACTTTCTTACATTTTTTTTCCGTAAGAATCATCCTCGTACTTCAAGGAATAGTCTAAAAAAAGAATTAGCGGAATCAGTTCAGCTTGTCTCGAGATTTGCGCTTAGCAACACATTCAGCGATTCATTTTTATATTATAGATTAATGTACTTATGCAAAGTATTGGAAAACCTTTTAAAAGTGTAACGGTGGAGTTTCTTGCCCATTCTTCTCCGTACGAAAACAACCTTTTGGAAGGGGCGCCTAGAATCAATTCTATTTTACTGTAATTTTTGACGTTCACAAGTGCGTTCTATGTGCCTTTTTGAAATAAATTAATTGACTTTGGCTTTCACGATAGGAGCGCGATAGTAGCGCGGCAGAAGCTGATGCCTTCACATTATAAGAACAGCCGCGCGATAGTAGCGCGTCTGCCGCGCCGTAGTTTAGATCAGTAGTAGTAGGTAGTACATTTATGCATTTACTTTCTTGCCTAGAAAATAGTTGATATCATTTCCCTAAACATGTTTCAAATCTTAACCCAAGCGACTGTTAGTAATTGAACAATTCAGGCTAATCGTTGCTTAATTAAACCTCCTTAGTTTGTCGACTGTCAGTAATTTTTTTGATATTTAATAGTTTCTAATTATTAATAATGAGTTGATGAGAATGAATCACAGTTTATATAACACAATGGCTCGTGGTCATTAACGAGTAATTTTGTGGTTTTGCTTCGGCCATTGACCTCTCCGAATCATTAAATGATTGTTTGTTCTACATCCGTGGTACGATCATTAGATGATACACGTTTGACGATGTCCATTTTTTTTCATCCGGAGCAGGAAAACATGCCTCTCTTTTGTGCAATACAGGGTCCGTATTAAGTATGACGTATTGATGCTATCATTTTTCTAGTGTGAAAGAGAGACGGAGCTATACAAGGGCGATAGCACCATCTTTTTTTCATTGGATTAATGATGGCCTTAATACCTTCATAATACGGTAGTCTCAGTAAGTTATTTGCTCTCGAATAATTACTTTCTGTCACAGTGATTAACAGCTTCTAAAGAATCACCAACCACATTTCTAGGGAAAGTTTTATATCAAACTAGCGTACCCGGCAGACGTCGTCCTGCCTGACAGGGTCCAATTGTGTTTTCAAACCATCCAGGAACTCATTGAAATATACACACATCCAAATCGATCCAGCCGTTTAGAACGAATTTGATGACAAACACGCACAGAAGAAATATAAATGTATAAAGGGCTGATTTTTCAATCATCTGATAACTTTTATCGAATAATAATTTTGAAATTTTGACAGTTATATATTATAATATAATTTTGACACAATACTTTTATTGCATTCCACATGTAGGTATTCTTAGGTGGTAAACTTATAATTAGATCATATGGACCCTGTCGGGCATAGCAAAATAAGTGAGCGAGGGTGTGTTTCATACAAAAAACTGTCAAACGTCAATTTTATTTCTCGAATAGAAGTTATCTGTCGATGGAACAATTAGCCCTAAGATAAATAATGTTTTGTATCGAATAAAAACTCACAAAACTGCTAATTTCTTTGCACTTTCTTTATTTGTTTTTAGACTACTTTTCCTTTTAATAAGAGATTTAGGTTATCTTCTGTTTTAAAGAAGAGCAATTCCTCCATTATTTGGACGAAGGTCATCATCATCACCATCCATAGCCCGATTTTACACACTGATTAGCACAGGCCTCTCTCTTCAAGTGCCATTCCCCACGCCCCTGTGCCAGTCTCATCCAGGTTCTACCCGCAATGTTAACAATGGACGAAGGTACTGATAAATAAATCTTGCTCAACTATTAACAGCCTCAGTGACCCCCTTGTGCGCAAGCGCAGCAGTAGAGATAGTGCCGGTTTTATCTTATCTATGGCGACGATCGCAATGACCCATATCCCCAGAGATTAATTTGAATGTTTACCTTGTCAATAGTGTATGATATCATGCACGTATATTTTTTATTATTTAGAAATTACCACTTATCATATGACACAATAAAATATTGTTTTTGTGGAATAATTTCGCTTGAAAAAAGCATGAGAGTAGTTACTGCTGCGCTAACGATGAATACAATAACTCGATTTTGGACGATTTTGAGTTATATATTATATATTCGGAATCAGCGAATCGAGATCTACTAACTCTCTCCAAGTAACTTTTTTTATGAATCCTTCAGGAACTGGGTTTTTCAGTAAGCCAGAATGCAATAACTAAAACTTCATAAAAAATTCACTAATCAAAAATACAATCATCATTCTTGTGGTGACATCAGTTTTGAAGTACCATACAATTTATTGCTAACTTGCTTAAACCACTTCGTCAGTTGTATTTATGTTGTTGTTGTGTGCTAAATTATTGTGTGTTACATTTGGAGAATCGAATAAACAATCAATTTGACTTGGCCATTTGGTCAATGATGAAACCCAATTATATTTCAGTGTACTAAAATTCCTGGAACGCTCCCTTGCTAGATTGATAAAAGGCCTTAAAAAGGAGGCTGGGATAGACTGGATGCGGAAGGTGGGTGTTGTGGCGCAGCCTGGGAGAGGCCTATTTCACGCAATAAACTGCGATAGCATATATCATATAGCAGTTGAGGCTGAGTTGATTGATTCTTCGATTCTGCTAAGTGTTTTGCATCGCTAGACATTGCGGGAATACACGTACAACTAAGTACTAGACTGATTTAATCAGAGGGGCAATTCTCGTAATTTTAAGAACGTTCACAGTCTGATCTAAGTCTCAATCTGTCAAAAATACCTCTAATTTCCCTACATTTGTACCTGTTTGTCGCCGAGATGAGACTGCGACTAGATTTTAGACGTTTTAAATTACGAGAATTAGCCTTCTGGTAAATATTAGCCGTATTTGGCAAAGATATTCAGTGATGATAAATCATTATCATTCAAATGATAAAAAGCAATGTCCAACAGTGGCCGGTTGCAATTTGATTGATACGAAGTTCTCACTATCTTCCACTACATAATTATTTCTTTTATTTGCAACTTGCATATTTCATATTTATATTACTTATGTTAGTATAAATTACTATATTCGTATGAATGTGGATTGAGTATGAATATGGATGACTCTAAGAGTAGGGGAACACCAAAGGAACGATGGATGGACTGTGTTAAAGATGTTATGACTAGAAAGAGGGTGACAACCTAGATGATGATTAATAGAGAAGCATGGAAGAAAAAGAGATAATGAGCCGACCTCAAAAAAAGTCAAGGTTAGAGGCAGGATTATCATAATTATTTATATTACACTTACATACTAACCACGATTCATATGAAAACTATGATACAAAATTCTATAAGTTTTAGAGCAATTGCATTTATATTGATATTTACTTTACCGAGCAATATTTTTTCAGTTGGTACTACACCGGGCTTATAGTAGATACAATTTTATTTTTATTTTTCTTTGTTATTGAAATGAAATATTTGTTTTACTGTGTGGTGTGTGTGTGAGTGTAGTGAACAGTCGATTTTTTTTATTTTTTGATATCGTAGGATTTTTGGAGAAATATTTACATCTACACATTAGATATTTATTTGGATTGTGAGATAACTTTAAAGCATTGTGTTCTTTACCAACATAAATTCTAATATCCACAGTTTAAAATGATTTTCTGTAACTAGGTTTGTCCTAACGCTTTTACACGTCAACCTATTTTTTTAAAACTAGATGAGTTCGGCGTTTCCTATCTGACTACTCTCAAAAGAAAGATCGAAACATACGCAGAGGTCCCAGTCTATTTTAAAGTCCAGACATAATGTTGGTCAGATTATATATATATTATATATATAGTTATAGGTAAGGAAAGAACTTCACAGATTTGAGTAAGTTTGCCCAGTCAGTGCAAGCCTTTATCTATTCATAATCTTCATTCACTATCAAGTAATTTAACAACACAGACATTCTTCAACAAATGACATTTTTAAATTACAAAGCACACAAACGTGTTGTTTCACGCACTCAACATTGTATTCAAAACATTGCTACTACCAAATACGATAAATAATTAACATAACCTAAAATTAAAAATATGTTAGGTATATATAGTATCTAATATATTATTTAAAAGATTATAAATTAAAACTTACGATGACAGAGCATCCAGGTAAAACGCAAGGCGTCTTCATTATTACACAAAACAAAAATATTTTTAAACTGTATGTATGTTTGTGTCGTTTACATCGCAAACTGATGGCTCTTTTTTAAATTAATTTTTCACTGAACTACATCCCGCGTCTGCGCGGATAGAGTGCGATATTGTATTTGGAGATAAGTGGCGTGTGGCTGTTGGTGTAAGCGAGGAGAGATTAGCGGGTTGTCACGAGCGGAAGCGGGCGCGTGTTTTGTCTCAAAAGTTTACCTTCTTATTTCGTGGAAAATTAACGTACAAGTAGGTACACATAATTTTGGCACGTATTTTTTATTAAACTGCTGAGAATATTGTTTTGTAATAAATACTTAGGATACGTGTGAAATAATTGCTATACATGGACCTATAATAATAATAATAATTACCATTATTTGCATAAACATGTGTGTACATACACAAATTATTATGCAAATTAGTATGTAGGATGACAATAATAAATTAGAACTACATGTTTGCCATTTGACATGGCGTGCAAATATTAAGAGTAATAAAACATTACACACTGTTAAGAATGAACGGATTTTAGAAGTGATTTTAATGAATAGAATAGAATACTCTTAATTGTACACCATATAAGTTACAGAACATAAATGAATGAAATCAATGAATCATTGATAAATAAACTGATCTTAGGGTGCGTGTTACTTACCCAAATTGATAGTGGTATTGAATTGACAGCTTAAGCATGTTTCCTTAGAAAGTAGTAAGTAGTGAACGGCTGTCCAAATACAGAGCATTTTTCGACACCTCAATGTCAAATACTTGGTGAAAATGACAGATTTTCATGATGATAGTTATAATAATGGTAGAACCTGCAAAATAGAATAGACTAGAATACTCTTTATTTAATTGTACACCATACAAATTACAGAACATGCACATATACAATTTTACAAAGGGTGACACAATGGGCGGTATTATCGCTAAGAGCGATCTTTTAAAGACAACCTTTGGATGGATTAAAATTAAGGAGAAAAAAATATAGTAGGTAGTCCCTGGTGTGCCATTTACAGTATACAATTAACAGACAAAATCAATACTTGATTGATAGTTATCATTTATATTACCAAGACACGTCGTCTTCAAAATCGCTTATGCTCATGCCTTGCTTCACTTTCTTATCATCAACACCTATAAATACGTTGCTAAGAACGTCTACACTTCCTCGGGATTTACATAATATACGAGATAAGTTGTTTATGCCGCTTACAGCCATAATACGCAAGCTTGATGAAGTCATTTGTAGCAACATTCACAAGATGGTGCAGTTTTATGGATGGATGGATATTTGTGACTCTTTCACGCAAAACCTACTTAACAGATTTGGATGAAATTTGGCACACAAGTGGTGTATAACCACGATTAATATATAGAATACTTTCTATCCCGATATTCCCACGGGATCGAAACTTATGCGGGTAAAACCGCGGGTCGCAGCTAGTACATACATAAAGTCACACCTTCTCAAATGTTCGTAATAGTTAAAAATACGTTTTTATGGAAAGGAAAATTGGAAAAGTTTCGTGGAGAATGATCACATTCGGGAAAAGCTGGACGTCCTTATTTCAGAATCAGAATCAGAACTTTATTTGCTTCGAATGTAGGTAGTATAAGATGTTATAAGTACATAAATTAATTAGATCAGCTACAATCTACCTTGCGGCGTGCAAATTATTACATACATTAAAATGGAGAAGGAGATGCGATGCGATGGTTCGATGGAGTTTTTGTAGTATTTATATTAAGTAAGTATTTAGTATTATTTATATTTAGACCAGACAACGTCTGTCAAGTCAGCTGGTAATTAATACTTTTCAAGTCATTCTTTGCTACTATCACCAACCAACTTTCATGAAAATCTTTGAAAAACGAGATTCATTTCAAAATGCATTAGACACTGATTTTATTTTTATAACACATGGAGATGCTGTTTAATTTCTACGTTAATACACCCACATACACACACTATTACCTACTGTGATGGCGATACCGCATGTTTTGGAAATAGGATTTTCTCACGGATGCCGACTGTTTCAGCAGCTGTTTTCTGTGTTCATTTGAATAACAATCCCTTATGGGTAACGTAGGTCCCTATTAGGTATCTAGAATTTATCAATGTCTCATTAGAGAAGTTGAAAAACTTAAAATGTGCCTGTGGTATCAACACCATACATGTAAGCACCAGGAAGCGGTGAAGGGCGGGTAATTTTGACGTTCGGAAAGTGCTGATACTCAGCCTAATTTGATTACAGAGATGTGCAGTATGCTTTAAATAGTGTGATTTTGACTGCATCTGTACATTGAGAGAACCTACGAGCCAACATATTCGCCCGCACCGCCAATGCCCTGCGCTCTCGTTCAACATCCTCATCATCCCCAAGATCATCAGCAATGAAATGTCTTAGGTATTTGAACTGCCGCACCTGACGAATCGGGACGTCGCTAATTTTAATAGGCGGGAGATTTTCCGGACACTTCTTGCCAACAACCTTAAAGACCATGAGTTCCGACTTTTTCACATAATACAGTAACCCATGGTTAGCAGCATAGTTATCACAAATCTTAACCAATTTTCTGAGTACACTGACCGAGGGAGCCAGCAACACCATAATCATCGGCGTAGCTAATGTTGTTGAAATACAACCCGTCAATAAAGCAGCCCACATGCGCGCTGCTGAGTTCCTCGATCAATGCATTCAGATACAGATTAAAAAGATTAGGGGAGATTAAGCCTCCCTGTCTCACGCCATGACTTTACAACGCCCTTCAAACAATAATAAATCATCTTTCGAACCTACACACAGTATGGATATGTCGCAGTAAGATGGCTATGGCCGTGATATAGTTATATCCCTAGGGATATAGCTACTACTTATAACATTGTTTGTTTTGGTTGTGACGATTGAGTATTAAAAATAAAAGTTATTTGGTTGGACCGTTGTATTTAAAATGAGTAACCAGTTGCGCAAATAAAAAAAAATATAAACTTATAATTATTTCACTAGATTAGTCTAGTAGGTTATTTATGAACCGCTTTCATATAAGTATATTACGGTATAAAGCTATATCCCTAGGGATATAATTATATCACGGCTTTAACTATCTTACTGCGACATATACATAGTTCAGTATAGAATAATAATATGTAAATACCTATATCAAATTAACGAAGACAGATTAATATATGTACCAGGAAGTTTAAATGAGAAAACTTATATACCTACTCCACTGCTTTTGTAGTGTCAGAATATACATGCGAAGTCATGGAAATTAATTGTTAAGTAAATTGACACACGTCAATTTGCCACATTAGAGCCAATTTATATAACTGTCAAAGAATGGCAGTTGTGATTTGAATTAATGACTACCAACTTAAATTGTCTGTGATTAATAGTAGCGGATGAAGTTGGTATTATATGTGTATATTAATTTCCCCGACTTTACTTAAATTATCCGCGAATTTCCTAGAAAGATTTTGAAGGATGGTTCTAATCCATTGCTTCATACGTTTGAAAAATTCGTGTGCTCGACAACGTTAATAACGCAATGAATGTTGTTGAATTGTCAAAATGAAAGGAATTGTAATGTTGGCATGTTACGTAATCATTTTTGACCTAAAAAAACATTAAAAAATCATCTGCCTAGCCTTTTCCCAATTATGTTGGGGTTGGCTTCCAGTCGAACCGGTTGCAGCTGGGTACCAGTATTTTACATGGAGCGACTATCTATCTGACCTCCACAACCCAGTTAATAAGTAATACGAAACCCCTTGGGAAGACTGGTTGTCAGCCTTTCGGGTTTCTGACGACGTAACGACTGTCAAAGGTTCACAAACGACAGCCGGGATCAACGGCTTAACGTGCTTTCCGAGGCGTGTAGGGGTCTTCGTATGTAAAGATGGTCAGGTATCCACGGACCAACCGTGGCAAACGTAGCTTAAGAGGGCGCACACAGGTCCATTAGCGCCACTACTTTAAAAAAATATTATCTCGTGACTGAGAACGAATTATGAAAATCTGCTCAATCAGCGACCTCGGTAAGTGTGTCTAGAATTTTCTAATACCTTTTATTAAGTTTCTTATTGAGACACGAAGCAACTAAATACGACATATAGGAATTTGGCCGCTTTTCTTTAGATCTCTTTCTTAACCTGCACCCCAATTGCGTAACACACAATCAATCGGAATCTGAATCATTTTGAAGCAAATTGCTAATCCATTGCTTCATAGGTTCGAATAATTTCTCTGCTCAACACGTAAATAACGCAATGAATGTTGTTGAACTGTCAAAATGAAACCGATTCCGATTGATCGTGTGTTACGCAATTAGGGTGCTGATCGATCGACCCGTGCGGCTGTTACTACTTAGCAACAAGTGATCATTTTCAAAAGAATTTAAAACGAAGATAAAAATGAAGTCATCAGTCTACAATTCAATTGAACACTTATTACTCTCCACCATCAGTCCATCACCGATAAGCCTTATGAAGAATTTTACTGCAAATAAATTCACGTTTTCGTAATAGATACCTAATACCAAGCGAGCTCCTAAAACCATTCTGCCGTCAGACGTCAAAGATAAGACTGTTATTTATGCTGTCGTCTCTTTCTTCCTTTTGCTAAAATATCCCTGTCTCGCTCCCTCATGGCGTGACAAACGATCATTGTAGTAAGTTACCGGGAGTTTTGTGATTGAACGAATTTCATGAGTATACTTGGTTGTGAAATGGGGTATTTTATGCGAATTCCTTGTATAAGTTCCTATTTGTTACTGGCGATAGATCGGCTTTTTTATGGCTTGCACCTGAATTCTTAAAATATATAGGTACATACAATGTATGTAACTCCAGAGGGGCAATTCCTGAAATTTTAAGAACGTTCACAGTCTGATCTCAGTCTCAATCTGTCAAAAATACGTCTAATTTCCCTACATTTTGACAAGTTTTTGACATTCGTTTGTCGCTGAGATGAGACTGCGACTAGATTTTGATCGTTTTGAATTACGAGAATTGGCCTTCTTAGGAGGCTAAGCCTAGCTGTGTTGTGTTCGCGGACGAATGGAAGAAGATTTTGTCAGTATGTCTGGGGTCACAGGGGTCCCTTGGAATCCATATGAATACCATTATCTCTGCTTTACATCGACGAATAGGATTGTGGACAATAAGTTGGAGATGATTAAGGATAATTTATTTTTGGGGTACCATACCCAAAGGGTGCCAGCGGTAATAGGGTTCCTTATTATGAAGGCCTGTCTGTCCATCCGTCCGTTTGCATTAGAATTGTATATTTTAAACCGTAATTATATAAGATGATGATTCATTTCATTTTAAAATGATCATGAACACTACATAATGGTTTTAATTATAGAGTGGGAGACATAGTGCTTAAGCCTCCATACCTTCACAAGCAGTTATATTCATATCGGGCACTCGTACACACAGAGCAGAGTGGTGGCCCAATGGTAATGGCCGAGACTTACGAGTTGTAGATCGTGGGTTCGAACCCAGACAGGCACTTTACTTTGTGTAAATTATTTCATCACCACTGCTCTCAAAACGGTAAAAGAAAACATCGTGAGGAAACCGGCATGTCCTAGAACCAACAATTCGAAGACATGTGACATCTAACAACCCGCACTGGGCTCGCGTGCTGGATTACAGCCCACTCCCTCTCAAAGAGAGGAGGCAAACTGTTGTTATTACAAAAGTATTTTTTTAAATATGTAGTATTCAATATTGTACGGTGGTACGGAACCCTTCGTGTGCGAGTCCAACTCGCACTTGGCCGCTTTTTTAAATCTAAGCACGGGTTGATTTTATAGCGAAGGAATAACGGTTAAAATCATAATCCCTTCTCTCTTGAATCAGCAGACACCCTTGTCGATCGATATTCGATGTACCTAAGCTGCACTTGGCCGATAGGGCCGAAAGGTAATGGCGATCTCGGACCGAAAGACATAGCGTGGGAAGGCTTCCCATATGGTGGGCCGATGACCTTGTGAAGGCCGCAGGAATCCGCTGGATGTGAGAAGCCTGGATGGAGGGCCTATTTCCAGCAGTGACGTCTTTCGGCGGAAATGATGACACTTCGATATTACTGTTTTTATCTGACACAAATTTATTTTATTTATTTAAGTATGCATACCCACATCACGTTGCAGTATAAAACTGATCCATCACTTTACACATCAGGGCCAGTTGAAAACCAGCGGCAGGCACTAGTTGTCTGGCATTTTTGCTGAACTCGGCATTTTTGGCGCAGCCGTGAGGCACACCACCGTACGATATTTTATAGTTTCTTCGTTCGTTAGTTTAGTAGTTTTTATTTTTATTTTTTAGTATTTTACAGTTAATAAGAAACTATAATTTTTATTATTTGTTGTTATAGCGGCTATAATAGTACGCTAGAACTGGAAGTACTTGCAACTCCCAGAAAAAATACTTGTCATTTCCTATTTTTGGTTCCCATAGATTAATTTGTGACTTTCATCGCTTCTGTAATGGCTACACGCTGTAATATCGTTTCCAGTACATAGCAATATTACATCCATTACCAGATATTATGACTCAATGAAAGCAGCAGGTTTTCAATAAATACAGGGAATTACTCCATTATTTAGTAGCAATGACTGGTGGGGAAGGGAATTGATTTTCTTTTTATATTGATGTTTGAGAGAATCCGTGAAATAAAAACTCGTACACTTATTAATAATATATTTTTTTCTCAGAATATTATTTAGCCCAGGTTAGAACTGGCGTTTTTTTAACCTGACGGTTTTTTATGGCGCACAGGATTTTCAACTCTCGGTGTTGCTGTTAAACCAAGCATTGAAAATCAAACAGATTAAGTAAATCCCAGCGCGTCAAAATTACACTATTATATTTTCAACTTTAGGCGCAAGGCAGTGCGTAGAAAATCGAGCGCGCAAAAAAAATCGCTGAGATAACAAGGTAGGACACCACACGAACAAAGTAGCGCCGGGCAGCTAGTTATGTATAATAATATAAATAATTCAATTTTCTGACATATAAATATTTGACTTTAAAAATATTTTTCTAGGTCCTTCGTACCTCTTTCACACTACGTATACAGTGAATAAGGGTGTCTCTATTCACTTAAATTTCATATAACACGATGTAACTTCCCCCGCTTCGTACACGTTAAGTTCTTCCTGTTACCCTGTAACTAATGAACATCGTGTATAAAAATAGCCCTCACGTTTCACCCCAAAATAAATCAGGGTAAGCAATTTTACCCCCATTACGGTGTCCTAATCGCCATCACAAATGTTCTCGGATACATACGTTAGGCAAGTTATTGCTACTAATGTCCATTGTGTTCAGTTAGGGCCAAAATCGCAACCCACATTACAACTCCTTTTTCCGAAGTAATTTACTGAATTACTGAGATATTGTGTGATGGTTCGTTTTGACAAAACTGAGAGTGGGGGTAATTCCGTAACACATAATCAGTGGAAATGGGTTTCACTTTGACAGTTCAACAATATTCATTGCGTTTTCATTGCTTACAGATTTTGCTGACACTTTTTTACAGATTTATAGATACACTTAAGTTATAGGTATGTAGAATTATAGAAGTATTATTGTAAAATTCAGCAGGCACCTTTTTATGGCTGTGTTTATTTCACAGCGCGTCGCCTGCAGAATTATTCTGGGCAATCTGCATCAGTGTCCCAGCGACCTTTTTTATTTAAGCAGGCGTAGGCGGTTAAAAAATTCAAAAATCAAAATCAAGCAACTGCTTTTGCTGGTGTAAGCCTTTTGGGAACGCTACCAGTGTTAACAGTGATTTGGCACAGTTTCGATAAGTGAGCAATTTTGTTTTATATTTCATAGTTATTTTTTTGAAGTGAAGACTTCTTTAGCGGCGTTGTGCACTTTTGTTGTGATAGGTAAAAAATGTTAAGCTCGCGTCAGGACACGTGACCTGATCGAAAATTCGTAAGACGGAGCTCGCATCAGGACACGTGACCTGATCGAAAATTTTGCACCCATCATCCAATCACCCTGTATAACTGAAACTGGCCTTCTTAACTGGAATGTAAATTATTATCTGAGATTATTAACACTGCTATACGTCTATAAATAGAGCCTCCTATAACACATTCTGGTCTTGTAATGTTAATTACCGAACATAGGTACCTAGTATTGCATACAATCAAGTATTTTCTAACTGAACAGACAGCTGTGCTGCTGGGGAGTTTGTTGCGCCACTTCTTCTTCGCAGCGATAGCACTAGGAAGTGGTGAAGGGAGGGCGTTTTTGAGGGACTGTCTTTTGTAATTTTGACGTTCAAAAAGTGCTGATTCTCAGCCTAATTTGAATAAATGACTTTTGATTTTTGATTTTGAACAACATAAATATCGTATTACATAGGTACAACTACCCTAGTCAAATAAGTATATTACCCGATATTCTCTTCCTGTTCCCCGCCGTCGGAATTTATTGGTTTTCTTAAGGAAGTTGTAAAACTTGGCCGTAAACTTATCGGAATCAACATTTTATTGCTGTTACGTCGACGCGTTTCGCTTTATTATGTAAGCTCTTTCATTTTAGAGGATAGTCGGATTGCTGTCTTAATGGGGTTGCGTTGAAGTTAATAATATGGTAGAGGAATAAAAATATTATAGGCAAGGCCTGTTTGATAATGCACCTTCTAGTACTCAATCATTGTAAACAAACTTACCACAAACAGTGATATCGTTCTTAGTACTCCGCCACTGGATCTGGCCTCAGGAACAGTGACACCGTTGCAGAGTGCAACGCTTTTCAGGTTGGTTCTACTACTCCTAGGGATACCTTCTCCTATTTGTTCTGGGCCTTTATTATAGCCGTGCTTAGTGCTCCTGAAAAATTAAAGTTAATTTTGTAATTTGAATATGTAGGTTCCTATTGAGGAGAACGGACAAAACTCCATCGACACACTTTTTAAATGAAATATTTAATATTATAAAACGTGTTTTTTTTATATCCCATAACTCTAGGGGGTCATTGTACTCATCATTATGAACAACTTTTACTATGGGCCCAAACCTGAAAGCGCGAGAAAATATCAGCTGTTCCCTACATTTATGACACCAGATTTTTGTTTCGCAATTTCGGGTTTGGTCCCATAGTAAAAGTTGCTCAGAATGATGAGTACAATGACCCCCTAAAGTTATGGGATATAAAAAAAAACACGTTGCATAAAAACTTAATATTTTAATTTAAAAACTGTGTCAATTAAGGAAAATATTGAAATAGAATAGAATATAAATTATTTATTTGCATTTTAACCTGCGGGGTAATTGAGTCACACGCTACCAGTAGCAATGGGTTTCATTTAGACATTTCAACAAGATTCATTGCGTTATTTACGTTGTTGAGCAGACACATTTTTCGAACATATGAAGCAATGGATTAGCAATATCCTTCAAAATGATTCAGATTGAGATTAATTGTGTGTTACGCTATTAGGGTGCTGGTACAATAATGGTTTTGATAAAGGGTTATGATCCACATGACTCACCATGGACATAAATAAATAATAATATTATAAAGAAAATAATAATAACACCGCCGTATCTCTACGTTGACGTCGTGGTGGGGCTTGCGCGCTCTGAACTGTAGGCCTGTGCCGGAAGAGTTTACTTTACCGGATCAGGTCTAGGGTGAGGAGTCAGACCAAGAGAGATACAGAAACCCGCAGGGCAGCATGTGCCAAGCTGTTGGGCAGTAGGGACCCCACGGACCCTATCTCCCGGGAGAAGTCTGGTTCTTCACCTCTGGCTTGCCTTTATTTGCCGGCAGGAGTAAACACTGACGAGGAACAGAGCTCCCACCTCATTCTTGCCTTTATTGGCTGGCTTGGAGTGGAGATTTGCAAGAGCAAACGTGCTCGGAGGAAGGAAGTATTTCAGTAAGATGCTGGTAGTGACCTTGACCGTACTTCCGGGATTGTCCTGATAGCCGTGGATTACACATATCCACTCCGCATAAGCACCTCAGGACATGATGACCCCTTGTCGCTACGACACTATGTGCTAGCGACCGTTTTCAGGGGCCCATTATTGAGTGTGCAAGTCACCCCCTGCCATTTCATCTGAATATTATAATTATTATTGACCAATGTTAATTATAATATTCAGCAGGGGACACAGACCTTCCATAGTTCAAGGTGACCGATCCACTATAGCCACCCAAACCCATAGCCCAGTATATTTGGTTTCCATGTTCAGCAATAGGCCTGCAGCCACCTGGGGTTGTCCTTAGGTGCACTTGCATGGTGCATCATCATCTGCCTAGCCTTTTCCCAACTATGTTGGGGTCGGCTTCCAGTCTAACCGAATGCAGCTGAATACCAGTATTTTTACTGGGTAATACGATACCCCTTGGTAAGACTGGTTGTCAGACTTTCGGGCTACTGACGACCCGTAACGACTGTCAAAGATCCACGAATGACAGCCGGGACCAACGGCTTAACGTGCTTTCCGAGGCACGGAGGGGACTTGGTATGTGAAAATGGTCACCCATCCACGGACCAACCGCGGCAAGCGTAGTTTAACCTGATCGATCGACCCGTGCGGCTGTTATTACTTAGCCACAAGCCCCTCTGCACTTGCATGGTGCATAGAGGGATAATCGTCGGTTGGTGCCTCCTCATCATTGAGAATTGTGTAAAGGGCCTCTGCGAGTTGGCTTCGGCCCCTAGTACGCCTTTCAAAGGTCGGACCCCAGGGCCCCGAGATATGTCAAAGACAACTAAAATAATAATTTTAGTTTGTAAATAGTTTTAGTTAACAACAAAATTGTAATTCAATGTTTTTTATAATTTTTTCATTTTCCCTTTTTATTATAATACGTAATATAGTCTTTTTTTTTAATGAATAAAAGCATTCTGAAATCGGTAGCATTAGAGTCTTGAATATCGCTTGTTGGTAAGTAGAAACACTTTCAACAAAAAACGACGCCATCATCTTTTGTAAGAAACAGAAATTGCTTCAAATGAAAAAAAAAGATAACATAAAAAGCCTACCTTTTACCAACGCGAAAGAACCTTAATGTAACTTTTATTTTAACACCCGCAGAACATAACTCTTCTTTTGACTCGACGCGACGCATTGAAAAGGGAACAATGTACCAACAAAGTTTCGAGCGAAATATAATATAAATAAAAGCAATTTCTACGATAAATAAGACGTTCAATTGTTCTGTTTCGGTTATTGATACTAAAACATGATTGATCGCTTTGTTTTTAGATTTTAGCACTAGTTTTTGTCTGGATCACTGGTGAGCAGTGGCATGCAAGTAGCAGAGGGGCAATTCTTGTAATTTTAAGAACGTTCACAGTCTGAAATCAGAACGTACGAAAATACAGAAAAATTGCTTCAGGTCCCTACTTAATAATTTGTTCTCATTTATAAAATCATCATCTATTAATTAAAAATACTAGTCCTAACACTCCTACTTGCCATGCTATGTTACTTAACTTATAAGTTTTTTTCTTTTTTCTATATTATATTAGGCACGTACATTTAAACATGTGCTCATTAAAATACATAACTTCAATACTTATATGTAACTCAGGGGGATCGGCGTTGGGGGCTGAAATGCAGGCTATGCCAAGTTCGGGCCCAAACTTTTGGGCCCGAATTTTTTTGGGGACCTTTGTGTAAGTACAGTAACTGTAGACTAAGCACTTAATTTGTGAAATAATGTACAATTTTTTCTGTGAATAATCATTATTATTATTATAGTCTCAATATGTCAAAAATAACTCTAATTACCCTACAATTTTGAGAAGTTTTTGACTTTGGTTGTCGCTGAGATGAGATTGTAACTAGATTTTGAACGTTTTTAATTACGGGAATTGACCTTCAGGTATGCATGGCATCTAACTTAAAAATATTAGAGACAAAGGAGAACAACAGAAAGTGTGTCTAGTAGATATTAATCTAGAACACTACAAAACAAACCAATTTGAGCTACATAGACGTGCACTCTTCACACTGTCTAAATTGGCAACGAATTTTCTAAACAGATTTTCTTTTTATGTCTTGTAACTGTCCCTAACAGCCTGGTTAACTTTGATTGATACTGTTTCACTTTGCGTACGTTTCTCTTCGACGTCTAAGTTTTTCTTTGTCAAAAAATCTTTTAAGACAAGCGACCCTTTACTGTGTATCAAAAGTTTCTTGTTTTTTGTTCAAAACTTTGTTTTTGTTTGGATAACCTTTTCTTTATTCCAAAGTCTTTACATAAATAAGTTGATGTTAGGATCTTTTTAACGATCTGTTTTTTTGCTTATAAGACACTAGCTGCGGCTCGCGGTTTCACCCGCATAAGTTTCGATCCCGTAGGAATATCGGGATAAAAAGTATTGTATATGTTAATCCTGATTATAAACCATCTGTGTACCAAATGTCATTCAAATCCATTCAATAGTTTTTGCGTGAAAGAGTAACAAACATCCATCCATATAACTTTCACGTTTATAATATTAGTAGGATTTTAAAAGGGAGAAACTGGGGCATTACAAACACCCGACTACTCCAAATTTCTAACACCCGGTGAGTTGCGCCCTGTCCATTTTGAAATATTGACGGATGCGGCCAGCCCACTGACACTTCAGCTTGTTGACTTTGCGATCTGAGTGAGTACGGTTTCACGTCGGAAACTATCACTGTGGTTTTTATCTTGAAAAAGAACTTTTAGCATGGCTTACTTATGACGACTTTACCAAAATTTTGGAAAGCAACTTTGAAACCAGTACTTGTAGCATTACCACGTCTCACTTTCTCTACTCTTCGAAGAATATACCTAGTCTTGCCATAAATATTGTCACGAAGAAAAACATTTTTTTTTTAATTGCAAATAATATTTATTACTTTTACAGGGTGTTAGTTTAATACATAAATATAAAAAAAATTAAAATATAAAAAGCTTATTCGAAGTGGTCTCCATTGGCTGCAATACAGTCCTTTAAACGTTGAGGCCAGTTATCAATAGAAGCACGCACTCTTTCCATGGGAAAATTCTTCACTGCCTATCGTATGGATTGTTTTAGGGACTTCAAATTATCATGGCGTTTAGAGCAAGCCGTACTCTCTAAAACTGACCATAAATCATAATCCAGCGGATTAAGATCGGGACTAGACGACGACCAGTCAACAGCTCTGATGAAGTCCGAAACGTTCACTTCCAACCAAGACTGCGTGGACCGAGCTTTATGACCCGGCGCCGAGTCTTGTTGGAAGGACCATACTTGGTTATTGAACATGGTGTTGCTAAGGGGCTTAACTACCTTCTCAAGAATGGTATCTTGATACACTTGTGCCGATGTTTTGATACCTTTTTCACAAAAATATGGCTCAGTCACTCCTTCATAGCTAACACCCCACCAAACCATCACTGAAGTCGGATAATGCCCACGTTGCACTCTGTCGACTAATTGGGAAGCTTCCTTAAAGCTTTGAGCATAAATACGGTCATTTTGTTTGTTAAAATGTTGCTCACTTTTAAAGATTTTCTCATCCGTAAATAAAAAAATTCTGTGACCTCCCTTTGCGTACCGCTTCAGTAGTTGTTTCGATTTTACCACCCTATTCTTTTTTAAATTATCAGTTAAAAAATGACCAGTGCGTCTCTTATAGGCTGCAAGTCCTAAGTCATCTTTTAAAATACGCGACATGATTCTGGGTGCTATCTTCATCTCCCGAGATAAAATCTTTTGCTTTCGGACAGGATTTCTTCGAATTCTTTCCCTTACTGCTTTGACCACCTTTTTCGTACGAACACTACGTGGACGGCCAGATCTTTTTCTGTCACAAACAGAGGAGGTCTCATTGTACCTATTAATAGCCCGGTACACAAACATTTGATTAATACCAAGCGTATGGAGAGTTTTAAAAATTGCATTTGACTCCATACCAACTTTGTGTAATGCAATCACAGCGATTCGGTTCTCTTTATCACCCCACTCCATTTTAATATCGCAAAATATTGTACAATGTATTAGCGCCAAAATTAGAAAACTCAATGAACAATCGTATAAAAATGACAGATTCCAAATTCAAATGTAATATCTTTCTTATTTTTAATTGTAACAGTATTTATGGCCAGACTGTGTACATAGTTCTTTCTATATCGCACTTAATAGCATAATAATTAATTAAGAATTCATACATTTACATAAATTATAAGAGCTGTGGTGACTCAGTGGTAACAGCCCCGACTTACGAGTTGTAGGTCGTGGGTTTGAACCCAGCCACGCGCTTTACTTTATGTATATCATTTCATCATCATTCCTCTCAAACCGGTGAAAGAAAACCTCGTGAGGAAACCGTCATTTCGAAGACATTTGCCATCTACCAACCCGCACTGGGCCCGCTTGGTAGATTTCAGATTACAGCTCATTCCCCTCTCGAAGAGAGGAGGCCTGTGTCTCAGCATTGGGAACATTATAAGGCTGACTAAACAACATTTATTTATTTTACATCATGTCATGTCGGTCGAGTTGTCACTACCACTTTATTAATATGATTGAATTTAAAAAATGAACACGACAAAAGTTTCATTCTACTATCTACGGTGGTCATGCTTCGCGTGCAGTGTAAGGACCATGTATTAGAGCAGCTACAAACATCTTGCCCGACCTTAAGAATCGTCGAAGATTGTTAGATGCCAGATAAAAAATACACAGACACATTAAACGCCACTATTACATATCGCTCCAATTTTTCGTAGCCTCAAAACCCTTGCGAAACACACGGGGGTAATTTGTGCCGCGCTGCCCATTTCCCCGTGCATACAGCACGGAACAATACAGATTGTTAGAAAGGCTGTAATGGTAGGAAATTACCTGTACCATGATTTATAACCTGGTGCTTTGTTGGGCTCCACAATGTGGACCGTTGACCCCGATAGATAGCGGTTTAATCTTTTTCAGAAGCGACCGCGGCGAATGTGTATCGAGCACGGAAAGGAAACGTTGCTGTGATTGATATTTATATTTTTTTTCGGAGAAGCTTTTTAGGGTTGGTTCGAATAGTGAGGGAGGGATGTGACGATTTGCTAGGTATAAACTTAAGCCCCGTTTACTCAATTCTACTTTCATCCTTGAGGCACACAATGAAAATCAAAAGTGAGCTTTGTTATTTTGTGTTTAAATTGTGCCCAAATAAGTAGTGGTGACCCAGTGCTAATGGACACGACTAACGAGTTGTAGGTCGTGAGTTCGAACCCTTTTACTTTGTGTAAATTATTTCATCACCACTGCTCTCAAAACGGTGAAGGAAAACATCGTGAGGAAACCGGCATGTCCTAGAACCACAAATTTGAAGACATGTGACATCCACCTACCCGCACTGGGCCTGTATGGTGGATTATGGCCCACTACCTCTCATAGAGAGGAGGCCCGTGACCCAGCAGTGGGAACATTATAGGCTGATTATGTGTGTATGTCCAAATAAACGTTATTCTTCCTTAAGTCATTTATCAGATTAGGCTGAGAATCAGTACCTACTTTTTGAACGTCAAAATTACTACAGTCAGCCCCGCACAATGCCCACCCTTCACTACTTTCTAGTGCTTTAGCTGGGAAGAAGTGGCGCAACAAACTCCCTAGCAACAACAATATGAGTGCTTTATCAAAACACTTTCTTTTTATTACGATTCGTAATTCCAGTTACACTTAATTTAAATAATTGACCATTTTAAATAATAAATTGCTTACGTTTTTTTAAGTATAATACGATTAATAGACGTTACAAAACATGGGCCCAAAAAAAAACTATTTCCTTTAAGCAACAATTGATTTGCTTTGTCTAAACATTGTTTAGACGGGGCAATTTTTATTATTGCTTCAACTTATTGCAAGCCTCTGGTAATTTAATTTCACTGTGCAAATCAGGTTTTATATTGTGAAGGTCATGAGGTATCTAAGTGGATATTTTGCTAAGAAACGTATCTGTTTTTGAGTGTAGTTTATTCTAAGATTGGCTAACATTAAAAATTAAATTAATAATGGCGCCCATTCCCTTGAACACAAACTAGACTAAATTTATTCTTGAATTATATATTCTTAATTTCATTAAGAACAGGACAGAAGATAAATAGAGTCCTGAGTCCTGTATTAGTCCTGTCAAATTAGTCAGCGCTTGACGTAAATTGACGTATTTCTAGTCGCCATGTTTTTAATCACGTCTAAAATGTCTATTCTTAATTTTACAGAACTAAACTAATATTTATCTTCTGTCTTTTTCTTAATGAAATATAAAGAAAAAGATGCACAGAACTTAAATTTAGTTTATTTTGTGAACAAGGGAATCGGCGCCAATATCCGATAAAACAAGCCAAGCCAAGCTGTTGTGTACTATGTGTGTGTTGTGTTATACATACAATAAATTTATCTTCAGCTCCAGTTATCATGCCGATTTCTAAATTGTCATATAAATTGTTACGGCACATTCCATCCTGAAAAAATTATAGATATTTAAGAAAGAAAAGAAAGAAAATACATTTATTTAGCACAGACTAAAAGACACACAATACATCAGATACATAGGTACATCAGATAGCAAATAATAAAGAAAACAAATAGAAAGTAATAATAATAATAATAGCATTATTGAAACTAAACTACCTAGTATAAAACATATGCAAGAAATTAGCAGGAATGTGTGCCTCACGGCTGCACCAAAAAGGCCCAGTTCAGCAAAAATGCCAGACAACTAGTGCCTGACGCTGGTTTTTAACTGAACCTGATGTGTGAGGTGACGGATGTAAATCAGTTTTACACTGCAACGTGGCGTGTGTATACATACATAAATATGATAAATATGTGACAAATAAAAAATAGTAACAAATATGTACATAAATAGTGTGAGTTAAGTAATATTGCTATTTCTGCTATTTCGGAAAGATAAACACACATTTCATTGTTTATTGGATTAAAATGAAAAAAGGCGTGTTATTAAGCTTTCTTTAACATTTGTTTTTAAAATAACTGAAACTCTCAGGACTTGAAACCGCGTTCTCAGTCGAACCATGCCATTGCTCTGACCACTGAGCTGCCATGTCTGTATCTGGTAAAGCAAGAAAAGGAAAGAAAATACAAACAAGGAAACAAATAAAGAACATACATTTAGTTCACCCGGATCACACACCCACAACACACAAAAAAAAACTTAGTTATATGGCAGCATTGCCATCCGACGTGGTAATGCTGCCAGCCTTTTGGGCACTTATCCCATTGACAGCGATGCGGACGAATTTTTTTATGCCCAATGAGCTCGTGCCTTTTTCTTTCATTTTTGATTGTATACTTGAGTATAATAATAATAATATTTTAATTTTTTTTTTTTTTTTTTTTAATATTTTATAATAATATTTTTATATATATATATATAAAAATATTTATGTTAGTTTGTCAATTTCATATATGGTGCACAAACTTGGTCTTTGACTAACATCCAGAAGACCAAACTCAATGTCTGCCAACGAGCAATGGAGCGCAGTACACTAGGCGTTAAGTTAACGGATCGTGTTCGAAACACAATACTGCGCTCCAAAACAAAGATAGCTGACGTGGCTGAAAAGGCTGCCCAACTTAAATGGGACTGTGCAAAACATGTCTGCCGCACGACCAATTGTGGGCCCAAATAGCACAGAATTGGTGCCCTGAGACAACGAGGCGAGGTCGCGGCAGACCACGTAGGAGATGGCGGTACGAGCTGGATAGGTTACGTCAAAACTAGAAGGAGGACGCGAGAGATGGAAGGAGTGGGGGGAGGCCTTTGCCCAGGAGTGGGACAGCGTAGGCACATAAAAAAAACTATAATATGGTGTTTAAAGAAACTCACTTAATTATAACTGTGTTGTGGTAAACACACTGCCTATAGAATAGTAGCAACACTACGTTTACCATTTTAGCTAAGCGTAATGATGAAGGAAATATATATTTCTAACGACCAAAACAAACATTCGATAGAAAGTGACTACCACATATACACGATTTACCATTTCAAGTGATTAAATATATTATTATACTTATACCTCATTATACAATGTCACAAAAGGCAAATACTTTGTCGAATTTTGAGACATAAAATGCTTTGCCATGCATTATAAGCATAATCAGCCAATAACGTACCCACGGGAAAACACAGGCCTCCTCTCTGGGAGAGGGAGTGGTCTGCCACGCGACCCCAGTGTGGGTTGGTAGATGTCACATGTCTTCGAATTTTTGGTTCTAGGACATGCCGGTTTCTTTACGAGGTTTTCCTTCACCGTTTTGGAGCAGTGGTGATGAAATAAATTAAACAAAGTAAAGCACCTGTCTGGTTTCGAACCCACGACAGCTCGTAAGTTATGTCCGTTACCACTGGGCCACGACTGCGTTAACCACTGCCATGCACTAAGACGATTATAAACCGTTAAAGTAGTAATTTTTATTTGCATTTAACGGACAAATTGGTCTGTATTTAATGAGCCTTTTGTTACACCAGCATAAAATGTTCATCATCAAAAAGTAACATTGCGACACTTGACCGTGGTAGTAAATTCGGCATTTGGCGACAATATTCCTCCGAACGAGCAATTTCAGAAGGAGCTCAACTTTAGAGTTAATTACAAAACAACTTGCTTTCAGTCAACTAAACAAGAATTTACGTTAAATACCCCATATTTGTTTATTTGCTTCGGTTTCATAGAAACTGTGAAAGCGCTACTCGTGAAATCGTGTTAATAACAGGCGCTGAAAACCACAATGTTTACGTTTCACGGTAATAATACCCGCCATCTAGTTATGAAATATCTGATTCGAGGATTTATGAGTTTATTTGGTGTTGTATTTTCAAATTTTTGTTTCAGGCATTTTTATTGTATGGCAATTTTTTTATTGTATGGCTATTTTGTACACCGAAACGTATCATTTTGGAATTTTGTTTATAATCTATGTGTATACTAATAATAAAGCTGAAGAGTTTGTTTGTTTGTTTGCATTCGCTAATCTCTGGAACGACCAGTCGGATTAAAAAAAAATCTTTTTGCATTTAGTAGACGCTCTTGCGGCGACATTTAATATCTTACAAACAATCAATAATTATACCTTGTCCATTAGGTATACCGTTTTTTGACTGATGGAACTAGTGATTGCAGCAACACACAATACATTGATTGAAACACGTATGGTATTATAATGTTTGTAAGAAGCCATAAATAAGATAATCCAATAAGATAACTAGAAAACGCACACTACCGACCAGATTCGTTAAAACAGACGATTTCCAGATAACATGGCGCGAATCAGTTAAATATTTAGGCATAATATTAGACAAGACCCTTAACTGGAACAAAAACACTGAACTAACTATAAAAAAAGGTGCAAAAGCCCTAAATTCATTAAAACCTATTTTAAATCGCAAATCCGTTCTCAGTCCTTCAACAAAATTGCTTATTTACTCAACTTTAGTAAGACCATGCCTAACTTACGCAGCGCCTGTCTGGTCCAGCCTTGCAGAAACCAAATATAGTAAACTCCAAACGATCCAAAATAAAGCATTAAAATTATCGTATAACACACAATTTCGCACAAACCTTAAAACATTACACACGCGTATAAAGTATCCATTTTTAAAAGACTTCATATTAAAAATCTCACGTAAATTTTACTTGCATAAAAACCCTTCACGCCGTAATACACTAATATCTGCAATTGGTAAAAGTAGACTAAATACACTGTCTTACGCTCGCACGTACAATCGATACCGACTGCCCCATCACTACTTTCTCAGTGACGTATCATGACGATAGCTCGTTTGCTAGCCGACGCCGCTTGACCGGCCGTGTATACAAAGATCTTTGCGCGAACTACCCGCTACTTAACTCATTTTTGTTATAATAAACCGTACATTTTGTAACTTAAACATTCAATATTATGTGGGTCCATACTAAGACTTGCACATACCTAGTATTTAAAATTTTAATCGATGTAGATACATTATAAGTCAATTCATGTCAACTAAAAATAAGCCAATAAAATATGTTTTAATGTTTGTAAAGGCGAAATATAGCCTATGTAACAAAAATTACTCATGACCTGTGTACAAATAGAATAAGATCATTTGTAAACACTATTGTAACAACCGTTGTAGCAATAAAGACCTTGAAAAATCAAATCAAAATCAATAAGATAAGGCAGTTTATATATTTATTTTAATACGCATTTTATAGTTAACTTTTACGTATTTTGGAATATGTCGTTTTAAAACAGCTGTCAAAAGACGGTTAACCTAATGTACAGGGTCTAAAAAGTTTTCATTTATAAATCTCTTATGTTACTTTACTTGATATATATATCAGTGAAACGCCCACCATTGATGAATCGTTTTTTCTCGGAATTTTGAATTCAAAGCCAACGCCAACTGGTTTTAAAATGTCGTACCAATTAGCTGATTAAAAATAAATATTAACTGAAGTGTTCGCTGTAACACGTTAATAGGATAGCCTTAATTTATTAAGTTTAAAATTTCGTCATTATTCTAGGAGAAGAGGGGCTCATGGCTAAGTAACAACAGCCGCACGAGTTGATCGATTAGGTTCAGCTACAGTCGGTCGGTGAATGGGTTACCATCTTTAGATACCAAGACCCCTCCGTGCCTCGGAAAGCACGTTAAGTCGTTGGTCCCAGCTTTTATTCTTGGATCTTCAACAGTCTTTATGGGTCATCAGAAGCCCGAAAGTCTGACAACCAGTCTTACCAAGGGGTATCATATTACCCAGTTACTGGGTAGTGCAGGTTAGATAGGCAGTCGCTCCATGTAAAATACTGGAATTCAGCTGCATCCGGTTAGACTGGAAACCGACCTCAACATAGTCGGGAAAATGCTGAATGAGCGCTTTTAAAATTTCAAACGTGACAATATTATCGTGGACGCCCACGACCATCTCCATAAAATTTATGGAAATTACGAGTATGTGCACATTATAACGTTACTGTGGACGAATATTTAAAAGTGTCTTCATTTATATTTCTATACATTAGGTCCGAGATCGGAAAATCTAAAGTTTTGGGCACTACTAATCTATAGCTTTTGGTTATAAGATTACAACACTTGAATGAGGTAATTATTTCTATCTATACTAATTAAATAAGAACTACTACTATGCTTAACTATATGTATAATAAAATGCTTATCGTATCTAGCGTATTAATTTTCTATCTATTGTTAATAAACTCAGTGGATTAAAATAATATTAGAATTCCTACACACAGAGATTAGGACCTTATTGCTTTACACGAAACATTATTATTCTATCTATACTAATAGTAGTCAATAAATCTGAAGAGTTTGTTTGTTTGAACGCGCTGATCTCTGGAACTACCAGTTGGATTAAAAAAAAATAGTTTTGTATTTGATAGCCTAATCCTTGAGTAAGGCTATGTAACATCACGCTAGGAATCACAGGTGCCGAGCAACATTAAGCGAAAATGAAGTAATGGCGTGGGCAGGTGATGCGATGCGACGGGTTGGGTCAGGGAAAAAAATAATTTTACGCAGAGGAAGTTGCAGGCAGAGCTAGCAGCTAAAATAAAATTATAGTTTTAGTTCTTTCATGCGTTAAACGTAATAAACTTGTGTTTGGTTAGGTAACAGGCAGAGTTACTTAACGCCTAAACTACTGAACCGATCGTAATGAAATTTGACAGATAGGTGTCTCAGGACCGGAAGAAGGGCATAGGTCACTTTGGATTTTGTATTAAAAATGATGAAATATTATATCAAACAATAGCAGACAAAGTCGCAGACAACAGCGAGTACAGACGCCAGCACATCAAGCTACTACAATCTGTCAAATTTCTTTAATAGATTTTTAACTTTATCGCTAAAGTATTAGGTTCAAGTTTGACTGGGAAAATTTGACAGTTTTGGGTAGCTTGACCTGTTGGCGTTTGTACCTTATAAGTCAAGTTCAAGTCTGAGACTCACGAGGCAGTTGTAGCAGCCAGTTGAGGTTACCGCTTAACATCAAGTGGGTAAAATGCCAGTTCCGTAACATAATCACCCTATATAATGTTCCCACTGCTGGGACACATGCCACCTCTCTGTGAGAGGGAGTGGGCCTTAATCCACCACGCGGGCCCAGTGCGGGTTGGTAGATGGCACATGCCTTTGAATTTTTGGTTCTAGGACATGCTGGTTTCCTCACGATGTTTTCCTTCACCGTTCAGAGATCAGTAGTGATGGAATAATTTACACAAAGTAAAGCGCCTGTCTTGGTTTGAACCTACGACCTACTTAGTTCCGTAACAAATATACAACATAGGAGATCAGTCAGGTAGGAAACGCCGGTCGCCGACGTCATCAATTGATGTGTAAAAGTGTTTGTACCACCTAACTACAGAAATAAAATCATTTATCATTTGTGACATCCATAAAAGTGAAAATGTGTTCTTTCACAGCTATTGTTATCAATATATTATAATGTAGCGGTATCTACAACGCCACATGCGAACAACGCGTCATACTGACGTAACGCAAAATTCTGCATCTCGCAAGCAGAATTTACCGCACAACTATCATATACATATACAACGGCCCGACATGAATCATCGGGTAGTTGCCCGCCAGACACAACACCCGTCTGGTTGGAGGATCCTCCCTTTTCTATGGAGGATGAGTGAACTTTACACCGTGTTCCTCATACCTCTACAATAACCTCTGCCAAAAAGCTTATAAATTATGTATACATGTAAAAAGAGCTCCTGTTTTACATTTATAATTTACACTTTTTCACCTATAGGTACGCTAAACTATCTGTACATACATACAAAGTATCTATCTACAGATACAAGGTTAGTACAAAACGTCTGATTGACTGTTCTGAATGGTGGTAGGGAGCACCATTCAGAAAAGTCTTTTCAAATAGTTCAATAACCCGTCCAATACTTCCAAGTCTTATAAAAATAAATCCAATTTTAGGGATCAAATAAATCCTCGCGTTCAGACCGGCCACGTATACACCGTAGGTTTAAATAAAAATAACATTAATCCGAACACTGGTGCAGTGTTGTAGCTTTGCGGACGGCATACCGGACAGCAGCTGTCCGGACTGCGAGTTTAACGCGAATAGAGGAGGTTTTATTGTCAGCACATTAATTTATTTTAGGTAAAGGTGGGTAGAATGACTGGCGCTACCTTTTTAAACGTGATTAATCTGAATATGGAAACGAATTAAAATACAATACGAATAAATAAAGGCTTGTAAAAATATAATCCATTATACCTAGTTAGTGAATTATATTTTTACAAAGCTTTTATTTAACTTGCCTTGTACTGGCGAAGTATTGGGCGAACAAAATTCAATTAACTGTCGTGGCAGTGATACGAAGAAGAAGGATATGATTCTATGGTCATCCAGTGTACATCAAGTACAGACGCCAGCAGGTCAAGCTACCCGAAACTGTCAAATTTTTCCAATCAACCTTGAACCTTAATGCTTTATAGATAAAGTTGAAAATCTATTAAAGAATTTTGACAGATTGTAGTAGCTTGATGTGCTGGCGTCTGTACATAATATATTTTATTCCTTAGAAAATAATACCATATCCGATTAGCGTTACATACTCGTAGTCCGCAGCTTCGTCTCACATATATTTCAAACAGGCAGACTATTTTTAATCCTCCACCGTTTCCAATTTTATATCGAGAAGGGCTCGTGAAAAACGAAAAATTTTAAACAATACATCTATGTCGTTTATCGACATTTTATTATATTTTAATGGGATTTAATTCACAAAACTTATCATAAACATCACGCTTGTAATCCTCGAAGGCTTAGGCAGTGGTGTACCAATAACACACCCATATTTTGCTAGTTGTGTCTAAGTCCCATGTAGCAGGGGGCGTATTACCAACAAACGGGCGCAAAACCAGTCTCCAGGTTGCTATTTAGAAATTCCTAATAGGAAAGCCCAATAATACTTTGCCCGACCTAGAAATCGTAACCAGGACCTCATTCTCAGCAGTAGCGCTTACGATCACAAGACTGCAGTGTAAATACAAGTGAATGGTAAAATGTTTTCGGTGGAGTCCAATTTGCATACTAGATTGATGAACAAAGGAAAAAAAAACTTGAAAGCTTCTGTCTGGTCCGAGAAATTTATTTGTGACTGGGAATAGAAAAGTTTACTGCACGTTTGGGGAAGTTTTTTTAATTGTATTGTAATTTGGCCCGCCCGGAGAGACACAGGGAAAATAAATCACTAGGTACCCACACTCTTCAAATTCGAATACTGCAATGCTCCTTGGTTGAGGGTCTTGTGGCTAAATAATAACAGACGCATGCATCGATCGAAGGTTAAGCCACGCTAGCCGCCGTCGGTTCGTGGATGGGTGACCATCGAGACTCCTCCGTGCCTCAGAAAGCACGTTAAGCCGTTGGACCTGGTTGTCACTTTTAGAATAGAATAGAATAGAATAGAATACTCTTTATTGTACACTATACAAGTTACAGAACATGTAACACATGTAACACACACATGGTAACACACACACACACACACATGATGTGTACATTTTTGACAGTCGTTACGTGTAGCCACAAAGCTAAAATACTGACAACCAGTATTACCAAGGGGTATTACTCAGTATTTGGGTTATGGAGCTCGGATAGGCAGTCGCATGTAAAACACTAGTATTCAGCTGCATACGGTTAAGCTGGAAGCCGATTCCAACATAGTTGGGAACAGTCTAGGCACTGGGGGAGCACTGGGGGCCCAGTGATATCGGCTCCAACTTACGAGTTGTAGATGGTGAGTTCGTACCTAGGCAGGCACTTTTTTACATATGTGTATTTAATTTGATCAGCACTGCTCTCAAGACGGTGAATGAAAATACGGACGAATGCGGAGGTATTACGGAGTTTCAATAGAATGCGAGTCCAGTTTATACTGGTTTTGTTACGACTGATATTATATCCCACTGCACAAATCTCATGTCTGACTCTGAATAATATACTAGGTATGACGAACTTCAATTGCATTTCCGGAGTTGGTAGTAGGTACTTCTTTGTTAAAAACTACGTGATTTTTCATGCTCAGAACAGTCCACCATCTTGCAAGTTTCGTTACCATTAAAACGTACGTCGAGATTCAGTTCATGTAGGTATGTAAGTTTAGAGTTAATTTTGTAAAAATAATAAATTAAATACTTAAATTATTGAGCAGTTTCATTTGTCTAGACTAGTCTGTTTGTCCTAAGGAGTAGGATCATCATGTTTCCTTAAAATAGCTATCACTATTATAAAGGCTGACCGCTTAACTGAGACGTTGCCTGAGGTAGCTGCGCGGTGCGGGAGGGGTGATAGTTGTCACAAGTTGACGAATCACTGAGCTCTCGCATCATGTCACGACACCCCTCCCGCACCGCGCTGCTACCTCAGGCAACTGGCCTATAGTCACCACATACGATACACAATTTTATGATACAACAACTCTTGTTTAAAACGATGAATACAGTCATAAAACAAAATAGCCAGGGCTATAAATATAAATGGCTACTGACACAATGTCTAGACGAGTTTTTCGGTACAACTACAAAATATTCATAGACAAAACATACAGTGTGTGTTTATTTATGTATCGATTTATTTGTAGTTCGTTTTCCTTTAGGTACTTGATGAATAATGTTGATTTTCCTGCCGTGATCAAAAAGCTTCAAAAGACTTTATGAGAATAATAAATATATTTCCCTCAGAAAGGTTAAAAAGAAGTTTTATTTCTTTAGAGATAAGGTTTCTTTTTTTTTTAAACATTGCCCCACACTAGGAATTTCTCCTGTGTCGTGTGTGCGTTTACAGACATATAAACTCACATACACAAACAGCCAGACCCGGAACAACTAATTGTAGGTCATACAAATATTTGTTCCGTGCGGGAATCGAACCCGCGACACACAGCGCAGCAGTCAATCGCTTATCCTCTGCGCCAACCGTGCCGTCAAGTCCGTCCGTTTTTCTTTAAAGATTAGGTGTGTAGCTCTGCTCCACGAGCCATCGATCCTTTGACAAACATGGCCAGCCCACTGCCACTTTAGATCATCTATGTAAAGCATAATCAGCCTATAATGTTCCCACTGCTGGGACAAAGGCCTCCTCTCTGTAAGAGGGAGTGGGCCATAATCCACCACACGGGCCTAGTACCGGTTGCTGAAAGTCACATATCTTCGAATTCTTAGTTCTAGGGCATACCCGTTGCCTCACGGTGTTTTCCTTCACCGGTTTGAGAACAGTGGTGATGAAAATAATTTACACAAAGTAAAGCGCTTGTCTGGGTTCGAACCTACAACCTACTACTCGGTAAGTCGCGACAGTTACCACTGGGACACCACTGCTCCTATAAGTCATGGAAGTAATTTAAATTTCAATATCATTCAACATAAGGCATGTTATTTGTCTAAATAAACACAAAACAATCGATCCACTGGCTTCTACGAGTACTTTTGACTATTTTATGGCCGCAAACAAAAAAACTCGTTTATACAAATACATTTTGTACCCATCAATATTATCAGAAAAGCTGTCAGTCATGTTTGACCTATAGGTGCCTTCCGACGTAACATGCGTAGGTACAGACGCCAGCACATCAAGCTACCCGAAACTGTCCAATTTTCCCAATCAACCTTGAACCTAATGCTTTAGCGATAAAGTAGAAAATCTATTAAAGAAATTTGACAGATTATAGTACATAAAATTAGGTCGAATCCTTCTATACCAACCAACCCACTAATATTTATTCATGATATTTTGTATAGAATTAGAAATGAGGAACTTTTGTTTGCTTAAGATTGAAAAGATGTCCAAAGTCTTTATAATTCTCCAATATTTTTTCTTGGTCATAACATCTTTTGAATGCCTAATGGCCTACCTTTCAACCTCTTCGATGCTAATATAAAAAAGTGTAAGCTTCTAGATTAGGGATGATAATGAAAATATTTTACATTTTATTTCACTCAAAAAGAAATAATTCATTTAGGGCTGATTTCTCCATCACCAGATAACTTTTATTCGAGGAATAAAATTGACGTTTGACAGTTTTTGTATGAAATAACTGTCAACATTTCAAAATTATTCCTCGATAAAGTTATCTGGCGATGGAGAAATCAGCCCTAACTGTTGGTAACATAAAGGAATCGGTTTTAGTAATACTAGTAAGATCATATATTTACAAACGAAGTGGTCTATTCTATAAAAATCTGACCGTGATAACTTATGCTGCCTTTACACAGGTGACTATATCCGCACAATTTATGCGGATATAGCCACCTGTGTAAATTGTATAAATTAACTTAAATTCGGCTAGGCCGCTGGTGACTAAAAACGCAAGTTCCAAAGTAGAATAATAGGTTTAAACTTTTGTCGTACGGCGACAGGACGCATGCGGCGAGTGACTAAAATCGACCGTGAAAATGCTCAGTTGAGGGCAATCGCCCGCTGCATGAAGGTCGACATTTTGATAAAATGAACTAGTCACCTACGATTTTTATCGACCTTTGTAAATAGGGTGGCGATTCGGTTTTAAGGTGATTTGGTATACGACCAGCCCCAGTGAACTGCCATTCCACCTGATGCTAGGGATTGCCATATTTCACAGCTCACTTTACGCTCATTTCACCTAAGTTTTCACGGTGAGCTATTTACAGAATAGATGGGTTGATCTCTATAATATAAAACTGGCCAGTTGGCTTTAAGCCCTAATTCCTATGCCAGCCTCCCCTGTAAAGAAATAACGAATGTTTCCTAAAAAGCAATCAGCCATAGCATTATTCTAATCACGTGCCCGAATAATTTAAGTTTAATTAAAAAGTTAGGTAGCATAATTAGTTGTTTCTCCAAAGTGTTTGTTGTGGAAACTTCTTGAACAAGTTTTAATGGCATTACTGCTAGTATTCGTGTAAAAAACACTCCATTTACATTGTAACTTTTTGATCCTCTTAGAGACTTAACAGAAACTCCTTTCTTCGAGTCCAATTACGTTGCGATTTACAAGGGTCGCGAACCTTTCGACATTAGGGATTAAAGAACATTTTTTACAAAAAAATCGAACTTAAAAAAAAAACACTGGAACACAAAGTTAAAAATAACTTTCATTTCGGATTTTTTTGGTTCTTGGTTTTTGTCAAAAAGTTTTTTTGTTTTTCACTTTTTAACTATGTTACCATAACTAAAACGTGAAACTGCTAAAGGAAAGTTAATCAAATTTATATGGGACCACCCCTGAGGCATGACCCCTATCCATCCAAAAATTATTTTTGAATTCGATCCACAATTGCCGAGCATATCGCGTAACATAATATATTTTAAAAAATACAGTCGAATTGAGAACCTCCTCCTTTTTGAAGTCGGTTAAAAAGAGGAAACCTCAGGAATGAGAACGATTCAAGTGTTTGTTTATTCACAACTAAGTTACCAATTCACAGAACTTAATCCAGCTTCAGGACTTACTCCAAGAGTTTATGAAAATTTATCTATCTGTTTTTGCCAAAAAATACCCTCATACTTTTGGCCTGTACCATTGTTAGCATTTATTAAACAAATATAAAATAATCACCTTGTAGAATTGCTTTTCAAACTCGCTTGTAAACTTCTAATTTTCTACTTAGCTTTTTATTACCCCCATTGTGCAATAAAATTGTCAATGTACTTTTGGAAGACCAATTTTCAAGTCACAAAATTCATTTAAAAAGTCCAAATGATTGGCCTTCAAAAGCGTTCAAAGTAAAGCTCCATCTTAACTTGTAAATGACATTTAAGATTAATCAAAACTTTTTGGTAGACGAGTTACCAATTAAAATTGCTACGATTGTCGTAGAGGATTCGTAGCACGCGTAGCAGGCTCGTAGCTTATTGAATTCGTAGCACGTAGGCGTTGCAGTTCGCATACAAATCGCTGTAGGCTCTATTTTTACACGAAAGTAGATGTTCCGTGAATTTATCGCATAATTATAGACTTGGAATTTTTGCTTAAAAGGTTTTTTAAATATTTTTGTTACAGTTACAGGTGATTTTCACCAGAATTCAGTCATCATCATCATCCAAATCCCGACTTCACCACTGCTGAACATAGGCATCTCTTTTCTTGTGCCAATCTCCAGACTCCTGTGCCAGCATCATCCAGGTTTTACCCGCGATGGCAACAATATCAGAAGGCTAATTCTCGTAATTTAAAACGTTCAAAATCTAGTCGCAGTCTCATCTCGGCGACAAACAAATGGGAAGGGAAATAGGGAAATTAGAGGTATTTTTGACAGATTGAGACTGAGATCAGACTGTGAACGTTCTTAAAATTACGAGAATTACCCCTCAGAACTCAGTACATACTCGTACATAGTTTTGAAATTATTTTACGATGTATATATTCTTTTTACAATTTAGGTGCTTAAACTAGAGGTATATCATCATCTGTCTAGCCTTTCTCAACTATGTTGGGGTCGGCTTTCAGTCTAACCGGATGCAGCTGAATAAAAGAGTTTTACATGGAGTCACGATACCCCTTGGTAAGACTCGTTGTTAGACTTTCGGGCTTGTGACTACCCGTAACGACTGTCAGCCGGGACCAACGGCTTGACGAGTTTTCCGAGGCTGGGAGGGGTCTCGGTATATAAAGATGGTCACCCATCCACAGACCAACCGCTGCAATCGTAGCTTATCCTGATCGATCGACCTGCATCGCTGTTATTATTGAGCCACGGGCCCTCCCTAACTAAACTAGAGGTATATAATAAGTGGATTCTACTAGATCTAGGAAAAACCTCAGATATCTCACTCAAGTGCTAATATGTAAATATTGTCCAAGATTCCCTAAACAAATAGTAAATAACATTAAAATACATTATTATTGACATTATGAAAACATCGTGCCTTCTACTTAATCGATTTAATTCTTTTTTAAACAGTATAAAATTTAAGGACAGTGTTTAAAATTCAAGGGTTCCTATAAATAGACCGTAGAGAAAGTTCAGTAAGACAAATTCCATTGGCACGTGTTTCTGCTCACCTACACATGTATTGCTGCACGTTCTTTGTACATGCGTTCTGCGCTGTGATATAAAACGGATGTGAGTACACGCGTGCCTTTGATCCGGTGTCGACGTGTATCTGCTATCGGATATATAATATTACTGTTGTGTTAAATATAATGTTACTGTTGAGGACTAGAGCAGCATGTTTTTTTTGTGCTACATATTTTATTTATTTTCTATTGTAGTTATTCTTTCACATCATACTCACAAGTATGTAAGCTTAAAAAGGTATTACGTACTTTATGAAAATATTGGCAGTGTAGTGGAAAGACATTTTGTTTTTGCCTAGGTATATAACGAAATCTTTGTTCGACTGTACAGCCTATAGGCATTCACGGAGTTGTTTGTTGACCTTGAAAAAATTTGAAAGGTCATTGTCATACCTCCTTGAGCGATGGCACTTAAGTACGTCTGG